>JAOPSE010000016.1:26794434-27994434 GCA_029449295.1 Zea luxurians | reverse complement strand
ATCACCTATTCACCCCCCCCTCTAGGTGCTCTCAGAAAACTATAAGGAAGAATACCGTGGTATTCAAGTTGATCATAGGATCACTTGAAAGGGGTTGAGTGCAACCCTCATCCATTGGGACGCCACAACGTGGAGGTAGGCAAGTGTTGTACTTGGCTGAACCATGGGATAAACCATTGTGTCTCTTGTGTTGTCTTTCTCTGTGATTATTGTGATTCGCAAGAGCTCGCTCTATAGCCACTTGGTTCCATTGCACTAACATCTTTATAACCAAGCTTGTGGCTATTTAGTGTTGAATTTTACAGGATCACCTATTCACCCCCCCCCCCCTCTAGGTGCTCTCAATAACCTTTTGCCACAAGTCGAGCCTTGTTTCTTGTCACCACCCCGTGCTCGTCTTGCTTGTTGCGAAACACCCACTTGGTTCCCACAATGTTTTTCTTTGGACGTGGCACCAGGCTACAGACTTCATTTCTCTTGAAGTTGTTGAGCTCTTTCTACATGGCCAACACCCAGTCCGGATCCTACAAGGCCTCTTCTACCTTGAAAGGCTCAATAGAAGAGACAAACGAGTAATGCTCACAAAAATTAGCTAATCGTGAGCAAGTAGTTACTCCCTTGCTGATGTCACCCAGAATCTGATAGACGGGGTGATGTCTTTGGATCGTTGCTCGGACTTGAGTTGGAGGGACCCGTGGTGCTTCTTCCTCCATCACTTGATCATCTTTTGCTCCCCCTTGATCATGCCCTTCTTCTTGAGGTACCTGTTCATCGTCTTGAGTTGGGGGATGCACCATCGTGGGGGAAGATGACTGATCTTGCTCCTGTTGTTCCTGTGGTCGCACATCACCTATCGCCATCGTGCGCATTGCGGCCGTCGGAACTTTATCTTCATCTATGTCATCAAGATCAACTTGCTCTCTTGGAGAGCCCTTGGTCTCATCAAATACAACATCGCTAGAGACTTCAACCAATCCTGATGATTTGTTGAAGACCGTATACGCCTTTGTATTTGAGTCATACCCTAGTAAAAACCCTTCTACTGCCTTGGGAGCAAATTTAGAATGTCTACCTTTCTTCACTAGAATGTAGCATTTGCTCCCAAATACACAAAAGTAAGAGACATTGGGTTTGTTACCGGTAAGGAGTTCGTAGGAGGTCTTCTTTAGGAGGCGATGCAGGTAGAGCCGGTTTATGGCGTGGCAGGCTGTGTTCACAGCTTCCGACCAAAACCGCTCTGGTGTAACGCCCCGAATTTTGCAGTTGAATTTTTTCTTTTCTTTACTCGCCAAAATTCGGGCGTTACCTTTTCTTTTTCTTTTTCCCTCGCTAAACCTTGACCTTTTCCAAAGTTAGCGGGATTCGGTTTGGAATTCCCGTGTAAGAAAAACTCTAAAGATACTTTGTGTTGTTTGATGCACCATGCCGAACCTTGCATTTTTTGATTGTTTGAAAGTGCAAACGCATTCATCTAAAAGATCGGATTTCGAGAATAAGCGGAAAACCTTTTCTTTCTTTCTTTTTCTTTCTCTCTCTCCTCTTTTTCTCTCTCTCCCGCGCCGTGGGCCGACCCCGGCCGGCCCAAGCCCCTGCGCGCGCCCCCCTCTTGGGCCTTGGCAAGGCCCAGCCGCCCCCCCCCCTCCCTCCCCTTTTCCCCTAACCCTCTCCCTCTCCCTCTCATTTTCCCTCTCTCTCTCCCTAAACCGCCGCCCCTACCCCTGCCCTAGCGCCGGCCGCCGCCCTCTGCCGGATCGGCCGCCCATCGCCGGTGAGGCCCCCCCCTCCCTCCTCCCTCCTCCCTCCTCCCTCCCTCCCCTCTCCCCTCCCCTTTCCCCCAGCCCGCCCGGCCACCCCTGGCCGCGCCCCAGCGCCCCTGGCCGCCCTGGCCGCGCCGCCCTAGCCCCTGGCCGGCCACGGCCGCCCCCAGCCGCGCCCGCCTGGCCGCCCGGCCAGCCCCGGCCGCGCCCGCGCCCCAGCCCAGGGCCAGTTCAGCCGCCCTGGCCGACCGGCTCAGCCGCCCCGGCCCCAGCTCGGCCGCCCTCCCCCGCGCGCCCGCCCCAGCTCGGCCGCCCTGCGCAAAACCGGTTCAACCGCCCCTAGGGCCGGTTCAACCGCCCCCCCCCTCTGTTTTTTTTTATTTTTTTTATTTTATTTTATTTACTTTCTGTGATCATAATTACTTTGTTTTAGGTAGGCTGATCATTGTTCATGCTATGGAAAATAGGAAGTTTAATTTAAAATTCCGTTATGCTATTGATTCATGTAGTTAATTGTTTATCTCATTCAATGTTGATCAACTTAAAATGATTAGGTTTCCATTAGTATATATATATAACAGAATTCTTTTGTTAAGAACCACTTGTAACTAATCTTTAGTGCATAAGATTTAACCCCCCCTGCGAGACCCTTCCCGTTTCTTTCTAACCATAACAAATGCGATATCGAATGTCATACTTGATGCATATTCGCTTACTTGTTCCCTTGTATGGTGTACTGTTCTTTTGTATTAAATATGTGGATGTATGTATGTTTGCGCTCGCATAGAGAACGATCCGGTCGAAGAGCCCGAGGAATTCGCAGGAGAAGCCCCTGAGCAGCAGTCGGTTGGTGGAGGCAAGTGTCCTTTGACCTATCTTTGTCCTATTCATTCTTTAATTCACCTCCCGCATTACACATTTATACCTAAGGATTGACTAGCTTTTGTTATCCATGTCCTTGTTTACCTATTTGGGTCGGATTATTACTGCTTAGTCTGATGCTATTGCTCAACTCTAATCAATGAACATGATGTGATTATCTATGATACGCTGTTTTCCCCTTTTATTTATGATTGTACTTGTGGCATTTAAGGGGACTCGAGCGGTTTCTCGAGTGCCTCTCCGTAAGGACCTGTTCAATGGATGACCGCCCGGGAAAACAGTGCAACCATGAGGGTGGAATGGGACGCCCTTAGCTGAATAATTAGAGGAACCGGGGTGTAGTTCGCTTAGCCGTTGTGCCGTCAATGGGGCTCGGTGTATGCGGCTCGCTCTGCCAAGGTTGATTTGTCCCTTGGGGAGGAGTGCGGTACATTTAGGAAACCTAACGGGTGGCTACAGCCCCGGGGAATCTTTGTAAAGGCTTCGTAGTGAATCCCTAGCCATTCACCTTGGGAGTGAATAAGGGTCTTGCAAGCCCGGGCTAGAGAGGGAATCACGGCTTATGGGTAAAGTGCACAACCTCTGCAGAGTGTTATGAAACTGATATATCAGCCGTGCTCACGGTTATGAGCGGCCAAGGGAGCTCCAGAGATTAGTGATACTTGATCAGAGATACTTTGGTACAGGTGGCAATGAGATTGATGGTTCTGATTATGATTATGGTATTGGTAAGTGGTATTCTTTCCGTTTGGAAAGGATACATTGGGCTAATAACTTGGGTTAATGTTAAAACCTGGCTCTCTACTAGTAAGTAATAACCTGACCAACTAAAAGCAACTGCTTGACTTATCCCCACATAAAGCTAGTCCACTACAGCCAAACGGGATGCTTGCTGAGTATGTTGATGTGTACTCACCCTTGCTCTACACACCAAATCCCCCCCTAGGTTGTCAGCATTGCAACCACTGCTCAGGAGAAGATGAAGCTGTGGAAGGAGACTTCCAGGAGTTCCAGGACTACGACGAGTTCTAGGTGTGGGTTAGCGGCAACCCCCCAGTCGGCTGCCTGTGAAGGCCGCGTTATCTACGTTTCTTTTCCGCACTTTGATTTATTGTAAGGACTATATGGACGTCTCAGACGTATGATGTAATCGACTATTATTTCCCTTTTAATACTATTTGAGCACTGTGTGATGATGTCCATGTTATGTAACTGCTGTGTACGTGAATAACTGATCCTGGCACGTACATGGTTCGCATTCGGTTTACCTTCTAAAAACCGGGTCTGACATAAGTGGTATCAAAGCCGTGCTGACTGTAGGACCGCTAACCTAGAGTAGAATGGCCGTTCTAAGGATTATAGACCTCTGTCCCTGCCTTGACTTTGATATCCCTTCAAAAGTTGGTCCTACCGACCGAACCTATGTTCTACTATATATTATACCTTGCTGAAAATTATGTTTTATTCTGATCCTTCATTTATTTATGATTCATTACTTGTTGGTCATATTAATTCTGTTCTCACCCTTTTGCTTGCGATGTCTTTTGTAGATGGCTCGACTTAGACACACTGCACGAAAGTCCGTCATCCCCTTCTTACCCTCCCGCCTTGCTGAGCGTCCGCTTCGCCGTCCCGTGGCCGGACAGTCCAGCCACTTGGAGAGACTGCACCACCGCCTGCATGAGGAGCAGGAACGTCGACGACAGGAGCAGCAGGGCTCTTCTTTCTCGCTCCAACAGGAGATGGAGTCTGTGAGGAGCTGCTCCCCTGTGCTTCCCCTGGAGGCGCCCCCTGCACCACCACTGGGCGTCCCAGCTTCTGGAGTAGCTGCTGGAGGAGACCCAGACGACGGAGGTGGCGACGACAGCTTGAGCCACGACCTCGACCTCTCTAGCCATGAGCCGGAAGGATGGGTTGCTCGACCCATCACTCGCGACGCTGCTCGCGGGTGTCACTTCCACGACGCGCTCGACACCCTGCTACGTCGGGCACTTGACCGGCGTACTTGGTCCATCGAGTATCGCTGTGTGGTCTACCAGCATAGTCGCGGGGTCTACCCGGACCGCTGGGAGGCGACCTGCTTGGTGCGCCGTCCGGAGAACAGTCTCCAGGGCGCGGAGGCTTGCTCAGAGCACTATTCTATCTCTGAGCGGGACTCAGCTGAGGCAGCCATGCAGGATGCTGCACGGCGTGCGCTTTCGCACTACTGCTCGGTTCTCGGTGGGGTAGCTGACGGTCTCGACCTGAAGTATTACCCCCGCCGTCCATCTGGCAGCACAGGAGGCGTGATTGTTTCACCTGCTGGTGAGGACAATCCTAGGTTGAGCAGCACAGTCAACCTAGCCGCCGTGCTAAACACGGAGCTGGACCATGCATTAGATGAGCTGAGTAGGGCTCGTGCTGAGATCGCCCTGCTGCGGGCTGAGCGCGCGGAGCGTCGTCACTTGGATGATGGTTCCCCCGCTCCCGTCGGGACTCAGCACCCGTACCGCTCACCTCGGCGTGGACGCCAGTCTTATGGCAATCCCGACTGCAAGACCAAGATCAATCTAGAACCGTAGATCGTTAGAGTTGGATCTTGTAATTAATACAAAATATATACGTAGAAGCTTCAGTCTTAGCGTTAGTCTCGGTCTTAGTTAGTCTTAGTTAGACAGGGTAGTTTGCTATATCCTGTGCATTTATGTTTGTCATGATGAACCATGTTTGGTTTGGATCTTTGTAATGATTGTCACCAGAGTGTGGGTATCCCCTGCATTTTGGTTTACCTATTATGTTAATGGAGTTAGTTATATAGTTGGGAAACCCTTTATTCTACTTTCCTCTTTATCTGAGAAGCTGTGTGGTCTGTGTTGGAGATCAGTGAAGATGCTCATCTGTTCAGTGCTGTTGGAGAATTCTATACTCTTTTCTTATGCTGCAAGATTTGCCAGATCAGTTCTGATGTGTGGTTGCGTTCTGCAGATGTCAGAGAACAGGCGCAGAGGAGGAAGGCGTGCTCAGCAGGAGCAAGCCGCCCCGCAGGATGAGGTGCCTCAGCAGCAGCACCTGCCACCCCCGCCCCCGATGTCGATTGAGCAGATGTTTCTGATGCAGACTCAGGCAGTTCAGGCCATCGGTCAGACCCTGGCCGCCATTCAGCAGCAGCAGCAGCAGCAGCAGCAGCAAGCACCACCCCAGCCTCAGATGCCTCAGATGCCTAGAGACAAGCGTGCTGAATTCATGAGAGGTCATCCCCCAACGTTCGCTCACTCTTCTGACCCCATGGATGCTGAAGATTGGCTGCGCACTGTGGAGCGGGAGTTGCATACCGCTCAGTGTGATGACAGGGAGAAAGTCTTGTATGGTCCCCGTCTGTTGAGAGGAGCAGCCCAATCATGGTGGGAGTCTTACCTCGCCACCCATGCCAACCCCGATGCCATCACCTGGGAAGAATTCAGAGGTAGCTTTCGTCAGTACCATGTGCCTGCAGGTCTGATGACAGTGAAGAAGGAGGAGTTCCTGGCCCTTAAGCAAGGGTCATCGTCTGTCAGTGAGTATCGAGACAGGTTTCTGCAGTTGTCTCGCTATGCTCCTGAAGATGTCAACACCGACGCCAAGCGACAGTACCGTTTCTTGAGAGGCTTGGTTGACCCTCTGCAGTACCAACTGATGAATCATACCTTCCCGACATTCCAGCACCTGATTGACAGAGCAATCATGACAGAAAGGAAGCGTAAGGAGATGGAAGATCGTAAGCGCAAGATCAGTGGACCCCAGCCTGGAAGCAGCAGCCGTCCCCGTTTCTCAGGCAATCAACCTCAGCAGTTCAGGCAGAACCAGCGTCCACCTCAGCAGCATCAGCAGCGTCAGCAGTATCAGCAGTTTCAAAGGCAGTATCCTCAGCATCAGTACCAGAATCGTCAGAGCAATCAGTCAGGAGGAGGCCAGTTCCAGAGGCAGAATCAGCAGACACCTCGTCTTCCTGCCCCCGCAACTCAGCAGAGCAATCAGGCAGCACCAGCTCAGGTTGGAAACAGAGCATGTTTCCACTGTGGAGAGCAAGGCCACTGGGTGATGCAATGTCCGAAGAAAGCAGCCCAGCAGCAGTCAGGCCCCAATGCCCCAGCAAAGCAGAATGTGTCCCAGCCTGGATCAGGCAACCGCCCTCAGCAGCGCTATAATCATGGAAGATTGAATCACTTGGAGGCTGAAGCAGTTCAGGAGACCCCCGGCATGACAGTAGGTATGTTCCCAGTCGATTCCCATATTGCAGAAGTGTTATTTGATACTGGAGCAACGCATTCTTTTATTACTGCATCATGGGTAGAAGCACATAATCTTCCAATTACTACCATGTCAACCCCCATTCAAATTGACTCAGCTGGTGGTAGAATTCGAGCTGGTAGCATATGTTTGAATGTAAGTGTGGAAATAAGGGGGATAGCGTTTCCCGCTAACCTTATAGTAATGGGTACCCAGGGAATAGATGTCATCCTAGGGATGAATTGGCTAGATAAGTATCAGGCAGTTATCAGTTGTGATAAAAGGACAATCAAGTTGGTGTCCCCACTAAGAGAGGAAGTGGTGACCGAGTTAGTCCCGCCTGAGCCGAAGAGAGGAAGTTGTTATCAGATGGCTGTCGATAGCAGTGAAGCAGACCCAATTGAGAGTATCAAGGTTGTGTCTGAATTCCCAGATGTGTTTCCAAAGGATTTACCGGGTATGCCACCAGAGCGGAAAGTTGAATTCGCTATAGAGCTTCTTCCTGGAACCGCCCCCATCTTTAAGAGAGCTTACAGAATATCTAGACCAGAGTTGGTTGAGCTTAAGAAGCAGATTGATGAGCTGTCAGAGAAAGGTTACATCCGGCCAAGCACCTCGCCTTGGGCCGCCCCTGTCCTGTTTGTGGAGAAGAAAGATGGCACCAAAAGGATGTGTATCGATTATCGAGCTTTGAATGAAGTCACGATCAAGAACAAGTATCCCTTGCCCAGAATAGAAGATCTGTTCGACCAGTTGAGAGGAGCCAGTGTGTTCTCCAAGATTGATCTGAGGTCAGGTTATCATCAGCTCAGGATCCGACCTTCGGACATTCCGAAGACGGCATTCATTACCAAGTATGGTTTGTATGAGTTCACAGTGATGTCTTTTGGTTTGACCAATGCACCAGCGTTCTTTATGAACTTGATGAACAGTGTATTCATGGATTATCTCGACCAGTTTGTGGTGGTATTCATTGATGACATTCTGATTTATTCTCAAAGCGAAGAAGAGCATGCAGATCATTTGAGGATGGTATTGCAGAGATTGCGAGAGCACCAGTTGTATGCAAAGTTGAGCAAGTGTGAGTTCTGGATCAGTGAAGTCCTGTTCTTGGGTCACATAATCAACAAGGAAGGATTGGCTGTGGATCCGAAGAAAGTGGCACACATTCTGAACTGGAAAGCGCCAACGGATGCTCGAGGAATCAAGAGCTTCATTGGAATGGCCGGATATTATCGGCGATTCATTGAAGGGTTTTCGAAGATTGCGAAACCAATGACAGCGTTGCTAGGCAACAAGGTTGAGTTCAAGTGGACCCAGAAATGTCAAGAGGCCTTCGAAGCGCTGAAAGGGAAGTTGACAACAGCGCCTGTCCTAGTCTTGCCTGATGTGCACAAGCCCTTCTTTGTGTATTGTGATGCTTGTTACACAGGTTTGGGATGCGTGTTGATGCAAGAGGGAAGAGTTGTGGCTTACTCGTCCCGACAGCTGAAGGTTCATGAGAGGAATTACCCAATCCATGACCTAGAGTTGGCAGCAGTGGTTCACGCACTGAAGACATGGAGGCACTATCTGTATGGACAGAAATGCGATGTTTACACAGATCACAAGAGTCTGAAGTACATATTCACTCAGTCAGAGTTGAACATGAGGCAAAGAAGATGGTTAGAGTTGATCAAAGACTATGAGTTGGAGATTCATTACCATCCAGGCAAAGCAAACGTAGTGGCAGATGCTTTGAGCAGAAAGAGTCAAGTCAATCTGATGGTCGCTCATCCGATGCCTTATGAGTTGGCCAAGGAGTTCGACAGGTTGAGTCTCGGATTTCTGAACAATTCGCGAGGAGTCACAGTTGAATTGGAACCTACCTTGGAGCGCGAAATCAAAGAAGCGCAGAAGAATGATGAGAAGATCAGTGAGATCCGGCGACTGATTCTAGATGGCAGAGGCAAAGATTTTCGAGAAGATGCTGAAGGTGTGGTATGGTTCAAAGACCGCTTGTGTGTTCCCAATGTCCAGTCCATTCGGGAGTTGATTCTTAAGGAAGCTCATGAGACAGCTTATTCGATTCACCCTGGCAGTGAGAAGATGTATCAGGATCTGAAGAAGAAATTCTGGTGGTATGGAATGAAGAGGGAAATCGCAGAGCACGTGGCTATGTGCGATAGTTGTCGAAGAATTAAGGCAGAACACCAGAGACCTGCTGGATTGTTGCAACCGTTGCAGATCCCTCAGTGGAAATGGGATGAAATTGGTATGGATTTCATAGTCGGATTGCCTCGCACTCGAGCCGGCTACGATTCTATTTGGGTAGTAGTGGACCGCTTGACCAAGTCAGCCCACTTCATACCTGTCAAGACCACCTACAGCAGTGCAGTATTGGCAGAACTGTATATGTCTCGGATCGTTTGTCTTCATGGTGTGCCAAAGAAGATAGTGTCAGACAGAGGAACGCAGTTCACCTCTCATTTCTGGCAGCAGTTGCATGAAGCTTTGGGCACGCATCTGAATTTTAGTTCAGCATATCATCCGCAGACAGATGGCCAGACCGAAAGAACCAATCAAATTCTTGAAGACATGTTGAGAGCCTGTGCGTTGCAAGATCAGTCCGGATGGGACAAGCGATTGCCTTATGCAGAGTTTTCCTATAACAACAGTTACGAGGCCAGTTTGAAGATGTCACCATTTCAAGCGCTCTATGGAAGGAGTTGTAGAACTCCGTTGCAATGGGATCAGCCTGGAGAGAAGCAAGTGTTTGGGCCAGATATTTTGCTTGAAGCTGAAGAGAACGTCAAGATGGTCCGAGAGAATCTGAAGATAGCGCAATCGAGGCAGCGAAGCTATGCAGACACAAGGAGAAGAGAGCTGAGTTTTGAAGTCGGAGACTTTGTCTATTTGAAAGTGTCACCGATCAGAGGAGTCAGAAGGTTCGGAATCAAAGGCAAGCTAGCACCCCGCTACATTGGTCCGTACCAGATCCTCTCAAAGCGTGGAGAAGTGGCCTATCAGCTCAGTCTGCCGGAGAATTTGTCAGCTGTGCACGATGTCTTTCATGTGTCTCAGTTGAAGAAGTGCTTGCGTGTGCCAGAAGAGCAGTTGCCAGTGGAAGGTCTGGAAGTCCAGGAGGACTTGACCTATGTTGAGAAGCCAGCTCAGATCCTTGAGGTTGCAGATAGAGTCACCCGAAGGAAGACCATCAGGATGTGCAAAGTCAGATGGAGTCACCACTCTGAGGAAGAAGCAACCTGGGAGCGTGAAGATGATTTGATGGCCAAGTACCCAGAGCTCTTTGCTAGCCAGCCCTGAATCTCGAGGGCGAGATTCTTTTAAGGGGGATAGGTTTGTAACGCCCCGAATTTTGCAGTTGAATTTTTTCTTTTCTTTACTCGCCAAAATTCGGGCGTTACCTTTTCTTTTTCTTTTTCCCTCGCTAAACCTTGACCTTTTCCAAAGTTAGCGGGATTCGGTTTGGAATTCCCGTGTAAGAAAAACTCTAAAGATACTTTGTGTTGTTTGATGCACCATGCCGAACCTTGCATTTTTTGATTGTTTGAAAGTGCAAACGCATTCATCTAAAAGATCGGATTTCGAGAATAAGCGGAAAACCTTTTCTTTCTTTCTTTTTCTTTCTCTCTCTCCTCTTTTTCTCTCTCTCCCGCGCCGTGGGCCGACCCCGGCCGGCCCAAGCCCCTGCGCGCGCCCCCCTCTTGGGCCTTGGCAAGGCCCAGCCGCCCCCCCCCCTCCCTCCCCTTTTCCCCTAACCCTCTCCCTCTCCCTCTCATTTTCCCTCTCTCTCTCCCTAAGCCGCCGCCCCTACCCCTGCCCTAGCGCCGGCCGCCGCCCTCTGCCGGATCGGCCGCCCATCGCCGGTGAGGCCCCCCCCTCCCTCCTCCCTCCTCCCTCCCTCCCCTCTCCCCTCCCCTTTCCCCCAGCCCGCCCGGCCACCCCTGGCCGCGCCCCAGCGCCCCTGGCCGCCCTGGCCGCGCCGCCCTAGCCCCTGGCCGGCCACGGCCGCCCCCAGCCGCGCCCGCCTGGCCGCCCGGCCAGCCCCGGCCGCGCCCGCGCCCCAGCCCAGGGCCGGTTCAGCCGCCCTGGCCGACCGGCTCAGCCGCCCCGGCCCCAGCTCGGCCGCCCTCCCCCGCGCGCCCGCCCCAGCTCGGCCGCCCTGCGCAAAACCGGTTCAACCGCCCCTAGGGCCGGTTCAACCGCCCCCCCCTCTGTTTTTTTTTTATTTTTTTATTTTATTTTATTTACTTTCTGTGTTCATAATTACTTTGTTTTAGGTAGGCTGATCATTGTTCATGCTATGGAAAATAGGAAGTTTAATTTAAAATTCTGTTATGCTATTGATTCACGTAGTTAATTGTTTATCTCATTCAATGTTGATCAACTTAAAATGATTAGGTTTCCATTAGTATATATATATAACAGAATTCTTTTGTTAAGAACCACTTGTAACTAATCTTTAGTGCATAAGATTTAACCCCCCCTGCGAGACCCTTCCCGTTTCTTTCTAACCATAACAAATGCGATATCGAATGTCATACTTGATGCATATTCGCTTACTTGTTCCCTTGTATGGTGTACTGTTCTTTTGTATTAAATATGTGGATGTATGTATGTTTGCGCTCGCATAGAGAACGATCCGGTCGAAGAGCCCGAGGAATTCGCAGGAGAAGCCCCTGAGCAGCAGTCGGTTGGTGGAGGCAAGTGTCCTTTGACCTATCTTTGTCCTATTCATTCTTTAATTCACCTCCCGCATTACACATTTATACCTAAGGATTGACTAGCTTTTGTTATCCATGTCCTTGTTTACCTATTTGGGTCGGATTATTACTGCTTAGTCTGATGCTATTGCTCAACTCTAATCAATGAACATGATGTGATTATCTATGATACGCTGTTTTCCCCTTTTATTTATGATTGTACTTGTGGCATTTAAGGGGACTCGAGCGGTTTCTCGAGTGCCTCTCCGTAAGGACCTGTTCAATGGATGACCGCCCGGGAAAACAGTGCAACCATGAGGGTGGAATGGGACGCCCTTAGCTGAATAATTAGAGGAACCGGGGTGTAGTTCGCTTAGCCGTTGTGCCGTCAATGGGGCTCGGTGTATGCGGCTCGCTCTGCCAAGGTTGATTTGTCCCTTGGGGAGGAGTGCGGTACATTTAGGAAACCTAACGGGTGGCTACAGCCCCGGGGAATCTTTGTAAAGGCTTCGTAGTGAATCCCTAGCCATTCACCTTGGGAGTGAATAAGGGTCTTGCAAGCCCGGGCTAGAGAGGGAATCACGGCTTATGGGTAAAGTGCACAACCTCTGCAGAGTGTTATGAAACTGATATATCAGCCGTGCTCACGGTTATGAGCGGCCAAGGGAGCTCCAGAGATTAGTGATACTTGATCAGAGATACTTTGGTACAGGTGGCAATGAGATTGATGGTTCTGATTATGATTATGGTATTGGTAAGTGGTATTCTTTCCGTTTGGAAAGGATACATTGGGCTAATAACTTGGGTTAATGTTAAAACCTGGCTCTCTACTAGTAAGTAATAACCTGACCAACTAAAAGCAACTGCTTGACTTATCCCCACATAAAGCTAGTCCACTACAGCCAAACGGGATGCTTGCTGAGTATGTTGATGTGTACTCACCCTTGCTCTACACACCAAATCCCCCCCTAGGTTGTCAGCATTGCAACCACTGCTCAGGAGAAGATGAAGCTGTGGAAGGAGACTTCCAGGAGTTCCAGGACTACGACGAGTTCTAGGTGTGGGTTAGCGGCAACCCCCCAGTCGGCTGCCTGTGAAGGCCGCGTTATCTACGTTTCTTTTCCGCACTTTGATTTATTGTAAGGACTATATGGACGTCTCAGACGTATGATGTAATCGACTATTATTTCCCTTTTAATACTATTTGAGCACTGTGTGATGATGTCCATGTTATGTAACTGCTGTGTACGTGAATAACTGATCCTGGCACGTACATGGTTCGCATTCGGTTTACCTTCTAAAAACCGGGTGTGACATCTGGCGTCTTGAACTCTCCAAGCAACGTTCTCGCCAAGTCGATTAGATTCCTATTCTTCCTCTCTACAACACCATTTTGTTGTGGTGTGTAGGGAGCGGAGAACTCATGCTTGATGCCTTCCTCCTCAAGATACTCCTCAACTTGTAGATTCTTGAACTCGGACCCGTTATCGCTCCTTATATTTTTCACCCTTAGCTTAAATTCGTTTTGAGCCCTCCTTAGAAAACGCTTTAGGGTCCCTTGGGTTTCTGATTTGTCCTGCAAAAAGAACACCTAAGTGAAGTAGAAAAAGTCATCAACAACTACAAGACCATACTTACTTCCCCCGATGCTGAGGTAGGCAACAGGTCCAAAGAGGTCCATGTGAAGAAGCTCCAGTGGTCTTGATGTTGTCATCACGTTCTTGCTGTGATGAGTGTTTCCCACCTGTTTCCCTGCCTGACATGCTGCATAAGGTCTATCTTTCTCAAAACAGATACCGGTTAGTCCTAACACATGTTCTCCCTTTAGAAGTTTATGAAGGTTCTTCATCCCAACATGTGCTAGATGGCGATGCCAAAGCCAGCCCATACTAGTCTTAGCGATTAAGCATGCATCTAGATCGGCATTCTCTTTCGAAAAATCAACTAAATAGAGCTTGTCGTCTAATACACCCTTAAAAGCTAATGAACCATCACTCCTAAAGACAGATACATCAACATTTGTAAACAAACAATTGTAACCCATGTGGCACAATTGACTTACAGATAGAAGGTCGTATCCTAGCGACTCTACTAAAAATACATTTGAAATGGAGTGCTCGCTTGTGATGGCTATCTTTCCCAAACCTTTGACCTTGCCTTGATTCCCATCTCCAAATATGATTGTATCATGGGAATCCTTGTTCTTGACGTAGGAGGTGAACATCTTCTTCTCCCCCGTCATGTGGTTTGTGCATCCGCTGTCGATAATCCAGCTTGAGCCCCCGGATGCATATACCTGCAAGGCAATTTAAGCTTAGGTTTTAGGTACCCAACTCTTGTTGAGTCCTACAAGCTTAGTCACAATAACTTTTGGAACCCAAATACAAGTCTTGTCTCCCTTGCATTTGGTTCCCAATTTTCTAGCCACTACTTTTGTATTTTTGCATGTAAGTACAAAAGAAGTATTGCAAGCATGATAAATAGTAGAGGGTTTATTGCACATTTTTCTAGGAGCATGAGACACAACATGATTTCTCCTAGGCCTATTTCTACCATAATCATGAGTGGAGCTAGAAGCAAACATAGCATTTGAATCATAATAAGCACCATGATCATAACTCCTATGAGAATGACTAGCAATTTTCCTATCATAAATAAAGGCATGATTCCTTTGAGGACTACTAGCCATAGGGGCCTTCCCTTTCTCCTTGTTGAGAATAGGAGTCCTTTGGCTTGTTAAGTTCTTGGTTTTCTTTTGAAAACCAAGTCCATCCTTAATTGAGGGGTGTCTACCAACGGTGTAGGCATCCCTAGCAAATTTCAATTTAGCAAGTCTTATGTTGAGCATTAAGACTTGCCACCTCATTGTTCAATTTAGTAATAGAAGCAAGATGTTCATCACAAGTATCAACATCAAAATCCTTACATCTATTACAAATAACAACATGCTCCACACATGAACTAGTTTTGTTGACTTCCTCTAGCTTAGCATTTAATTCATCATTTAAACTCCTTAATCTAGAGACAGATTCATGGCAAGCAAATAACTCAGAGGATAGCATTTCATTTCTCTTAATTTCTAAAGCAAGAGATTTTTGCACACTAACAAATTTGTCATGTTCCTCATATAAAATATCCTCTTGCTTTTCTAGTAGTCTATCTTTTTCATTGAGAGCATCGATTAATTCATTAATTTTCTCTACTTTAGCTTGATCTAATGTAATACCCAAATTTGTAAATCACATAATAATAGAATATTTCCTTTGTCTATATGTGTGTACCATCTCTAGTTACTATCGCATGTGAATAAACACCGCCAAAAAGGGGATTAAATAACCAATAACACCTAAATGAGCCGTGCATCATGCTGAATTTTTACTTGATTGTGCATTTATGAATAATAAAATAAAGGTGGTGTTAACAACATATTAAAATATTAAAGGACACATGGAATTTAAACTCTAACTTTGAAAGCAAAATTCTAAAGAATATGTGCTAGGGGGAAAAGCATTAGCAATCACCAAATAAATTTCTTAAACATAAATCAATTTAGATCATGTCGTATTCAAGTGGGATATTCAATTGGAAGACAAGTTTGCCATAGAATTCAAATTTAAAAGTTGAAGAGAAGTTTGAATTTGGAAAGGAGAGAAAAGGAAAAGGAATTAGAAATGGAAAAGGAAAAAGAATAAAACGCTTCACGGGCCGTTTCTGCTCTAATCCGGCCCAACTCTATTCACACCGCGCAGCTCACACCAGAAACCTGGCGCCGACAGACCGGGCCCGCGCGTCATTCTCTCACCCGCGCCCGCGTATTCCTTCTCTCGCCGACATCGTGGGCCCCTCGGGCAGCCTCTCATCCCCTCACGCGTGCTCTCGCTGACTCACCGACGCGCGGGCCATGCCCGTCAGCCACTGCCGTGCCATCGTCCCTTCTCCCGTATCGCTGTCGCGTGGGACCGTGCCGTCAGTACGCGCGCTCGGCGTCTTCAACGAATCGCGCGACCGTCGCGGCGAGTTCTACGGCGGACTTCGCCCTTTTCTCGGTGAAGCTGGCCATGTCGCGCCTATATAAAGTGCCGCGGCCTCCTCCTCTCCTCCTCATCCGCCTTGCACCGACAGCCTTACGCCGCCTGGGGCCGAAATCCGGTTCGCCGCCGCCGTTGTTGAATCACTGCACCAGCGCCTCTCCGCTCCAATTGCCTCGCCCTGGACGCTTGTGTGGTCGCAAAGAATCGGTTCGTCGTGAAGCCGGGCGGAATCCCCGACCGTGGCCCCGGGAATTCGACGCCGTCCTTGCAAATCCGCCGCGCGCCGTGGCCAAGATCTTCGGCACCGTATCATGGGGTAATTTCAAGTCCATCGCACTCAGTGTACTTAGGGCATCGTGTAGCGGTTTTTAATTGAGTTTTCGTGCGCTGTATGGCCAAATCGAGCTTCGCCGGCGATGGCGCCGCCCTGGTCCGGCTAGCTCGCCGCCGTCCCGAGCTGGGGGATTGGGGGAAAACGCGGTGGCCGTCGATCTCCCAGTGAACGGTTCGGATTAGAAGCAGGCGATACCCCTTCGGGATATTAAATCGGGACCGTGGGTCTTCGATCGGACGAATAGGAATAGATTTAAAATCCTCGCCGTCGATCTCTGATCCAAGGATCAGGACTGCGTACCGCTTCGGCGCCCTCCGGATTTAATCTGGGCCCTCGGAGTTTAATCCAACGGCCGAGATCGGCCCGTACCCCTTCGTCGAGCCCATTTTGTAAAAGAGCCCTCGGGGTTTTGTGTAATCAACCCGCCGTCCACGTTCACTGTTGACTGAGTCTCGGTAAACTTGCGCAGAGCCCCCTGTGCTTTCCAGTTATTGAGGCCCAGTCCAGAGACATTTAAAAACAGAGAAATAATATTAGAAATTCATTTTTAATACAAAAACAAATCTAGAAACTTGTAAAATTCATAGAAAATCCATTTTAGCTCCAAATTGAACCATTCCAGTTTCTAAAATTTTGTAATAATATTCTTCATCATTTAGTGTCTTTGTTTTGACATGAACTCTGTCAGAAAATTTATTTATCATTTAATCATACTTTAATCACATTAAACCTTAGGAAAATCATAACTTGAATTCTACAACTCCAAAATTAATAATTCTTTTTCCTGTGATCTTATTTTAATATGCAGATTATTAATATGTATTTTGCATATATGTTTGGTGTAATGTTAATTTTGCCTATACCATGTATGTTTGTATTGCTACGACTAGCAGTGAGGTCACGAGGATCTGAAGAATCATCCTGGTACCTGGAATCTCAAGGCCCAAGCAAGTTGTGCCCTTGATCACTTCTTTTTACCCACTCATGTTCTAATTAATCATAATGATCTGCATAGGTTAATTTTGATGGGACCCAATAGGTTACCCTAGTTTGACTATCTTTATACCTTGTTTACCACTGAACTTTCTGGGTAGTACTTGCTAGTGCTATATGTGGTTTTGGGTATGAAGATTACTCTATTCATGATTATACTTTTGTTATCAGTTGTTATTTATGGTTCATGTTAAGATCATTATGTTAATTGGAACATGGAGAACCACCCGGGAAAACAGTGCTACCACGAGGGTGGAATGGGACGCCCTTGGCTGATTAATTAGGAAAGCTAGTGGAAGACTACCTTACCCGAAAGGGGCAAGGGCAGTAGGGGAGAGGTCAGTGTAGGGAGGCCCTCGGGAGGATTTTGCTGCGATGGCGGTCCTGCAAGGGATTCCTGCACTGGATCTTCCTATAAACTGTAGCGGGTTTTCGGAAGCTAGTGGAACTTTGTAAAGGCCTCGTAGTGGATCCCTAGCCATTCACCTCGGAAGTGTCTAAGGGCCTTGCAAACCCTGGCGACATGGGATACACGACTTGTGGGTAAAGATGCGCAACCTCTGCAGAGTGTAAAACTAGTATACTAGCCGTGCTCACGGTCAAGAGCAGCTCGGACACTCACATGATTAATTTATGGAACTAAATTCAATTTGTCATATGCATTGCATCGCAGGTGATGAGGTTATTACTTTTGTTCTACTATTTAATTGGGTTGGTATTTACTTATACTTAGTAACTGCTAATAAAATTTTGACCAACTTTAAAAGCAATGCTCAGCTCTAACCATCTTCTTTGGTAAGCCTTACACTTCACGTGAGCTCCCACCTTTGGCGAGTTCATGCACATTATTCCCCACAACTTGTTGAGCGATGAACGTATGTGAGCTCACTCTTGCTGTCTCACATACACCACAGGTCAAGAACAGGTACTGCAGGATGATGCTCATGGAGGATGCTGTGATGAGTTCGTGAGAGATCTAGGCCGTCGTCTCCCAGTCAACTTTGGGTTGCTGGACCGTTGTCTCCTTATAATGTAATTATTTATTTTGTATAGAACTCCTGTTATGTATAAAGATGTGACATTCGATCCTGTGCCACTATACATCATATGTGTGAGACTTGGTCCCAGCATACCTGGTGTTTATGTTAACCCCGGGTTTTGGACCCCTAAAATCCGGGTGTTACAGAAGTGGTATCAGAGGAATGTTGACTGTAGGACGAAACCTAGATAGAACTGGACAACCATTACCTACTTACCTTTGCTACTCTGATTCTTTTCTAAACTTATCTTAATCTATTCTCATCTATTTCCGCTTTACTCTGATTATTCTTACCTTTTCATTCTAAAGACAAATGTGGATTTCACACTTTGAAATCCTGTGACTGAAGTGACTTTAGGAATAGGAGACCTAATCCTAGGAACAAAAACAAAACTATTTTTATAAGTGTCTATGTATTTGAATGTTTGTTCTTATGATATCTGTCTGATTTGGATCTTTGTTTGAGTGTGATGGGTTGTGGAGTAATGTCCACAATTACATCTGCATATACACATAGGTATAAAAATATATTTATAAGATAACTAGACAGCCTAAATTATCCCCATTGGAACCTATCTAGCTTAAGAAATTTATCTTATCCTAAAAGATCTCATTCTAACCAATTCATCTTATCTTAAAAGATTCTCCCTTATCTTAATAGATCCATCTCAACTTAAAAGATACTCATCTTGTCTTGAAAAGATTCTATCCTATCCTAATAAATCTAACTGACCTCAAAAGATTCTACCTTATCCTTATGGATTCATCTTGTCCTAATAAGCATATTTACCCCACCCTAGTAACAACCAAGATCTAATCCAAAGTAATTAGATATTATCTAGTCTAATCTAGTTATATCCAACCTAATCCAGATTCTATCTAATCTAAATATGACCCAATCTAAAGTGAGTTATTAACAAGTTAGTTAAGTTGGTGATATAGGTTAGACACTGTCTCTACAAATATATCTTAACCTAAATTAATGTCTTATACCAACTCATCCTTGAACAATGGCCTACCTATATCATATAATCCATCCTATCTTAAAAGATTCTATCATATCCTAATAATATTTATTCTACCCTGGTAGATCTAGCTAATCTTAACTAGTTTAATCTAGTCATACCAACCTAATCTGGATTCTATCTAATCCAATATGATCTAAGCTAGATTGAGTTACTTAATGCTGATACAAAGGATAAGGCCATACTCCTAAATCACTTAAGCCTAATTTGGAGACTTATATCAACTTGGCCCTACACAACAACTCGACCTATATAACAAGTTACATAACTTACCCAATCAATGGAGTCTTAATGGATTGCATAATCTATCAACCACCACCTGACATCAAGCCAGATTTTGACCTATATCATGTAGTCTATCTTACCACATATATCTTAAACCATATGTCCTTAACTCGGATGGCAACTCCAAGAAGAAAGACCAAAGAAGACCAACCACGTCAAAGGAGGGATGAGCACCAACTCAAGTCTTCAAAGATCAAGTTGAATCGCCAGATGAATCAAGATCCACAATCTTGGATGGAGTCTTTCTTTATCCCACTCTTTCTTGTCCAAACCTATATAGGCTTTAAAAGATATCCTTTATCCTGCATAATAAAGTGTCTATCACCATATATACCTATGCTCTCCTAATAACTAACTAATAGTAATAAACAAAAAAAAAACTCTTGATTTTTTTTTTGAAACTAAAAGCTAGATTTCAAATCACTCTTCCTATATCCTCTTTCTTACAAATCTCGAGGGCGAGATTATTTTTAAGGGGGGTAGGATTTGTAATACCCAAATTTGTAAATCACATAATAATAGAATATTTCCTTTGTCTATATGTGTGTACCATCTCTAGTTACTATCGCATGTGAATAAACACCGCCAAAAAGGGGATTAAATAACCAATAACACCTAAATGAGCCGTGCATCATGCTGAATTTTTACTTGATTGTGCATTTATGAATAATAAAATAAAGGTGGTGTTAACAACATATTAAAATATTAAAGGACACATGGAATTTAAACTCTAACTTTGAAAGCAAAATTCTAAAGAATATGTGCTAGGGGGAAAAGCATTAGCAATCACCAAATAAATTTCTTAAACATAAATCAATTTAGATCATGTCGTATTCAAGTGGGATATTCAATTGGAAGACAAAATTGCCATAGAATTCAAATTTAAAAGTTGAAGAGAAGTTTGAATTTGGAAAGGAGAGAAAAGGAAAAGGAATTAGAAATGGAAAAGGAAAAAGAATAAAACGCTTCACGGGCCGTTTCTGCTCTAATCCGGCCCAACTCTATTCACACCGCGCAGCTCACACCAGAAACCTGGCGCCGACAGACCGGGCCCGCGCGTCATTCTCTCACCCGCGCCCGCGTATTCCTTCTCTCGCCGACATCGTGGGCCCCTCGGGCAGCCTCTCATCCCCTCACGCGTGCTCTCGCTGACTCACCGACGCGCGGGCCATGCCCGTCAGCCACTGCCGTGCCATCGTCCCTTCTCCCGTATCGCTGTCGCGTGGGACCGTGCCGTCAGTACGCGCGCTCGGCGTCTTCAACGAATCGCGCGACCATCGCGGCGAGTTCTACGGCGGACTTCGCCCTTTTCTCGGTGAAGCTGGCCATGTCGCGCCTATATAAAGTGCCGCGGCCTCCTCCTCTCCTCCTCATCCGCCTTGCACCGACAGCCTTACGCCGCCTGGGGCCGAAATCCGGTTCGCCGCCGCCGTTGTTGAATCACTGCACCAGCGCCTCTCCGCTCCAATTGCCTCGCCCTGGACGCTTGTGTGGTCGCAAAGAATCGGTTCGTCGTGAAGCCGGGCGGAATCCCCGACCGTGGCCCCGGGAATTCGACGCCGTCCTTGCAAATCCGCCGCGCGCCGTGGCCAAGATCTTCGGCACCGTATCATGGGGTAATTTCAAGTCCATCGCACTCAGTGTACTTAGGGCATCGTGTAGCGGTTTTTAATTGAGTTTTCGTGCGCTGTATGGCCAAATCGAGCTTCGCCGGCGATGGCGCCGCCCTGGTCCGGCTAGCTCGCCGCCGTCCCGAGCTGGGGGATTGGGGGAAAACGCGGTGGCCGTCGATCTCCCAGTGAACGGTTCGGATTAGAAGCAGGCGATACCCCTTCGGGATATTAAATCGGGACCGTGGGTCTTCGATCGGACGAATAGGAATAGATTTAAAATCCTCGTCGTCGATCTCTGATCCAAGGATCAGGACTGCGTACCGCTTCGGCGCCCTCCGGATTTAATCTGGGCCCTCGGAGTTTAATCCAACGGCCGAGATCGGCCCGTACCCCTTCGTCGAGCCCATTTTGTAAAAGAGCCCTCGGGGTTTTGTGTAATCAACCCGCCGTCCACGTTCACTGTTGACTGAGTCTCGGTAAACTTGCGCAGAGCCCCCTGTGCTTTCCAGTTATTGAGGCCCAGTCCAGAGACATTTAAAAACAGAGAAATAATATTAGAAATTCATTTTTAATACAAAAACAAATCTAGAAACTTGTAAAATTCATAGAAAATCCATTTTAGCTCCAAATTGAACCATTCCAGTTTCTAAAATTTTGTAATAATATTCTTCATCATTTAGTGTCTTTGTTTTGACATGAACTCTGTCAGAAAATTTATTTATCATTTAATCATACTTTAATCACATTAAACCTTAGGAAAATCATAACTTGAATTCTACAACTCCAAAATTAATAATTCTTTTTCCTGTGATCTTATTTTAATATGCAGATTATTAATATGTATTTTGCATATATGTTTGGTGTAATGTTAATTTTGCCTATACCATGTATGTTTGTATTGCTACGACTAGCAGTGAGGTCACGAGGATCTGAAGAATCATCCTGGTACCTGGAATCTCAAGGCCCAGGCAAGTTGTGCCCTTGATCACTTCTTTTTACCCACTCATGTTCTAATTAATCATAATGATCTGCATAGGTTAATTTTGATGGGACCCAATAGGTTACCCTAGTTTGACTATCTTTATACCTTGTTTACCACTGAACTTTCTGGGTAGTACTTGCTAGTGCTATATGTGGTTTTGGGTATGAAGATTACTCTATTCATGATTATACTTTTGTTATCAGTTGTTATTTATGGTTCATGTTAAGATCATTATGTTAATTGGAACATGGAGAACCACCCGGGAAAACAGTGCTACCACGAGGGTGGAATGGGACGCCCTTGGCTGATTAATTAGGAAAGCTAGTGGAAGACTACCTTACCCGAAAGGGGCAAGGGCAGTAGGGGAGAGGTCAGTGTAGGGAGGCCCTCGGGAGGATTTTGCTGTGATGGCGGTCCTGCAAGGGATTCCTGCACTGGATCTTCCTATAAACTGTAGCGGGTTTTCGGAAGCTAGTGGAACTTTGTAAAGGCCTCGTAGTGGATCCCTAGCCATTCACCTCGGAAGTGTCTAAGGGCCTTGCAAACCCTGGCGACATGGGATACACGACTTGTGGGTAAAGATGCACAACCTCTGCAGAGTGTAAAACTAGTATACTAGCCGTGCTCACGGTCAAGAGCAGCTCGGACACTCACATGATTAATTTATGGAACTAAATTCAATTTGTCATATGCATTGCATCGCAGGTGATGAGGTTATTACTTTTGTTCTACTATTTAATTGGGTTGGTATTTACTTATACTTAGTAACTGCTAATAAAATTTTGACCAACTTTAAAAGCAATGCTCAGCTCTAACCATCTTCTTTGGTAAGCCTTACACTTCACGTGAGCTCCCACCTTTGGCGAGTTCATGCACATTATTCCCCACAACTTGTTGAGCGATGAACGTATGTGAGCTCACTCTTGCTGTCTCACATACACCACAGGTCAAGAACAGGTACTGCAGGATGATGCTCATGGAGGATGCTGTGATGAGTTCGTGAGAGATCTAGGCCGTCGTCTCCCAGTCAACTTTGGGTTGCTGGACCGTTGTCTCCTTATAATGTAATTATTTATTTTGTATAGAACTCCTGTTATGTATAAAGATGTGACATTCGATCCTGTGCCACTATACATCATATGTGTGAGACTTGGTCCCAGCATACCTGGTGTTTATGTTAACCCCGGGTTTTGGACCCCTAAAATCCGGGTGTTACATCTAACCCCTTAAATAAATCCGAGTAATCTATCTCATCGTCAGAAGATTCCTCATCGCTCAAAGAAGTGTACTCGGGGTATCTCGAATGTGTACCTTCTTTTCCTTGGCCATAAGGCATGTATGGCGTTCGTTAGGGAAGAGTGAGGACTTGTCGAAGGCCGAGGCAGCAAGTCCTTCGTCGTTGGTGTCTGATGAAGAGCAGTTAGAATCCCATTCCTTTCCTAGATGCGCCTCGCCCTTTGCCTTCCTGTCTCTCTTCTTGTGACTCGAGTCTGAGTCGGTAGGCTTGTCGTCTCTTGGCTCGTTGAAGACGGACTCCTTTTCCTTGTCGTTGACCACCATCCCCTTTCCCTTAGGATCCATCTCTTTGGGCGGTTAGTCCCTTAGATGAAGAGTACAGCTCCGATACCAATTGAGAGCACCTAGAGGGGGTGAATAGGTGATCCTATAAAATCAAACACTAAATAGCCACAAAACTTGGTTATTAAAGTGTTAGTGCGACTAAGTAGCTTTGAGGCGAGTTCTTGTGAACAAAACAATCACAGAGAAAGCAGCACAAGAGACATGCGATTTTTATCCCATGGTTCGGCCAAGTAACACTTGCCTACCTCCACGTTGTGGCGTCCCAATGGACGAGGCTTGCACTCAACCCCTTTCAAGTGATCCGATGATCAACTTAAATACCACGGTCTTTTCTTTTAGAGTATTTTTCCCATTTGCGAGGAATCTCCACAATTTGGAGCCTCTCACCCTTACAGCGATGATCATAAAAGAAACACGGAAGTAAGGGAGGGAAAAGCAACACACACAAGATTCAATCCGCAGCACACACACACACAAGTGAAGACTTGAGCTCAAATGACAACACGGGGAGTTCACAACTCGAATGGAGCTCAAATCACTAACACGACAAATCAAATGCGTGGGAGCGGAGTCTGGATGTCTTAGTATGCTTAGAGAATGCTTGGTATCATGCTCCATGCGCCTAGAGGTCCCTTTTATAGCCCTAAGGCAGCTAGGAGCCATTGGAGATCAACATGGAAGGCTATCCTTGCCTTCTGTCGAGTCGCGCACCGAACAGTCCAGTGCGCCACCAGACAGCCACTGTAGCATGTCCGGTGCGTGATTTCCTTCCAAATCGGGCACAGTCGATCGTTGCTCCTCGGAGCCGGTTGGCGCACCGGATAGTCCGGTGCACCCAGCCGACCGTTGGAGCAGCCACGTGTCGCGCGTTTATCGCGCGGACGACTATTGGCACAAGCACCGTTGGCTCACCAGACAGTCTGGTGCAGCACCGGACAGTCCAGTGAATTATAGCCACATCGCCTTATTCCTTTTCCCGAGAGCGACGAGTTCGTCGCAGATGACTCACCTGACAGTCCGGTGAATTATAGTCGTACGACTCCGTCGATTCCCGAGAGCAGATAGTTCACCGTCGACCACCTGAGTCACCGGACACTGTCCGGTGCACCACCGGACTGTCTGGTGCGCCAGGCCGAGCTGGAGTTGGCTGTATTTTCCAATCCATTTCTTCTCTTCTCAGCACTGTTTCTAGCACTTAGATAACCATGTTAGTACTCAAAAACAATGTACTAAGTCTAGAGAACATACCTTGTTATATGATTTGCACTTTTCACTTTATTTATCACATAAGAGTTCAAAACATTTGTGTTGGACATCTAATCACCAAAACACTTATAAAAATGGCCCAAGGGCACATTTCCCTTTCAGTTATCTCCCAAGTTCCGTTCGAGATGATTGAATCCATCTCGCTACGGACAGCCTCCCTCCAGTACTCTTCATCTGGAGATGTATATGCCTCTGTGAGGGAGCGTGGTTCTTCATCCACTAGATAAATAATATAATCATCACCCAGATACTTTTCAGTCATTTGTCTCTTACTCCTCCTTAACTCCAAATCTGGAGTCTGGTCATGGACAGTCGAGGGCAGAGAATATGTCCGAGATGGATCATTTGGGGCTACTACTTCCTTATCCCGCATAGGGAAGATGCTCCCAAAGAAGGTCACATCCCGAGATTCCATTATGACATTTACAGCGACTTCGCTCGTCTCAGAATGGACCACTAGAAATCTATAAGCTGCAGTGTTATGTGCATAGCCCAGGAAGACACAGTCTACGGTCTTAGGGCCTAGCTTTCTCTTCTTCGGCAACAAGACATTAACCTTTGCAAGGCAGCCCCAAGTCCGAAGATGCGAAAGATCTGGCTTCCTTCTTTTAAATCCTTCATAGGGCGTGGCCTCACGGTTGCGAGGCGGTACCCTGTTCAGGACATAGCATACTATGAGTACTGCCTCGCCCCACCAGATGTCAGGCATCCCCAAACTTTGCCACAAAGCATTAGCTAAGTCACACACTGTTCGGTTCTTCCTTTCAGCTACCCCATTTGGTTGAGGTCAATATGGAGCGGTGGTTTCATGAATGATTCCACACTCTTTGTAGTACTCATCAAAAAGGTTGGAAAGGTATTCACCTCCTCTATCAGACCGCAACCTTTTAATTTTCTTGTCTAACTGGTTTTCAACTTCAGTCTTATAGATCTTAAAGTGTTCTAGTGCCTCATCTTTGGTTCTGAGTAAGTAAATATGATAGAACCTGGTAGCATCATCTATCAAGGTAAGAAAGTATCTTTTACTGCCTTTTGTGATTATACCATTCATCTCACATACATCTGAGTGAATTAGTTCTAAAGGAGTGGTACTTCGGCCTTCAACCGTATGAAACGGTTTTATAGGTTGCTTAGCTTGCACACAAATACCACATTTTACACCTTTAACATGTTTATATTCAGGAATTAAAGACATGTCACTTAATCTCTTAATGGCCTCAAAATTCACATGACACAAACGGGAATGCCATATATCATTAATGGAATCGTTATTACAGACCACATTAACATGGTAAGAAGAATAATTGTTCAAAACAGAAATATGGAACAAACCGCCTGACTCATATGACTTTCCAACAAAAGTACCAAACTTAGACAGGACCACTTTATTAGACTCAAACACTAATTTGAGACCCTGTCGACATAGCAGCGACACTGATATGAGGTTCCGGCTCATCGATGGCACATAGAGTACGTCCTTCAGCATGAGCGTCTTTCCTGAAGTTAACTTCAGGTAGACCTGTCCAGTACCTCGAACTACTGCCAGAACACCATTTCCCATCAAGACTGGTGCGCTGTTGTATCCCTGGAATGAAGAGAACATGGATCGATCAACACAAATATGAACAATAGCACCGGAATCCATCCACCAGTCATCTGATGGACTTGCCATAAAGGCCTGAGGTGCATACCCTAGGGTGGAGTTAACCACCACGTTCCCTTCTTTGCGCTGAGGTGGAGGACCTTTTCCCTTCCTAAGTTTGCACCTCCGAGTTGTATGCCCGGAGACACCACAAACATAGAAGATAAAGTCCTCCTTTTTCTTATTCATCTTTTTGGACTTAGGTTGGTTCAGATTCTTCTGTGGAGAGTTCTTCTTCTTCTTCTAGAATTTTCTATCTCCACCCTTCTCAACAACGTGAGCCTGGAGTTGTTGGGATGGCTTGTTACTGGACCTTGCACAATCTTCCACATTTATCGCAGCTGACAACTCAATGAGAGTCATTTGCTTCTTCATGTGGCGGCGTGAAGTCACAGTCTCGCCAAGAAGGCAGGAGCTTTGCCAGTATTGCATTCACCTGAAAATTGTCTAGTAGGACGCAGCCATATTGGACCAAGTTCCTAACAAGGAGTTGAATCTCCTGTAGCTGCTCCATAACATACCTTCCCTCAGCCATTTTATAGTTGAGGTAGTTTTTTGTTGTGAATGACTCATTGCCATTGTCAACTTTAGAGAACTTGTTCTCAAGTTCAGTCCATAGACCCTTAGCGGAGGTAAAACCGGGGTACACGTCAAATAAGCGGTTCGACAAGACGTTCAGCAGACGAGACAAGCATGCCTCATTGGCTTCGTCCCACTTGGCCTTCTCCGCTAGTGCTGCGGCCTTCGTTGCATCATCAGAATCATCTGATGCAACCTGGGAAACAGCCGACGTCACTACCCAAAATAATTTTAGGTCGGTGAGCCACATGCGAGTCTTAATCTGCCAGCGCTTAAAGCTTGCGTCGTCGAATGCTTCAGGCTTAATGACATCAGAACTGGAGGCCATTACAGGAATTGGTTTTCTGGATTGTTATAAAATTAGAGAAATAAGTGACATGCTTTCAATATATTTATATATATTAAATATTCTAATTCCGAATAAAACAAACATATAACTCAGATAAATGTCATATGTAATTATAGCAGCAATGAACAGTAGCAATTATAGGACAAGAAAACATGTAAAATAGTTGCCCAGGCCCATTTCAAAATTAAACATGGCTTGCAGATGAAGAAGGAAGATTTTGCACATAAACATTATTGTTTATCTTTTTATATATTGCTCTCAAAATAGCGGGTTGCTGTTATAAACAGCCCTCCAACGCTAAATAGTGATCAGAGATCCTCGACTAACGTGACTGTAACACCCCTGGTGTTACTGTTACTAAAACTTGAGCATAACATCATAAGCATTGGCAGTTGCATATGTTTGACACACCTAGAGTGCATTTACTAGGTAAAAATTTCAAACAAGTTGTATTGTTATAGCATTTTGCAAATAAGACCCTAGTATAGGATACTTAACCCTAAAGGGGATCCTGAAGGGTAAAACAAGAGCCAAATAGAGAAAACCCCAAAGACTAAGTAAAATAGTCATAAAATATTACTAAGGATGGGTTTAAGTTACATTTACACCCTTGAGATACCAGAAACCCTAATTGAAACCCTGGAAAACCCTAAATCCAAACCCTAGGGGTCTATGTGCAAAACTAGTCCACTTTTGGACTAAAGTGCAAAAACTATAATAATAAAGTGTCTTAAGTCATATGCATCACAAATATGTGGATTTGCAAGTTAAACCCTAAGTTTTGGGTCTAATTGCAAAAGGCACCATTTCAACTCTATATAGGCTAAGTCTGAAAATCAGAGAATTGGCTTAACTTTGGAGCTCTGTAGCTTTCAAATTCTAGGGTTTTTGCCTTGGGTCACCACATCAAAGCTATAGAGATATATAAAGAGAACAATCTTTATTAAGTAATTAAGCACTAGTGCTGAATAGAAATTGAAGAAAAATGAGTCTGAAGTCATGCTGTCAGACTACTTAATGTCTGAAACCAGACTAACAGTGGGATGGCATGAACTTCAAGCTCAATTCTAAGCAAGATCCAGTGAATTTTTGTGGGAGCATGATATAGCAAAGTTATAGCTGGTTTGTAGCCCTACAATGTTGCTGCAGAGCATTGGTTGTGTTGCCATATGAATCTGGGAGAAAAATCGATCTCAAGATGGTCTGTCAGGACAACTCAATGCCATTCGCGATGGTACAATACCTGATGAAAATCAGATCAACCGCGCATCTCGCCATCGACGATCCCCTGCCGTGATTCGTGTCACCGGCGTTTGGATTAGTGCAGGGCTAGTGGATAACGCCTCGGGTAGAAAAAATCTTCACCACCGTTGAGCTGGACGACACTCCGGCTAGCCGCCGTACCTCTCCCCTTGCTCACCACCCCTCGGATAAGGTTCTCACCGCCGTTAAGCCCTCACCACCGTCCGCCGCGTGTCTCTACCTATCTACCGCATCACCGTGACTCACTCTAGCTCCCTGTTGATCGCCGGAGTGACTACCACGGCGTTGGACACCAAGCCACTGCGCCAGTGCTCTTCCTTTCCTCCGACCGCCGCACGTCACCACTGAAATTTCCTGCCACCGCTGTCACTCCCTATAAATTGAAGCCACCGCGAGCTCCGCAAGGTCATCACACCCCCAGCCACCCAGTATTGCCCCCAGCCGATCACCAGCGAGCTCGATTTTTACATTTCCCCCAAATCAGTTCAAACAAGCCGCAAGAACACTCCACCGTGGTCAGTGCAAATCAGGTCCGATTATGTTGTCTTTAATCTTGTTCTAGCATCCCTAAGCTCTCCTCAAACTCCTCGACCCTTTAGATTGAACTAAACCGCCAAAGATCACTGGGAACGCGCGATTCCATTCATTGTCTTTGCTGTCATCGTGGCCAGGGACATTTAGGTAGCCATTTATGCAATTGACTTAGGGGAAACGCTGGTTGGGGCGTAAATTCGGTTTCGGCCGAAGTAGGGCGCTTGTCGTTGTCCCAATCGGCCGGTCTACGAGCTCACCGGAGCTCTGCCGCGCTCATCGCCGTCGGGGATCGGGCGGGGTAAAGGAATAGAAATCTAGGGACCTTACTGCAAATTATCAGCGACTCGCGTCAACAGTGCAAAGTGCCCACTTGCGGTTATCCAAAAGGACAGGGCCTTGTCTGCAAAGTCTGCAATGCGGGCGTGGGGCGCGCGCGTTTTCCTGTGTTGTTTGGGCCGCCTGGGCTGAAATCAGCCCAGGACTGTTCATTCTTTTCCCTTTTCTTTTTCGGGCAGGACTCCAGCAATTTTAGAAAGTGGTAGAAAATGGTAAAAATGTCAAACTAATTTTGCCATATTCCTAATTTTCCATAGTATTTAATAAAAATAGTTTCATGATTTTTTAGGTCAAATAAGGAATTTTGGAGCATTTAAAATAGCCTAAAGCATTGCTTCTAGATTTTTAGAAAATAGATAATAATTCCAAAAATGCCCAAACTTTTTATTTGAACTTTAAACATTATTTAGAAGCCTTGGGTAGAATTTGGTTTGATTTGGATCTTGTTTGATACTTAGAACCCAAAACCCTACCCCTGCCCTTTGAATTCCTTTACTGACTCCGGAAACCCTAGTTTCCCAGAGAACCGTGAAGGAAAATTGTATTCAAGAACTTTAGATAATAAATTCTTATTATCTTTGCACTCTCATGAGTATTACATGGCATTCATTATTATATACATATATATGGTTATCTCTAGAAAACGAAGAAGAGATTGAGGTAGAAGAGGAGAAGACTTCACCACCACCACCTGCGGAACCTCAGGCAGGGAATTGTTTTTACTTTGACATCTACGGATCTGAGCCTGACTCACCTATAAACGAAGGCAAGCCCCAATGCATTTACCACCACCTTGTGATTTAAAGATCTTTTTCACTTGCTTGATGCATTAGGTGATAGGAGTTGATCGTTAAAACAATTCCTGCATTACTTTCCTTGAGATTGATTACCTTCCTTGATCACCATTTTACAAAAGATTTTTGGTGCTTAGCCTTGCTTTAGAAAAACAAAATGTTTTGTTTTTACAAAATATGATGTGGCAAAAAGTGGGATGTTTTCACAAATAAAACTTGATGGTGGATCCATCATGGTCGTGATGGGTTCAACATCGGAAAAGATGTACCTCTGCTAGGTACCAAGCTTTGGGTTTGAAATGATTAAGCTGAGACCGGGCGGGTGACTTGCACGAGAAAGGAGTCTTGGCGTAGTGTCTTCGTCTGGGTCGATTAAGGACCGTGTCGATGTAGGCTTGATGACCGAGGACCCTTTAACTGGTCACATGCCTCGTCATGGGTAAGCCTTGCCTCGGGTAGACTAAGGCCAGAATAAGATAACACGCAATGGGCGTGGAGCGGTGGCGAGAGTAGTGTGTACCCTCCGTGGCAAGAGGCTAGACGGTGGTGTATCTGTGCTCTTAGTTGACGTGAACCTGATCTGGTCTTAAGAACCCCGGTGGCGGGTTGACATATGCAAGGGTTAAGTGCTACATATGTCGTGTGATTGGAGATCCTCAGCTGAGTATAATCGATTCGGATCGCCGTAACTTCGCGGTTATGAAGACTTGGTCACTGCCCTATACGTAGAACTCCAGTAAAGATAAAGGGATTGTTAAGAAAGTGGCTAGTGCAGGTTAAGTGTTTGAACTAGGGTAGAAAGAACTCTAGATACAGGTAATTTTACCTAACCTGACAATAAAACTGGATTTTTAAGGATCCACTTTTAGTAAGCATTTCTGCAAAACAGAGTCTTTGATCATTGAGAAAGCTTACCTTGACCCCCTTATAACCAGCATACCCTTGAGAGTCTTTTCTTTAGTCGGGTAAGTCTTGCTGAGTAATTCCATACTCAGGGTTTTATTCCCTATTGTTTTTAGGTGAGGAAGCAACAAACTTTTGTTGTTTCTGTTCCAATGTGGTCCGAAAAGAAGAAAAGCAAGAGTAAAGCTGCGGGGGGGAAGAGTTCCTCCATAAGAACTTTTGTTTAAAACTTATCAGGAGGGGTTTTTGCCTCCCTTGGTGTGTAATAATATTACTCTGCACTCATAATTATATCCTGGTCTGTAATATATAACTTTATCTTACTTTTAAATAAATGTAAATTTTTGTAATCGCTTCCGCATTTCCGTATATCTGATGATCTGTAATGTCTGCGTGACGGGTGAAACGCTCTTGGGAAAGGTAAGAAAAATAGATACCGAACTTGTCAAGTGATTCAGGGGCACCTACATGGTTGTCTGAAGTCCGTTGGACAAGGACAACTGTAGATGGGCCTAATGACTTGGGAGGTTCCGTCACAATGACAGTCCTATCTTACCAAATCAGGGTTTTAGATCAGATGTAATAAGCCTAATAATCAAGTATAAATACTAATAGTAAGGACCTATGTACTAAATAAAATAACAGAATTTAACACAAGTAAACAACCTCAACAAATAGAGATATAATTAGGCACAAATAAATACTTGATGCTGAAATTAACAACACACTAAAACCCAGACTGTCACATTGTCTCACTACACCGCTATTATCATTGAGCAATCAAATCCGCCCACAAATTGTGCAATCAAACCCAAGTAAATAATACTAGCATATTGCACAAAATTACTCAATAAATATAGTGAGGCAACGGGTAACTCACAGCATGTAGATTGTCTACGTGGGAAGACCAGCTCAGCGAACACAAGGTTCTATCCTAGAAAACCAATTATGTCGCCCACGTCCGGACCTGCACGGCGGAAGGTTGACGGAGATACTAGAGCCGCTGCCGGAGCCGAGGAAGACGTCCACAGCACCAGCCCGAGAATAGGAACACCGCGCAGCAGGAAACCCAAACACCAGGCCACCGTGGACAGAGATCAGACAAGAATCTCGGCACCAGAGAAGTCCACGATTCCGGCAACAGAGCACAGGTAAATCATGCTGCGCAAACACAACATCACTTCCTCACACTTTGAACCATTCCTAGCAAGAATCGCCACCAGAATACCAGGGAACGAACTGGTAGTTCCAGTTCTCACCGGAGCAGCACACACATGAGAGAGGAAGAAGAACATCTGACTGCTCAGCCAGCACCAGAGAGAGGGGAAACACGCCCATACTTATGGAGCAAACCAGGCAGTAAGTTCGGAGGCTGTTGAATAGAGAGGAAACGTGAGAGGCGGTGAAAGGGAAATAGGGTCAAACCTTTTCCTAAATGATTTTGGTGGTTGAATTGCCCAACACAAACAATTGGACTAACTAGTTTGCTCTAGATTATATGTTTTACAGGTGTCAAAGGTTCAACATAAACCAATAAAAAGATCAAGTTAGGGTTCAAAAGAGAGGAGCAAAAAGGAACCGAAGGCTGCCCTGGTCTGGTGCACCAGACTGTCCGGTGCACCAGGGAGGTCAACTCTGAACACCTCAGCTTCGGGTTTCTAGAAAGTCACTCCGCTATAATTCACCGGACTGTCCGGTGTAGCACCGAACTATCCGGTGCGCCAAGCGGAGTAATGGCTACTGCGCCAACGGTCGACTGCAAAAGTGAACAGTGGCGTGAATAGTGCGTGGACAGTTCGCGCAGATTCAGAGCAGCGCTAGAAGGCACACCGGACAATGAACAGTAGCTGTCTGGTGCGGCACCGGACTGTCTAGTGCCCTAGCTCCAACGGTCGAAACCATCAGAACCCTAATGGTTGGGTGACGTGGCTGGCGCACCGGATAGTGTCTAGTGGCACAGCGAACTGTCTAGTGCGCCCATCGACAGCAGCCTTCCCCAACGGTTGAATTAGTGGTTGGGGCCATAAATACCCCCAACCACCACCACTTCAAGGTATCCAAGTTTCCAGCAATTTGCATTCAATACAAGAGCTCTAGACTTCACTCCAAGACACAAAACAAAAGATCAAATCCTCTCCAAGTTCCAAACTCATTCCAAAGACTTAGTGGCTTGTGAGAGAGAGACATTTGTGTTCACTTGAGTTCTTGTTGCTTGGATCGCTTTTCTTCTTCCTCCATTCTTGTTCTCAACATATTTGTAATCAAAGCAAGAGACACTAAGTTGTGGTGGTCCTTGTAGGGGTCTAAGTGACCCGGTTTGATTAAGGAGAAAAGCTCACTCGGTCTAGGTGACCGTTTGAGAGAGGGAAAGGGTTGAAAGAGACCCGGTCTTTGTGACCACCTCAACGGGGAGTAGGTTTGCAAGAACCGAACCTCGGTAAAACAAATCACCGTGTCATCCGCTTCATTTGCCTTTGATTTGTTTTTCACCCTCTCTCTCGGACTCGGGTTTTATTCCAACGCTAACACCGGCTTATAGTTATGCTTTAAGTTAGTAAATTTTAGATTCCGCCTATTCACCCCCCCCCTCTAGGCGACTTTCAATTGGTATAAGAGCCTGGTACTTCATTAGAGCCTAACCGCTTGAAGTGATGTCGGGAGATCACGCCAAGAAGGAGATCATGACCGGTGGTGACAAGTCTACAAGCCACAGGAAGGTTCCATCGGGGGAGTCCGGCAAGAAGATGAGGAAGGGATCCCCTTCACAAGTCAAGTCGCATCGGAGCGGCAAAAAGAAAAAGAAAATGAAGAAGGTGGTCTACTACGAGACCGATTCTTCATCGCCTTCTACATCCGGCTCCGACGCACCATCCGTAACTTCTAAGCACCATGAGCGCAAGAAGTTTAGTAAGATCCCCTTACGCTACCCTCGCATTTCCAAACGCACTCCTTTACTTTCTGTCCCATTAGGCAAACCACTGGTTTTTGACGGTGAAGACTATTGTATGTGGAGTGATAAAATGAGGCACCATCTAATCTCACTCTACGCTAGCATTTGGGACATTATTGAGTTTGGAGCGCAGGTACCATCCGTGGGGGATGAAGGCTATGGCTTGGATGAAGTCGTCCAAATCTAGCACTTCAACTCCCAAGCCACTACTATACTCCTCGTCTCTCTATGTCAAGAGGAGTATAATAAAGTGCAAGGGTTGAAGAGCGCCAAGGAGATTTGGGACGTGCTCAAGACCACGCACGAGGGAGATGAGGTGACCAAAATCACCAAGCGGAAGACGATCGAGGGGGAGCTCGGTCGGTTTGTCCTCAACCAAGGAGAGGAGCCACAAGCAATGTACAACCGGCTCAAGACCTTGGTCAACCAAGTGCGCAACCTCAGAAGCACCAAGTGGGATGACCATGAGATGGTCAAGGTTATTCTAAGATCACTTGTTTTTCGTAATCCCACTCAAGTTCAATTAATTTGAGGTGATCCTCGATATAAGTTAATGTCTCCCAAGGAAGTGATAGGAAAGTTTGTGAGCTTTGAGTTGATGATCAAAGGCTCCAAACAAATTGTGGAGCAAGGCGGCACCTCCACACCCGAGGTGCAACTCGTCGCATTCAAGGCGACGGAGGAGAAGAAAGAAGAGTCTACATCAAGTAGGCTCCCCATTGACGCCTCCAAGCTCGACAATGAGGAGATGGCGCTCATCATCAAGAGCTTACGTCAAATCCTCAAGCAAAGGAGGGAGAAGGACTACAAACCCCGCTCCAAGAGGGTGTGTTACAAGTGTGGTAAGCCCGGTCATTTTATTGCTAAATGCCCTATGTCTAGTGATAATGACAGGGACAACGACAAGAAGGGGAGGAAGATGGAAAAGAAGAAGTACTACAAGAAAAAGGTCGATGATGCCCACCTGTGTCAGGAATGGGACTCCAATGAGAGCTCCACCGACTCCTCCTCCGACGAGGACGTCGCCAACATCGCCGTCAACAAAGGCCTCCTCTTCCCCAACGTCGGACACAAATGCTCCATGGCAAAAGATGGCAAAAAAAGAAGGTAAAATCTAGAGCCTCCACTAAATATACAACATCTAGTGATGAATGTAGCTCTAGTGATAATAAAGATGATTTGCTTAGTCTTTTTGCCAACCTTAACATGCAACAAAAGGAAAAATTAAATGAATTGATAGGAGCCATTCATGAGAGGGATGAACTCTTGGATAGCCAAGAGGAATTCCTTATTAAGGAAAATAAGAAGCATGTTAAGGTGAAAAATGCTTATGCTCCGGAGATAGAAAAGTGTGAAACATTAACTGGTGAGCTTAGCATTTGCCATGAATCAATTTCCAACCTTAGAACCGAGAATGCCAACTTAATTGCTAAGGTTGAAAAATTAGATGCATGTAATAATTCAATTGTTAGTCTTAGAAATAAAAATAATGATTTAATTGCTAAGAATGACAAATTGAATGTTGCAATTTCTAGCCTTAAGATTGAAAATGATAAATTAATTGTTAAGGCTAAGGATTTAAATGTTTACAATGATTCTATTTCCTATCTGAGAGATAAGAATGCCATGCTAAAATCTAAGATAGATGAATTAAATGTTTGCAAACCCTCTACATCTAGCGTTGAGCATATTTCTATTTGCACTAGATGTAGAGATATTGATGTTGATGCTATTCATGATCACCTAGCTTTAATTAAACAACAAAATGATCACATAGCTCAACTTAGTGCTAAAATTAATGAGCATGACTTAGAAAATGAAAAATTTAAATTTGTTAGGAGCATGCTCTATAGTGGGAGACGCCCTGGCATTAAGGATAGCATTGGCTTCCAACAGGGAGGCAATGTCAAGCTTAATGCCCCTAAAAAATTGTCTAACTTTGTTAAGGGTAAGGCTTCCATGGTTTAGGATAACGAGGGCTATATTTTATATCCTGCTGGTTATCCCGAACACAAGATTAGGAGAATTCATTCTAGGAAATCTCATTCTGTTTCCCATCATGCTTTTATGTATAAGAATGAGGCATCTAGTTCTAGGCATTCCACTCACATTAAAATGCCTAAAAAGAAATCTCCTACTGCATCAAATGACCATAACATTTCAATTAAGGCTTTTGATGCTTCATATGTTTTAACAAACAAATCAGGCAAAGTAGTTGCCAAATATGTTGGGGCCAAGCACAAGGGCTCAAAGACTTGTGTTTGGGTACCCAAGGTGCTTGTTTCTAATGTGAAAGGACCTAAGACCGTTTGGGTACCTAAGAACAAGGCCTAAACTTGTTTTGTAGGTTTATGCATCCGGAGGCTCAAGCTGGATTATTGATAACGGGTGCACAAATCATATGACTGGGGAGAAAAGGATGTTCTCCTCCTATTGAAAGGGAAATGTGCCCTTGGGCCATTTCTAAGTATTTTGGTGATTGAGTGCCAACACAAGTGCTTAAGTGTTAGATTGTGCAAAGGACTCAAGAAGTGCAAATCAAGAGTAAAGGTATGTTTCTAGACTTACTACATTGATTTGAAGACTAATGTATTGTGTCTAAGTGCTAGAAACAAGAGAAATCAAATTGGAGAAGAGATGGCTTTGTTCAGCCAAAGTCTGCTCAGTCTGGGTGCACCGGACAGTGTCCGGTGCGCCAGGCTGGCTCTGGCAAACTTGCTATTCTCGGGACTTCGACGGCGGTGTATGGCTATAAATCACCGGACTGTCCGGTGAGCCGTTTACAGGCGAAGTCATCGCTCTCGGGAAGCAATTAACGGCGTACGGCTATAATTCACCGGACTGTCCGGTGGAGCACCGGACTGTCCGGTGAGCCAACGGTCGGCCGGGCCAACGATCGGCCGCACGATCCGCACGGGACACGTGGCCGAGCCAACGGCTAGAAGGGGGCACCGGACTGTGCACCGGACTGTCCGGTGCGCCAACGGCTCTGAATCGCCAACGGTCGTCTTCGCCAAAGAAGGAAAGAAATCCGCACCGGACAGTGTCCGGTGGTGCACCGGACTGTCCGGTGCGCCAGGCGACAGAAGGCAAGAATTGCCTTCCTGGAATGCTCTCAACGGCTCCTAGCTGCCTTGGGGCTATAAAAGGGACCCCTAGGCGCATGGAGGAGTACACCAAGCAACCTTTGAGCATTGTTGATCACTCACACTTCATTCTTTGCGCACTTGTTTGTCATTCTTAGTGATTCGAGCTACGTTCTAGTGAGAACTTTGAGATATTCATTTGAGCTCGAGTCTTGGCCGTGTGTGTGCGTATTTGCTATGGATTTGTGTGTGTTGCTTCCCTCCCTTACTCTAGTGCTTTCACTTTGATTCTCATTGTAAGGGCGAGAGACTACAAGTTGTGGAGATTCCTCGCAAACGAGAAAGAGTAAAGAAAAGAAGAACACTGTGGTATTCAAGTTGATCATTGGATCACTTGAGAGGAGTTGAGTGCAACTCTCGTCCATTGGGACGCCACAACGTGGAGTAGGCAAGTGTTGTACTTGGCCGAACCACGGGATAAATCCTCGTGTCTCTTGTGCTTGTTCTCACTGTGTCTATTGTGCTTCACAAGAGCTCTCCTTAGCCACTTGATTTTATTGTGCTAACTCCTAATCAAGTTTTGTGGCTTTAAGTTTCAAGTTTTTACAGGATCACCTATTCACCCCCCCCCCCCTCTAGGTGCTCTCAATTGGTATCAGAGCCATTCTCTTCAAGAAAGGGACTAATCGCCCGAAGAGATGGATCCTAAGGGGAAGGGAATTGTGTTCAATGATAAGGAGAAGGAGTCCTTCGTCAACAAGCCGAAGGATGACAAGCCTACCGACTCGGGCTCGGGCTACAAACGAAAGGATGGGAAGAAGAAAAAGACAAGGCGCATCAAGGAGATTGTCTACTACGACGACAGCGACGAGTCCACTTCTTCCCAAAAGGAGAATGACGACAACGACTACGAGAGAAGAAAATGGTCAATTCGAACTTTTCTTTTGACTACTCTCGTATTCCGCTAAGTACAAATACTCATTTACTCTCCATTCCACTTGGCAAACCTCCTCACTTTGATGGAGAGGACTACGGATTTTGGAGCCACAAAATGCGTAGTCACTTGTTCTCTCTCCATCCAAGCATATGGGAGATAGTCGAGAGTGGAATGAAATTTGATAGTACTGATAGTTTCATGTTTATAAATGAACAAATCCATAGAAATGCACAAGCTACTACTGTCCTTCTAGCATCTTTGTGCAGGGAAGAGTACAATAAGGTGAGCGGCTTGGACAATGCCAAGCAGATATGGGACACCCTCAAGATCTCACATGAGGGGAACGATGTCACCATGCTCACCAAGATGGAGTTGGTGGAGGGCGAGCTTGGAAGATTTGCAATGATAAGGGGAGAGGAGCCAACCCAAACATACAACCGGCTCAAGACCCTCATCAACAAAATAAGGAGCTATGGAAGCACGCGATGGACGGACCACGACGTCGTCCGTCTAATGCTAAGGTCTTTTACTGTCCTTGATCCACATCTTGTGAACAATATTCGTGAGAATCCTAGGTACACCAAGATGACGCCCGAGGAGGTACTTGGAAAATTCGTAAGCAGGCGGATGATGATCAAGGAGGCTAGATACGTTGATGATGCGTTAAATGGCCCAATCCAAGAGCCTCAAACCATTGCTCTCAAAGCAATGAGGAGCAAGGAAGCGCTACCTAGCAAGGTGGCACAAGTGGAGGCGGCCGGGCTCAATGATGAAGAAATGGCCCTCATCATCAAGCGGTTCAAGACGGCACTAAAGGGTCGCAAGGAGCATCCCAACAAGACGAAGATGAAGGGGAAGCGATCATGCTTCAAATGTGGTAAGATTGGTCACTTTATCGCTAATTGTCCCGATAATGTGAGTGACCAGGAACAAGGGAACAAGAGGGAAAAGAAGAAGGCATACAAGAAGGCTAAGGGCGAGGCACACCTTGGCAAGGAGTGGGACTCGGATTGTTCGTCGTCCGACTCCGACAACGAAGGACTCGCCACAACTGCCTTCAACAAGTCATCCCTCTTCCCCAACGAGCGTCACACATGCCTCATGGCAAAGGAGAAGAAGGTATGTACTCGGAATACTACTTATGCTTCTTCCAGTGATAATGAATCTAGTGATGATGATGAAATAGATTACTCTAGTCTGTTCAAGGGATTGGATAGAACTAAAATAGATAAAATCAATGAATTGATTGATGCCTTGAATGATAAGAATAGGTTATTAGAAAAGCAAGAGGATCTATTGTATGAAGAACATGATAAGTTTGTAGAAGCTCAAAAATCCCTTGCTTTAGAAATTAAAAGGAATGAAATGCTTTCTTGTGAATTGTCTACATGCCATGACTCTATTTCTAGCTTAAAGAGCATAAATGATGATTTGTATGCTAAGATAGAAATAGCTAATAAATCAACATCTTGTGTAGAACATGTTACAATTTGCAATAGGTGTAAAGATTTCAATGTTGATGCTTGTAATGAACACCTAGCTTCAATTTCTAAATTGAATGATGAAGTGGCTAGTCTTAATGCCCAACTTAAGACTAGCAAAAGTGAATTTGATAAGCTAAAATTTGCAAGGGATGCCTACACGATTGGTAGACACCCCTCAATTAAGGATGGTCTTGGCTTCAAGAGGGAAGTCAAGAACTTAACAAGCCATAAGGCTCCCATCTCCGCCAAGGAGAAAGGGAAGGCCCCTATGGCTAGTAGTGCTAAAAAGAACCATGCTTTCATGTACCATGATAGGAGACATTCTAGAAATGCTTATAGAAGTTATGATGCTTTTGATTCTCATGCCATGTTTGCTTCAAGTTATTCCTATATGCATGGTAGAGATATGCCTAGGAGAAATGTCATTCATCATATGCCTAGGAGAAATGTTGCTCATGCTCCTAGGAAGATTAATGAACCTTCTACAAATTATCATGCTTGCAATGCTTCCTTTGCTATTTGTAGAAAGGATAAGAAGGTAATTGCTAGGAAATTAGGGGCAAGATGCAAGGGAGATAAAACTTGCATTTGGGTCCCTAAGACCATTGTGACTAACCTTGTAGGACCCAACAAGAGTTTGGTACCTAAAACCCAAGCCTAAATCTTCCTTGCAGGTTTATGCATCCGGAGGCTCAAGTTGGATTATCGATAGCGGATGCACAAACCACATGATGGGGGAAAAGAGGATGTTCTCTTCCTACGTCAAGAACAAGGATCCCCAAGATTCAATAATATTCGGTGATGGGAACCAAGGCAAGGTGAAAGGGTTAGGAAAAATTGCTATTTCATCTGAGCACTCTATTTCTAATGTGTTCTTAGTTGAGTCGCTTGGATATAACTTGTTATCTGTGAGTCAACTCTGTAATATGGGATATAACTGTTTATTCACAAATGTAGATGTGTCTGTCTTTAGAAGATGTGATGGTTCACTAGCTTTTAAGGGTGTACTAGACGGCAAACTTTATTTAGTTGATTTTGCAAAAGAGGAGGCCGGTCTAGATGCATGCTTAATTGCTAAGACTTGCATGGGCTGGCTGTGGCATCGCCGTTTAGCACATGTGGGGATGAAGAACCTTCACAAGCTTCTAAAGGGAGAACACGTGATAGGTCTAACTAATGTGCATTTCGAAAAAGATAGACCTTGTGCAGCTTGTCAAGCAGGTAAACAAGTGGGAAGCTCTCATCATCCCAAAAATGTGATGACCACATCGAGACCTTTGGAGATGCTTCATATGGACCTCTTCGGACCCGTCGCCTATCTAAGTATAGGAGGAAGTAAGTATGGTCTTGTTATAGTTGATGATTTTTCCCGCTTCACTTGGGTATTCTTTTTGCAGGATAAATCTGAAACCCAAGGGACCCTCAAGCGCTTCCTCAGGAGAGCTCAAAATGAGTTTGAGCTCAAGGTGAAGAAGATAAGGAGCGACAACGGGTCCGAGTTCAAGAACCTTCAAGTGGAGGAGTACCTTGAGAAGGAAGGGATCAAGCATGAGTTCTCCGCTCCCTACACACCACAGCAAAATGGTGTAGTAGAGAGGAAGAACAGGACGCTCATAGACATGGCGAGGACGATGCTTGGAGAGTTCAAGACCCCCGAGAGGTTTTAGTCGGAAGCCGTGAACACAGCCTGCCACGCCATCAACCGGGTCTACCTGCACCGCCTCCTCAAGAAGACTTCATATGAGCTTCTAACCGGTAACAAACCCAATGTGTCTTACTTTCGTGTGTTTGAGAGCAAATGCTATATTCTAGTGAAGAAAGGTAGAAATTCTAAGTTTGCTCCCAAAGCTATAGAAGGGTTTTTGTTAGGTTATGAATCAAATACAAAGGCGTATAGGGTCTTCAACAAATCATCGGGTTTGGTTGAAGTCTCTAGCGATGTTGTATTTGATGAGACTAATGGCTCTCCAAGAGAGCAAGTTGTTGATCTTGATGATGTAGATGAAGGAGATGTTCCAGCGGCCGCAATACGCACCATGGCGATTGGCGATGTGCGACCATAGGAACTCGAGGAGCAAGATCAACCTTCTTCCTCAACAATGGTGCATCCCCCAACTCAAGATGATGAACAGGTTCATCAAAAGGAGGCATGTGATCAAGGGGGAGCACAGGATGTCCAGGTTGAAGAAAAAGAAGAAGCACCTCAGGCCCCTCCAACCCAAGTTCGAGCGACGATTCAAAGGAATCATCCCGTTGTTGGGGACCATAATTAGGGGTACCCTCAAGACGCCTAATTCTCAGCTGGTAACCCCCATCAGCATAAAGCTGCAGAGGCCTGATGGGTTTGATTAAGTCAGGGATCAGTCCATGCGAGCGACTCGATCACGCCACGCCCGAGCCTAGCCTCGGGCAAGGGCAGCCGACCCTGAGGTGTTTCCGTCTCGCCCGAGGCCCCCCTTTTTTACGGCAGACGCATCTCCGGCTCGCCCGAGGCCTTGCCTTCGTTAAGAAGCAACCCTGACTAAATCACCGCGCCGACCGACCAAGTCACTGGGGCATTTAACGCAAAGAGTGAGACTGACAGGCGGCCAGGCCTTGCCAAAGGCGCCATAGGAAGCTCCGCCCGACCCGGGGCTCGGACTCGGGCTAAGGCCCCGGAAGACGGCGAACTCCGCTCCGCCCGACCCAGGGCTCGGACTCGGGCTAAGGCCCCGGAAGACGGCAAACTCCGCTCCGCCCGACCCAGGGCTCGGACTCGGGCTAAGGCCCCGGAAGACGGCGAACTCCGCTCCGCCCGACCCAGGGCTCGGACTCGGGCTAAGGCCCCGGAAGACGGCGAACTCCGCTCCGCCCGACCCAGGGCTCGGACTCGGGCTAAGGCCCCGGAAGACGACGAACTCCGCTTCGCCCGACCCAGGGCTCGGACTCCGCCTTGGCCTCTACCGAACGACCTCCGCCTCGCCCGACCCGGGAGCTCGGGCTCGGCCTCGGTCATGGAAGACAGACTCGACCTCGGCCTCGGAGGAGCCTCCACGTCGCCTGACCTAGGGCACAAGTCCGCCACGTCAACAGGAAGCGCCATCATCACCCTGCCCCGAGCCGACTTGGGTCGCAGAGAACGAGACCGACGTCCCATCTGGCTAGCTCCGCCAGATAGGCAATGATGGCACCCCGCTAGACCCATGACGACGGCGGCTCTCGGCTCCCTTATGGAAGCAGGGAGACGTCAGCAAGAGCCCAACTGTTCCAACAGCTGTCCCTCCACCAGGCTCCGTTACTCCTCCGACAGCCACGACACCACACCAGCTGGGTGCCAAGCTCTCTCCGGCTGCCACATTGGCATGTACCCAGGGCGCTAGCTCTCCCCCGCTAGACACGTAGCACTCTGCTGCATCCCCATTGTACACCTGGATCCTCTCCTTGCGCCTATAAAAGGAAGGACCAGGGCCTTCTTAGAGAAGGTTGGCCTCGCGGGAACGAGGGCAGGGGCAGGCGCTCTCTTGGGGCCGCTCGCTCCCCTCACCCACGCGGACGCTTGTAACCCCCTACTGCAAGCGCACCCGACCTGGGCGCGGGACGAACACGAAGGCCGCGGGATCTCCGCCTCCCTCACGACCCGGCTCCGGCCACCTCGCTCTCCCCCCTTCGCGCTCGCCCACGCGCTTGACCCATCTGGGCTGGGGCACGCGGCACACTCACTCGCCGGCTCAGGGACCCCCCCGGTCTCGAAACGCCGACAGTTGGCGCGCCAGGTAGGGGCCTGCTGCGTGTTGACGAGCAGTTTCCCATCAAGCTCCAGATGGGCAGTCTCCAACGACCTCTTCAACCCGGGACGGTGCTCCGTTTCGGGGGCCTCGAGTTCATGTCTTTCGACGGCAGCTACGACATGATACTCCTTCCACCGCCGTGCGACAGCGACAATGGTGGCGGACAGCCCGCCCGCCGGCGGCGGAATCGACGACGTCTTTCCCACGTGGGGGAAGGACAACTTTCGAGCTCGCCCCATCCTCTCCCTCGCCATCGGAGGAGGAGGCGGGGCAACCAGGGCCGAGCGGGAGGCTGCGCTCAGTCGGCTGTCGAGCAAATCGACATCCCCAGCGCCCCAACGGAGGACGCGTCGGGCGTCACCCTCGCGTTTGAGGCGAAGGCGAGCGTCGTCCCCCCGCAACACGCCAACCCCGAGCAAGTGGACGATGCCAGCGCGCTCACGGAGGGCCTGTAGGACGTCGCACTCGTACCCAGGACGACGGCGCGATCAGCCCCCGATGTGACTTCGTCGCTCCTCGTCGACCAAAAGGTACCGGCTGATTCCCATCCTTTGTCATTTCAACTCGACCTCAACCCGCCTAGTGACCTCGCTCTGGCGGGCGCTCACGTTGAGGCGAGTGCAACCCCTTTCGGGTTTCGTGTGCGGTCACCTTGGGACCGATTGACGGGCGTCTCGACCTACGGACCCTCTGGGTCCAAGGAAGATGACGACCCCAGCATCTGCTGGGATTTCTCTGGATCTGGCAACCCCAGTGCCATGCGGGACTTCATGACCGCATGCAACTACTGCCTCTCCGACTGTTCCGACGGCAGCCGCAGCCTTGACGACAAGGACTGCGGCCCGAGCCGCGAATGTTTCCACGTCGAGCTAGGGGATCCCTCCGGAGGCAGCTGTCTCGGCATGCCGGAGGATGGTGATCTCCCTAGGCCAGCGCCTCGCGCCGACATCCCGCGGGAGCTAGCTGTGGTCCCCGTTCCGGCGGGGGGTCACGACCCACAGCTCGAGCAAGTCCGCGGGGCGCAGGCCGGGCTCGATGAGGGAGCAGGAGCGCTCGAGGCAATCCGCCGGGACGTCGGGCAGGTATGGGCGGGCCAGCCCCCGGCCGGAGAAATACGTCACCTGCCCCAGGGTCTCCAGCACCGCATCGCCAACGATGCCAGGGGCAGACCGCCACCCACATCCGGCGGAACCGGTCAGGACCTGGCAGCCGCAGCGATGCTCCTCCGCGCGATGCCGAAGTCATCAACCACCGAGGGTCGGCGAATCCAGGGAGAGCTCAAGCATCTCCTGGAAGGCGCTGCGGCCCGGCGGGCCGAGAGCTCTGCCTCCCGAAGGCAGGGGTACCCCTCGGAGCCTCGTGCCGCGACTTCCCGACTCATGCGGGAAGCCTCGGTCTACACCGGGCGCACGCGCAACACCGCGCCTGCGGCCCCGGGCCACCTCGGCGACGAGCACCCTCATCGCGACCGTCGGGCCCGCCTCGACGAAAGGGTGCGCCGAGGTTATCACCCCAGGCGTGGGGGACGCTACGACAGTGGGGAGGATCGGAGTCCCTCGCCCGAACCACCCGGTCCGCAGGTCTTCAGCCGGGCCATTCGGCGGGCACCGTTTCCGACCCGATTCCGACCCCCGACTACTATCACAAAGTACTCGGGGGAAACGAGACCAGAATTGTGGCTCGCGGACTACCACCTGGCCTGTCAACTGGGTGGAACGGACGACGACAACCTCATCATCCGCAACCTCCCCCTGTTCCTCTCCGACACTGCTCGCGCTTGGTTGGAGCACCTGCCTCCGGGGCAGATTTCCAGCTGGGAGGATTTGGTCCAAGCTTTCGCCGGCAACTTCCAGGGCACGTACGTGCGCCCCGGGAATTCCTGGGACCTCCGAAGCTGCCGGCAACAGCCGGGAGAGTCTCTTCGGGACTACATCCGGCGATTCTCGAAGCAGCGCACTGAGCTGCCCAACATCACCGACTCCGATGTCATCGGTGCGTTCCTTGCTGGCACCACCTGCCGTGACCTGGTGAGCAAGTTGGGTCGCAAGACCCCCACCAGGGTGAGCGAGCTGATGGACATCGCCACCAAGTTCGCCTCTGGTCAGGAGGCGGTCGAGGCCATCTTCCGAAAGGACAAGCAGCCCCAGGGCCGCCCGTCGGAAGATGCTCCCGAGGCGTCTACTCCGCTCGGCGCCAAGAAGAAAGGCAGGAGGAAGTCGCAAGCGAAACGCGACGCCGCCAGCACGGACCTTGTCGCCGCCGCCGAATACAAGAACCCTCGGAAGCCCCCCGGAGGCGCCAACCTCTTCGACAAGGCACTCAAGGAGACGTGCCCTTACCATCAGGGGCCCGTCAAGCACACCCTCGAGGAGTGCGTCATGCTTCGGCGCCACTTCCACCGGGTCGGGCCACCCGCAGAGGGTGGCAGGGCCCGCGACGACGACAAAAAGGAAGATCACCAAGCAGGAGAGTTCCCCGAGGTCCGCGACTGCTTCATGATCTACGGAGGGCATGCGGTGAATGCCTCGGCTCGGCATCGTAAGCAAGAGCGTCGGGAGGTCTGCTCGGTGAAGGTGGCGGCGCCAGTCTACCTAGACTGGTCCGACAAGCCCATCACCTTCGACCAAGATGACCACCCCGACCACGTGCCGAGCCCGGGGAAGTACCCGCTCGTCGTCGATCCTGTCATCGGCGACGTCAGGCTCACCAAGGTCCTGATGGATGGGGGCAGCTGCCTCAATATCATCTACGCCGAGACCCTCAGGCTCCTGCGCGTCGATCTGTCATCCATCCGAGCAGGCGCTGCGCCCTTCCATGGGATCATTCCTGGGAAGCGCGTCCAGCCCCTCGGACAGCTCGACCTTCCTGTCTGCTTCGGAACACCCTCCAACTTCCGAAGGGAGACTTTGACGTTCGAGGTGGTCGGGTTCCGAGGAACCTACCACGCAGTATTGGGAAGGCCATGCTACACGAAGTTCATGGCCATCCCCAACTACACCTACCTGAAGCTCAAGATGGTGGGCCCCAATGGGGTCATCACCGTCGGCCCCACGTACAAACACGCGTTCGAATGCGATGTGGAGTGCGTGGAGTACGCCGAGGCCCTCGCCGAGTCCGAGGCCCTCATCGCCGACCTGGAAAGCCTCTCCCGAGAGGTGCCGGACGTGAAGCGACACGCCGGCAACTTCGAGCCAGCGGAGACGGTTAAGGCCGTCCCTCTCGACCCCAGTGGCGACACCTCCAAGCAGATCCGGATCAGTTCCGGGCTCGACCCCAAATAGGAAGCAGTGCTCGTCGACTTTCTCCGCGCAAACGCCGACGTCTTTGCGTGGAGTCCCTCGGACATGCCCGGCATACCGAGGGATGTCGCCGAGCACTCGCTGGATATTCGGGCCGGAGCCCGACCGGTCAGACAGCCTCTGCGTCGATTCGACGAGGAAAGGCGCAGGGTGATAGGCGAGGAGATCCACAAGCTGATGGCAGCAGGGTTCATCAAAGAGGTATTCCATCCCAAATGGCTTGCCAACCCTGTACTTGTGAGGAAGAAAGGGGGGAAATGGCGGATGTGTGTAGACTACACTGGTCTCAACAAAGCATGTCCGAAGGTCCCCTACCCTCTACCTCGCATCGATCAAATCGTGGACTCCACTGCTGGGTGCGAAACCCTGTCTTTCCTCGATGCCTACTCAGGGTATCATCAAATCAAGATGAAAGAGTCTGACCAGCTCGCGACTTCTTTCATCACGCCCTTCGGCATGTACTGTTATGTCACCATGCCGTTCGGTTTGAGGAACGTGGGTGCAACGTACCAGCGGTGCATGAACCATGTGTTCGGCGAACACATCGGTCGCACGGTCGAGGCCTACGTCGATGACATCGTAGTCAAGACAAGGAAAGCCTCCGACCTTCTCTCCGACCTTGAAGTGACATTCCGGTGTCTCAAGGCGAAGGGCGTCAAGCTCAATCCCGAGAAGTGCATCTTCGGGGTGCCCCGAGGCATGCTCCTGGGATTCATCGTCTCCGAGCGGGGCATCGAAGCCAACCCGGAGAAGATCGCAGCCATCACAAGCATGGGGCCCATCAAGGACTTAAAAGGCGTACAGAGGGTCATGGGATGTCTCGCGGCTTTGAGCCGTTTCATCTCGCGCCACGGCGAAAGAGGCCTGCCCCTGTACCGCCTCTTAAGGAAGGCCGAGTGCTTCACTTGGACTCCCGAGGCCGAGGAAGCTCTTGGGAACCTGAAGGCGCTCCTCACCCAGGCGCCCGTCTTGGTACCCCCAGCTGATGGAGAAGCCCTCTTGGTCTACGTCGCCGCTACCACTCAGGTGGTCAGCGCCGCGATCGTGGTCGAAAGGCAGGAAGAGGGGCGTGCTTTGCCCATTCAGAGGCCAGTTTACTTCGTCAGCGAGGTGCTGTCCGAGACCAAGATCCGCTACCCACAAGTCCAGAAGTTGCTGTACGCAGTGATCCTGACGAGGCGAAAGCTGCGACATTACTTCGAGTCTCATCCGGTGACTGTGGTGTCATCCTTCCCCCTGGGGGAGATCATCCAGTGCCGAGAGGCCTCGGGACAGATCGCAAAGTGGGCGGTGGAAATCATGGGCGAGACAATCTCGTTCGCCCCTCGGAAGGCCATCAAGTCCCAGGTACTGGCGGACTTCGTAGCCGAATGGGTCGACACCCAGTTGCCGATGGCTCCGATCCAACCGGAGCTCTGGACCATGTTTTTCGACGGGTCGCTGATGAAGACGGGAGCCGGCGCGGGCCTGCTTTTCGTCTCGCCCCTCGGGAAACACCTGCGCTACGTGCTACGCCTCCATTTCCCGGCGTCCAACAATGTGGCTGAGTACGAAGCTCTGATCAACGGATTGCGGATCGCCATCGAGCTAGGGGTCCGACGCCTCGACGCTCGCGGCGACTCGCAGCTCGTCATCGACCAAGTCATGAAGAACTCCCACTGCCGCGACCCGAAGATGGAGGCCTATTGTGATGAGGTTCGACGCCTAGAAGACAAGTTCTACGGGCTCGAGCTTAACCACATCGCCCGGCGCTACAACGAGACTGCGGACGAGCTGGCAAAGATAGCCTCGGGGCGAACGACGGTTCCCCCGGACGTCTTCTCCCGGGATCTGCACCAACCCTCCGTCAAGATCGACGACACGCCCGAGTCCGAGGTACCCTCGGCCCAGCCCGAGGCGTCCTCGGTTCAGTCCGAGGTACCCTCGGCCCATCCCGAGGCGTCCTCGGTTCAGCCCGAGGTACCCTCGACCCCCGAGGGCGAGGCGCTGCGCATCGAGGAGGAGCGGAGCGAGGTCACGCCTGATCGAGATTGGCAGACCCCGTACCTGCACTATCTCCGCCAAGGAGAGCTACCCCTCGACCAAGCCGAGGCACGGCGGGTAGCGCGACGCGCCAAGTCGTTCGTCTTGCTGGGCGATGAGAAGGAGCTTTACCACCGTAGCCCCTCGGGCATCCTCCAGCGGTGCATCTCCATCGCCGAAGGTCAGGAACTCCTGCAAGAGATACACTCGGGGGCTTGCGGCCATCACGCAGTGCCTCGAGCCCTTGTCGGGAACGCTTTCCGGCAAGGCTTCTACTGGCCGACGGCGGTGGCTGACGCCACTAGAATTGTCCGCACCTGCGAAGGGTGCCAATTCTATGCGAAGCAGACCCACCTGCCCGCTCAGGCTCTGCAGACGATACCCATCACCTGGCCCTTCGCTGTGTGGGGTCTGGACCTCGTTGGCCCTCTGCAGAAGGCGCCCGGGGGCTACACGCACCTGCTGGTCGCCGTCGACAAATTCTCCAAGTGGATCGAGGTCCGACCACTGAACAGTATCAGGTCCGAGCAGGCGGTGGCGTTCTTCACCAACATCATCCATCGCTTTGGGGTCCCAAACTCCATCATCACCGACAACGGCACCCAGTTCACCGGCAGAAAATTCTTGGATTTTTGCGAGGATCACCACATCCGGGTGGACTGGGCTGCCGTGGCTCATCCCATGTCGAATGGGCAAGTAGAGCGTGCCAACAGCATGATTCTACAAGGGCTCAAGCCTCGGATTTACAACGACCTCAACAAGTTCGGCAAGCGATGGATGAAGGAACTCCCCTCGGTGGTCTGGAGCCTGAGGACAACGCCGAGCCGAGCCACGGGTTTCACGCCGTTCTTCCTGGTCTACGGGGCCGAGGCCGTCTTGCCCACTGACCTGGAATACGGCTCCCCGAGGACGAGGGCCTACGACGATGAAAGCAACCAAGCTAGCCGAGAGGACTCGCTGGACCAGCTGGAAGAGGCTCGGGACAGGGCCTTACTACACTCGGCGCGGTATCAGCAGTCCCTGCAACGCTACCACGCCCGAGGGGTCCGACCCCGAGACCTCCAGGTGGGCGACCTGGTGCTTCGGCTGCGGCAAGACGCCCGAGGGAGGCACAAGCTCACGCCCCCCTGGGAGGGACCATTCGTCATCGCCAAAGTTCTGAAGCCCGGAACATACAAGCTGGCTAACAGTCAAGGCGAGGTCTACGGCAACGCTTGGAACATCCAACAGCTACGTCGCTTCTACCCTTAAGATGTTTCCAAGTTGTTCATATACCTCGCACCCCCGCAAAGTTTAGTCAACAAGGAAGGGTCGGCCTCGCCTCGGCAAAGCCCGACCCTCCCTCGGGGGCTAAAAGGGGGGAAACCCCCTCTGCGTCAAAATTTTCCTCGAAAAAAATCTCTTTTACCAGAATGTCTGTCGTGCTTTTTGACTACTTCGAAAAGTGGGTCCCGGAAACGACGGGGTACACGTAAGCAGTCAAGGCTGACCGAGCCGAGGGACTCCTACGCCTCCGGGATACGGATACCTCACTCATCACCTTCTGCGATAATTAACTCGCGTTCAGATAAAGTGACTCCGCGGATCGAACAAGTCTTTACGCTCGGAAGCCCTTCTGCCGAAGCGATCCTTCGAGCCTTCTCGACCGAGTCGGTGACAGGGCCTCATGGACGGGTGAAAGTACGCGTAAGCGGCAAGGCCGACCGAGCCGAGGGACTCCCACGCCTCCGGGATACGGATACCTCACTCATCACCTTCCGCGAGAAGCAACTCTCGCTCGCACTAACATCCCTGTTACCGACAAAAAGTCCAGATACTCGAAACAAGAGGAAAAGAGACGCAGCTTTACAACGCAGCAAGGGTGTGTGTTCTGGCCTCGACGGCCGCACAAGGCCCACGCTACAAGACAATCTGATCCTGCAGGCTCGGGTCTTGACGCTGGAAGGAGGCGGCGACACCCTCGGCATCGACGGCACCTTCGGCGAGGCCCGACCTAGCCGCGGATGGCGACGCGGTCCGAGGGCCTCCGCTCCGAAGGACGACGTCATCACCACGCCCGGGCAATCACTGTCAGGGACTTCTCCGGGAATCCGGCCCGAGCGGGCGGCTCGGTTGGCCACCTCCGGGGCCTCGGCCAACCACCTTCCGAGGGCACCAGCCCGGTCCGAAGCCTCGACTGACCAACTCCGGCGTCGATCCTGCCAACGGACAACTCGGCTAGGCTCCGGCCAACCAGGTTTCATTTTCGAGCCAACTCCGCCTCTGCTCATGCTGATATCGCTACCCCCGGCCTCGGCTCGTCGAAGAGCAGCCGAGGGGTCTCTTTAACTAAGCTAGAGGAGCCTCGGACAACAGGGCCGACCGAGCCGAGGGACTCCTACGCCTCCGGGATACGGATACCTCACTCGTCACCTTGACACGGGGCGACTCATGCTTGGTGAAGCGGTTCAGATAATCAGCAGACGAGTCTTAGTGCTCAGAAATGAGGAAAAAATACGGCTCTGTGCCGACGTCACATATATGTTCAGGCCCCGAAAGCCAAAATGAACAAAAAAACCCGGCACTCGAAGTGCCATTACAAACGGAACTCTGGTTCCCCCTCCGCAGGTACGAACAACCCCACTCGATAGGGGTGGGCCTGCGGGGCAACAGAAGACCGACGAACGGCATGTCGCCGCCCGCCCCGACAGCGGCGACGATGAAGACTTCTGCCCCGGGGGGTCGAACAGCAGCAATGATGGCCTCAGGGCGGATGCTGCTGCTAGGAGGCCCCCGCCCTTGCCCAAACTCGAGAAGCAAGGACGGGCAGAAGGCCGTAGAGTCAGAGGTCGGTCCATGGCCAACCTTGGTTGTTGCGCCGGCGGAAGAACCTCTTCCAGCTGCCGTGGCGGGAGGCGGCATCGGGAGCGGCTCCGAAACTGCTCGGCTCAAAGAGCCGGGCACGGTGCAGCTGTTAGCGCCACGGACGACTCCCGTCCTTCCCCCTGATCACTGAGGGAAGGAGCGGGCCACCGCCCGCGCAGGGGCCGACCCCAACTCGGCACACTCCCCTCCTCAGCCCTGGTGATGAAAATCCTTGAGGCTGAGGAAGGGGCGGAGGCCGCAGCCCGGCTCGCTTTCCCCCACCATCAAGCCGGAGGTCACCATCTTGGGTGACCGCCGGTGGAGGGGTGCAGCCGGGCTGCATGATGAAAATCCTTGAAGCCGAACGATAGCTGAAAGGTACCCACTCCCACGGAGTTGTGTCCTCCGACGATGGGGCGCGGAGACGGCGGTTTCCCCCATCCAGGGGCTTGAAAGGTGGAAAGACACGATGCATAAGGGAGGAAGAAGACATGGTCGCCTTACGAAAGGGGTCGCCCTCCTTTTAAAGGCAACTCTCCCTGCTTGCGCCCCCAACCGTCACGGGCTGAGTCTTCTCCAACACGCCTCCAAAGCCCTCCCCTACGGCGCGGGGGCTGGGACCCACATGTCATGCAGACCGGCTCCGAGCAGAAGAAGCCGAACCGCCGCGCACGGCGTGCGCAACCACCCAGCGGTTACAAGTGACCCTCCGCTTTTGCCCAGACCAACGGGCGAAAGGGGCGGGCAGCCATGCAGGCGGCATGCAACCGCGCCAAGTGGACGCGCTTCTCCGACTCCTGACCTGCCAGCACGGAGGCCCAAGCCCACGCGTCGCGCGACCGGCGCGCCGGATGCTGCATGCAAGCAACTGTACCACTTGCGCCACCACCGCACCTCCTCGGTTGCGGAACCAATACCGCGACCCGAGGCGACCCAGCGCGCGACCCAGCAGCGCCAGCCTGACGCAGCGGTCAAACGCGGTCAAAAGTGGGCCGGCAGTAATAACGGTGGCAGGCGCGCGAGAGCAGCGGTCACGCCGTCAGCCAAGCTCACGTCCCATCCGGAGGCAGCAAGAGAACCCCCTCTCACGGTGTGAAGACGACGCGCCCGTGACCCGTTCCTCGAACGGCTCGCGCACGCGCAACGGCAGCCTTGCCAACTACTCGCCCCGGCGCATTAACTCCGCGGCTGGACAGGCGGCGCTTCTGGCAGGAGCAGCTGGCGACGTTTCGCCTTCGCCAAAACGACCCCACCAAAAAAGGTACGCCACGTCGTTCAATTTCGTATCCTTTTTCCCTTTTTCCTCTTTCTCTATCTCTTGCAACAGGGACCAGGAAAGGGGATACCCCCAAAGGGATCCTTCCCCGTGAAGGAAATAGGCTCCGAGCCTCCTTACTGATCAGGGGTTCGAAGGCTGGCCCCCCGAAGGGTTCAACAGCCGCCTCAGATCGCGTGGGCCCGACACCCACTACTGGTCAGGGGTTCGAAGGTCGGCCTCCCGAAAGGTTCCACGACCGCCTCAGGCTACTCGGGCTCCGCGCCCATTACTGATCAGGGGTTCGAAGGCTGGCCCCCCGAAGGGTTCACAGTCACCTCAGACACCGAGCGAGGGATGACCAGGGGTACGTTCGATACATAACCAAGGCTCGGGCTGCGCTCCCGAGGTACCCTAGGACATTTCCGAGACCAGTGGGAACGATCCTGTAACAGAATCCCATCGGAGGGAGGCATCGAGCCCTCGGACCCCGTCGCCAGGGGACCGGGTCCGGCAGATCACCCGCAGGTACTTTTGGGCGTGCCTCCGGGCCCCTAGCCGACCCCCAACGAACGGGGCACGGACGTCCACTCGGATTACCCGATCGCAGCTCACCGGAGACACCATGTTCGGTGCCCATCGAGGGTAACATGGCGCTCTCCCCCCCTCCTCCTTGCGGAAAGGCGACGTAGGGGCGTATGTAAAAAAGCCGAGTCTGTCCCTGATCGCCCTCTCGCCCTGTGCGGAGGCTCGGGGGCTGCTCTCGCAAACCCGGCTCCGGCCAAACCGTTGACAGCGTCAACATACCAGCCCGAGAACTTGGGCCCCGACAGTGCACCCGGGCTACGGCCTGCTCGCATGAGGGAACCGCCAGACCAGCCGAAGCATTACGCCAGGCATTAAGACCTCGAAGGAGTGAAACCACTCCTCCGAGGCCTCGGGGGCTACACCCGGCGGGTGCGCTCGCGCGCACCCACCAGAACAAAGTGCAACCGGGAAAGGCTGGTCCCCTTGCAAAAAAGTGCGACGAAAGCCTCCAAGCGAGTGCTAACACTCCCTTCGAGGCTCGGGGGCTACTGTCGGGGACCATAATTAGGGGTACCCTCAAGACGCCTAATTCTCAGCTGGTAACCCCCATCAGCATAAAGCTGCAGAGGCCTGATGGGTTTGATTAAGTCAGGGATCAGTCCATGCGAGCGACTCGATCACGCCACGCCCGAGCCTAGCCTCGGGCAAGGGCAGCCGACCCTGAGGTGTTTCCGTCTCGCCCGAGGCCCCCCTTTTTTACGGCAGACGCATCTCCGGCTCGCCCGAGGCCTTGCCTTCGTTAAGAAGCAACCCTGACTAAATCACCGCGCCGACCGACCAAGTCACTGGGGCATTTAACGCAAAGAGTGAGACTGACAGGCGGCCAGGCCTTGCCAAAGGCGCCATAGGAAGCTCCGCCCGACCCGGGGCTCGGACTCGGGCTAAGGCCCCGGAAGACAGCGAACTCCGCTCCGCCCGACCCAGGGCTCGGACTCGGGCTAAGGCCCCGGAAGACGACGAACTCCGCTCCGCCCGACCCAGGGCTCGGACTCGGGCTAAGGCCCCGGAAGACGGCGAACTCCGCTCCGCCCGACCCAGGGCTCGGACTCGGGCTAAGGCCCCGGAAGACGGCGAACTCCGCTCCGCCTGACCCAGGGCTCGGACTCGGGCTAAGGCCCCGGAAGACGGCGAACTCCGCTCCGCCCGACCCAGGGCTCGGACTCGGGCTAAGGCCCCGGAAGACGACGAACTCCGCTTCGCCCGACCCAGGGCTTGGACTCCGCCTTGGCCTCTGCCGAACGACCTCCGCCTCGCCCGACCCGGGAGCTTGGGCTCGGCCTCGGTCATGGAAGACAGACTCGACCTCGGCCTCGGAGGAGCCTCCACGTCGCCCGACCTAGGGCACAAGTCCGCCACGTCAACAGGAAGCGCCATCATCACCCTGCCCCGAGCCGACTTGGGTCGCAGAGAACGAGACTGACGTCCCATCTGGCTAGCTCCGCCAGATAGGCAATGATGGCGCCCCGCTAGACCCATGACGACGGTGGCTCTCGGCTCCCTTACGGAAGTAGGGAGACGTCAGCAAGAGCCCAACTGTTCCAACAGCTGTCCCTCCACCAGGCTCCGTTACTCCTCCGACAGCCACGACACCACACCAGCTGGGTGCCAAGCTCTCTCCGGCTGCCACATTGGCATGTACCCAGGGCGCTAGCTCTCCCCCGCTAGACACGTAGCACTCTGCTGCATCCCCATTGTACACCTGGATCCTCTCCTTGCGCCTATAAAAGGAAGGACCAGGGCCTTCTTAGAGAAGGTTGGCCTCGCGGGAACGAGGGCAGGGGCAGGCGCTCTCTTGGGGCCGCTCGCTCCCCTCACCCGCGCGGACGCTTGTAACCCCCTACTGTAAGCGCACCCGACCTGGGCGCGGGACGAACACGAAGGCCACGGGATCTCCGCCTCCCTCACGACCCGGCTCCGGCCACCTCGCTCTCCCCCTTCGCGCTCGCCCACGCGCTCGACCCATCTGGGCTGGGGCACGCGGCACACTCACTCGTCGGCTCGGGGACCCCCCCGGTCTCGAAACGCCGACACCCGTCGACCAAATTTTGGGTGACATTAGCAAGGGAGTAACTACTCGTTCAAGATTAGTTAATTTTTGTGAGCATTACTCTTTTGTCTCTTCTATTGAGCCTTTCAGGGTAGAAGAGGCCTTGCTAGATCCGGACTAGGTGTTGGCCATGCAGGAAGAGCTCAACAACTTCAAGCGTAATGAAGTTTGGACACTGGTGCCGCGTCCTAAGCAAAATGTTGTGGGAACCAAGTGGGTGTTCTGCAACAAACAGGACGAGCACGGGGTGGTGACGAGGAACAAGGCTCGACTTGTGGCAAAAGGTTATGCCCAAGTCGCAGGTTTGGACTTTGAGGAAACTTTTGCTCCTGTGGCTAGGCTAGAGTCTATTCGTATATTGTTAGCATATGCCGCTCACCATTCTTTCAGGTTGTTCCAAATGGATGTGAAGAGCGCTTTCCTCAAGGAGGAGGTGTACGTGGAGCAACCCCCTAGCTTCGAGGATGAACGGTACCCTGACCACATGTGTAAGCTCTCTAAGGCACTCTATGGACTTAAGCAAGACCCAAGAGCATGGTATGAATGCCTTAGACACTTCTTAATTGCTAATGCTTTCAAGGTTGGGAAAGCCGATCCAACTTTATTCACTAAGACTTGTGATGGTGACTTATTTGTGTGCCAAATTTATGTCGATGACATAATATTTGGTTCTACTAACCAAAAGTCTTGTGAAGAGTTTAGCAGGGTGATGACTCAAAAGTTTGAGATGTCGATGATGGGCGAGTTGAACTACTTCCTTGGGTTCCAAGTGAAGCAACTCAAGGACGGCACCTTCATCTCCCAAACGAAGTATACGCAAGACTTGCTAAAGCGGTTTGGGATGAAGGACGCCAAGCCCATAAAGACTCCAATGGGAACTGATGGACACACCGACCTCAACAAAGGAGGTAAGTCCGTTGATCAAAAGGCATACCGGTCAATGATAGGGTCTTTACTTTATTTATGTGCTAGTAGACCGGATATTATGCTTAGCGTATGCATGTGTGCTAGATTTCAATCTGATCCAAGGGAGTGTCACCTTGTGGCCGTGAAGCGAATCCTTAGATATTTAGTCGCTACTCCTTGCTTCGGGATCTGGTATCCAAAGGGGTCTACATTTGATTTAATTGGATACTCAGATTCTGACTATGCTGGATGTAAGGTCGATAGAAAGAGTACATCGGGGACGTGCCAATTCTTAGGAAGGTCCCTGGTGTCATGGAACTCTAAGAAACAAACTTCTGTTGCCCTATCCACTGCTGAGGCCGAGTACGTTGCCGCAGGACAGTGTTGCGCGCAACTACTTTGGATGAGGCAAACCCTCTGGGACTTTGGCTACAATCTGAGCAAAGTCCCACTCCTATGTGACAATGAGAGTGCTATCCGCATAGCGGAAAATCCTGTTGAACACAGCCGCACAAAGCACATGGACATCCGGCATCACTTTTTGAGAGACCACCAGCAAAAGGGGGATATCGAAGTGTTTCATGTTAGCACCGAGAACCAGCTAGCCGATATCTTTACCAAGCCTCTAGATGAGAAGACCTTTTGCAGGCTGTGTAGTGAGCTAAATGTCTTAGATTCGCGGAACCTGGATTGATTTATAGCATACATGTGTTTATGCCTTGATCATGTTCCTTATGCATTTTGTTGTTTACTTATGGTGCTCAAGTTGTACAAGCACTCCCCGGACCTCACAATTCCATTTGCAAGTGATGCACATGTTTAGGGGGAGACGTGCTACAACTTGACCCTTTGAGACTAACCATGTGCTTGAGTTTTCTTAATTTAGTCTCAAAGGAGGTTTGGAAGGGAAAAGGTGGACTTGGACCATGAAAGACTTCCACTGCACTCCGATGAGAGGGTAACTTATTCCAAGTTCATCTCATGTACTCTTGTTGCCTTGGTATTCTTATTTGAAGATTTTGGTGAGGCAATGAGGTTTAAGGGCTAAGATTGATCCCGTTTTGGTGCTTGATGCCAAAGGGGGAGAAAATAAGGCCAAAGCAAGAAATGGATCAGCTACCACTTGAGAAATTTTGAAAATAGTAGAATAGAGCTTTTGGTTTGTCAAAACTTTCTTATTGTCTCTCTTGTCAAAAGTTGGCCTCTTGTGGGGAGAATGTTGATTATGGGAAAAAGGGGGAGCTTTTGAAATCTTTGATCAATTTCTCTTGGAACAACTCTCTTTATGTCTCTACAATTGTGTTTGAACTAGATATAGGAGTTTGAGGTTGATTTGCAAAAACAAAACCTAGTGGTGGTAAAGAGTGATCCATATATGTCAAATTTGAATCAAAACAATTTTGAGTTCTCATTTGTATTGATGTTGCACTTCTTTTAGTTGTTTTTTTTGTTGTGTTGGCATAAATCACCAAAAAGGGGGAGATTGAAAGGGAAATGTGCCCTTGGGCCATTTCTAAGTATTTTGGTGATTGAGTGCCAACACAAGTGCTTAAGTGTTAAATTGTGCAAAGGACTCAAGAAGTGCAAATCAAGAGTAAAGGTATGTTTCTAGACTTAGTACATTGATTTGAAGAATAATGTATTGTGTCTAAGTGCTAGAAACAGGAGAAATCAAATTGGAGAAGAGATGGCTTTGTTCAACCAAAGTCTGCTCAGTCTGGGTGCACCGGACAGTGTCCGGTGGTGCACCGGACAGTGTCCGGTGCGCCAGGCTGGCTCTGGCGAACTTGCTGTTCTCGGGACTTCGACGGTGGTGTACGGCTATATATCACCGGACTGTTCGGTGATGCACCGGACTGTCCGGTGAGCCGTTTACAGGCGAAGTCGTCGCTCTCGGGAAGCAATTAACGGCGTACGGCTATAATTCACCGGACTGTCTGGTGGAGCACCGGACTGTCCGGTGAGCCAACGGTTGGCCGGGCCAACGGTCGACCGCGCGATCCGCGTGGGACACGTGGTCGAGCCAAGGGCTAGAAGGGGGCACCGGACTGTCCGGTGTGCACCGGACAGTGTCCGGTGCGCCAACGGCTCTGAATCGCCAACAGTCGGCTTCGCCAAAGAAGGAAAGAAATCCGCACCGGACAGTGTCCGGTGGTGCACCGAACTGTCCAGTGCGCCAGGCGACAGAAGGCAAGAATTGCCTTCCTGGAATGCTCTCAACGGCTCCTAGCTGCCTTGGGGCTATAAAAGGGACCCCTAGGCGCATGGAGGAGTACACCAAGCAACCTTTGAGCATTGTTGATCACTCACACTTCATTCTTTGCGCACTTGTTTGTCATTCTTAGTGATTCGAGCTACGTTCTAGTGAGAACTTTGAGATATTCATTTGAGCTCGAGTCTTGGCCGTGTGTGTGCGTATTTGCTGTGGATTTGTGTTTGTTGCTTCCCTCCCTTACTCTAGTGCTTTCACTTTGATTCTCATTGTAAGGGCGAGAGACTCCAAGTTGTGGAGATTCCTCGCAAATAGGAAAGAGTAAAGAAAAGAAGAACATTGTGGTATTCAAGTTGATCATTGGATCACTTGAGAGGAGTTGAGTGCAACTCTCATCCATTGGGACGCCACAACGTGGAGTAGGCAAGTGTTGTACTTGGCCGAACCACGGGATAAATCCTCGTGTCTCTTGTGCTTGTTCTCACTGTGTCTATTGTGCTTCACAAGAGCTCTCCTTAGCCACTTGATTTTATTGTGCTAACTCCTAATCAAGTTTTGTGGCTTTAAGTTTCAAGTTTTTATAGGATCACCTATTCACCCCCCCCCCCCTCTAGGTGCTCTCACCTATGAGAAAAACCAAGATCCCCGAAGAGCTATCACATTCGGTGATGGAAATCAAGGTTTGGTCAAAGGACTTGGTAAAATTGCTATATCACCTGATCATTCTATTTCCAATGTTTTTCTTGTAGATTCTTTAGATTACAATTTGCTTTCTGTTTCTCAATTATGCAATATGGCTACAACTGTCTATTTACATATGTAGGTGTTACTGTCTTTAAAAGAAGTGATGATTCAGTAGCATTCAAGGGAGTGTTAGAGGGTCATCTAACTTAGTTGATTTCAAAAGAGTTGAACTCGACACTTGCTTGATTGCTAAGACTAATATGGGTTGGCTCTGGCATCGCCGACTAGCCCATGTTGGGATGAAGAATCTTCACAAGCTTCTAAAGGGAGAGCACATTTTGGGACTAACAAATGTTCATTTTGAGAAAGACATGGTTTGTAGCGCATGTCAAGCAGGAAAGCAAGTTGGTGCCCATCATCCACACAAGAACATCATGACGACCGACAGGCCGCTTGAGCTACTCCACATGGCTTTATTCGGCCCGATAGCTTACATAAGCATCGGCGGGAGTAAGTATTGTCTTGTAATTGTGGATGATTATTCTCGCTTCACTTGGGTATTCTTTTTGCAGGAAAAATCACAAACCCAAGAAACCTTAAAGGGATTCTTAAGACAGGCTGAAAATGAGTTCGAATTAAGGATCAAGAAAATAAGAAGCGATAATGGGACGGAGTTCAAGAACTCACAAATAGAAGGGTTTCTTGAGGAGGAGGGCATCAAGCATGAATTCTCTTCTTCCTACACACCTCAACAAATGGTGTAGTGAAGAGGAAGAAAAGAACTCTATTGGATATGGCGAGAACCATGCTTGATGAATACAAGACACCGGACCGGTTTTGGGCTGAGGCGATTAACACTGCCTGCTACTCCAACAACCGGTTATATCTTCATCGAATCCTTAAGAAGACATCTTATGAACCCCTCACCGGTAAAAAGCCAAATGTTTCATATTTTAGAGTCTTTGGTAGCAAATGTTTTATTTTTGTTAAAAGAGGTAGAAAATCTAAATTTGCTCCTAAGGCTGTAGAAGGCTTTTTACTAGGATATGATTCAAACACAAGGGCATATAGAGTCTTTAACAAGTCCACTGGACTAGTTGAAGTTTCTTGTGACATTGTGTTTGATGAGACTAACGGCTCCCAAGTGGAGCAAGTTGATCTTGATGAATTAAATGATGAAGAGGCTCCATGCATCGTGCTAAGGAACATATCCATTGGGGATGTGTGCCTTAAAGAATCCGAAGAGCCTCCACAAACACAAGATCAACCGTTATCTTCTATACAAGCATCTCCACCAACTCATGATGAGGAACAGGCTCAAGATGATGAAGAAGAAGATCAAGAAGATGAGCCACCTCAAGGAGAAGGCAATGATCAAGGGGGAGATGAAGAAAATCAAGACAAGGAAGATGAACAAGAAGGACAGGGTCAAAGACCTCCACACCCAAGAGTCCACCAAGCGATTCAAAGAGATCACCCTGTGAACACCATCCTTGGTGATATTCATAAGGGGGTAACCACTCGATCTCGAGTTGCTCATTTTTGTGAACACTACTCTTTTATGTCCTCTATTGAGCCATACAGGGTGGAGGATGCACTAAGAGATTCAGATTGGGTGTTGGCAATGCAAGAGAAACTCAACAACTTCATGAGGAATGAGGTATGGCATTTGGTCCCACGTCCTGATCAAAACGTTGTAGGAACCAAGTGGGTATTCCGCAACAAGCAAGATGAGCATGGTGTGGTGACAAGGAACAAAGCCCGACTTGTGGGGATATTCACAAGTCGAAGGTTTGGATTTCGGTGAAACCTATGCACCCGTAGCTAGGCTTGAGTCAATTCGCATATTACTTGCCTATGCTACTTACCATGGCTTTAAGCTTTATCAAATGGACGTGAAAAGTGCCTTCCTCAATAGACCAATCAAGGAAGAGGTCTATGTTGAGCAACCTCCCGGCTTTGAAGATAGTGAGTACCCTAATCATGTGTATAAACTCTCAAAGGCGCTTTATGGGCTCAAGCAAGCCCCAAGAGCATGGTATGAATGCCTAAGAGATTTTCTTATCACTAATGGCTTCAAAGTCGGTAAAGTCAATCCTACTCTCTTTACTAAAACTATTGCAAAAGATTTGTTTGTATGCCAAATTTATGTTGATGATATTATATTTGGGTCTACTAACAAATCTACTTGTGAAGAGTTTAGTAGGATCATGATTCAAAAATTCGAGGTGTCTATGATGGGGGAGTTGAAGTATTTTCTAGGATTTCAAGTCAAGCAACTCCAAGAGGACACCTTCATTAGCCAAACGAAGTACATTCAAGACATACTTATCAAGTTTGGAATGAAGGATGCCAAGCCCATCAAGACACCCATGGGAACAAATGGGCATCTCGACCTCGACACCAATTTCAAAATTTTTTGAAAATAAGTTTTTAATTTGTATCTTTCATATTGGTACTCCTCTGGAAATTATATATCAGTATCTATAATTGATATGTGGTTTCAAAGATTTTTCAATTGGTATCTAAATCTTTTTTATATTGATAAAACCCTCTTGAAAGCTAAGAGGAGAATTTCATTCAGGGGGAGTTTTGTTTAAGTCAAAGGAAAAGCATTTGAAATAGGGGGAGAAAATTTCAAATCTTGAAAATGCTTCTCGAAATCTCATTCATGTACCTTTGACTATTTACAAAAAGACTTTGAAAAGATTTTCCAAAAGAATTTATAAAAACAAAACAAGTGGTGCAAATGTGGTCCAAAATGTTAAAAGAAAGAAGGCAATCCATGCATATCTAGTAAAAAATATAAATTGGTTTAGTTCCGAGCAACCTTTGCACTTGCCTTATACAAACTAGTTCAATTCTACACTTATATATTTGATTTGGTTTGTGTTGGCATCAAACACCAAAAAGGGGGAGATTGAAAGGGAAATAGGGTCAAACCTTTTCCTAAATGATTTTGGTGGTTGAATTGCCCAACACAAACAATTGGACTAACTAGTTTGCTCTAGATTATATGTTTTACAGGTGCCAAAGGTTCAACACAAACCAATAAAAAGATCAAGTTAGGGTTCAAAAGAGAGGAGCAAAAAGGAACCCAAGGCTGCCCTGGTCTGGCGCACCGGACTGTCCGGTGTGCCATCGGACAGCGTCCGGTGCACCAGGGAGATCAACTCTGAACTCCTCAGCTTCGGGTTTTTAGAAAGCCACTCCGCTATAATTCATCGGACTGTCCGGTGCGCCAAGCAGAGCAACGGCTACTGCACCAACGGTCAACTGCAAAAGTGAACAGTGGCGTGAACAGTGCGCGGACAGTTCGCGCAGAGTCAGAGCAACGCCAGAAGGTACACCGGACAATGAACAGTAGCTGTCCGGTGCGGTACCGGACAGGTGCGGCACCGGACTGTCCGGTGCCCCAGCTACAACGGTCGAAACCGTCAGAACCCTAACGGTTGGGTGACGTGGCTGGCGCACCAGACTGTCCGGTGCGCCCATCGACAGCAGCCTTTCCTAACGGTTGAATTGGTGGTTGGGTTATAAATACCCCCCAACCGCCACCACTTCAAGGTATCCAAGTTTTCAGCAATTTTTATTCAATACAAGAGATCTAGACTTCACTCCAAGACACAAAACAAAAGATCTAATCGTCTCCAAATTCCAAACTCATTTCAAAGACTTAGTGGCTTGTGAGAGAGAGACATTTGTGTTCATTTGAGTTCTTGTCGCTTGGATCGCTTTTCTTCTTCCTCCATTCTTGTTCTCAACGCATTTGTAATCAAAGCAAGAGACACCAAGTTGTGGTGGTCCTTGTAGGGGTCTAAGTGACCCGGTTTGATTAAGGAGAAAAGCTCACTTGGTCTAGGTGGCCGTTTGAGAGAGGGAAAGGGTTGAAAGAGACCCGGTCTTTGTGACCACCTCAACGGGGAGTAGGTTTGCAAGAACCGAACCTCGGTAAAACAAATCACCGTGTCATCCGCTTCATTTGCCTTTGATTTTTTTTCACTTTCTCTCGGACTCGGGTTTTATTCCAACGCTAACCCTGATTTGTAGTTGTGCTTTAAGTTTGTAAATTTCAGATTCCGCCTATTCACCCTTCTATAGGCGACTTTCAGGCGGCCGTGCAAGCCGACCAAGCCATTGAGCCTCCGCCGCCGCTCTCTGTTCCTGTTTCTAGACGCACAGGCACGAGATGCCTAGCTGGTTTTTACCGGCGCTTGCCGGTGGGCTGCTCGGCCTCCAGGCCTTGCAGTGGCCCACCCGGTCGGGGCCCCTGTTTTTTTAAATAAAGTAAAATTCGTAAAATGGACAGCAGGGCGTGCCCATCGGCAATGACGGAGGACATCGGCCATGCATGTCTTCCTCGAAGAGGAAATGGACGAGGAAGGAAAGTCCTCAGGTTCCTCAAAATGCTTTACTATAAAAAACATATTTTATGATTACTCAAATTATGCTTATTTAATACTATAATAAAATCAATATTTTTTCCTATAAATTTGATCGAACTTCCTGTTCGCATGTTAAATCTTTGCGCGTTCTTATACTCATGTTAAATCTTTCCGTTCTTATACTGTTGCTCACTGTGGATCGGATCGGAGGGAGATACATCCACACAGATGAACGGAATAATAGAAGTCCAAATCCGGCCCATCAGAATCAGAAGGAATGTATCGTTATTGTATCGACCAGCGGGCCCGAGGACACGTACGGCTGCATGTATAAACAGCTGAATAATTCACGGCCACGAATTAATCATCAGATATGCTCATGATCATAGCTAGAAATTTATCACTTCAAATGTTGATGGAACGTAACCGGAGGTGGGCCGGCTCCAACGACACGCATGACTATTTCTCGGCCATTCTGCTGGTTCGGCCCACAAACTAGGTGACATGACTATTTTTATCTAGAGCAGCAGTGCTCCTTGAACTCATAAGCAATGCGTTACAAATTGATCACATATACTCCTCCCGTTTCTTTTTAGTTGACGCTAGATAGTTTAATTTTGCATTATCCAGCGACAACTAAAACGAAACGGAGGGAGTATAAGAACGTGTCAAGAGACCATTTCTCTTGGGATTAAGGGATCTGTTTCCTGTAGATCCCAATTATGTGAAGGAATTTGTTAATAAAAAAGGCAGATATCATTGGTGTGCAGATCAGTGCTTGATAATCCCAAATCAAATAAACTATGCACAAGGCGAGATACACATTATCTCATCTCCTTTAGCGTTCACTACTTCGCTTTACACGTGTAGAACTAATCCATCACTATTAGTGCTTCCTTCTAGCTAGTTTCCCTTTGGCAAAGTCCAAGCAAGAGGATCATATCTGATCCGAAAGGAACGGAAAAGGACCGAGCAGTTTGCTCCTGGGAGACAGAATCATGAAAACCATTTCGACCTTTTCTTTTTATATACAAAAATATGTAATTTTTCCCGCCCCAAACCGCAACATTACTTTAAGTTCTACTAGAAAACTAGCGCGCAACCTTACTGAAAGGATTACTCACAGCGTGGCGGTGATAAACTGAAAACCATACTTAAGCTTGTCCAGCAAATTAAATGACTTGGAACAGAGGATTATTTCCTGAATCCTGCATTTTTCTTGCGTTTTTTAAGTAATTTCTTTTAAAATTATATACCATTACTATAAAATTCCTGCGTTCCAAAATAGACCTAAATTTTTAGTGTCCAGAAATCGCCCCATATTGATTATGATGAATCAAAGAACTAAGGTGGTGTTTGGTTTCTAGGGACTAATTTTTAGTCCCTTTATTTTATTCCATTTTAGTTTTTATATTATCAAATACGGAAACTAAAATAGAGTCTTAGTTTCCATATTTAACATTTTAAGTACTAAAATAGAATAAAATATAGGGACTAAACATTAGTCCCTAAAAACCAAACACCCTTTAAGAGCATGTACAACCTCATTTAATATAGGATCTTTTGAGGATTCTCTAGGCCTCAGACATTAGTTGAAAAAATATAAGAGACAGACTCTTCGCGAAGAACACGTCTATACACAATTCTATATACATTTTGTCTTTAACTACATTTATGGTCCAGAGGCTGGGAGTTGTATCAAGTAGTCTTTTAACTGTCCTTTATATTTGGAAAACAAAACCATGGTCCCACGGTTTTACATGCCCTAAGCCATATTGTCCGGCCATTGGTTGTCAAATCATCCAGAAAATGAGACTCCATTAATAAGCAGCACTTTCTATCAAACACCTTATGAGCGGTGCCCATGGTTCCATCAATCCACAAGTGTTAATGAACACAATAAACTGAGAAATATAATGACATGAGAGATCAACATAGATGGAGGAGCATACATTCATCAAACATTTGTGTAGCATGCGATTTCTTATATACTGTCGTCCATGTCATCGCAAATGTCTTAATCTATTTTGTGTCACTCGGATGTAATTTCTTATCCTTGTATGGCATCGCTAGTAGCATAGAAGGGTAAGAAATTGTATATCCTAATCCCTTCTGCACCAATGAGGATAACATGCAAGGGTAAGAAATTATATCCAAGTGACATAAAAGAGATTAAGACGTTTATGACGACAAATATAAGGTACTAAGTAAAATTACAGTGACATATAAGAATTTGCCCTTGGAATAATATTTTGCGTCAAACTTTTATACTGAATAGAACTTAGTAATATTTAGTTGTATTTAATATTCTACTAATTAGTTACTTGTGGATCGTTCCAGTTTATATATATATATAGGGCGTTGGTAATGGAAGCCCTGGGCTTCATATAGGTGCGCGGAGCCCCAGCCAGACGAGCCGAACGTGGTCGAACCGAATGGATCGATCCAGGCGGCCCGTTTTAATGCAGTACAGTTATGCAAGTATAATAGCTTGTACAAATATGCGTAAACCAACGTGGGCCACGTGTTCGTACGTGGATCGGTGACGTGTAACCCGTAAAAGGGGGAAGCGCATTTAAACAGACAGTTACGACACCGTAAATGTATTCATAACATTGCATAGATGACTGTTACTCCCCCGATCAGATCGCCCACGATCAGCGCGGCCACGATCCTAAAATTAAGCGGGTAATGGATATGCGCCGTGAAATATGCGTCCACGATATTGGATACACGCTTGGTACAGGGAAAAAAATCATAATCTTCCAGAAAAGTGGAGAGTACGCATCATTTGATAGTCCGCTGCTGGGTGAAGGGCGATTTTGATCTGGAAGATGGCGGCGCCATGGGGAAACAAGACCATAAGTGAGTATGCGACGCCGACGTCTGTTCATAGACAAAATCAATGCTTGGATATCGTAACAATGGTGCAGGAAGAAGAACAAGGAGGGTACCAGTTAGCGTCAGATGGAATTACGCATACAGAATCAGCTACTGCTGTAGACGCAATTACTCCACCAGCAGCTTTGAGGGCCCCAGGGGTTGATGAACAGACCATATTTGAGGCATCAAGGATGACAGTAACTGAAGGAGGACAGCACCTTAATACTATGCGTACTATTGGTGATCATGAACAGGACACACCAGTGATTCTGCAGAGACATGTAAGTAATATTGAACTGATTTGAATTTTCAGTATTGTACGTTGAATTGTATACAGTATAAGGCAGCTAGAGATGGTGTGACATTCAGTATTTATATTGTGCATACACTGTGAAACTTTTGGCTGAAAATTGTTATGATCTACATACAACATAAAAATATGTAGGGTACCATAGATGATACAATTTATATTTTTTGCACAGGAAGTTACAATTGATCCGAGATTAGTACCTAAAGTTGGTATGACATTCAGTGGGGTGGATGAAGCATATAAATTTTATAGTAGGTATGCATATGAAGTTGGATTTCCATTGAAAAAGTATAGGGAACGGAAAAATTGTAAGTGGTTGAATTGCTCGATGGAAGGCAAAAGATCAGTAAGGGGAATATCAAACCCAAAGGTACGTAGTACCAGTTCGAAACGGACACAATGCAAGGCCGGTATGAAACTTAAAAAAATTTATGATGATGCAAAAGAGACAGTTATATCAGTGCGTATTGATCTGTTGCACTTGGATCATAATCATGAATTTTTTAAAAAGGATACCGAAAAGAATCAATTATAATGCAACAAGACGCATGATCCTGAATACATGGAGTTCATAAGTTCAATGCAAGAGAGTCGAATCCCGCAACATTGTATTATGGATTATGTATCAGAAATGCACGGTGGTCCTGAGAGTGTGCCTGTAACAGCACAGGACATGTATAACCTGTAAGTTTATGATATGTTTCGATTGATATACATAAATGATATATGCTGGTTGTTGTTTCTGCCTAATGCTAAATTTTCACAATAATTTCAGGAAAAAGGCAAAGCAACGAGAAAGAAATGCAAATGATGTGGCAAAGCTACTATCCTTTTTTGCATCCTGCAAAAAGGATAATCCACAATTTTTCTCTGACTTCCAATTGGATAAAGAAGGCAAGATTTTAAGCATATTTTGGTCACATGCAAGCTAGCAAGGGGATTACATTGATTTTGGTGATGCGGTTACATTTGACACAACACATAAGGCTAATCTGTATGAAAAACCACTAGGTATGTTTGTTGGTTCAAATCACCACCTACATTGCACTATATTTGCTTTCGCATTGTTGGAGGATGAAACTGTTGATACATTTGAATGGGTATTCAACGCCTTCAAAACATGCATGGGAACCGAAGGGCCACGAGTGATGCTGACAGGTACGACTGATAATAATGAATTAAATGTATATACATCAACTATGGCTTAAATTAGATATTATTTTCTTTATATAACATGGAATAAGATTCGTACAATTGTGTCATATATGTTTGCAGATCAAGATCCTGCAATGCCAGTAGCCCTCGAGAGGGTTTTCCCACACACAATACATCGTTTATGTCTATGGCATGTGCAAAATAGGTATATGCCTTTTCTAAACGAGTTGTATGCAAGATTTGAGGAAATGGACTTTAAGACACGGTTTCAATCTATAATACATCATCCTTTGACTGAGTTGGAGTTTGAGACTGCATGGTCAATGCTACTTGAAGATTTTGATCTGCACGATAACAGTACTCTGGATAAGCTGTATGGAATACGTAAGGATTGGGTGCCCGCTTTTTTTAAAAATCATTATTGTGGTCTAATGTTGTCTACACAGCGTAGCGAAAGCATGAACAGGCTTGTCAAAAGTGCACATGTTGATGCAAATACTCCGCTTCATCAATTCCCCAAGCAAATGATGAAACTTCTACACAGTAGAAAGATGAAAGAGTCAAAAGAAGCAGTGGGAAGCATGGTGAGGATAAAATTGTTATGTCGTATATTGATACTTTAATATAAGTGTAAACTAATTTGCATTATATATGCCACAGGGTCAAAAGGAAACGAACACGCTATACATGTTTGAGATAAGGGTTGCAAGAGCATACACAAGGGCTGTGATGTGTAGATTCCAGGAATCTTTGAAATATGCAACCGCATTCAAGATAATGCACGACGAAGAAGGGGGTGCAAATGATTGGGTAGTGCAACATACAACTAGATCGAATAAAATTGTTTGGGGACAGCACCAATTCAAAGTCACAGCTGATGAAGATGCAGGAAAGTATACTTGTGAATGCAAACATTGGGAACATACAGGTATGGAGTACTAAAAAGTAAATATATACATTGAAAACATATGAACAAAATCTTAAGATCATTAATGTTTTATAGGGCTATTCTGTGTACATGTACTACGCGCGTTTATGCATCTTCAGATTGACCGGATACCGAAAGAATATATTTTACAAAGATACACCACCTCTGCAAGGCAAGATGTTCCGTTTTCAAGAGATGATAGGAATTTGAAGGGGAAGGATGGAGAAACTAAATCATATAGACAGAAGATATTGCTTAAAAAGGCAATGAAAGTAGTGCATCATGCTAGTTTATCCAAAGCAGGAAATGATAGAGCCCTAATAGTAATGGATGAGCTTCTCGAAGTACTTTCGCGTTTGGAAACAGATATAGACGTTGAGGAAACTTGTGGAACTAGTGGAGGAGATGGTATACAGGTATGTAATGTTTTAATATGTATGTTGTAACATATTATTAATCATATTATATTGATGAGGTGTGAAACAATAAAATCTCAGGACGATGATGAAGCCAATAGAGACAACGAAAAGGATGATGAATTTGACGAAAGGAATAACAAGGTTTGAATCGTACTGTTGTTAATGTTTATTTGTAAATGATGTATAATGATCTTTCATCCAAATTTTCAGGAAATTCAAGACGTATCTATTATACTTGAACAAGGTGTGGCCAATGATCAAATACATATACCAGTACGTCCATTAGAAGAGGTAATATCTTTAACAACTTTACTGATTTGCAGTTATACATATACATGATTTATACGTTTGAGTTATTGGGTTATGATTGAGCTTAACAAAATGTGTTGTCAATTACAGGTTAATTTGCATGATCACGCAATAATGAATGTTAGTGGTGTCAGTGAACAAAATGATAATGCCAGAAAGGTAATAATGGTATAAATACTGTATGTTGGACTACATAATATTATATGCTGAGAAGTATTTACTTTTGAATTGCAGAAACTGGAATTTGCAGTCGATGGGATAAGCTTGGCAAGACCAAATAACTCAAGACCCAAAGGAAGAACAATAAAGGGGAGTGAAGAAAGGGTTATTAAATTGGGAGCAAAAGGTACAAAGAAAATGACCAGGAAATGTCAGAAGTGTGGAATTGCTGATGGTCACAACAGTAGGACATGTTTGTCAATGGAGGAAAATAGACAAAGGTTGGCAAGCCTTGCTGGACGTAAGAGAGGACGACCTCCAGGATCTAGGAACAAGGGTGGCAGTAAAGCTCCTGATTGGAATGAGACAACAACATCTAAAAAACACGCAAATGAGTTCGATAGTAGTGAGTCAGACAGTGATTAGAATGTTGTATGAGATACGATTAATTTGTTTTTACAATAAACCTTGTGTAAGGAAAATGGACCCCGGGCCTTTTTGGCTAATTGAGTTTTGGTGTTTGATGAACAACACAATCCGTGAACTAATAAGTTTTCTAGTGTTTGTGTTTGTAGTTCACAGGATGCGAAGAGAATTGGACCAAGGCAATGAGGATGCAACACCTCAAAAGAAGACATAAAAAGATGCGTAGGAGTCCAATACTCAAGAACAAAGAAGCCCAAAGAAATCAGCGAAGAATTCCAAGGAAAAGGGCTGTCAGCCAGCGCCTGGTGGCGCACCGGACATGCTACAGTGCACTGTCCGGTGCGCACCGGACTGTCCGGTGAAGTCCCGGACAGTCTGCGCAGAGAGGCCGCAGACAGGCGCTCTCTGGCTGTAGCACCGGACTGTCCGGTGTGCACCGGACTGTCCGGTGTGCCAACGGGCAGACGGCAACGGTCGAATCCAACGGTCGGATCCAACGGTCGACTGCTACAGGCGCCAACGGTCGGCTGACGTGGCGTGCACCGGACATCTACTGTGCACTGTCCGGTGTGCACCGGACTGTCCGGTGCACCCGTCGACAGAAAGCTGCTGCTTTCTGTCCAACGGCTAGTTGGGGGCTTGGAGGCTATAAATACCACCCCAACCGGCCATTCTCAAGTGTGAGAGCCCAAGCAACATACCAAGGCATATAGTGCACATTTCTAAGAGCTCAAACACCCAAGTGCTTAATAGAATCACTCGGTGATTAGCGTAGGTGCTTTGCGAAGTGCTTAGGTTAGTTAGACCGCTTTAGCGCTTGCTCTAGGTGAATCCTAGTTAGTTGAGTGAGTTTTGTAAAACCACACAACCCCTCGGCTCTTGCGTGAGTCGTTGTAATTGTACCGAGTGGGGCGAGAGTCTTGCGAGACCGTGACAACCGCGTTTGTGTCACGGCCGCCACCGTGTACCGGAGGGAACGAGGCCCGCGGCGTTTCGGCCGGAAGCTCGATAGTGGAGACGGCGGGGAGCGTCCGAGAGGAGCCGGAAGCGGAGCACCACTTGCGCGTGGAGAAGGCCCGCGGCTCTCTACGGAGTTACTCGACCGTGGTGCTTGGCCCTCGCGTGGGCTTCCCTTTGCGTAGGGGCACCAACGAGGATTAGTCGGGACCTTGCGTGGTTCCGGATACCTCGGTAAAAATACCGGCGTCATCCACGAGAGTTTGCTTCTCTACTTAGCTCTTTACATTCCGCATTTATATTAAGCATTTAAGTTTCAATCTTGTAGTCATACTTATTTAGTATAGATTGAAACTTAGCCTTTTGCGGTAGAGATAGCAACACTTAGACAAAACCTAGTTTGCACATTCTAGTTTTGAATATTTGCATAGGTTTTGCTCTAGGGATTTAATTGTGGCCTAGTTTAGTAAAAGTTTTAGAAGTCCTAATTCACCCCCCCCCCCTCTTAGGCGTCACCCGTTTCCTACAAGTGGTATCAGAGCCTGGTTTGGCTCATTTGAAACGCTTTAGCTTCACCGCTAAAAGAGCCGACGCTTTTTAGAGGAAGGGATGGATACCCATAGGCCACCACACTTCGACGGCACTAACTTCCCATATTATAGTGCTAGAATGGCTTGTTACCTAGAGGCCGTTGATCTAGGTGTTTGGAGAGTCACTCGTGACGGGATGAAACCCCTCAAAAATCCCGAGAAACCCACCACGAGTGAAGAGAAAGAAATTCATTTAAATGCTAGAGCCAAAAATTGCTTGTATGAATCTCTTAGCATGGATATTTTTAATCAAGTATTTACCTTGAAAACTGCTAATGAGATTTGGCTAAAATTGCATGAGCTCCATGACGGCACATCCAATGTCCGTGAGCAAAAACATTGCCTAGTCTTAAATGAGTATAATTCTTTTGCCATGAAAGATGATGAGCTTGTTAGAGACATGTATTCTCGTTTGAATCTAATTATCAATGAGCTCAACTCTATTGGCATTAATAAGCTAGGTGATGCGGACATTGTGAGGAAGATTATCTCCCTGCTACCACAACAAAGATATGGGAGCATCATCACCATCCTTCACAACATGGAGGACTTGAGCAACATGACCCCGACCATTGTGATTGGGAAAATCGCGGCCTTTGAGATGTCGCGAAAAATGAGTCGGGGAGAGGAGCCAACTTCCTCAAGGCCATATGCTTTTGCATGTGATGAAAGGAAGGGCAAAAAGAAGGCTCCCACTCCAAGTTCCTCAAGTGAAGAAGAGGAAGAAGAAGAAAGTGATGATGATGAAGATAATCAACCATGCACATCATCCTCCGAGGACGAAGAAACAATCCGACGCGTCGGAAAGGTAATGAGGATGATCCGCAAGATTAATCTAATGGGTGTGCCCCTGCAGGTCGAGGATCTTCTCTTTAACATTGACAGGAAAAAGCAAAGGAAGAGAGGATGCTTCGCATGTGGGGAGAAGGGCCACTTCAGGGACAACTGTCCAAATATGGCCAAACCCAAAAAGGAGAGGAGCAAAGGCAAGGCGCTCACAAGTGTTAGAACTTGGGATGATTCTTCAAGTGAAGATGAACCTCCAAGGACGCGCAGCCACCGGTCCTCATCACGATCATCACGGTCATCACACAAATGCCTTATGGCAAGAGGTAACAAAAGCATTCCATCCTCTAGTGATGAAAGTAGTAGTGATGATGAAGGTGAGGGAAAGGCCTCTCTAGAAGAGCTTGCGGAAGCCGTAAACTTTTTCCAGGATGTTTGCACTAAGCAAAAAGCTCAACTTAAAACTTTGAAAAATAAGTTGGTTAGCTCTCAAAATGATTACAAAGGTTTGCTAGAAAAATTTGAAACTTTTGCAAACTTAAATAGTGAGCTATCAACTAAAATTGAGCTATTAGAATCTAGTGCTCCATCCACTGCTACCGATGATAGCCTTATTAAAAAGAATGAAAAACTTAAGGCTAAGTTAGCTAGCTCCCAAGAAGCTATTGAAAATTTGCTAGAGAAAATGGAAATTCTTAGCATACACAATAATGAGCTAACTACTAAGCTAGAAAACATTGGTAGCACCCCAGCAGCATCTTTAGTTGAAATACCTGAAATAATTAAGAAAGATGCTTCTACTTCCTGCTTTGATTTAATTGATGATTCTAACTCCTGCAACCAAGTCGTTGTTGAGAATATTGTTGTAGAGACATGTTCGGATGAGGTTGCAAAGGAAAATGAACAATTAAAGCAAGAAGTGGCTCGCCTTGGAAAGGCTTTGTATGACAAGAAAGGCAAAGCCAAACAAATCCGACCTCCACAGGATAACACCACTGCGGGAGTGAACAAGCCTGTAGAGGGAGAAACTGTGATTTGTAGGCTATGTCACAAGGAAGGCCACAAGTCTTTCCAATGCAAGGCGATGACCGGGGATAAACAAAGGCAAAAGCTCAAGCAAAAGCCATCAAGCAAAATCTCCAACACCTACATCAAAAAGGTGAACAAAAAGGATGCTACACCATATTTGATCAAGAAGAAAAAGAATGGAAAGGTGATAGCAATCAAGGCCAACAAGCAAGCCAACAAAGGAAAAGGGACCAAACGCATCTGGGTGCCGAAGGAGATAATTTCAACCATGAAAAGCACCAAGAAGGTTTGGATCCCGAAAGGGAAGTGAGTGGACCGAAGGTCATCGGGAAATTTGGAGACTTGGCTAAATTGGGATGTATATCATGGGATACATCATATTGGATCAAGTTTATTGCCAAGTGGGTTAGTGAAAATTTTGGACCCAAATTTCCCACCCATGACTAAGGTAACTAGCTTTATTGTATTCTTCGTCTTTAGATATGCGTATCTATTTATCTTTTATCTAGTTTACCTTTCTTGCCTAGTATTACATTTGTTATGTACTTTTGATTAAAATCATGCATACTAGGTAAATCATATGGTAGGACTGCTTGTTTTTAATTCATATACTTAAGCAAACCTACATGGCTTAAAATGTTTAGTTAAAGCACGGCACATAGCTTTTATATCACTCCATAGTAAATGATGCATCAATTGAAAATCTTGATTTCTGCAAAGTGTATCATTTAACTTATATGTGCCAAAGTTTGGATTATGGATAACTTGCCCCTCTTGATATCAAATCAAAGTGCATGTCTCCTACAAGTATTCAAAACTTGTATGCACACTTTTAGGGGAAGGTTACTCTATAATCTAACACTTTGAGACTAACACCTTTTCAAGTCTATTTCATGTGATAGTCTCATTGTAAGGAAAATGAAGTCCCCGGAGAAAGACAACAATCTTCCACTGCAAAATCTCCAAGAACTCTTATGTCTCTCAAGCTCGCCATTGATCTTCAATTGGTATCTTTTGAGACTACATTTAGTATCATTTACATGTCTTCTCCATTATTTGATTAGACTATATTTCATATCATATGCTTCCCTGTTGCAAAAATGCATAAGTAGTTAACTCATATTCTGTTACCTATGCATAAGGGAAGTTAGTCTTTTCAAATCATGTCTTGCACCTCTATTTTTCACATGCTTTTTCCTAAGTAGAGGATCTCTGTCAGGGGGAGTATTTCTTCATCTCTAAAAAGGGGGAGAAACTTCTTTCTAAAGAGAACACTCATTTAGGGGGAGTAATCTTTTGAGGACTCCTTCAAGTGGTATCATTCATATGGTTTATTTTAATATCCTTCTAGTGGTATCATTTGATAAAATTCTTGTTGAGGGCAAGCTGTTATTTACTTCCTACATGCTTTTAATGTCTTCCTTTTCGGTGGTTGATGCCAAAGGGGGAGAAGTTTAGGGACCAAAGCAATGAAAACTTTATCAAACACCAAACACCACCAATTTAATATTTGGTCCAAAAATAGGAAGTAAGTGAATTATGGAGTTAGGGGGAGGCTTAAGTCCATAATATCACATTGTGGGGACAATCATGCATCTTAGCAAGTAAAATGCATATTTTCATTCAAATACTTGTATTATTTGCTTGCTTTGGTTGTGTTGTCATCAATCACCAAAAAGGGGGAGATTGTAAGGAAAATGGACCCCGGGCCTTTTTGGCTAATTGAGTTTTGGTGTTTGATGAACAACACAATCCGTGAACTAATAAGTTTTCTAGTGTTTGTGTTTGTAGTTCACAGGATGCGAAGAGAATTGGACCAAGGCAATGAGGATGCAACACCTCAAAAGAAGACATAAAAAGATGCGTAGGAGTCCAATACTCAAGAACAAAGAAGCCCAAAGAAATCAGCGAAGAATTCCAAGGAAAAGGGCTGTCAGCCAGCGCCTGGTGGCGCACCGGACATGCTACAGTGCACTGTCCGGTGCGCACCGGACTGTCCGGTGAAGTCCCGGACAGTCTGCGCAGAGAGGCCGCAGACAGGCGCTCTCTGGCTGTAGCACCGGACTGTCCGGTGTGCACCGGACTGTCCGGTGTGCCAACGGGCAGACGGCAACGGTCGAATCCAACGGTCGGATCCAACGGTCGACTGCTACAGGCGCCAACGGTCGGCTGACGTGGCGTGCACCGGACATCTACTGTGCACTGTCCGGTGTGCACCGGACTGTCCGGTGCACCCGTCGACAGAAAGCTGCTGCTTTCTGTCCAACGGCTAGTTGGGGGCTTGGAGGCTATAAATACCACCCCAACCGGCCATTCTCAAGTGTGAGAGCCCAAGCAACATACCAAGGCATATAGTGCACATTTCTAAGAGCTCAAACACCCAAGTGCTTAATAGAATCACTCGGTGATTAGCGTAGGTGCTTTGCGAAGTGCTTAGGTTAGTTAGACCGCTTTAGCGCTTGCTCTAGGTGAATCCTAGTTAGTTGAGTGAGTTTTGTAAAACCACACAACCCCTCGGCTCTTGCGTGAGTCGTTGTAATTGTACCGAGTGGGGCGAGAGTCTTGCGAGACCGTGACAACCGCGTTTGTGTCACGGCCGCCACCGTGTACCGGAGGGAACGAGGCCCGCGGCGTTTCGGCCGGAAGCTCGATAGTGGAGACGGCGGGGAGCGTCCGAGAGGAGCCGGAAGCGGAGCACCACTTGCGCGTGGAGAAGGCCCGCGGCTCTCTACGGAGTTACTCGACCGTGGTGCTTGGCCCTCGCGTGGGCTTCCCTTTGCGTAGGGGCACCAACGAGGATTAGTCGGGACCTTGCGTGGTTCCGGATACCTCGGTAAAAATACCGGCGTCATCCACGAGAGTTTGCTTCTCTACTTAGCTCTTTACATTCCGCATTTATATTAAGCATTTAAGTTTCAATCTTGTAGTCATACTTATTTAGTATAGATTGAAACTTAGCCTTTTGCGGTAGAGATAGCAACACTTAGACAAAACCTAGTTTGCACATTCTAGTTTTGAATATTTGCATAGGTTTTGCTCTAGGGATTTAATTGTGGCCTAGTTTAGTAAAAGTTTTAGAAGTCCTAATTCACCCCCCCCCCTCTTAGGCGTCACCCGTTTCCTACACCTTGCTTGTTTGGCAACTGATTTATATAGAGGTGGATATTGAAATCTAATAAATGGTGCGTATATTGCTTAATAATGTTGCGTAACTGGAACTACAAAACATCGTATATAACTTGTGGGATGATCGTATAATTTGTAAACTATATACCAGTACTGTTGACAAACGACAGCAGTGAGTCAGGCGCGCGAGTAGTCTGTTGTATCTGATACGAATAATCTAAGATATAAAGTTGTTGAAATCTGATAAATAGAGCGTATATTGCTTACTAATGTTGCATAATTTGAAGTAGGAAACATCGTATATGGCCTGGATGATACTCGCATATAAACAGATGGTAATATTAAGGAATGAGGTATACATATAACATCTTCAGACATAAAAACAGATCATATTTAAAGCACACAGAAGTGAAAACATCTGATGTTCACATATTCGCGACATAACCATAAGTATCCAGCCAACTAAAGTTCACAGAAAGAACCTGGGTAACACCCCTAACACAAAGTAGCATGACAATTGTTCTGAAAACAGCACATATAAGGAAGCTTCCTACAATTGTTAACTGAACAAAATGGCCAAAATACCACAGTACGGTACATTGCCCACACCATTGCTTAGATCTGACATAGTTCACTAATTGCGCGCAAACATAAATCTCTGGATATCTAATGGAAGTGGCAACGCCTTGTTGATGCTATGGAATGTGAGTTGATGAAGGGCATGAGCACGTAGGTCTCGGGAATTGTCCTGCAATAAAAGCATAGCTTGCATTAGACACGTCTATAGCTAACATGAACAACTGATGGCAACCGGATTATAGAAACAGTTAGCACAGACACTTACTGGTTGATTGAAAGAAGATATGACACCTGCATTATGATCATAAGATTTCATGTAACTCATCACAAAAAATCCACAGTCATTTGACCCTGTCCTCATTGTTGGGCAGTTAGATGGCATATCCAATGGAAAATTACCAAACTTAGGAAATTCTGCGTTGGGGCAAACGTGTTGTAACGCTTTGCTCAGCCTACTCATTATCACCCTAGCCCATGGGAATTTCCTGCCACCTAAATAAATTGGATCATAATGATAGTCCTTCCATTCGGTGCCACCAAGTTGTATACCATAGGGATTCGAATCTAAAATGTGTATAACCCGGTGGTGTAGATTGATCACATACAGTGTCCAATGACCCCTGCTAAGCATAGGTACCATTATCTGTTGATGAGAAAAGTAAATATAGGTTACATGTTGCTGTTGTAAAGTCATGATAATTAAAATGTACAGTTAATGAGCTGATGAAACTGTGAACAAAATGTTAATGGGACTTACCGACTTGCATTTATCCAGATTCACCAAAGCAGGCAATGTGTTGTGCAAGCAATTCTGTAGGACATTTTGATCAAACGTCTGAGGATTCTTGCTGTGACGTTCCTGTTCTTCAAAATTTAACAGAGCCTATAAAAAAAATAGAGTGTGTAAGTATATTATGTGTATAGTTACAATAACTGTGAAGAAGAACCTACCCCAACGTTGACATCAAGTATTAATCTGTTAGATGTCAGAGTTCGACGATGATTTTTAGAATCATCACGAACACACTCTATGAAACACTGCATGAAGACATCCTCAAGACATTTACCCTCCGCGAAAGATTCATAAATATCCATACAGTTTGCACTGTAATCACCGTAATCAATAACTACCCTGTATGATGAACAAAGGTATAGATTCTTATTTCATAAATGAACCAACTTATAAATACGTTATTCGTAATTTGGGTTACATGTACCTGCTTTGGTCAATGTCCTTGGAACAAATTAAATCCCACAGAGAACGGATACACTCTTGCTCTGTAAGTGGTGGATCAGATCCAGAGTTTGTAGTACCTTTGAGTGTATCAACCTGAAATGCAACATGGTTGTAAGTGGTTGAACATTAAAAAAATTAGTTTAATATCATAAAAAGCATTATGTAATATGCATGTTATCATACTGACATGAGGAGTTGGGGTCTGGTCAAAAACTGGCCCACTGTCATTTTGTTCCATTTCCTCTGTTGCCATTGCACCTCTCTACACAAAGGTATATAATTAGTATAACTGTGTTGTATGTATAGTAAAATGTAATTATAACATGAGACATGGACTGCTAACAAACATTTTTTCTGGTGTCACGTCAAATTTGGGCAAGCAGGTGCAAGCTGATGTGGTTTGAGGTGTGATATTTGTGTTCCTCAAACTTATGTTTCGAACATCAAAACAGAAATCCTGTTGACAAAAAAAGTGTGGTTCGCATACTGCTAAAAAGAAGTATGCATACATGTACGTATAATGAGTAAAAATAGTATTGTCGTTGGACAAATTACCTGTTGATCTGAAACCACATCCGATTCGTCGGGAAAGGTCTCAAGGACTGTACGGATATGCCGTTGTCTTTCGTGAATTTCTTCAAACTGAGTAGCACCCAGTTGGGTCTCAAGCTGCAAAGCTTGGGATGGCATATCGGGTGTGGGCTGGGTGGCATCAACTGTGTGTCCTTGTACACAATTATATTGAAAATAATATATGTCAAAATTTGAATTATAAATCAAATGTTGCTGTGTATACTTGACAAAAACATAAGCTGTTAACTGTACTTATAACAAAAAACGTATGCACATGTCAAAAGATAAAATGTTCTGAATAAGGAATACCTGCTGAATCAGCCGAATTCCCCGGTTGCTGTGGCTCATCCGTCTCGTTTTCCAAATTTTCAGACTCGGCACGTAGTACCTCGTCTATCAATTCTATAAACTTGTCTGCTATGTCATATTGCTTGACAATAATTTTGTCGATGCTGTCTTTTATGGCTACGCATGACTTGTCAACCTCCAAGTCATATGCAGCAAGAATATCTGTGAATTTAGATCGATGACGATGTGGGAGATCGTTGATCTTACTTGACATCATCTCTTTGATAGATGGAAGTTTGATGTTAAAAGTTGGCCGAGGCATGGGGCCAGGGCGCGGTGCATCAAAAATATTGGTCCTGCACTCCGGCTGGTTGTTCAGCAAAAAATAGTAAGAATCCATGTCCACCTTCGTATTCTATTTGTTCAATAAATAATCATAAACAATGGATATAATACATCATAAACTTGCCTCAGATTGGCGATCGATCTTAGGTCCCACTGCATAGCATGTCTCCGTCGAGCTTCGGAACTATAAATAAAATTGTAGTGACTGTGAGTAACCAACTGTGTAACTGTGCATAACCAACTGTGAAAATATGAATAACTTACTTCACAGTGTCCGAAAGATTCAGCCCCATGGCGAACCTTCCTCTTGTCAGCTTTGGTCAAAGCTTTTATGCTATTCTTATCAAAAAATTTAATGCGAGGTGTGCCACTCTTATTATGGGGGGCAGCGGCTGTATGCAGGTGATCCAAGTAGTACAACTACATTAAAAAGAATTACAATGTTCAATAGCAATGTAAGTAGACATAACCAACATCGTAAAACATGTTACATAACTACCAAAAGTTAGGAACCAATAATGAAATAAATGTGCATACGGAAAAACACTATACTTACAAGGACAACAATGGAGCATCCATATATAGTCGTGGAGACATTTGTGGTGATCCAGTTGTGCCACTTCTTGGCAGCTTCACATAGATCATTAAAAATCAACTGGCACCAGTCGATCTCATGGAAACGGTGCATTTCTTCTGTGAGAAGCACCTCATGATATGTGATGCCCCAGCTAGCAGTTGGAAACAGCAAACGGTTGAATAGAATGAGGAAGAAACATCTGATTGAAAGGTCATCATCCTCGCCTTTCCTTAATCGATCCTGTAGAAATGCCACATTGAACTCATCTTTGGCCACACCAAGCTCTGCCCTCAAGTTGCTTGCTGCAACTGCTTCATCAATACCCAAAGGTTTACCACCTCCATGATTTGGCACGCCAAGAATAAGATGAACAATATCCTTTGTGATCTTGAGTTCCTTTCCTGGACCAGGACGTATTGTCATATCCTTGGGGTCTAGCTTGTCCATCAACCATTGGAGGTGTGATCTACTGCACAGCGCATCTACTGTCATATCAAGAATGGAAGAGAAGCCTTTACGTCTTATAGCCTCACGTTGTCTTTCATTCAAAATGTTAATGCTTGCAATGACATCTTGAGGGTTGCACCTCACATTAAGCCTCTGTTAAACAATATACAACATGAAATAATTTTGTTATTATGAAAAAAATAATCAGAACATTACAAATATGAAATTGTTTGTTGGGTATGCATAACATTAACCTGTCGGGGTAGCTCCTCATGTTTAACCCTCTTTGTCACGACTTTTCTTAACACTCTTGTGTGGCTTTCAGAAACATTGCGCTTCTTCATAGCTGGCATGAAGTCATCTTCATCAGAATCAATCTGAACTGTTTCATTGGTCACATTTTGACTGTCAGCATTTGAAGGATTTTCAACTTCTGGACATGGATTAGGATGTTCTGCAGAGGGAATGTCTACACTGAAGCACTCCTGGCTTGACTGGATTGTTATACGCTTGGGGTTATTTGGAGGACGGTCGACTTGCTTCATTTTTTTAAATTAAAAGCTGCATACATAATATACAATGTTGTAAAAAATAAAAGGTTATATATGCATATGTATTTATGGTGTGGTATGATTGAATCAATTAACCTAATTGTTTTAAATACCAAACCTAAAACATCTGAATATACTGTTCTCTATTTACATTTGCATACACATACTGAACTGTTTCAATTATTAGGAAAACTGAATATGTTTCAATAAAAACAACCCTTGCTGTGACCAAATAATGTGTTAGCTGTAATGCTCTGAAACACATTAATGTATGCACTAAACAGATATGAAATTTTAAATAAAAAATATACTCTACGAATAACAACAAGTTGACTGCTCATTTACTAAACACATTTGCATAAAAAATCTGAATATGTTTGAGCAAAACAAAACTTGCTATAACCAAACTGTATTGTCTGTGACCTAGTGTAATAAATAATGTCTGTTTTGTAATAATACAAAACTGTATATGATTCAATAAAACATGTACTGAACTGTTCAAAAAATAAGTGAATAACAGACCTTGCTGTAACCAAATAATGTATTAGCTGTAATCATCTGAAAATACATAAATGTATGCACTAAACAGAAATGAAATTTTATATAAAACATATACTCTATGAAAAACAACTAGTTGGCTGATCATTTACTATACACAGATGCATACATATTCTGAACTGATATACCAGCATAACAAACTGAATATGTTGCATACAGATGCATACATGAAACACATTAGCATATATGTTCTGTCCTGTTATACGTTCATAAAAAATCTGAATATGTTGCATACCATTGCATACAGTTGCAAACATAAAACACAATTTGCCTGCAACCTGATATGTTTGAGCAAAACAAAAATTGCTATAAACAATCTGTATTAACTGTGAACTGGTTTAATAAATAATGTCTGTTTTAAAATAATAAAAAACTGGATATGATCCAATAAAACAATACATGCTGTCACACAATGTATTAACTATAACAATAATGGAATAAATAAGTGTATGCAGTCACAAAAAACAACTAGATGACCACCCAATTACCAATTGAACATAATATGATGCAAAAAAATTTAACTAATGTGCATAAACATGTAACCTAATGTGCATAACCAACTGTGTACATGAGCGTAACCGACTGTGTAAGTGTGCGTAACCAACTGTGTAAATGTGCGTAAATGTAATACATCAACTGCATAACTAATGTCAACCCTAGCCGTGATCCACACAATGCAAAATGAACAAAAAACAACTAGTTTGTTGACGGTAAACTCGATCCAATGAAATGCGCGCGAGCTAGGGTTGGGAAGAACACACCGATTGGAGCGGTACCCGTTGGCGGCGGCGAATGTTGAGGATGGCGGAGAACGTGGAAGCAGTCGGGTCGGCGGAGAGCGAAGGAGCAGAACCGTCGCCGGAGAAGGTAGGGTTTTCGCCGGTCGCCGGACGCAGCGGCGCGAATATTGGAGCGACGATTGGGGAAACCGAGGGCGCGCCGCTCAAATGCCGCTTGCGACTGGATCGACAGCGAGCGGCGAGGGGTTGGAAGAGTCGTCGGAAAGGGGAGCGGAGTCGCCGGGATGGAAGAATCGCCGGAGATTCCTGGAGTCGTGCGGGGGTTGGGGTTTTGCGGTTATGGAAACTGAGCCGGGAGCAAAGGAGCTAATCGCGGGATCACGTAGGTATTTATATGGAAACCGAAAGGTCAGTCGGCTGTGAAATGCAGGTGCGTTCATATTTGGCTGGGGCTTCCTCTAGCTAAATAGAGCCCAGGGCTCTAAATACATATAGTATATATATATATATATATATATATATATATATATATATATATATATATATATATATATATATATATAGTTTATATATTAGGAGCCCTGGCTTCCAATAACTAGAGAAAGCCCAGGTCGGATGGTGTAATCCGGTCGAACCGGACCACATCCGGACGTCTATAAAACAGGACCCGTAGTGCTAGGGTTCAGTTTTTTACGCTCCACCCCGATTCATTAGCGACGCCGCGTGCGACGACGGCGGTTGCCCCGAAGCGTGCGCAGCGGTGGACTCCTAGCCGGTGGCCGCAACTCCATGACCTCGACGCGCGGTGACGGAGGTTCCTCGATCCGGAGTAGTGGCGGCGGTTCCCAGGTCGGTGGTGGCGGCTCCCCGATTCAGAGGGTGAGCGACACCGGGGCCCTTGTGCTGGCAAGCGGCGACGTCCCCGAGGTTCTGAGGAGGCGCACTTCCAAGGCCGGCGAGCAAGCGACGGCCGTCGACGTGCGAGTAGCGACGGCGACGCATGAGGCGTGATGTTCGAGCAAGCGGCGTCACAGAAGGCCCGAGATGAGCGCAGCGATGATCGCGCGTGACATCCTCCGATCCGGCGTAGTTTTCTTTTTGAAAGTCACCTAGAGGGGGGTGAATAGGGCGAATCTGAAATTTACAAACTTAATCACAACTACAAAGCCGGGTTAGCGTTAGAAATAGAAACAAGTCCGAGAGAGGGCGTAAAAACAAATCGCGAGTGAATGAAGAAATGAGACGCAAGGATTTGTTTTACCGAGATTCGGTTCTCGCAAACCTACTTCCCGTTGAGGAGGCCACAAAGGCCGGGTCTATTTCAACCCTTTCCCTCTCTCAAACGGTCCCTCGGACCGAGTGAGCTTCTTCTTCTCAATCAAACGGGAATAAACTTCCCCGCAAGGATCACCACACAATTGGTGTCTCTTGCCTCGGTTACAATTGAGATGTTCGCAAGAAAGAGTGAAAGAAAGAAGCAATCCAAGCGCAAGAGCTCAAAAGAACACAACAAATCTCTCTCACTGATTACTAAAGCTTTGAGTGGAATTGGGAGAGGATTTGATCACTTTGGTGTGTCTTGTATTGAATGCTTAGCTCTTGTAAGTAGTTGGAAGGTGGAAAACTTGGATGACTTGAATGAGGGGTGGTTGGGGGTATTTATAACCCCAACCACCAAACTAGCCGTTTGGTGAAGGCTGCTGTCGACGGGCGCACCTGACAGTCCGGTGCGCCACCGGACAGTGTCCGGTGCGCCAGCCACGTCACTCGGCCGTTAGGGTTCGACCGTTGGAGCTCTGACGCGTGGGCCCGCCTGGCTGTCCGGTGGTGCACTGGACATGCCCTGCAGGCTGTCCGGTGTGCCACCCACGCATGCTCTGCTCCTCTGCGCGCGCTGGCGCGCATTTAATGCTGTAGCAGGTGACCGTGGCGCTGAAGTAGTCGTTGCTCCGCCGTTACACCGTACAGTCCGGTGTGCACCGGACATGTCCGGTGAATTATAGCGAAGCCCTCTGAAAATTCCCGAAGGTGAAGAGTTCAGCTTGGAGTACCCTGGTGCACCGGGCACTGTCCAGTGGTGCACCGGACACTGTCCGGTGGTACACCGGACAGTCCGGTGCGCCAGACTAGGGCTGCATTCGGTTATCCCTTGCTCTTTTTGTTGAACCTTTTTCTTGGTCTTTTGATTGGCTTTTTGTGAACCTTTGGCACCTGTATAACTTATAGACTAGAGCAAACTAGTTAGTCCAATTATTTGTGTTGAGCAATTCAACCACCAAAATCACTTAGGAAAATAGGTGTAAGCCTAATTCCCTTTCAATCTCCCCCTTTTTGGTGATTGATGCCAACACAAACCAAAGCAAGTATAGAAGTACATAATTGAACTAGTTTGCATAATGTAAGTGCAAAGGTTACTTGGAATTGAGCCAATATAAATACTTATAAGATACACATGGATTGTTTGTTTAATATTTGATATTTTGGACCACGCTTGCACCACATGTTTTGTTTTTGCAAATTCTTTTTGTAAATCCTTTTCAAAGTCCTTTTGCAAATTGTAATGAATAAGATTTTGCGAAGCATTTTCAATATTTGAATTTTTCTCCCCTTGTTTCAAATGCTTTTCCTTTGACTAAAACAAAACTCCCCCTCAATAAATTCTCCTCTTAGTGTTCAAGAGGATTTTAAGATATCAATTTTGAAAATACTACTTTTTCCCCCTTTTGAACACAATGAGGTACCAATTTGAAATTTACCAATTTGAAAATCATTAGTTTTAAAATAAGGTTGGTGGTGCGGTCCTTTTGCTTTGGGCATAATACTCTCCCCCTTTGGCATGAATCGCCAAAAACGGATGTTTGAGTGAAATATAAGCCTTTTTCTAACTACTTTCTCCACCTTTGGCAAATAAAACATATGAGTGAAGATTATACCAAGGACGGAGAGATGCTTGGAGCGACGGCGAAGAATGAGTGATAGAGTGGAGTGGAAGCCTTTGTATTCGCCGAAGACTCCAATTCCCTTTCAATACACCTATGACTTGGTTTGAAATTCACTTGAAAACACATTAGTCATAGCATATATAAAAGAGACATGATCAAAAGTATATTCATGAGCTATGTGTGCAAGACATCAAAAGAAATTCCTAGAATCAAGGATATTTAACTCATGTCTAAGTTTGGTAAAAGTTTGTTCATCTAGTGGCTTGGTAAAGATATTGGCTAATTGTCACACCCGGATTTTAGGGGTCCAAAACCCGGGCGCGAACATAATCACCAGGTGTGCTGGGACCAAGTCTCACACATATGATGAATCATGGCACAGGATCGAATGTCACATCTTTATATAAAACAGGAGTTCTATACAAAATAAATAATTACATTATAAGGAGACAACGGTCCAGCAACCCAAAGTTGACTGGGAGACGACGGCCTAGACCTCTCACGAACACATCGCAGCATCCTCCAAGCGCCTCATCCTGTAGTACCTGTTCTTGACCTGTGGGGTGTGTGAGACAGCAAGAGTGAGCTCACATACGTTCATCGCTCAACAAGTTGTGGGGAATAATGTGCATGAACTCGCCAAAGGTGGGAGCTCACGTGAAGTGTAAGGCTTACCAAAGAAGATGGTTAGAGCTGAGCATTGCTTTTAAAGTTGGTCAAAATTTTATTAGCAGTTACTAAGTATAAGTAAATACCAACCCAATTAAATAGTTGAACAAAAGTAACAACATCACCTGCGATGCAATGCATATGACAAATTGAATTTAGTTCCATAATTTAATCATGTGAGGGTCCGAGCTGCTCATGACCGTGAGCACGGCTAGTATACTAGTTTTACACTCTGCAGAGGTTGCGCATCTTTACCCACAAGTCGTGTATCCCATGTCGCCAGGGTTTGCAAGGCCCTTAGACACTTCCGAGGTGAATGGCTAGGGATCCACTACGAGGCCTTTACAAAGTTCCACTAGCTTCCGAAAACCCGCTACAGTTTATAGGAAGTTCCAATGCAGGAATCCCTTGCAGGACCGCCATCGCAGCAAAATCCTCCCGAGGGCCTCCCTACACTGACCACTCCCCTACTGCCCTTGCCCCTTTCGGGTAAGGTAGTCTTCCACTAGCTTTCCTAATTAATCAGCCAAGGGGTCCCATTCCTCCCTTGTGGTAGCACTGTTTTCCCGGGTGGTCGCTCCATGTTCCAATTAACATAATGATCTTATCATGAACAATAAATAACAACTGATAACAAAAGTGTAATCATGAATAGTGTATCTCCATACCCAAAACCACATATAGCACTAGCAAGTACTACCCAAAAAGTTCAGTGGTAAACAAGGTATAAAGATAGTCAAACTAGGGTAACCTATTGGGTCCCATCAAAATTAACCTATGCAGATCATTATGATTAATTAGAACATGAGTGGGTAAAAAGAAGTGATCAAGGGCACAACTTGCCTGGGACTTGAGATTCCAGGTACCAGGATGATCTTCAGATGACTCGTGACCTCACTGCTAGTCGTAGCAATTCAAACAAACATGGTATAGGCAAAATTAACATTACACCAAACATAAGAACAAAATACACATTATTAATATACATATTAAAATAAGATCACAGGAACAGGAATCATTAATTTTGGAGTTATAGATTTTAAGTTATGAATTTTCAAAGGTTTAATGTGATTAAAAATATGATTAAATGATAAATAAATTTTCTAATAGAGTTCATGTCAAAACAGAGACACTAAATGATGAAGAATATTATTACAAAATTTTAGAAACTGGAATGGAGTGATTTGGACTAAAAATGAATTTTCTATGGATTAAATAAGTTCTAGGAATTGTTTTTATATTAAAAATCTATTTCTGAATTTATTTATTTGATTTTCATGATCTCTGGACTGGGCCTCAAATACTGAAAACTACAGGGGTCTCGGTGTAAGTGTTTCCAAGACACAGAGAACAGCGCCCAGGGACGGCGGGTTGATTCACTGAAACCCGAGGGGCTCTTACGCAAAACGTGCAAGCCGAAGGGGTATCGCGGGATCACGGCCGTTGGATCTCATTCCGAGGGCCACGATTAGATAACGCGGTTTACGAACCGGTATGAGATGCTATACGTTGGATTGGGATTCGATGGCTCTGATTTAATTGAATGAAGTGATGTTATCCACCACTGATCCGGGGCGTACCTTGACAGATCAACGGCCCAGGGCTCTCCTTCTTCCCTCCACCAAGTCCGACGGCGGCGCATTGGAGCTGCGGCGGCGCGCCAACCGGAGTAGGCCAAGATTGCATCAGAGGGCCACACCACCCAATCGGACTAGTGCAAAACGATGTGGAGGCGGTCGCGAGACAGAAGGTGGGATTACCACCATGGATTATGCCGTTCGGAGCCCCACCCACGGTGTGGTGCGGAACACCGGTCCCTCCCCATGTCCGACGAGAAATTAGGTCGGGAACGGTGGTCTTCTCCGCCCGTCAATGCCACAACGAGCATGCACGCATCCTAGCGGCCATCCCCGAGCACACCGTGGACTTCAAACGACGGTAGAGGCCAAGGACGGCTGCGGCGGAACTTTCCTTGTCGTCGGCGGCGTGCCTCTAAATTCTCAGGGCGAGGGCACTGCAACCTCCCTGACGCCCAGTGCGTAACTCTGGCCAAGCTCCGCTCCATCAGCCCGGCGCGGCAACACGGCAACGGCGGACGGCGAACCTCTCTCTCTCATTGCGCAAGCTCCCGGTTCGCCCATGGCGACGAGCAATGCGCGGGTTCCAGGGGGCAAGGCCCAGCTTTTATAGCACGAAGATGGATCGGATTCCGAAGTTAGCGCTGATTTGGGGGGATCGGTTGGAGGAATCCGCGCGGAATTTGCTCCCGGCTTGTTGAGCTCCGCCGCGCGCGCGAGGATGGAGACGGCGCTGACCGGATGGCCCCACCGACAGAGGAACATAGCAGGGTGTGCGTGCGTGCGCAGTGAGGCGCCGGTCAGTGGGGTCCACCTGTAAGTGACTCGGGAGCGGGGGAGTAGATGGGCTATGTGTCTTGGATGAAGTGGGCCGGCCAGGTTGACTTTCAGCCCACGAGCAGTTCTCCTCTTTTTCTTTTCTAATTTTCTGTTTGTATTCCATTTTGAATTCACTTTGAACTCAAATTCGAATCCTTGTTTGAGTTTCAAATTCCAAGAGCCAAATATTCTTTAATGTGAATATAACTTTAGTGTTTTAAAATATTATGATTCATTCTCTTCCCTTTTATTCATGGGAGGAATAAAAGGGTTTCATGAACTTTTCCTTTCTCATTTTTTTTGACTTTCTAATTTCTATTTTAACTTCAAATAAATTTCAAGTTTATTCTCAATCTATATTGTGACTTTTAAAGTATAAATTTCGGAAATATATAAATTTCCTTATATTTATATTCCTCCCCTTTACCATTTTTATATCCCAACCTCAATTTATGTTTTTAGCCCAACCTCCACTTATTTTTATTTTTTTATACTCTTATCCATGTTATTATTTTATTAAGTGCACAAACAAAAACTCCAATAGGATGCACTTTATTTTATTTTTGTATCATTTGTTTTTAATCAAGTACTATTAATTATATGTGCTCTTTTTATGATGCAAATAAGGCACATAAAATGAGAAGATCTCTCTATATTCTTTATTTAGAATTTTGAGTATTACACTAATTGATCTTTAGTATTAATGTATGCAATCTCGATATCCCCTTTTGTTGGTGATCCCTAAGAAAATGATACCGAATGGCTATGTGTTTAGTGCGGCTATGCTCAACGGGATTATCCGCCATGCGGATTGCACTCTCATTATCACATAGAAGAGGAACTTTGGTTAATTTGTAACCATAGTCCCGCAGGGTTTGCCTCATCCAAAGCAGTTGCGCGCAACAATGGCCTGCGGCAATGTACTCGGCTTCGGCGGTAGAAAGAGCGACCGAATTTTGCTTCTTTGAAGCCCAAGACACCAAGGATCTTCCCAAGAACTGGCAAGTCCCCGATGTGCTCTTTCTATTAATTTTACACCCTGCCCAATCGGCATCCGAATAACCAATTAAATCAAATGTGGATCCCCGAGGGTACCAAAGCCCAAACTTAGGAGTATAAGCCAAATATCTCAAGATTTGTTTTACGGCCGTAAGGTGAGATTCCTTAGGGTCGGCTTGGAATCTTGCACACATGCATACGGAAAGCATAATATCCGGTCAAGATGCACATAAATAGAGTAATGAACCTATCATCGACCGGTATACCTTTTGATCGACGGATTTACCTTCCGTGTCGAGGTCGAGATGCCCATTTGTTCCCATGGGAGTCTTGATGGGTTTGGCATCCTTCATTCCAAACTTGTTTAGAATGTCTTGTGTATACTTCGTTTGGCTAATGAAGGTGCCTTCTTGGAGTTGCTTGACTTGGAATCCTAGAAAATACTTCAACTCCCCCATCATCGACATCTCGAATTTCTGTGTCATGATCCTACTAAATTCTTCACATGTAGATTCGTTAGTAGACCCAAAAATAATATCATCAACATAAATTTGGCATACAAACAAATCTTTGTCAAGAGTTTTAGTGAATAGAGTAGGATCGGCCTTTTCGACTTTGAAGCCATTAGCAATAAGGAAATCTCTTAGGCATTCATACCATGCTCTTGGGGCTTGCTTGAGCCCATAAAGCACCTTAGAGAGCCTATAGACATGGTTAGGGTACTCATTGTCTTCAAAGCCGGGAGGTTGCTCAACATAGACCTCTTCCTTGATTGGTCCATTGAGGAAGGCACTCTTCACGTCCATTTGATAAAGCTTGAAGCCATGGTAAGTAGCATAGGCTAATAATATGCGAATTGACTCAAGCCTAGCTACAGGTGCATAGGTTTCACCAAAATCCAAACCTTCGACTTGGGAGTATCCCTTGGCCACAAGTCGAGCTTTGTTCCTTGTCACCACACCATGCTCATCCTGCTTGTTGCGGAAGACCCACTTGGTTCCTACAACATTTTGGTTAGGACGTGGAACTAAATGCCATACCTCATTCCTAGTGAAATTGTTGAGCTCCTCTTGCATCGCCACCACCCAATCCAAATCTTTGAGTGCTTCCTCTACCCTGTATGGCTCAATAGAGGAAACAAAAGAGTAATGCTCACAAAAATGTGCAACACGAGATCTAGTGGTTACCCCCTTATGAATGTCGCCGAGGATGGTGTCGACGGGGTGATCTCGTTGGATTGCTTGGTGGACTCTTGGGTGTGGTGGTCTTGGTTCTTCACCCTCCTTGTCTTGATCATTTGCATCTCCCCCTTGATCATTGTCGTCATCTTGAGGTGGCTCATCATTTTGATTTTCTCCTTCATCAACTTGAGCCTCGTCCTCATTTTGAGTTGGTGGAGATGCTTGCATGGAGGAGGATGGTTGATCTTGTGCATTTGGAGGCTCTTTGGATTCCTTAGGACACACATCCCCAATGGACATGTTCCTTAGCGCGATGCACGGAGCCTCTTCATCACCTATCTCATCAAGATCAACTTGCTCTACTTGAGAGCCATTAGTTTCATCAAACACAATATCACAAGAAACTTCAACTAGTCCTGAGGACTTGTTAAAGACTCTATATGCCCTTGTGTTTGAATCATATCCTAGTAAAAAGCCTTCTACTGTCTTAGGAGCAAATTTAGATTTTCTACCTCTTTTAACAAGAATAAAGCATTTGCTACCAAAGACTCTAAAATATGAAATGTTAGGCTTTTTACCGGTTAGGAATTCGTATGATGTCTTCTTGAGGATTCAGTGTAGATATAATCGGTTGATGGCGTAGCAAGCGGTGTTAACCGCTTCGGCCCAAAACCGATCCGGCGTCTTGTACTCATCAAGCATGGTTCTTGCCATGTCCAATATAGTTCTATTCTTTCTCTCCACTACACCATTTTGTTGTGGCGTGTAGGGAGAGGAGAACTCATGCTTGATGCCCTCCTCCTCAAGGAAGCCTTCAATTTGAGAGTTCTTGAGCTCCGTCCCGTTGTCGCTTCTAATTTTCTTGATCCTTAAGCCGAACTCATTTTGAGCTCGTCTCAAGAATCCCTTTAATGTCTCTTGGGTTTGAGATTTTTCCTGCAAAAAGAATACCCAACTGAAGCGAGAATAATCATCCATAATAACTAGACAGTACTTACTCCCGCCGATGCTTATGTAAGCAATCGGGCCGAATAGATCCATGTGTAGGAGCTCCAGTGGCCTATCAGTCGTCATGATGTTCTTGTGTGGATGATGAACACCGACTTGCTTCCCAGCTTGGCATGCACTACAAATCATGTCTTTCTCAAAATGAACATTTGTTAATCCTAAAATGTGTTCTCCCTTTAGAAGCTTATGAAGATTCTTCATTCCAACATGGGCTAGTCAGCGGTGCCAGAGCCAACCCATGTTAGTCTTAGCAATTAAGCAAGTGTCGAGTTCAGCTCTATCAAAATCTACCAAGTATAGCTGACCCTCTAACACTCCCTTAAATGCTATTGAATCATCACTCCTTCTAAAGACAGTGACACCTACATCAGTAAATAGACAGTTGTAGCCCATTTGACATAATTGGGAAACGGAAAGCAAGTTGTAATCTAATGAATCAACAAGAAAAACATTGGAAATGGAATGGTCAGGAGATATAGCTATTTTACCCAAACCTTTGACCAAACCTTGGTTTCCATCCCCGAATGTGATAGCTCGTTGGGGATCTTGGTTTTTCTCATAGGAGGAGAACATCCTTTTCTCCCCTGTCATGTGGTTTGTGCACCCGCTATCGATGATCCAGCTTGAGCCCCCGGATGCATAAACCTACAAAACAATTTTAGTTCTTGACTTTACGTACCCAAACGGTTTTGGGTCCTTTAGCATTAGAAACAAGAACTTTGGGTACCCAAACACAAGTCTTGGAGCCCTTGTGTTTGCCCCTAACAAACTTGGCAACTACCTTGCCGGATTTGTTAGTTAAAACATAAGATGCATCAAAAGTTTTAAATGAAATGTCATGATCATTTGATGCACTAGGAGTTTTCTTCTTAGGCAACTTAGCACGGGTTGGTTGCCTAGAGCTAGATGTCTCACCCTTATACATAAAAGCATGGTTAGGGCCAGAGTGAGACTTCCTAGAATGAATTCTCCTAATTTTGCTCTCAGGATAACCGGCAGGGTATAAAATGTAGCCCTCGTTATCTTGAGGCATGGGAGCCTTGCCCTTAACAAAGTTGGATAATTTCTTAGAAGGGGCATTAAGTTTGACATTGTCCCCCTTTTGGAAGCCAATGCCATCCTTGATGCTAGGGCGTCTCCCATTATAGAGCATACTTCTAGCAAATTTAAACTTTTCATTTTCTAAGTTATGCTCGGCAATTTTAGCATCTAATATTGCTATATGATCATTTTGTTGTTTAATTAAAGTCATATGATCATGAATAGCATCAATATCAACATCTCTACATCTAGCACAAATAGAAACATGCTCAACGGTAGATGTAGAGGGTTTGCAAGATTTTAATTCTACAACCCTAGCATGCAATATATCATTTTTACTTCTAAGGTCGAGAATGGAAGCATTGCAAACATCTAATTCTTTAGCCTTAGCAAGCAATTTCTCATTTTCATTCTTAAGGCTAGTAAGAGAAATGTTTAATTCTTCAATCTTAGTAAGCAAATCATTATTATCATTTCTAAGATTTGGAATTGAAACATCACAAACATTTGAATCAACCTTAGCTAACAGATTAGCATTCTCATTTCTAAGGTTGTCAATAGTTTCATGGCAAGTGCTTAGCTCCCTAGATAATTTTTCACATTTTTCTACTTATAGAGCATAAGCATTTTTAACCTTAACATGCTTTTTGTTCTCCTTGATTAGGAAGTCCTCTTGGGAGTCCAAGAGATCATCCTTTTCATGGATGGCACTAATCAATTCATTTAATTTTTCTTTTTGTTGCATGTTGAGGTTGGCAAAAAGAATGCGCAAGTTATCCTCCTCATTACTAGCATTATCCTCATCGCTAGAGGTTTCATATTTGGTGGAGGATCTTGATTTTACCTTCTTCCTTTTGCCGTCTTTTACCATGAGGCACCTGTGGCCGACATTGGGGAAGAGAAGTCCCTTGGTGACGGCGATGTTGGCGGCGTCCTCATCGGAGGAGGAGTCAGTGGAGCTCTTGTCGGAGTCCCACTCGCGGCACACATGGGCATCACCGCCCTTCTTCTTGTGATATCTCTTCTTCTCCTTTCTTCTCCCCATCTTGTCGTCGCCCCTGTCACTGTCACTAGAAATAGGACATTTGGCAATAAAGTGACCGGGCTTACCACATTTGTAGCACACTTTCTTGGAGCGGGGCTTGTAATCCTTCCCCCTCCTTTGCTTGAGGATTTGGCGGAAGTTCTTGATGATGAGCGCCATTTCCTCATTGTCGAGCTTGGAGGCGTCAATGGGTTGTCTACTTGATGTAGACTCCTCCTTTTTCTCCACCGTCGCTTTGAATGCGACCGGTTGTGCTTTGGACGTGGAGGGGCCATCAAGTTCGTTGATCTTCTTTGAGCCTTTGATCATCAATTCAAAGCTCACAAAATTCCCGATTACTTCCTCGGGAGTCATTAGAGTATATCTAGGATTGCCACGAATCAATTGAACCTGAGTTGGGTTAAGGAAAACAAGTGATCTTAGAATAACCTTAACCACTTCGTGGTCATCCCATTTTTTGCTCCCGAGGTTGCGCACTTGGTTCACCAAGGTTTTGAGCCGGTTGTACATGTCTTGTGGCTCTTCCCCTTGGCGGAGACGGAAGCGACCGAGCTCCCCCTCGATCGTTTCCCGCTTGGTGATCTTGGTCACCTCGTCTCCTTCGTGCGCGGTCTTTAGCACGTCCCAAATTTCCTTAGCGCTCTTCAACCCTTGCACCTTATTATACTCCTCTCGACTTAGAGAGGCGAGGAGTATAGTTGTGGCTTGGGAGTTGAAGTGTTGAATTTGGGCCACTTCGTCCTCATCATAATCTTCATCCCCTATGGATGGCACCTGTACACCAAACTCAACAATATCCCATAAACTTTTGTGGAGTGAGGTTAGGTGATATCGCATCATATCACTCCACCTAGCATAATCTTCACCATCAAATGTTGGTGGTTTGCCTAATGGGACGGAAAGTAAGGGTGTATGTTTAGGAATGCAAGGATAGCGTAGGGGGATCTTACTAAACTTCTTGCGCTTATGACGCTTATAAGTGACGGACGGCGCGTCGGAGCCGGAGGTGGAAGGTGATGAAGTATCGGTCTCGTAGTAGACCACCTTCCTCATCTTTTTGTGCTTGCCGCCACTCCGATGCGACTTGTGGGAAGAAGATTTCTTCTCCTTCCCCTTCCCCTTGTTGCGGGACTCTTCCGATGAAGTCTTCCTGTGACTTGTAGTGAGCTTGTCACCGGTCTCCATTTCCCTCTTGGCGTGATCTCCCGACATCACTTCGAGCGGTTAGGCTCTAATGAAGCACCGGGCTCTGATACCAATTGAAGGTCGCCTAGAGGGGGGGTGAATAGGGCGAATCTGAAATTTTCAAACTTAATCACAACTACAAGCCAGGTTAGTGTTAGAAATAGAAACGAGTCCGAGAGAGGGCGTAAAAACAAATCGCGAGTGAATGAAAAATGAGACGCAAGGATTTGTTTTACCGAGGTTCGGTTCTCGCAAACCTACTCCCCGTTGAGGAGGTCACAAAGGCCGGGTCTATTTCAACCCTTTCCCTCTCTCAAACGGTCCCTCGGACCGAGTGAGCTTCTTCTTCTCAATCAAACGGGAACAAACTTCCCCGCAAGGATCACCACACAATTGGTGTCTCTTGCCTCGGTTACAATTGAGATGTTCGCAAGAAAGAGTGAAAGAAAGAAGCAATCCAAGCGCAAGAGCTCAAAAGAACACAACAAATCTCTCTCACTGATTACTAAAGCTTTGAGTGGAATTGGGAGAGGATTTGATCACTTTGGTGTGTCTTGTATTGAATGCTTAGCTCTTGTAAGTAGTTGGAAGGTGGAAAACTTGGATGACTTGAATGAGGGGTGGTTGGAGGTATTTATAACCCCAACCACCAAACTAGCCGTTTGGTGAAGGCTGCTGTCGACGGGCGCACCGGACAGTCCGGTGCGCCAGCCACGTCACCCGGCCGTTAGGGTTCGACCGTTGGAGCTCTGACGCGTGGGCCCGCCTGGCTGTCCGGTGGTGCACCGGACATGCCCTGTAGGCTGTCCGGTGTGCCACCCACACGTTCTCTTCTCCTCTGCGCACGGTGGCGCGTATTTAATGCTGTAGCAGGTGACCGTTGCGCTGAAGTAGCTGTTGCTCCGCCGTTACACCGGACAGTCCGGTGTGCACCGGACATGTCCGGTGAATTATAGCGGAGCGGATTCCCGAAGCTGGCGAGTTCAGAGTTGCTCTTCCTTGGGGCACCGGACACTGTCCGGTGGTACACCGGCAGTCCGGTGAATTATAGCGGAGCCCTCTGAAAATTCCCGAAGGTGAAGAGTTTAGCTTGGAGTACCCTGGTGCACCGGACAATGTCCGGTGGTACACCGGACAGTCCGGTGCGCCAGACCAGGGCTGCCTTCGGTTATCCCTTGCTCTTTTTGTTGAACCTTTTTGTTGGTCTTTTGATTGGCTTTTTATGAACCTTTAGCACATGTATAACTTATAGACTAGAGCAAACTAGTTAGTCCAATTATTTGTGTTGAGCAATTCAACCACCAAAATCACTTAGGAAAACAGGTGTAAGCCTAATTCCCTTTTACTTTTCGATTATTGTGTTTTATGCCTACCACGTGTATTATTTACGCTAAAAACTATACGATTTTATGCTTAAACACGGAGTTCGTATATCAGTTTACTGCATGCACATTAGAAAGGCAATTCCTTGATTTATGTTGTTAGTAATTTGCGTGCATGCAATGGAAACTCCCACGATTTTTGCTATAATTTTTGAATCTGTATAAAAATAGAAATCGCATGTATGCGGCTGCCATATTTTTGGATCTACCATAAAAATAGGATAGTAATAACAACCTACTAGAGCTATCAACCTCTCACATTGACTCGGTATTTACGCTTATAATTGAGGGATTTTATGCTCAAAATTTAAGGTTTTTACGTTCCACCCGGAGATGCGTCCACCAGTGAACAACATGCCAGATTTTTTACGCAGTGTAACAAATTGCATAAATACCTACACCGTGTAGTATAATTTATATCAGTATATATCATAAATTAGTTCTAATGCGTTTAGCTGCATGGCTGTTGGAGTGATCCTATATTTACGAAGAAAATAAAACATTAAATGCGATTTTTTTGTTTCTATGCATGCAATTTATTTCCTTTCATTGCATATTTTTTTCATCATAAATTTGTTTGCATGCAGTTGGTAACAGATTTTTACGCAGTATACCGAATTGCATAATTATCTACACAGTGTGGCATATTTAGTATCAGTATATATCATAAAACGAGTCTAGCCACATGGCTGTTGCAGCGATCCTAAATTTATGGAGAAAATAAAGCATTTAAAATAGAAACCGCCACACATATCTTTCCTAAATTTACGCGCATGCAAGGGAACGTGTTTGACTCATGCATGTATTTTGCCATAATTTTTGGATCTGTATAACCGCATGCATGCGGCTGCCATGTTTTTTGGATCTGCCATAAAAATAGGATCGTAATAACAACCTACTAGAGCTATCAACCTCTCACATTGGCTCGGTATTTACGCTTATAATTGAAGGATTTTATGCTCAAAACTTAAGGTTATTACGCTCCAACCCGAAGATGCGTCCACCAGTGAAGAACATGCCAGATTTTTTACGCAGTATAACGAATTGCATAAATAGCTACACCATGTAGTATAATTTGTATCAATATATATCATAAACTAGATCTAATGTGTTTAGCTGCATGGCTGTTGGAGGGATCCTATATTTATGAAGGAAATAAAACATTAAATACGATTTTTTTGTTTCTATGCGTGCAATTCATTTCCTTTCATTCCACATTATTTTCATCATAAATTCGTGTGCATGCAGCTGGTAACAGATTTTTACGCAGTATACCAAATTGCATAATTATCTACACAGTGTAGCATATTTAGTAGCAGTATATATCATAAAATGGTCCTTACGAATCTAGTTGCATGGCTGTTGCAGCGATCCTAAATTTATGGAGTAAATAAAGCATTTAAAAATAGAAACTGTCACACATATATTTCCTAAATTTATGCGCATGCAAGGAACGTGTTTGACTCATGCATGCATTCCTTTTTTGCGCGCAAAGACGTGGGCGTGGGTGGTGCAACCGACAGCCTGGTCCAGTCGGTGCGCTGGGTTGAACCAGGTTGCAGGGATGATCGACCTGGGCTTCCTTTAACTATTGGAAGCCCAGAGTTCCCGTTATACCTGCTATATATATATATATATAATTTTTATAGAACACAAACTAACCTGAGTTGCAGTGGTTAAAGGTGAGTGCTCTCTTCTTGGAAGCCACGGTTTGAATTCTGGTAGCTGCTCTTTATATATATATTTCGTTGGCGCATGATAAATACACTTATTTTCATACTAGGTGAGTGTCCGTGCGTTGCAACAGAAACATATAATATCTCGATGGTGCGTAGTGAACACTCAACTACGTGTGGGTGGAGGAGGGGATGATGCACGATTAAACTACTACTCTATATTTGTAAAGATGATACTTACGTGAACTACTATCTTGCAATAAACATTTAGGACTAGTTTGGGAAGTTGAAACCGGAGAAGATTAGATGAGCTAATTTCTTGTTTCTAAACTAGCGCTTAGTGATATTCGTTACTAGTTTTAGTTACTAGGTGTAGGTATTCGGTATTATTCTACACTTAGGGATGTATAATAGCACTAAGTTTTTATATATGCACACCCTACCTCGCTTGGTGGTCGTCTCTCTCTCTTTCTTTTATAATAATAGGTACAGATGATGGATCAATAAAGCTAGCTAACTGATAACTCACTTCATCAACCGTGCACTTGCAGCGAGATACGCGTGCCTGCATCGAACCAATTTGCCGTCCGGATGCACGCGTAACGCACATGCCCCTTGTTTAGCTAGCGAGGCCGTACGTCGAGCTGAACGATGCACACACATAACACATGCATGTACTCAGTACTCTGCAGTTACAACGTCCGCGTACAAAGCCGCGCCACGCGCCCGGGTGAGCGAGCAGGTTCGTTGTATCCGGCGGCGGTCCCGGAGGCCAGAGCACAGCAAGTGGACCGGACTGTTCCATTCTAGTAGTACTACTATTCTAGTACGTAGAACTGGCACGCACGCACGCACGCAACGCGGCCATGACGCAGCAGGCACGACACGACACGACACGAGCCTCGGCGCGGCCGGCCCGGGCCGCGCGCGTGCTCGCTCTTCCGGGGAACGAGCCCGTGCGAGTGCGATACGTATCGGGCTCGGGCCGCCTCCCGCCTCCTGCCTGGGGCTGGTAGCTGGTTGTTCGGCGGAAACCGCGAAGGGGCCGGGCAGCCGCCAGCCGCAGGGCAATAGCAAACCGGCGGAGCGGGCGGCGAAACCGAAACCGTGGGTCTCGCCCGTGGTCCGGGCGCCCTGCTGGACGCAGGTAGCACGTACGTGCCGCCCCGGATACAATGCCACACGTGGGTTAACCCGGCGGCATGGACCGGAACTGGGTTGGCGGTGGTGGTGGCCTGGTGGGCCGGGCGAGGGAGTCGCCGCAACCGCCGGGCAACCTTCTCGTGGCCCATCGACCCCCCCAACCCCGATACATGCCTCCGTCCTCGTGCACGAGAGTTCTCAAAGCGATCGCGACTTCTGCCACCTCGCAAGTCGCGAATGCGGAGTAGATACACGATGCAGGCAGGTGCAGGCGGGGCACCGGGAGCACAGGAGGCAGTGGGCAGGGCGCCCGTTGCCTCGAGAACGAAAGGGCAAGGTCCCTATCAGCGGCACCCGGCTGCCGGCTCGGGCGCACGGCTAGTACTAGTAGCGACGCCCCCACGGCAGCGCCAAGGGCCAGCCAGAGCCAGCCCAGACACATGCGGCGGGGTACGGGCAGGCGTCCCACACGGCACCTGGCACGCGCTGACCTGGTCCGCCGCATATCCGCACTTCCGCAGCAGCCCCGCCACGCAACGCAGTTACCAACTGTGGCGGTGTGGCCACCGTGTGCTCACCTTGTCCCCTCCACGGGCCCACCACCATGGACCTTTCTTTCGGTCGCCTCCGTCGAGTCTCGGCATACGGACGTGACGTGACGTGACGATGATTATCAGTTAATCTGGGTGCCTAGTCACTTGCCCCGTCTACAGGATAGGATCTCCAGAAGATGCTGCGTTTTGATCCTTTTGGAGGGTCGCTTCTAAACACTGTACAAAAATGCTGAGGGTAGGGCACGCACTTAAATACGAAGACGGCGTTATGGGCTACTATCACGTGCCTACAACTTCGAAAACAGCTACTGAAAATCTCTGTACCGGAAACATATGTATAGTAGTATAGTACAGAACAACAGGAAAAAAAAGGGGCAGTGCGCACGGTAACAAGAATTTAGACATTGTAGCGTGCCAGCCATTGTGTCCTCGGAATGGCTACCAGTCCCAGCGCATCATGACAGAATTAGCCGGAAAGGCCCTACTATCTTTAACGCAATCCCATCGGGAGAGCATATTCCAGGCTCTCAACCGTTTTCTCAAACAATAATAGTAGTGTCGTGTCGCCGGGGGCGCCTAACGCCGCGGTTAATCCAGGGAATAAACCCTCCTCCCCGTTGTCATGCGCCCGCCCGTCGCCGAGCCACCACCACCCTATAAAACCCGGGCGCCCGCCTCCTCCCCACCGTCGCAGCAGCTCACACCACCGCCCCGCCTCTTCTCGCCGGCGACATGGCCGCGTACATCCGCCTCGACGACGCCGTCCGCGCGCGCCTCCGCGGGGACGCCCACGCCGCGGGGTGCACCAGCAGCAGCGGCAGCGACCACGACGCGTCCGCCTGCCTCTCCGAGCTCGTGCAGGCGTTCCTGGAGACGGGCGCTGGCGGCACGGCCGAGGAAGGGCCCCGCGCGGCGCCCAAGGAGTACGGCTCCGACGACGAGGACGGGGCGGCGGCCTCCGCCGCGGCGACCGTGCGGGCCCTGCTCGACCCGCCGGCGGAGGAGGACGCGTTCCGGATCAGGCTGGCCGCGGCGGTGGCGGCCGCGGCGGAGGCGGAGGCGGCGCTGCGGGCGCACGGGGCGGCGTTCAGGCGCGCGCTGGCGCGGCGGCTGCGCGGCGCCGGGTACGACGCCGGCGTGTGCAGGTCGCGGTGGGAGGCGTCGGGCGGCGCCGCGGCCGGGACGTACGAGTACGTCGACGTGGTCGCGCCGGCGGCGGCCAGGTACATTGTGGACGCGGACTTCCGGGCGGCGCTGGAGGTGGCCCGCGCCACGCCCGAGTACGCGGCCGTCGTGGCCGCGGTGCCGGCGCCCGCGGTGGTCGCGCGCGAGGAGGCCGTCGGCCGCGCCGTGCGCGTCGCGTCCGACGCCGCGCGCCGCTCGCTCCGCGCCCACGGCCTCCACGTCCCGCCCTGGCGCAAGACGCGCTACATGCTCGCCAAGTGGCTCGGGCCCTACAAGCGCTCCACCTCGTCCGCTGCTGGTGGGGCAATGCCGATGCCCGGCGGCGCCGGGCTGGACGTCAAGTGCCGCGCTGTCGGGTTCTTCGCGCCTCCGGCCGCCGCGCCGGCGGCCAGGATCAAGTAGCCTTGCCGTGTTTCTTATTAGTGAGATCGAGAGTTTGTGTTTGACTTTGGGTTGCTCTCGGACTTGTTTTGTACAGAGTTTTCGGTTGGAGATTATCACAGCATTTTGCTTCTTTTCTTTTTTTAAAAAAAAATAAAAAAGGAGGTGGCGCGAGGAATCATTTAGCACTCGAACGGACCTGATCTTCCCTTCCTCAGAAAACACCACAGTGGAGGGAAAAAAACGATGTACGCGGCGGGCAGGTGTTGTGCTACAATGGATTAGCATAGATAACAAACTAGCATGATCGCATTGTTTATAGCAGAACCCTAGCTGGATGGCGCCGTGCTTGTCGACGAGAGATTTTTATAATCCAGCCAAGCAGGGCGCTGCCCGCTGTGTGTGATCTGCGTTTGATCTTCTCTCCTTTGAAAACCAGCAGATTTAGCGTCCTGATAAGCAAAGCACATGGCAGTATGGCACTGGCAGCCATGCTACGTACGGTACTAGTGATGATGAAGAGTCGCCTGCAGAGGTCAGGTCACCGGATTAAACAAAGCGATGCTTATGCTAGAACCTGTAAGCACTGCATGCACTCTGGTGTTCGTAGGAAACATGGGCGTGTGCGTGCCTTGCCGGAGGAACCATGCCCGTGCTTATCCGACGATGAGAGAGAGAGAGAGAGAGAGAGAGAGAGAGAGAGAGAGAGAGAGAGCACTGTTGCGTGGCATGGTCCATTGCAGCTTGGGAGAATGGGAGTCGCTCTGGAACCTTTCATGCCAGGGGCGCATGAAGCGGAATGGATCGGGGTCGAGAAAGGCGACGGAAATTATTGTCACTGGTCCAGAGTTAGATGGATAAAACGAACGAATAATGCATGCGGCGGCGGCGGCGAGACGGAGACGGATCGTCCTGTGGACACATGCCGTGCTCCCCGGTCCCCGCTCCACTCCGAGGCGTCCGGCGCGGCTGCGTCTCCGTGGGGATGAAGTGGAGCCGCAAGCTGCGCCCGCGCGCGCTTCCCTGGAAACGCCACGGGGGCTGCAGCGGGTTGCAAGCAGCCGGGGAAAGGGTCGTGGCCGGGTGGTTAGACCGGGCACCGGGGTGAGGGTGGGGGCACAGCGGCAACACCGCAGCAGGCAGGATGGCACGGACGTGTCCGCTCTATCGCATTCTCGCTGTCGGGATGGTTCCGGCCTCGTCCGGATATGAATGTGCAGTGGTCTGCATACGCAATTATCTCGAGATCTCTCTTAACTATCCAATAAAGATTGAATTATATACGTGTGTGTATGATCTAGGTGGTGTTTCGATGCACTAGAGATAATAGTTAGTTGACTAAAAATTTATCGGTGAAATTAGCTGAGGACATATCCTGTGCAATCACTCATTTTGGTGCAAGCGTGCAATCAAACTATCCAGAGCATCCAATCTAGATCCAATGGTTTCATATGGAAGGGGTTAAAAGTAAAATAGGTACTATGTTTTAGGTGGAAGGGGTTAAATATAAAATAACAGTTATCACTAGATCTAGATTAGATGCACCAAACCGCTTGATTGCACGCTTGCACCAATATAAGTGATTGCATAAGATATTTTCCCAAATTAGCTAGCTAACAAATAGTTAGCTAAATATTAGCTAATTTGTTAAAAATAGGTTATAGCTGAACTATTAGCTAGACTCTTTGTATATCCCGGCTAATTTTAAGAGCTAACATCTCCTTAACTAATTTGCTCCAACTATATCGACTGGGCAGACGTGGAGTTTTTGAGTCACGGACCCCCCAGATGCATCCAGATTCCAGCGAAGATGTCGGCCATGGTTGGATCGCGCGGTTCCGATCTCATTACGGTGTAGTTCGGTTGTTTGAGATGGGTGGGTCGGAACTATTTTTAACCGGATTGCTTCTTTAGTTTATATAAACTTTGATTAGGCTCTGTTCGGTTAGATTGGATTGTGGTCATTCCAACTAAGGCCTTGTTTGTTTGTGCTGGATTGATGGGTCGGAATGATTCGATTGCTTCTCTAATTTATACAAACTTTGATTAGCTGGAACGATTTCGAAGACCTTGTTCGTTTGTGACGGATTGGTGGATTGGAACGATTCCTAGCCGGATTGCTTCTCTAATTTATATAAACTTTGATTAGCTAGAATGATTCCAGGTGCAATCCGACGTAAACGAACAAGGTCTAATCTATACTAGTACAAATAAACTTATCATTCCAACCAGAACGGTTCCAATCCGGAATAAACGAACAAACCCTTAGGCCCTGTTCGGTTTGCAGGGATTGGAGCTCCGGATTGATTTATAGCTGGATTATTTCTCTAATTTATATAGATTTTAATGAGCTGGAACGAATTCTAGTTTATTCATGTAGAAACGAACGGGTCCTTAGCTGGAACAATTCCGGGTGCAATCGGACACAAAAGAACAAGCCCTACGTGTGTTGAGTACGAAGCGCATCACTCGCTTAACCCAAACTATGCAAACAGGATGTCGGGCACCATAGTGGCCTCTGGATTGTAGCACTCATCATCGCATGACAAGTGCGCGCCATGCTTGTCTGCTCCTCCATCCTCTTCTGTGTGACTGTGTGTGCCCAACCAGCTGGTTCGGCGGTGTGCACCAACCAGCTGAAACCGATCGGGTGTAGTAGGAGCACACTCTCACTGCCTGCCACGTGTGTCAACCAGCCACCACTAGACGGCAGACGCTAGGGTAGTAGTAGTATGATATGTGTGAGAGCACGGATCACGAGCACAAGATTGCTGTAGTAGTTGATACGGCCGGCACGTGTGCGATCAATCATGAACCGGCCGGTGATGGAGCCACCGGGCCAGCTTTGATGTCGACGAATTTTGCCAAAGCTTTTTTTTTTGATGATCAGCGGTGAAACAGCGGGCATGGCGAAACCTCTGGACGTCTGCTGGATATCGACCCTGTGGAGTGTGGACGTGTTGGATTAAGAACTGAGTTTTTTTTTTTGCGAGACTGGCTCCGATGCATACGTGTTGAACAGTTTCCTTTTTATTATTACTGTTCAGTGTATAGGTGGATTTTCTATGTTCTTCTGATAGATTAAACTTTTAGGTTCAATTGATTAGTGTGTCTACTGCAACATGGTATTAACTGTTAAAAGTGAACGCAATGACCAATTAAGCTTAAGTTCGGACGAACGAACGTGTTTTCAGTGGCTATCTTGTGTATAGGGTAGAGACTTAAAGCACACATGACTCAATCGGAAATGTTTGAATTATTTATTCTACCGATTTCTCTCTTTTTTATTAGATAAAAAAAAGTATACACACACGCATCTTGTGATGTTCGTTCCGAAAGATTCTTCGTTCATCACGGGATGACAACGGCTGGTTTGAAATAAGGTGCTGTTTGGTTCAAGAAATGTAACGCAAATGGTAATGGTAATGGTTTACGTTCGATTACTGGCGGTAACAAATTTGAATAGGCTGATATCAATTTTTAGTGTAGTATCCGATTACGGTTGGACTAAAACAAACATGATTTAACGTTATTCGTTACCCATTACGTTACAAATTTGTGAACCAAACGGCACCTTCGGACGAACGTGTTTTCAGTGGCTATCCCTATATACATAAACATGTTGATAGTCTAGCCTACCTACACTGACACAGTTTTGGTCTCACTACGCGAAAACATGCATGGTTGACACGTGCTATGATGTTTAAGCATGATGAACAATTGTCAGGAAGATGATCGACTTTGGTTTAGTGTTGATTTACCTTAGCATGAGTTATGGTATTGTGCAACATATCTTTTGCCTTATGGTGCATAGTTGTGAAATACGAATACGCGATCGACAGTGATGATGAAGGTAAGCGGGTTTGTATGAATGAACTAGGTGCGGTGAAGAACGGATGTCATAAGGCTTGGACCGAGGGATCACCAAAGAGGTTGAGAGACTGATCATGCGTAGCTACCACATGGGAAAACTGACAAGTACAAGAGTATATAGAGCAGACTATATTAGACAACGGTCGACCAATTCAAGTGGAGACGTTGTAGGACTTAGTGATTAGATGATCGAGAGCTGGAGGTGACATGGTCGAGATTCTAGAGGGACTGTATTAGATACACTACTCACGAGGGTTTTGGTGATTTGGACATTAAAATCATCAGTGGATGATTTTCGAGTTTGGGTCGCAAAACTCTGTTAGGTTTCGATGGAAATAGAAGGCAACATGTGGTGTTATCGTCGAGGTGATGCAAAGTTGTGAAGACCACGTAGCCATCCATCGATGGAAAGTTTGCGTCGAGGTGATGCAAAGTTTGCGTCGATAAAAATAGAAGGCAACATGTGATATATTGAGGAAGAGTTGGGCCATTTTTTTTTGGTTCAACATAAAATATTTAAGACCAACTTAGGCATGTGTAATAGGCACCATAAATAAGAGGATGGGTGATTCTAAACACTAATCTCGTTGCTAAATATGCCTCACAGCCTCACACAATGACACAATATGCTAATCCCTTTGCTAATTGGCTCATCACTCGGGTAGTGGACACCCAAGGTCCTAGAATATTAGCACGCTGTTCGCATGGTTACCGAAAAGGCTAGCAAACAGCATCTGAGACCGGTTGACGATATCTTGCGTACAAATAATCTACCATCGAATCCCCAAAAAAAATCGCTGGAGGAAATGGATTGGGGGAAGAGATAACATGGGGGGCCAAGTGGCATATTCTCCCGGGCCATCCGGCCATAGAACCTAACCGATGAGATCAACGAAGCCCTATCTAGCTAGCATGACAGAAAAAACAATGTTATCCTGAGCCCTGCGGTGTTTGACGTTACTGACTGAAGAAGTGTCACGTCACATGCCCGTTGTTAGGCTCATCACGCCGAATAGAATTTTGTCGGAGTTGTGGTGGGTGTCTTGACCCTCAAGTCAGTCTTGAAGGTGTAAATTTCAAGTGTCCACGATCATCTCTGTCTGTCACGGGAAGCTTCTGAGCGCCCGAGATAGGTCCACGAAATCCAGTTTTCAGATGAGGCTTTGGTTCACCACACACCAGGGAAAGAAAGATGAGATTTTTGTACTCGTGTAAAAGAAGCACTCAGTTTGTTCAATTGACTCTAATCCGTATTGATTTTTACTACTAACAATCAGTCGGACGAAGCCAACAAGCTCCATCCGGCTGGACATATATAATCCATCTGATTGGTTACTCACACTATCTTATTTTGGATCACTGCATACGTTGATTTTATTTGAGATTATGTTTAATTGCTTGTATGTGAAAGTCACAGCATGTATAGCTGGATGCAAAATAAACCATTTTAATACTATTAACTTGTACCCATCCATACACTCAAAATTATCGTATCTCAGCCTACACATGCACGTGTAGCCATCCAATCAGGCTGAATGTGATTTATTATCTCACATATTAATAGACAGCGTGGAGCTCTACGAAGGGACTGGATGCAACAAGCGGCCACCAAACTAATGGGTAATGGCAGCCACATTACGGAGACCCAACTTTTTGGCTTGGCCTTCTAAGTCTAATGACATTTATTCCTTTCAATCTTTATTTAGGATTTGTTTAGGAGACAAAAAACCGAAGAAAATTGGAGTGGTTGAAATTATGTCCTTATTTAATTTTGAATAAGGAGATTTTATTCCCTCCAATGTTTTGTGGATCTCAAACTAGTCCTTAGAGTTATTCTTCCCGGTCCATGTACCTGCTGCTGTGTGGAGGCTGAAGATCCATCCCAGAGTGCAGTTCTTTTGTGGTCACTTTCCAAAAACAAGGTGCTGAGTACAGATAACTTAAGTACTAGGTGTTGGTACTTTTTTCGAGCGCCAATCACTCAACAAGAACAGGCGGCGGTGCTCTCTGGTCAGGCGCGGACGGTCCGCGACCAGGGGCCGGACGGTCCGCGACCTGGCGCAGGGCTAGGGTTCCCTGCCTGACGGCCGGACGGTCCGCGCGTGTGCAGAGGCGGCGGAAGTCGCCGGCGGCGCTTGGATCTCGCTCCCAGGAGGGACCCCGTCGGGGAGGAGAGATCCTAGGGGATGTCTAGGCTCGGACAGACCGACCTAGACTCCTCTAATCGACGTAGAGTCGAAGAGAAGCGAGGAATTTGGGGATTAAGAGGCTAAACTAGAACTAGACTAGAACTACTCCTAATTGTACAGGAAATAAATGCGAGATAAAAGTGTTATTGATTCGATTGATGATTCCAAATCGGCCGTATTCCTCTGTATTTATATAGGAGGGGGGCTGGACCCGTTACAAACAAACTCCCCAAGCTAATTCCATGAATCTCATCAACAAACACAACAAAAAAAAACTCGGAACCCTAATCGGTTCTGCGCGTGCGGACCATCCAGCCCACAGGCGCGGACCATTCGAACCGCGGACCATCCGTCCCCAGGGCCGGACCGTCTGCATGCATATTTTGCATCTCAACATATCCCCCTACCTTTAGGCGGAGCTAAGCAAACCAAAAGCAACTAACATGATGTGATCACATCGGTTTCCTTAGGCATCTTGCCACATACTAGGATGATACCGCTTGAGGAAACACCTGTTTAACGGCTTGGGCAAGTCTTTGCCTTGTAATGTTTGCAACAAGTAGGCGTTACCGGACATCACTTGTGTGACTCTGTAAGGGCCTTCCCAGCTTGGCGACCACTTTCCAAACTTTCGATCTTTGTTTCTTAGAGGCAAGATGGTCTTCCACACCAGGTCCCCTACTTGAAATGATTTAGCTTTGACCTTCTTGTTGTAGGCCTTGGCTACCATGATCTTGTCCTTTTCTATTTCTCCTAAGGCTGTCACTCTTTTATCGGTCACCTCATCAATATTGTCCATCATCAAATTATAATAATCACCGACAGTTAAGTCATTTTGCCTGGCGATTCTGACAGCATTCAAACTTATCTCCACAGGTAAAACTGCTTCCTGCCCATAGACAAGCTCAAATGGAGAAACTTTAGTAGCACGGTGTTTAGATATTCTGTGAGCCCACAAAGCTTCGAGACAAAATCTTGTGCCAATACTTAGGATTATCAGATATCTTCTTTTTTATCAAGTTAATCAATGTTTTATTACTAGACTCGGCCTGTCCATTGGCCTGAGCATAATACAGAGACGAATTGAGCAATTTAATTCTATACAATTCAGCAAACTCATGTACCTCCTTTGACATAAAAGAAGCCCCTTAATCTGTAGTCAAGGTTTGAGGAATGCCGAATCTATGAATAATATGTTCGGTTATGAACTCAATTACCTTCCTGTGTGTCATGTTCTTCAGAGCAACGACTTCGGTCCATTTGGTAAAGTAGTCAGTGGCAACTAACACGAACTGATGCCCCTTTGATGATGAAGGATGAATTTCTCCTATAAAGTCCAATTTCCATCCTCTGAGAGGCCAAGGCTTGATGATAGGATTTAATTCGGCTGCAGGGACCAACTGTAAGTCGCCAAATTTTTAACATACTTAGCATCCTTTGTAGTACTTGAAACAATCAGCTATCATGTTAGGCCAATAGAAGCCAGACCTTCACAACATCCACTTCATCTTCAGAGCCGATTGATGGGTACCAAAAATCCCTTCATGTACTTCGGCCATGGCTAATAAAGCATCATTTTGGCCCAAGCATTTAAGCAGGATGTCGTCAACTGTTCGGCGGTAGAGTTCATCACTCATTAAAACATACTTGAAAGTTATACGCCGAATGTTCTTATCCGTCCTAACACTGGGATTCCGTAAATAATTAATTATGGGTGTTCTCCGATCACTTGCATCGGTTTCATTATCAGCCGAATCAATTAGAAAAACTTTCCTAGCAACTCCGGACAGTCTGGAGTTCTCACTCGGACGGTCCGTGACCTGGTGGATTGGCCCTGCATAGGTTATCAGATTTTTGGTGTTGTAAAATCTCCCTCACTTTATCTGATAACCTGATGCATCTTGTGCCAAATTGTTAGCCCTGTGATTCTCAACTCTAGAGATGTGCCGAATACTGAATTCGTCAAAAGAATGAATTATGTCCCAACACTTTTCAAGGTAACTATTTAAAGTACCATCAAAACATTGATATTCTTCTAATACCTGTTGGACAACTTGCTGAGAATTACCAAATGCTTTTACATGTTTTATTCCCATACAATTTAAAAGTTCCAAGCCGAACAAAAGGGCCTCATATTCGGTTTGATTGTTAGTGCAATAAGTTTTCCATCGGCTAGAGAAGTCGAAGGAGACATTACTTGGTGAAACAAGCACGATGCCAATTCCTTGTCCTTCATTGCAAACTGATCCATCAAAATATAAAATCCAAGGAGTAATAGTGAGGTATAATATGTCTAATTTATGAGTATCATCAATCCGATGTTCTACAATAAAATCTGCTACGACCTGGCCTTTCATAGATTTCAATGGTTCATAGGCCAAGTCATATTCTATGAGTGCATAAGCCCACTTACCAATTCTACCGCTCATAATTGGGTTATGTAACATGTATTTGATTATATCGGCTTGACCAGAAACAGTGCAATCACTAGACAGTAAATAACCTCTACACTTGGTGCATGCATAAACAAGCATAAACATAACTTCTCAATAAAAGTGTACCTCATTTCAGCATCCACCAACCTCCGACTTAAATATGTCACCACATGCTCCTTTTCTCCAGTCTCTTGTGTCAGAACAGCCCCAATAACCTTATCTTCAGCTGCAATGTATAATCGAAACGGTATTCCTACTTGTGGTGCTTTTAATACGGGAGCCGAAGACAAGTATTTTCTGATGAGATCAAATGCTTCCTGCTGTTCTACCCCCCAAGTGAATTCGGTAGGGATGAAAACGGTTTCGGAATTTTTCGGAATTCCGGAAACCGATTTCAAAATTTTTCGATCGGATTCATCGGTAACGGTATTTTTCGAAAATGGAATCGGTTTTCGGAATTTTCTATCGGAATCGGTATCGGAATCGGCGTGGTGTTTTACCGACCGTTTCCATCGGTTACCGGTTTTTGTCGGAAATTACCGGATTTATATCTCGGAAATTTCCGGAATTGTGTCTCGGAATTTTTTCGGAATTTTTTTCGGAATTTTCCAGCATGTGATTTTTTCGCATCGCCTGTACATCTCTGGATAAGGATTACTTATTTTTGTATTTTTTGGACACTTTAAGATTTTTTTGGGGTTAGATGGTGTTGGAAGGCAGTTGAGATTAACGATTTGGTCTCTCGAACAAATCCACCATTTTCTATGCACATGTTATGTATTAGTAATATATAATGATAGAGAGCCGACGGTCTGTCTTTTTGATAGTCGCCTAGAGGGGGGGGTGAATAGGGCGAAACTGAAATTTACAAAAATAATCACAACTACAAGCCGGGTTAGCGTTAGTAGTAAAGAAACGAGTCCGCGAGAGAGGGCGCAAAACAAATCGCAAGCAAATAAGAGTGTGACACGAGGATTTGTTTTACCGAGGTTCGGTTCTCGCAAACCTACTCCCCGTTGAGGAGGCCACAAAGGCCGGGTCTTTTTCAACCCTTCCCTCTCTCAAACGATCCCACGGATCGAGTGAGCTTTCTCTTCTTCTCAATCAACCGGGAACAAAACTTCCCGCAAGGGCCACCACACACTCGGTGCCTCTTGCCTTGGTTACAATTGAGTGATGATCTCAAGAACAAATGAGAAAGAAAGAAAGCGATCCAAGCGCAAGAGCTCAAAAGAACACGGCAAATCTCTCTCGCTAGTCACTAAGGGCTTGAGTGGAATTGGAGAGGATTTGATCTCTTTGTATGTGTCTAGAATTGAATGCCTAGCTCTTGTAAGTGGTTGAGAGTTGGAAAACTTGGATGGCAATGAATGTGGGGTGGTTGGGGTATTTATAGCCCCAACCACCAAAAGTGACCGTTGCTGGAACTCCTCTGTTCGATGGCGCACCGGACAGTCCGGTGCACACCGGACAGTCCGGTGCCCCTGCCACGTCACCATTGCCGTTGGATTCTGACCGTTGGAGCTTCTGACTTGCGGGCCCTCCTGGGTGTCCGGTGCACACCGGACATGTACTGTTTGATGTCCGGTGCACCGGCATGGGCGTGCCTGACGACTGCGCGCGCTGCGCACGCATTTAATGCACTGCAGGGAGCCGTTGGCGCCGCAGAGAGCCGTTGCTCCGCTGGTACACCGGACAGTCCGGTGCACACCGGACAGTCCGGTGAATTTTAGCGGAGCGGCTGCCGAGCAAACCCGAGGCTGGCGAGTTCCGGAGGCCGCGTTTCCTTGGAGCACCGGACATGTCCGGTGCACACCGGACAGTCCGGTGAATTATAGCGCGCCGGCTTCCGAGAAATCCCGAGGGCGAAGAGTTTGAAGTCAAAGTCCTCTGGCCGCACCGGACAGTCCGGTGCACACCGGACAGTCCGGTGCCTCCGGCCAGAGGAGCCCTCGGTTGCCTTGCTGCTCCTTTGTTGAATCCAACACTTGGTCTTTTTATTGGCTGATTGTGAACCTTTTGCACCTGTATAACTTATGCACTAGAGTAAACTAGTTAGTCCAATGTTTGTGTTGGGCAATTCAACCACCAAAATTATTTAGGAACTAGGTCTAAGCCTAATTCCCTTTCAATCTCCCCCTTTTTGGTGATTGATGCCAACACAAACCAAAGCAAATATAGAAGTGCATAATTGAACTAGTTTACATAATGTAAGTGCAAAGGTTGCTTGGAATTGAGCCAATATAAACTTATATGATGCGCATGGATGGTTTCTTTGTTTTTGACATATTGGACCATATTTGCACCATGAGTTTTGTTTTTGCAAATTCTTTTGTAAATTCTTTTCAAAGTACTTTTGCAAGATAGTCAAAGGTAAATGAAAAAGATTTTGCAAAGCATTTTCAAGATATGGAATTTTCTCCCCCCATTTCCAATGCTTTTCCTTTGACTAAGCAAAACTCCCCCTCAAATAAGGTCTCCTCTTAGTGTTCAAGAGGGTTTTAAGACATCAATTATGAAAATACTCGTTATTCCCCTCTTAGAGCACAAAGAGATACCAATTTTGAAATTTACCAATAAAATTATCAAATTTATGAAATTAGGTGGTGGTGCGGTCCTTTTGCTTTGGGCTCATATTTTCTCCCCCTTTGGCATGAATCGCCAAAAACGGAATCATTAGAGCCAAATGAAGTACATTCTCCCCCTTTGGTCATGAAATAAATGAGTGAAGGTTAAACCAACGTTGGAGAGATGATGCGGAGCGACGGCGAAGGATGAGTAGTAGAACGGAGTGGAAGCCTTTGTCTTCGCCGAAGACTCAAATTCCCTTTCAATACACCTATGACTTGGTTGAAATACACTTGAAAACACATTAGTCATAGCATATATAAAAGAGACATGATCAAAGGTATATTCATGTGCTATGCGTGCAAGACTAGCAAAAGAAATTCCTAGAATCAAGAATATTAAGCTCATGCCTAAGTCGGGTAAAAGATTGTTCATCAAGTGGTTTGGTAAAGATATCGGCTAATTGATCTTTAGTATTAATATAAGAAATCTCGATATCCCCCTTTTGTTGGTGATCCCGAAGAAAATGATACCGAATGGCTATGTGCTTAGTGCGGCTGTGCTCGACGGGATTGTCGGCCATTTTGATTGCACTCTCATTGTCACATAGCAAAGGGACTTTGGTTAATTTGTAACCGTAGTCCCGCAGGGTTTGCCTCATCCAAAGCAATTGCGCGCAACAATGGCCTGCGGCAATATACTCGGCTTCGGCGGTAGAAAGAGCGACCGAATTTTGCTTCTTTGAAGCCCATGACACCAAGGATCTTCCCAAGAACTGGCAAGTCCCCGATGTGCTCTTCCTGTTGATTCTACACCCCGCCCAATCGGCATCCGAATAACCAATCAAATCAAATGTGGATCCCCGAGGGTACCAAAGCCCAAACTTAGGAGTAAAAGCCAAATATCTCAAGATTCGTTTTACGGCCGTAAGGTGTGATTCCTTAGGGTCGGCTTGGAATCTTGCACACATGCAAACGGAAAGCATAATGTCCGGTCGAGATGCACATAAATAAAGCAATGATCCAATCATCGACCGGTATACCTTTTGATCCACGGACTTACCTCCCGTGTCGAGGTCGAGATGCCCATTTGTTCCCATGGGTGTCTTGATGGGCTTGGCATCCTTCATTCCAAACTTGCTTAGAATGTCTTGAGTGTACTTCGTTTGGCTAATGAAGGTGCCTTCTTGGAGTTGCTTGACTTGGAATCCTAGAAAATACTTCAACTCCCCCATCATAGACATCTCGAATTTCTGTGTCATGATCCTACTAAATTCTTCACATGTAGATTTGTTAGTAGACCCAAATATGATATCATCAACATAGATTTGGCATACAAACAAATCATTATCAAGAGTCTTAGTGAATAAAGTAGGATCGGCCTTGCCGACTTTGAAGCCATTTGCAATAAGGAAATCTCTAAGGCATTCATACCATGCTCTTGGGGCTTGCTTAAGCCCATAAAGCGCCTTAGAGAGCCTATAGACATGGTTAGGATACTCACTGTCTTCAAAGCCGGGAGGTTGCTCAACATAGACCTCCTCCTTGATTGGTCCATTGAGGAAGGCACTCTTCACGTCCATTTGATAAAGCTTGAAGCCATGGTAAGTAGCATAGGCTAATAATATACGAATTGACTCAAGCCTAGCTACGGGTGCATAGGTTTCACCAAAATCCAAACCTTCGACTTGTGAATACCCCTTGGCCACGAGTCGAGCTTTGTTCCTAGTCACCACACCATGCTCGTCTTGCTTGTTGCGGAAGACCCACTTGGTTCCTACAACATTTTGATTAGGACGTGGAACTAAGTGCCATACCTCGTTCCTTGTGAAATTGTTGAGCTCCTCTTGCATCGCCATCACCCAATCCGAATCTTGAAGTGCTTCCTCTACCCTGGTTGGCTCAATAGAGGAAACAAACGAGTAATGTTCACAAAAATGAGCAACACGAGATCGAGTAGTTACCCCCTTATGAATATCGCCAAGGATAGTGTCGACGGGGTGATCTCGTTGTATTGCTTGGTGGACTCTTGGGTGTGGCGGCCTTGGTTGTTCATCCTCCTTGTCTTCATCATTTGAATCTCCCCCTTGATCGTTGCCGTCATTTTGAGGTGGCTCATCTTCTTGATTTTCTTGTTCAACATCTTGAGCCTCATCCTCAACTTGAGTTGGTGGAGATGCTTGCATGGAGGAGGATGGTTGATCTTGTGCATTTGGAGGCTCTTCGGATTCCTTAGGACACACATCCCCGATGGACATGTTCCTTAGCGCTATGCATGGAGCCTGTTCTTCACCTACATTATCAAGATCAACTTGCTCTACTTGAGAGCCATTAGTCTCATCAAACACAACGTCACAAGAAACTTCAACAAGTCCTGAGGACTTGTTAAAGACTCTATATGCCCTTGTGTTTGAGTCATATCCTAGTAAAAAGCCTTCTACAGTTTTAGGAGCAAATTTAGATTTTCTACCTCTTTTAACAAGTATAAAACATTTGCTACCAAAAACTCTAAAATATGAAATATTGGGCTTTTTACCGGTTAGGAGTTCATAGGATGTCTTCTTGAGGATTCGATGAAGATATAACCGGTTGATGGCGTAGCAGGCGGTGTTGACCGCCTCGGCCCAAAACCGATCCGGTGTCTTGTACTCATCAAGCATGGTTCTTGCCATGTCCAATAGAGTTCGATTCTTCCTCTCCACTACACCATTTTGTTGTGGGGTGTAGGGAGAAGAGAACTCATGCTTGATGCCCTCATCCTCAAGAAAGCCTTCTATTTGAGAGTTCTTGAACTCCGTTCCATTGTCGCTTCTAATTTTCTTGATCCTTAAGCCGAACTCATTTTGAGCCCGTCTCAAGAATCCCTTTAAGGTCTCTTGGGTTTGTGATTTTTCCTGCAAAAAGAATACCCAAGTGAAGCGAGAATAATCATCCACAATTACAAGACAATACTTACTACCGCCGATGCTTATGTAAGCGATCGGGCCGAATAGATCCATATGTAGGAGCTCCAGTGGCCTGTCGGTAGTCATGATATTTTTGTGTGGATGATGGACACCAACTTGCTTCCCGGCTTGGCATGCACTACAAATCCTGTCTTTCTCAAAATGAACATCGGTTAGTCCCAAAATGTGTTCTCCCTTTAGAAGCTTGTGAAGATTCTTCATTCCAACATGGGCTAGTCGGCGGTGCCAGAGCCAACCCAAGTTAGTCTTAGCAATCAAGCAAGTGTCGAGTTCAGCTCTATTAAAATCTACTAAGTATAGCTGACCCTCTAACACTCCCTTAAAAGCTATTGAATCATCACTTCTTCTAAAGACAGTTACACCAGTATCAGTAAAAAGACAGTTGTAGCCCATTTGACATAATTGGGATACGGAAAGCAAATTGTAATCTAAAGAATCTACAAGAAAAACATTTGAAATGGAATGGTCAGGGGATATAGCAATTTTACCCAAACCTTTGACCAAACCTTGATTTCCATCCCCGAATGTGATAGCTCGTTGGGGATCTTGGTTTTTCTCATATGAGGAGAACATCCTTTTCTCCCCGGTCATGTGGTTTGTGCACCCGCTGTCGAGTATCCAACTTGTGCCCCCGGATGCATAAACCTACAAAACAAGTTTAGTTCTTTGTTTTAGGTACCCAAACGGTTTTGGGTCCTTTGGCATTAGATACAAGAACTTTGGGTACCCAAACACAAGTCTTGGAGCCCTTGTGTTTGCCCCCAACAATTTTGGCAACTACCTTGCCAGATTTGCTAGTCAAAACATAAGATGCATCAAAAGTTTTAAATGAAATGGCATGATCATTTGATGCATTAGTAGTTTTCTTTCTAGGCAACTTGGCATGGGTTGGTTGCCTAGATCTAGATGTCTCACCCTTATACATAAAAGCATGATTAGAGCCAGAGTGAGACTTCCTAGAGTGAATTTTCCTAATCTTGTTCTCAGGATAGCCGGCAGGGTACAAAATGTAACCCTCGTTATCCTGAGGCATGGGAGCCTTGCCCTTAACAAAGTTAGATAGGTTCTTAGGAGGGGCATTAATTTTGACATTGTCTCCCCTTTGGAAGCCAATGCCATCCTTAATGCCAGGGCGTCTCCCATTATAGAGCATGCTTCTAGCAAGTTTAAATTTTTCATTTTCTAAGTCATGCTCTCTAATTTTAGCATTAAGTTGTGCTATGTGATCATTTTGTTTTTTAATTAAGGCTAGGTGATCATGAATAGCATCAACATTAATATCTCTACATCTAGTACAAATGGAAACATGCTCAACATTAGATGTAGAGGGTTTGCAAGATTTAAGTTCAACGACCTTAGCATGCAACATATCATTTTTAGTTCTAAGGTCGGAAATAGTAGCATTGCAAACATCAAAATTCTTAGCCTTAGCAATTAATTTCTCATTCTCATTTCTAAGGCTAGCAATAGAAACATTCAACTCATCAATCCTAGCAAGCAAATCAACATTATCATTTCTAGGATCAATGCAAACATGAGAATCAACCTTAGCAATTAAATTGGCATTTTCATTTCTAAGGTTGTCTAAAGTCTCATGACAAATACTTAGCTCACTAGACAATTTTTCACATTTTTCTTTTTCTAGAGCATAAGCATTTTTAACCTTAACATGTTTTTTGTTTTCCTTGATTAGGAAGTCCTCTTGGGAGTCCAAGAGATCATCCTTTTCATGGATGGCACTAATCAATTCATTTAATTTTTCTTTTTGTTCCATGTTAAGGTTGGCAAAAAGAATACGCAAATTATCCTCTTCATTTTTATCATCATCCTCATCACTAGATATTTCATATTTAGTGGAGGACTTTGATTTTACCTTCTTTTTGCCGTCCTTGGCCATGAGGCACTTGTGGCCGACGTTGGGGAAGAGGAGGCCCTTGGTGACGGCGATGTTGGCGGCGTCCTCGTCGTCGGAGGAGTCGCTTGAGCTTTCGTCGGAGTCCCACTCCCGACAAACATGGGCATCGCCGCCCTTCTTCTTGTAGTACTTCTTCTTCTCCTTCCTCTTGCCCTTCTTGTCGTTGTCCCTGTCACTATCACTTGATAATGGACATTTAGCAATAAAGTGACCGGGCTTACCACACTTGTAGCAAACCTTCTTGGAACGGGATTTGTAGTCCTTCCCCTTCCGTTGCTTGAGGATTTGCCGGAAGCTTTTGATGATTAGGGCCATCTCCTCGTTGTCGAGCTTGGAGGCGTCAATTGGTTGTCTACTTGGTGTAGACTCCTCCTTCTTCTCCTCCGTTGCCTTGAAGGCCACCGGTTGCGCCTCGGATGTGGAGGGTTCATCAAGCTCGTTGATCTTCTTGGAGCCCTTAATCATACATTCAAAACTAACAAAATTCCCGATGACTTCCTCGGGGGTCATTTGTGTATATCTAGGATTGCCACGAATTAATTGTACTTGAGTAGGGTTAAGGAAAATAAGTGCTCTTAAAATAACCTTAACCACCTCGTGGTCATCCCATTTTGCGCTCCCGAGGTTGCGCACTTGGTTCACCAAAGTTTTGAGCCGGTTGTACATGTCTTGTGGCTCCTCCCCTTGGCGAAGACGGAAGCGACCGAGCTCCCCCTCGATCGTTTCCCGCTTGGTGATCTTGGTGAGTTCATCACCCTCGTGCGCCGTCTTGAGTAGGTCCCAAATCTCCTTGGCGTTCTTCAACCCTTGAACTTTGTTGTATTCCTCCTTGCTTAGTGAGGCAAGGAGAATGGTTGTGGCCTGGGAGTTGAAGTGCTCGATTTGTGCCACTTCGTCCGTGTCGTAGTCTTCATCCCCTACGGATGGTACCTGTACACCAAACTCAACAACATCCCATAATCTTTTGTGGAGAGAGGTTAGATGAAATCGCATCAAATTACTCCACATAGCATAATCTTCACCATTAAAAGTTGGTGGTTTGCCTAATGGGACGGAAAGTAAAGGTGTATGTTTAGGAATGCGAGGATAGCGTAGGGGAATCTTACTATACTTCTTACGCTCTTGGCGTTTAGAAGTGACGGACGCCGCGTCGGAGCCGGAGGTGGAGGTCGATGAAGTGTCGGTCTCGTAGAAGACCACCTTCCTCATCCTTTTGTGCTTGTCCCCACTCCGATGCGGCTTGTGAGAAGAAGATTTTTCCTTCTTCTCCTTGTGGTGAGAAGAGGAAGATCTTTTCTCCTTTCGCTTGGAGGATCTCTTCTTCTTCTCCCTTCTCTTGGTGCGGGACTCTTCCGATGAAGATGAGGTGCTCCCTTGGCTTGTAGTGGGCTTGTCATCGCCGGTCTCCATCTCCTTCTTGGCGGGATCTCCCGACATCACTTCGAGCGGTTAGGCTCTAATGAAGTACCGGGCTTTGATACCAATTGATAGTCGCCTAGAGGGGGGGGTGAATAGGGCGAAACTGAAATTTACAAAAATAATCACAACTACAAGCCGGGTTAGCGTTAGTAGTAAAGAAACGAGTCCGCGAGAGAGGGCGCAAAACAAATCGCAAGCAAATAAGAGTGTGACACGAGGATTTGTTTTACCGAGGTTCGGTTCTCGCAAACCTACTCCCCGTTGAGGAGGCCACAAAGGCCGGGTCTTTTTCAACCCTTCCCTCTCTCAAACGATCCCACGGATCGAGTGAGCTTTCTCTTCTTCTCAATCAACCGGGAACAAAACTTCCCGCAAGGGCCACCACACACTCGGTGCCTCTTGCCTTGGTTACAATTGAGTGATGATCTCAAGAACAAATGAGAAAGAAAGAAAGCGATCCAAGCGCAAGAGCTCAAAAGAACACGGCAAATCTCTCTCGCTAGTCACTAAGGGCTTGAGTGGAATTGGAGAGGATTTGATCTCTTTGTATGTGTCTAGAATTGAATGCCTAGCTCTTGTAAGTGGTTGAGAGTTGGAAAACTTGGATGGCAATGAATGTGGGGTGGTTGGGGTATTTATAGCCCCAACCACCAAAAGTGACCGTTGCTGGAACTCCTCTGTTCGATGGCGCACCGGACAGTCCGGTGCCCCTGCCACGTCACCATTGCCGTTGGATTCTGACCGTTGGAGCTTCTGACTTGCGGGCCCTCCTGGGTGTCCGGTGCACACCGGACATGTACTGTTTGATGTCCGGTGCACCGGCATGGGCGTGCCTGACGACTGCGCGCGCTGCGCGCGCATTTAATGCACTGCAGGGAGCCGTTGGCGCCGCAGAGAGCCGTTGCTCCGCTGGTACACCGGACAGTCCGGTGCACACCGGACAGTCCGGTGAATTTTAGCGGAGCGGCTGCCGAGCAAACCCGAGGCTGGCGAGTTCCGGAGGCCGCGTTTCCTTGGAGCACCGGACATGTCCGGTGCACACCGGACAGTCCGGTGAATTATAGCGCGCCGGCTTCCGAGAAATCCCGAGGGCGAAGAGTTTGAAGTCAAAGTCCTCTGGCCGCACCGGACAGTCCGGTGCACACCGGACAGTCCGGTGCCTCCGGCCAGAGGAGCCCTCGGTTGCCTTGCTGCTCCTTTGTTGAATCCAACACTTGGTCTTTTTATTGGCTGATTGTGAACCTTTTGCACCTGTATAACTTATGCACTAGAGTAAACTAGTTAGTCCAATGTTTGTGTTGGGCAATTCAACCACCAAAATTATTTAGGAACTAGGTCTAAGCCTAATTCCCTTTCACTTTTCCACACACTAGATTTTAGGGTTTTCCTGTGAGGCTGTGAAAAAACCCTTTATGTAAGGAAAAATATTTCATGAGTAAGCATGCCACGTCAACTAAATCGAGTGGATATTGTGAATTGTGAACTTTGAGTATGTTAACTTGTGATCTTTATGAACTTGTTATACTGTGAACTTGTTATATTGTGAACTTGTGATCTTTGTAAACTTTTTATATTATAAATTTATGATCCTTGTGAACTTGTTATATCATGAATTGTGAACTTGTGGTATTTGTGATGTTTTGTCAATTTTGTTTTATTGTGAAGTTTGATATGTTTACCGACCGTATTTTAGATTTCGACCGTTACCGGTGTATTTTCCGCACCGAACTTTCGTTTCCGATGTTTCCGAAATACCGATATCGTTTCCGTTTCCGGAGTTACCGTTTTCGATTTTGTTTCCGATAAAAAATATGAAAACGGTAATGGTTTTAGTGTTTACCGACCGTTTCCGACCGTTTTCATCCCTAGAATTCGGCATCATTCTTAAGCCAAATGATAGGGGTGAAGGCATCAATCTTCTCGGCTAGGTTAGAAATAAACCTTCGTAAATAATTTACCTTGCCGAGAAACTTCTACACTTCGACCTTACAGGTCGGAGGTCCCACATTCCGAATAGACTTGATTCGGTCAGGGTCTATCTCTATACCATGTTCATGAATGATAAATCCTAAAAACTTACCAGCCGACACTCCAAAAGCACATTTACGTGGGTTCATTTTAAAACCATACCGACGCATTTTATCAAAGGCTTTGCGCAAATTAGCTACATGAGAACTAAACTCAACTGATTTAACTACAATATCATCAATGTAGACTTCCACAGTGTTTCCCAACAACTTGTGAAAGATCAAATTCATAGCCCTCTGATAAGTAGCAGCAGCATTTTTCAGACTAAATGTCATGACAACCCACTCAAATAAACCAATGAAGCCTGGACATATAAAGGCCGTTTTAGACGCATCTTCTTTGGCCATGAAAATTTGATTATATCCGGCATTACCATCAAGAAAGCTAATAATTCTATTCCCTAATGCATTATTGATTAATGTGTCGGCTATGGGCATGGGATATTCATCTTTATGAGTTGCTCTATTTAAGTTGCGAAAATCAATGCAAACTCTAAGCTTACCTGACTCCTTCTCCACCGGCACAATATTGGAGACCCACTCTGCGTATCTGCAAGGTCTAATAAAATTGGCTTCTAGCAGCCGGTGAATTTCGTCCTTGATTCGTGGGAGAAGGTCTGGACGAAATGTTCTAGCTTTCTGTTTGAAAGGTCTGAAACCGGACTTAATGGGCAACCAATGCTCTACGATATCATGGCTTAATCCCAGCATCTCAGTGTTATTCCAAGCAAAGCAATCTGAATATTCTTTCAATAGACTGATCATTTCATTTCTAGGATCGATCTCCAGGGTCTTGTTCACAATAGTCGGCCTTGTAGTTTTACCATCTCCTATGTCGATCTCCTACAAAGGATCAGCCGACGTAAACCCCTGTCCTAATTTATCGAGGTCTCTAAATTCCTCTATCATGTCTCCCACAGAGGAATTAGATGATCTTTGGGTGATGGCGGACTCTCCGGTCTCGGGGACCGGATCATCCGTGTACTGATTTTAAGAGGTGGTAGATGTTCGGTCTTACAGACCGAACTGTTTTGTGAAAGACCGGACTGTCCGGCCTTAGGGGCCGGACCATCCGTGACCAGAGACTCATGTATTTTGTTTGTATTCATTATTTAAACTTTATTTAGGATTTAGCAGATTCTCCATCGGCTCTAGCATTACAGGAATGAAACCCTTCTTATCTATACTTATGAACTGATAATCAGAAAAGTCTACTCCTGTGAGACACGTAGCAGTCTCATAGGTCCAAAGTACAGGAGCATCAGCCACAGCAAACAGACCGATGCATCAACGTGCACTTGTTCTACATCGTCGCCTACCCATTGTATTAGCATTTGATGCAGCGTAGAAGGTATACATTGATTAGCGTGAATCCAATCCCTGCCTAAAATTAGACTGTAATTTCGTTCTATATCAACGACGAAGAATGCAGCAGCAAGGGTCATAGTCTCGATGGTTAATTCAACAGACGTGACTCCCCTGGCTTTGATCGAACTATCAGTCCCAACGCCGCTGAGGGTCATGTTGGTCTTGACCAGTTCGTCATCTTGTTTACCTAATTTTCTGTACAATGAATAAGGCATTAGATTTACAGCCGCCCCCTGTCTACCAACATTTTAGCAATCGGTACCCCATCAATGTGGCCGCGCACGAAGAGCGGCTTCAAATGATTTACCGAGTTTTGGTTTAGTGAAGGCGGCTTCTTTAGGACCAAAATCAAATTGGGTAACGACAGGCTCATCATCACCGACAATAGTACAATCGGCGGAAAATGTAATAACACTTACATCCATACCTGGGCGCTCTGGAGAGGCTTCGTAGTTAACCAGGTCCTCTCCCAGTAAGTCGTCCTCCTCCATTGATGTCGGCACGTCGTCGGAGGCGCCCTGGTTTGGTGCAGACGGTCCGGACTCAAGGGTCGGACGGTCCACGCCCGGTGCAGATGGTTTGGCCCTTTTAGCCGGGCTGTCTGTCATATCTGCAGGGTGTTGCACAAGTGTTGTTTTATTTTCTATTTTTGTGGCCGTTTGCTTTTCTTCAACGGCCTTTGGTCTCCATTTCTTTTGTGGTGGCGGGTATTGTGGATGTGTGTCATTGAATATCTTTTCTGCCTCCTTGTCCTGGCTCTCCTTTGCTCTTAGGCGCTGTAATTTTTGCTTTTGGGATCACGTCAATCCCGACGGGCACCATCGAGGCATGGAGTATTTTGGATCGGCTCTTTTGATGGTAGTCGTATCCTCTCTTTTGGTTGTGTTGGCTGATTCATCAAAAATCATCGGCCCTTCATTATTTTCTTATATGATGACATCTGCAGTACCTATTTTGATGATGTCCTTCTTTATCGTTCTTTTGGTCGCTGCAGGTATATGCCCCCTGTCGGATTGGTCGGCCTTTAAGGCCGAGTAGTCCGACAATCTTGTTGGGCCTGTGCATGGTGACCGGATTGAGCGGCGCTCAATCGATCTTGTACTGGAGGTTCCAACCTATTGAATACAGATGTTTGGGGTGCCCCCAAGCGGGGTACTGTGGCATCCCAAATGGATATGGTGACATGCCCCACATTTGATTTGGGACATATGGTGGAGGTATGTACGTGTATGGATATGGCATAGGTGGATATGAGGGTGGAGGTGTCCATGCAGGTATGTTAGGTCTTATTTGGACAGTATGACCTTCCATTTCTTCCGATTGGTGAGGTGGTCCAATCGGTCTTACCTGATGTTGCTCACGAATGGGCGAGCAAGGTCGCTTTGCTGGCCGATCATTGGGGCTGGCCTTCTTTTTCACATATTTAGATAACAATTGATCGAAAGTCGGGTCGGTTTTGACCAACCGACCAGCTGCCTTGAACATATTAGTTTTCCACGGACCTATCTCTGGTCGTCGTGGTTTGAAGGTACGCGGTCGTTGCGGGTCATGAGTGTCGCCGGACCGTCCACTGGAATCCGCCGGACCGTCCGGGGTGGTCTTGGACCATCTGCGCCTGTGCGTCGGATCGTCCAAAACGCGCAGCACGGGCTCCTGCTCCTGCCTCTTGGTATGCGCTTGCCCCCCAGTACCGGAGGTCATGATGGTCACCTTGATAGTCTCTCCTCCATCAGGAGTCTTCTCAGCTACCACTTTCCTGCAAGAAATCTGATGATTCCCATCGGCCTCTCTTACTTTACCGATGATTATTTCTTTGTCTTTGCCTTTATCGGCTATGCTTGGCCGAATCAGGATTCTCTTGCCCTCGAAGTCGACCATGTTCATCAGAAAGGGCTCCATGTCTACCTGCATCTCCTGTGAAAGTCGCCTAGAGGGGGGGGGGGGTGAATAGGCGGAATCTGAAAATTACAAACTTAAGCACAACTACAAGCCGGGGTTAGCGTTAGAAATATAAATGAGTCCGAAAGAGAGGGCAAAAACAAATCACAAGCAAATAAGAATGGATGGCACGATGATTTGTTTTACCGAGGTTCGGTTCTTGCGAACCTACTCTCCGTTGAGGTGGTCACGAAGACCGGGTCTCTTTCAACCGTTTCCCTCTCTCAAACGGTCACTTAGACCGAGTGAGCTTCTCTTCTTAATCAAATGGGACACTAAGTCCACTACAAGGACCACCACACAATTGGTGTCTCTTGTTTTGATTACAAGTGTTATGGAAACAAGAATGAGGAAGAAGAAAAGCAATCCAAGCGCAAGAGCTCAAAAGAACACAAAAGTCTCTCTCTCTAGTCACTAATTTGTTTGGAGTGATTCTGGACTTGGGAGAGGATTTGATCTCTTTGTTTGTGTCTTGTATTGAATGCTATAGCTCTTGTATGAGGTTTGAAGGCTAAAAACTTGAATGCCATGAATGTGGGGTGGTTGGGGGTATTTATAGCCCCAACCACCAAAATGGTCGTCGGGGATGGCTTCTATCGACGGGCGCACCGGACAGTCCGGTGCGCCAGCCACGTCACCCAACCGTTAGGGTTCGACCATTGGAGCTCTGACTTGTGGGGCCACCGGACAGTCCGGTGGTGCACCGGACAGGTCCTGTAGACTGTCTGGTGCGCCTTCTGGCGCCTGCTCTGACTTCTGCGCGCGCAGGCGCGCACTTTAGCGCATTTAATGTCTTCTGCATACGACCGTTGGTGCGAAGTAGCCATTGCTCCGCTGGCACACCGGACAGTCCGGTGAATTATAGCGGAGCGACCTCCCAAATTCCCGAAGCTGGCAAGTTCAGAGTCGATCTCCCTGGTGCACCGGACACTGTCCGATGGTGCACCGGACATTGTCCAGTGGCACACCGGACAGTCCGGTGCGCCAGACCAGGACTGCCTTCGGAATAATTTGCTCCTTAGTTTTGAACCCTTGCTTTTGACTTGTATTGGTTTGTTGTGAACCTTGGCACCTATAGAACTCATAATCTAGAGCAATCTAGTTAGTCCAATAATTTGTGTTGGGCAATTCAACCACCAAAATTCATATGGAAAAGGTTTGACCCTATTTCCCTTTCAATCTCCCCCTTTTTGGTGATTGATGCCAACACAAACCAAAGCAAATATAAAAGTGCTGAATTGAACTAGTTTGCATAAGGTAAGTGCAACAGTTGCTTGGAATTGAAACCAATAAACTTATTTCAATAGATGTGCATGGATGGTTTTCTTCTTATTTAAAATTTTGGACCTCATTTGCACCACGGGTTTTGTTTTTGCAAATCCTTTGTAAAATTCTTTTCAAAATCATTTTGCAAATAGTCAAAGGTATATGAATAAGATTGAGAGAAGCATTTTCAAGATTTGAAATTTTCTCCCCCTATTTCAAATGCTTTTCCTTTGACTTAAACAAAACTTCCCCTAAATAAAATTCTCCTCTTAGTGTTCAAGAGGGTTTAGCAAGTTTTGAAGATACTACTATCTCCCCCTTTTGAACACAATAAGATATCAATTTGAAAAACTTCATTTTTAAAATTTGGTGGTGGTGCGGTCCTTTTGCTTTGGGCTCATACTTTCTCCCCCTTTGGCATGAATCGCCAAAAACAGATACTTGTGAGTGAAATATAAGCCCTTTTTCAAACTTTCTCCCCCTTTGGCAAACACAAAAATATGAGTGAAGATTATACCAAAGTGGAGAACGATGCGGAGTTCCGGTAAATACAATTGGAGTTGAGTGGAAGCGCCTTCTTTGCCGAATACTTCATTTCCCTTTCAATATCTATGACTAAGCATAAAATGACACTTGAAAAACACATTAGGCATAGACATAAAAAGAGATATGATCAAAGGTATATAAATGAGCTATGTGTGCAAAGAATCAATCAAAATTCCTAGAATCAAGAATATTTAGCTCATTCCTAAGTTTGGTGAAGGTTTTCTCATCTAAAGGCTTGGTAAAGATATCGGCCAATTGATCTTTGGTGTTTATATAGGCTATCTTGATATCCCCCTTTTGTTGGTGATCTCTCAGAAAGTGATACTGAATGGCTATGTGCTTAGTGCGGCTGTGTTCAACGGGATTATTCGCCATGCAAATTGCACTCTCATTATCACATAGGAGAGGGACTTTGCTAAACTTGTAGCCATAGTCCCTAAGGGTTTGCCTCATCCAAAGCAAATGAGCGCAACAATGGCCTGCGACAATGTACTCAGCTTCGGCGGTGAAAGTCGCCTAGAGGGGGGTGAATAGGGCGAAACTGAAATTTACAAAGTTAATCACAACTACAAGCCGGGTTAGCGTTAGAAATATAAGCGAGTCCGAGAGAGAGGGTGAAAAACAAATCGCAAGCAAATAAAGAGTGAGACACAAGGATTTGTTTTACCGAGGTTTGGTTCTTGCAAACCTACTCCCCGTTGAGTTGGTCACAAAGACCGGGTCTCTTTCAACCCTTTCCCTCTCTCAAACGGTCACTTAGACCGAGTGAGCTTCTCTTCTCAATCACACGGGACACAAAGTCCCCGCAAGGATCACCACACTATTGGTGTCTCTTGCCATGGTTACAATTGAGTGAATCACAAGAAGAATGAGAAAGAAAAGAAGCAATCCAAGCGCAAGAGCTCAAATGAACACAAATGTCACTCTCTCTAGTCACTATTTGATTTGGAATGATTTCGGACTTGGGAGAGGATTTGATCTCTTTGGTTGTGTCTAGAATTGAATGCTATAGCTCTTGTAAGGTATTGGAGAGTGGAAAACTTGGATGCAATGAATGGTGGGGTGGTTGGGGTATTTATAGCCCCAACCACCAAACTAGCCGTTTGGTGGAGGCTGCTGTCGCATGGCGCACCGGACAGTCCGGTGCGCCATCGGACACTGTCCGGTGCGCCAGCCACGTCACCCGGCCGTTAGGGTTCGACCGTTGGAGCTTTGACAAGTGGGGTCTTCTGGCTGTCCGGTGGTGCACCGGACAAGTACTGTAGACTGTCCGGTGCGCCTTCTGATGCTGCTCTGACTTTGGTGCGCACTGTAGCGCATTGAATGCGGTTGCAGTCGACCGTTGGCGCTGAAGTAGCCATTGCTCCGCTAGCACATCGGACAGTCCGGTGCGCCACCGGACACTGTCCGGTGCCTCACCGGACAGTCCGATGAATTATAGCGGAGCGCCCTCTGATTTTCTCGAAGGTGACGAGTTTGGAGCTGAGTTCCCTGGTACACCGGACAGTCCGGTGGCACACTGGACAGTCCGGTGCGCCAGACCAGGGCACACTTCAGTTGTCTTTGGCTCTATTTGTTTGAACCCTTTCTTGGTCATTTTATTGGTCTATTGTGAACCTTTGGCACCTGTAAAACTTATAATCTAGAGCAAACTAGTTAGTCCAATTATTTGTGTTGGGCAATTCAACCACCAAAATCAATTAGGAAAAGGTGTAAGCCTATTTCCCTTTCAATCTCCCCCTTTTTGGTGATTGATGCCAACACAAACCAAAGCAAATATGGAAGTGCAGAATTGAATTAGTTTGCATAATGTAAGTGCAAAGGTTGCTTGGAATGAAACCAATAAATATTACTTACTAGATGCGCATGGATGGCTTTTCTTCTTATTAACATTTTGGACCATGCTTGCACCACATGTTTTGTTTTGCAAAATGTTTTGGAAATTCTTTTCAAAGTTCTTTTGCAAATAGTCAAAGGTAAATGAATAAGATTTTGAGAAGCATTTTCAAGTTTTGAAATTTTCTCCCCCTGTTTCAAATGCTTTTCCTTTGACTAAACAAAACTCCCCCTTAATGAAATCCTCCTCTTAGTGTTCAAGAGGGTTTTAGATATTACTTTTGAAGAGGGTATACCAATTTGAAATCATATCAAAATAAGATACCAATTGAAAAACTTCTTTTAATACCAATTAATAGACTACATTTTTGAAATTGGTGGTGGTGCGGTCCTTTTGCTTTGGGCTAATACTCTCTCCCCCTTTGGCATGAATCGCCAAAACGGATGCTTGAGTGAAATATAAGCCCTTTTAAACTACTCTCTCCCCCTTTGGACGGAAGTAAAGGAGTGAAGATTATACCAAAGTTGGAGAGTTAGTGCGGAGCGACGGCGAAGGATGAATGATTCGATGGAGCGGAGTGGAAGCCTTGTCTTCGCCGAAGACTCCTTTTCCCTTTCAATCGATGACTTAGCATGAAATGGACTTGAAAGAACACATTAGTCATAGCACATGAAAGAGATGATCAAAGGTATATATATAAGCTATGTGTGCAAAACATCAATAAAAATTCCTAGAATCAAGAATATTTAGTTCATGCCTAAGTCTGGTAAATGTTTGTTCATCTAATGGCTTGGTAAAGATATCGGCTAATTGTTCTTTGGTGTTAATATATGCAATCTCGATATCCCCCTTTTGTTGGTGATCCCTTAGAAAATGATACCGAATGGCTATGTGTTTAGTGCGGCTATGCTCAACGGGATTATCCGCCATACGGATTGCACTCTCATTATCACATAGAAGAGGAACTTTGGTTAATTTGTAACCATAGTCCCTAAGGGTTTGCCTCATCCAAAGCAATTACGCGCAACAATGGCCTGCGGCAATATACTCGGCTTCGGCGGTAGAAAGAGCGACAGAATTTTGCTTCTTTGAAGCCCAAGACACCAGAGATCTTCCCAAGAACTGGCAAGTCCCTGATGTGCTCTTTCTATTAATTTTGCACCCTGCCCAATCAACATCGGAATAACCAATTAAATCAAATGTGGATCCCCTAGGGTACCAAAGGCCAAACTTAGGAGTATAAACTAAATATCTCAAGATTCGTTTTACGGCCCTAAGGTGATCTTCCTTAGGATCGGCTTGGAATCTTGCACACATGCATACGGAAAGCATAATATCCGATCGTGAAGCACATAAATAGAGTAAAGAACCTATCATCGACCGGTATACCTTTTGATCTACGGGTTTACCTCCCGTGTCGAGGTCGAGATGCCCATTGGTTCCCATGGGTGTCTTGATGGGCTTGGCGTCCTTCATCCCAAACTTGGTTAGAATGTCTTGAATGTACTTCATTTGGCTAATGAAGGTGCCCTCTTGGAGTTGCTTGACTTGGAGTCCTAGAAAATACTTCAACTCCCCCATCATAGACATCTCGATTTTTTGTGTCATAATCCTACTAAACTCTTCACAAGTAGATTCGTTAGTAGACCCAAATATCATATCATCAACATAAATTTGGCATACAAACAAATCATTTGCAAGTGTTTTAGTAAAGAGAGTAGGATCGGCTTTTCCGACTTTGAAGCCATTAGCAATAAGAAAATCTCTTAGGCATTCATACCATGCTCTTGGGGCTTGCTTGAGCCCATAAAGCGCCATAGAGAGTCTATAAACATGATTAGGATACTCACTGTCTTCAAAGCCGGGAGGTTGCTCAACATAGACCTCTTCCTTGATTGGTCCATTGAGGAAGGCACTTTTCACGTCCATTTGATAAAGCTTGAAGCCATGGTAAGTAGCATAGGCAAGTAAAATGCGAATTGACTCAAGCCTAGCTACGGGTGCATAGGTTTCACCGAAATCCAAACCTTCGACTTGTGAGTAACCCTTAGCCACAAGTCGGGCTTTGTTCCTTGTCACCACACCATGCTCGTCTTGTTTGTTGCGGAAGACCCACTTGGTTCCTACAACATTTTGGTTAGGACGTGGAACTAAATGCCATATCTCATTCCTCGTGAAGTTATTGAGCTCCTCTTACATCGCCATCACCCAATCCGAATCTTGAAGTGCTTCCTCTACCCTGTGTGGCTCAATAGAGGAAACAAAAGAGTAATGCTCACAAAAATGTGCAACACGAGATCTAGTGGTTACCCCCTTATGAATGTCGCTAAGGATGGTGTTCACGGGGTGATCTCGTTGGATTGCTTGGTGGACTCTTGGGTGTGGCAGCCTTGGAACTTGCTCATCCTCCTTGTCTTGATCATTTGCATCTCCCCCTTGATCAATGCCGTCTTCTTGAGGTGGCTCATCTTCTTGATCTTCTTCTTCATCATCTTGAGCCTCATCCTCATCTTGAGTTGGTGGAGATGCTTGCATGGAGGAGGATGGTTGATCTTGTGCTTGAATGGGCACTTCGGATTCCTTAGGACACACATCCCCAATGGACATGTTCCTTAGCGCGACACACGGAGCCTCTTCATCATCTAATTCATCAAGATCAACTTGCTCCACTTGAGAGCCATTAGTCTCATCAAACACAATGTCACAAGAAACTTCAACTAGTCCAGTGGACTTGTTAAAGACTCAATATGCCCTTGTGTTCGAATCATATCCTAGTAAAAAACCTTCTATAGCCTTAGGGGCAAATTCAGATTTTCTACCTCTTTTAACAAGTATAAAACATTTTCTACCAAAGACTCTAAAATATGAAACATTGGGCTTTTTACCGGTGAGGAGTTCATAGGATGTCTTCTTGAGGATTCGGTGTAGATACAACCGGTTGATGGCGTAGCACGCGGTGTTGACCGCCTCGGCCCAAAACCGATCCGAAGTCTTGTACTCATCAAGCATGGTTCTTGCCATGTCCAATAGGGTTCTATTCTTCCTCTCCACTACACCATTTTGTTGTGGCGTGTAGGGAGAAGAGAACTCATGCTTGATGCCCTCCTCCTCAAGGAAGCCTTCAATTTGTGAATTCTTGAACTCCGTTCCATTATCGCTTCTAATTTTCTTGATCCTCAAGCCGAACTCATTTTGAGCCCGTCTCAAGAATCCCTTTAAGGTCTCTTGGGTTTGAGATTTTTCCTGTAAAAAGAATACCCAAGTGAAGCGAGAATAGTCATCCACAATAACTAGACAGTACTTACTCCCGCCGATGCTTATGTAAGCGATCGGGCCGAATAGGTCCATGTGGAGGAGCTCAAGTGGCCTGTCAGTCGTCAAGATGTTCTTATGTGGATGATGAACACCAACTTGCTTCCGTGCTTGACATGCGCTACAGATCCTGTCTTTCTCAAAATGCACATTTGTTAGTCCTAAAATGTGCTCTCCCTTTAGAAGCTTGTGAAGATTCTTCATCCCAACATGGGCTAGTCGGCGATGCCAGAGCCAACCCATGTTAGTCTTAGCGATTAAGCAAGTATCGAGTTCAGCTCTATTGAAATCAACTATGTATAGCTGACCCTCTAGTACTCCCTTAAAAGCTACTGAATCATCACTTCTTCTAAAGACAGTAACACCTGTATCAGTAAAGAGACAGTTGTAGCCCATTTTACATAATTGAGAAACAGAAAGCAAGTTGTAATCTAAAGAGTCTACAAGAAAAACATTGGAAATAGAATGGTTAGGCGATATAGCAATTTTACCCAATCCTTTGACCAAACCTTGATTTCCATCCCCGAATGTAATAGCTCGTGGGGGATCTTGGTTTTTCTCGTAGGAGGAGAACATCCTTTTCTCCCCTGTCATGTGGTTTGTGCATCTGCTATCGATGATCCAACTTGAGCCCCCGGATGCATAAACCTACAAAGCAATTTTAGTTCTTGATTTTAGGTACCCAAACAGTTTTGGGTCCTTTGACATTAGATACAAGAACTTTGGGTACCCAAACACAAGTCTTTGAACCCTTGTGTTTGTCCCCAACATACTTGGCAACTACTTTGCCGGATTTGTTAGTCAAAACATAAGATGCATCAAAAGTTTTAAATGAAATGCTAGGTTTATTTGATGCACTAGGAGTTTTCTTCTTAGGCAATTTAGCATGGGTTGATTGCCTAGAACTAGATGTCTCACTCTTATATATAAAAGCATGATTAGGGCCAGAGTGAGACTTCCTAGAATGAATTCTCCTAATCTTATGCTCGAGATAACCGGCAGGGAACAAAATGTAGCCCTCGTTATCCTGAGGCATGGGAGCCTTGCCCTTAACAAAGTTAGATAATCTTTTAGGAGGGGCATTAAGTTTGACATTGTCTCCCTTTTGGAAGCCAATGCCATCCTTGATGCCAGGGCGTCTCCCATTATAAAGCATACTACGAGCAAATTTAAAATTTTCATTATCCAGCTCATGCTCGGCAATTTTAGCATCTAATTTTGCTATATGATCATTTTGTTGTTTAATTAAAGCCATGTGATCATGAATAGCATCAATGTCAACATCTCTACATCTATTGCAAATGGAAACATGCTCAACGGTAGATGTAGAGGGTTTGCAAGAATTTAATTCAACAATCTTAGCATGTAATATGGTATTTCATCTCTAAGATTGGAAATGGAAGCATTGCAAACATTTAATTCATTAGCCTTAGCAATTAATTCTTCATTTTCACTTCTAAGGCTAGCAAGAGAGACATTTAATTTTTCAATCTTAGCAATAGAAATAGCATGATCATTTCTAAGGTTGGCATATGAATCATCACAAACATCAGCATCAACTTTAGCAATTAATCTAGCATTCTCATTCCTAAGGTTGGCAATCAAATCATGGCAAGTGCTTAGCTCACTAGTTAATTTTTCACATTTTTCCATCTCTAGAGCATAAGCATTCTTAACCTTAACATGCTTCTTATTTTCCTTAATTAGGAAGTCCTCTTGGCTATCCAAGAGTTCATCCTTATCATGAATGGTGCTAATCAATTCATTTAACTTCTCTTTTTGTTGCATGTTAAGATTGACAAAAAGAGTAAACAAATCATCCTCATCATCACTAGAATTAGCCTCATCACTAGAGGTGGCATATTTAGTGGAGGATTTAGATTTAACCTTCTTCTTTTTGCCGTCTTTTGCCATGAGGCACTTGTGGTCGACGTTGGGGAAGAGGAGTCCCTTGTTGATGGCGATGTTAGCGGCGTCCTCGTCGGAGGAGTCGGTGGAGCTCTCGTCGGAGTCCCACTCCTGGCAAACATGGGCATCGCCGCCCTTCTTCTTGTGGTATCTCTTCTTCTCCTTTCTTCTCCCCTTCTTGTCGTCGCCCCTGTCACTGTCACTAGAAATAGGACATTTTTGCTATAAAGTGACCGGGCTTACCACACTTGTAGCAAACCTTCTTGGAGCGGGGCTTGTAGTCCTTCCCCCTCCTTTGCTTGAGGATTTGTCGAAAGCTTTTGATGATTAAAGCCATCTCCTCATTGTCGAGCTTTGAGACGTCGATGGGGAGCCTACTTGATGTAGACTCTTCCTTTTTCTCCTCCGTTGCCTTGAATGTAACACCCTGGTGTTACTCTACCTAAAACTTGAGCATGACATCATGAGCATGGGCATTGCATATGTTTGATACACCTAGAGTGCATTCACTAGGCAAAAATTTCAAACAAGTTGTATTGTTTTATTGTTTTACAAATAGGACCCTGGTTTAGGAACTTAACCCTAACTAATGGTTAATGGGGTAAAAACTTAACCCAGGTTGAGAAAAACCTTAGGGCTTGTGAGTATAGTCATAAAATATCCCCAAAACCTAAGTTGAATCACATTTATACCCCCGGAATACCAGAAACCCAAGTTGGAACCCTGGAAAAACCCAAGGTCCAAACCCTAGGGACCTATGTGCAAAATTGATGCACAATTGGACTAAAGTGTAAAAACTAGTATGTTTTAAACCATAAAGTTATTTGGTCCACATTTGAGGAGATTTACAAGCAAAACCCTTGGTTTTGGACTAAAGTGCAAAATGGACCTCATTGGAGTTTGCCCTAAGTCTGAAAAATCAGTGCATGGGCTCAACTTTGGAGCTTTATAACTTGCAACCTATTGGGTTTTTGCCCTAGGTCACCACATCAAAGTTGAAGCCTAATCATAGGAGAACAACTTTGCTAAAGGGTGCAAGCATAGTTGTTATGAAAAATTTGGAGAAAAACCCCATCAAGGTTTGGCTGTCAGGCTGTCTGTTCTGAAATTCAGTTCAGCAGTGAACTGACACCAACTTCAAGCTAGATTTTGAGCATGATTCTGTACTCAAATGTGTTCAAGTCCTATAGTCGAGTTGTAGCTGGTATGTAGCACTACAACTTTGATGCAGAGCCTTGGATGAGTTGCTAAGGAAAATTCAGAGAAAATGTGACTTGAACTTGCTCTGTCAGTCGCTCTGAATGGGGTGTTCACCATGGTACAGTGCTCTGTTGAAGATCAGACCGCCAGCGCCCAAAAGATCTCGCCGCCGGTGGCCGTCGCCGTTGATTGCCGGTCATTGCGATTCGTGCGCCGTGGCCATCGGATAAGTCCCGCCCGGTAAAAATCCTCGCCACCGGTGAGCTGGCGCCCACTCCGACGACGTTCTCCCCCCCTGGCTCACCGCCCGCAGTAAAGCGCTCGCCGTCGACCGCCGCCTCTCGACCGGGTGCCATGTGTCCAAGCCTTTCCATAGCGTCGCCAAGACTTCCTCTACCCGTCCCATCACCGCCGGAGAGCTTGCCACGACCGTTGCCACGGTTTCACCACGGCACCTTCGTTCTTATCTCCGCCCGCCAACACTTCATGATCAAATCAAGAGCCACCGCTCTCGGAGCCTATAAATTGAGCCCCCTCTCGTCTGCTCCAGGTTTTTGGCTAGCTATTGCACCCACTCCCGCACCCAATCGCTCACTGTCTCACCGGAATTTCGCATTGCCACCAAAACTGTTTTCCGCCGCCGTGTTGTGAGTTCGCCGTGGTCAGCCCTCTACAGGTCCGTTCATGCCCTCTGCGCCTTCGTTTTAGCATGCTCATACCCCCGTGATGCTTACCAAAGCCTTGAATCGAACTAGATCGCCCTGGGTCGCCGGGAACACGCTCATGCCGCCGTGGCGCTTACGGCCATCGTGGCCGGAGCTCTATGAGCCACCACCGGTGCAATTAGGTTAGGGGAAATGCTCCTTAGGGGTTGAATTTCGTGTATGCCGCTCGGAGAGTCCAGCCGCAGCCCCAATCAGCCGGACTGCTGCTCGCCGGAGCGCGGCCGAGCTTGAGCACCGTCGTGGACCTCGCGTTGCAAATTGACCAGAACCCAGGGGTCTTTTTGTGATCAGTCAGCGACACACAGGAACAGTGAAGAAACTCGTTTTTATTTAGCCAAAAGCTCGGGGTCTCTTCTGCAAAGCCGCCAGGGCGCGCGGGCGCGGGCGCTGTTCTCCCTGGGCCTGGGCTAGTTGGGCCAGAAGCGGCCCAGTACGGTTTAATAGTTTTTCTTTTTCTTTTTTCAGTGAAGCTTTAGAAAATTGTTAAAAATGATAGAAAAATCTTAAAATTATGAGACCAATTTTCCTAGGTTTGTTATTTTCCATAGAATTTAGTAAAAATAGTTTCATGATTTTTAGATCAAATAGGGAATTTTAGGGTATTTAAAATAGCCTAAACTATTGGTTCTGGATTTTTAGAGAGTAAATAATAAGCCCAAAATTTCCCAAACTTTTTATGTGAGCTTTTCACATTATTTAGAAGCCATGGGTAGAGTTTGGTTTGATTTGAACCTTGTTTGATCACAAAACCCAACACCACCCCCCCTGCCCTATGAACTCCTTTACCGACTCCGGAAACCCTAAGTTCCCGGAACTCCGTGAAGGAAAGTTATACTCAAGATATAAATAACAAGTTTATGCTATCTTTGCATTCTCATGAGCATTCCATGACATCCATCCTTATGTATGTATATGGTTATCTTAGAACAAGAAGAAGAAGAAGAGGTTGTTGAAGAAGGGATACCACCCACCTCTGATCCCCAGGCCGACAACTGCTTTTATTTTGATATCTGTGGATCCGAGCAGGACACCTCTGATAACAAAGGCAAGCCCCGGTGCATTTGCCACCTTCCTTGATGTCTTTAAAATCTTTCTCACTTACTTGCTGCATTAGGTGATAGGAGTTGATTGATTAAACAATTCCTGCATTGCCTTCCTTGATTTTGATTACCCTCCTTGAAATCCTGTTTTTACAAAAAGGTTTTACTTTGCTTAGTATTGCTTTAGAAAAACAAAAGGACTTGTTTTACAAAAGATGTTTGGCAAAGTGGGAGGGATGTTTTCGAAAATAAAACTTGATGGTGGATCCATCACGGCCGTGATGGATTCAACATCGGAAAAGATGTACCTCTGCCAGGTACCAAACTTTGGGTTTGAAATGGTTAAGCTGAGACCGGGCGGGTGACTTGCACGAGAAGAGAGTCTCGGTGTAGTGTCTCCGTCTGAGTCGATTAAGGACCTTGTCGATGTAGGCTTGATGATCGAGGACCCTTTAACCGGTCACATGCCTCGTCATGGGTAAGCCTTGCCTCGGGCAGACTAAGGCCGGAATAAGATAACACGAAATGGGAGTGGAGCGGTGGCGAGAGTAGCGTGTACCCTCCGTGGCAAGAGGCTGGACGGTGGTGTATCTGTGCTCTCGGTTTGCGTGAACCTGATCCGGTCTTAAGAACCCCGGTGGCGGGTTGACATATGCAAGGGTTAAGTGCTACATATGTCGTGTGATTGGAGATCCTCAGCTGAGTATAATCGATTCGGATCGCCGTACCTTCGCGGTTATGAAGACTTGGTCACTGCCCTACACGTAGCATTCCACTTAAGATGATGGGTTTTTGGTTAAGAAATTGGCTAGTGCAGGACCAGTGATTGAACTAGGGTAGAAAGAATTCTAGTGCAGGTAATTCTACCTAACTTGACAAATAAAATTGGATTTTTAAGGATCCACTTTAGTAAGCATTTCTGCAAAACAGAGTCTTTTGACTATTGGAAAGCCTTACCTTGACTCCCATATATCCAGCATACCCTTGAGAGTCTTTTCCTTAGTCGGGTAAGACTTGCTGAGTAATTCCATACTCAGGGTTTATCCCTTTGTTGTTTTTAGGAGGGGAAGTAGCAGACTTTTGCTGCTTCTGTACTAAGGTGGTCCCCAAGGGAGAGCATCAAGACTGAAGTGCAGGAGGACTCGGTCCTCCAACTAGAATCTTTTGTTTTTAGTCCTTCGGGAGAAGTGGTGTCTCCCCGGTTTGTATAATTATTACTGTTATGCGCTCACTTTTTAGAACTGGTCTGTAATAACTTAACTTGAGCTTACTTTTGGAAATAAATGTAATTTTATGTAATTCGCTTCCGCATATCTTTATCTCCGATGATCTGTAATGTCTGCAAGACGGGTGAAACGTTCCTGGTGAGGTAAGGAAAGATACCGAGCTTGTCAAGTAACTTAGGAACATCTACAGGGTGTCTGATGTCTGTTAGACAAGGACAACTGTAGGTGGGCCTGATTACTTGGGAGGTTCCGTCACAGCTGGTATCGGAGCGTAGCCCTTCTTTGCAGATAATTCCAGGGCATCTTCAAAAGATTTTCAAAAGTCTTACCTAAAGATTCTTTTCTTTTCTTACCTAAGTAGTCTGAAGAGTTTATATTAAAGACCAGTTAGGAAGAGTGCAACGTATAGAAGGTTGAATCAACCAAGGTTGGTTCTGTACTTACTCATGCATCATGCTAAGAATTATACTAATAAATTTCCCCTTTAGAAAATGCCGCCGCGCACGCGAAAGACCGCGCGTAAGTCGACTGGACCGCGTGGAGTGCCTCAGCATCAGCTTGCTCCACGAGATGTAGATAGTAGTAGCGGGAGCAATGATCCCATCGGGGATCTAGAAGCAGAAGTAAACAGGCTCCAATTGGAACTTCGCCGCAGGACAGCTATATGGATTGGAGATGGTGACCGTATAAATGAGTTACGAGCAGACGTTCGCCATCTACAAGACCAGCTGGCCGATCGGGATTTGGCACTCGATTTGGCATGGGCCAAGGAGGCAAGGGCTCAGGCCCGAGTGAGAGAACTCAGCACAGCTGTCGACGAACTGCAGGTGTACTGCAATACATTACATGAAGAGGTTCATGTGCTCTACTCGCAGCTGCACCCAAGTGAGCCTGCCCCTCCTACTGAGGCAGAAGCCGGACCCTCCCACGCCGCGGGACGCGCGTCGGGTGGGGAGCCAGATCTTTTTGAGCCCCCTCCTTCTTTAAGGTTGGTGGACGTCTGGACTCCTACCCCCGACAATGAAGCCGCCAAAAGCGATGGGAAGCAGGACTAGGAGTGTATAAGAGTAGAGTAATGTATTGTAGGGTGTACTGTTATATTAGAGTAATGTATTGTAGGATGTATGGTTGTATAATAGGTTAAGCTTTTGTAAAATGGGTTATGTATCCTGTTGTATAATATCGAGTCTGTACCATTACTCTTTGGTAATGTAAAACGGAAGGTTTCCTTTGGCATATTATGTTTATTCAAATGTTTTTGCCTCAGATGCCGACCCGTACTCGAGGACAGGATGCAGCTGGAACATCCGGGGGTGGGGATGCTACCCCGAATCCACCTCCCGTTCCGCCCACACTGGCCGAGGCCATCGCTGCCTTGGTAAACGCCACAGCCGATAACACCCGCTTTCTGAGGGAGATGGCGGGCCAGCAACAGCTTCAACAACAAGCAGGACGAGGATTCCAGCAGGGTCCTCGTGAGACTACATATTTGGATTTCTCGGAGACTCGTCCGCCTTTTTTTATTAAAGCAGAAGATCCGCTTGAGGCCGACGAATGGATAAGGGTCATTGAACAGAAATTTGGCCTTCTTCGCTGCTCAGAAACCCAGAAACCACTCTTTGCAGCACAACAACTTCGAGGCCCCGCCAGTACTTGGTGGGGAAATTTTGTGGCCATTCAACCGGATAATCATCAAGTTACATGGAACGAGTTCAAAGCAGCATTCCGCGAGCATTATATCCCGGAGGGAGTGTTGCACATGAAGCAGGAAGAGTTTATGAAGTTGAAGCAAGGGGGAGATACTGTTACTCAGTATCTCAACAAGTTCAACCACCTGTCCCAGTACGCAATTGACCAGGTGAACACAGATTTGAAAAAGAAGAATTGTTTTATGAGGGGTCTGAACGACAGGATGCAGCGGAAGATGGCTGCATGTATTGATCTTACTTATGGCAAGGCTGTCAGCACAGCCTTATCCGTGGAGGCCAAATATGCAAATTCTGGGAAAAGCAAGGGATTTAGTGGTGATCGGCCTACGCAGGGCCCGGTTAAGAGGCAACGGTTCATTCTCCGGCCCTCTAACCAGAATCGTTCCAGTGCACCACCTTTCCCGTTCAAGCAGCCTATAATTATTCGGCCTAACAAAGCCCCTACTGCCTCAAGTCAGCCGGGTGCCCCAGGCACTCGAGTCCCTGCTCTGCCAGGTTCTTCCACTGGATGCTTTAACTGTGGCAAGTCTGGGCACTTCATTAAAGACTGTCCCTATCCTCGGCAAAATCAGGCCAATAATCAGCAAGGATCGGGAACTTCAGCTCCAGGCAAGGGAACTACTTCGGGCAGAAATACCAAAAAGACGGGGCGAGTCTATTATACACAAGTGGCTACCACACCGGAAGGCGAGCCGGTGATGATGGGTATGTTCCCTGTGGCCAACCACCCTGCACTAATTCTTTTTGATTCCGGTGCTTCACATACCTTTATTAGCAAGACATTTGTGGAGCAACATCATATTCCATGTCATGAATCCAAAGAGGGTTTTAAAATTCATTCACCTGGGGGATATATTTTTACTAAAGAAGTGGCCTATGGTGTGCCAGTAACTATGGCCGAACGGAACTTTCCTGCCAACATGATTGTTCTGAAGGGCCAAGATATAGATGTAATTTTGGGGATGAATTGGTTAACTCAACACAAGGCAGTACTCAACACTGAACTCAGAACCGTCAGGTTGAGTTATAATCAAGAAGAAATTCTCTTGTCTCTCCCCAAGACCAATCCAGTCAAAGCTTCTGGTAGAATCTTTGAAGCCATTGTACCGGAGATCAAGAATATTCTGGTAGTTTGTGAGTTTCCAGATGTGTTTCCGGAAGATTTGCCTGGACTACCCCCAGAAAGAGATGTGGAATTTGTAATTGAGCTAAAACCCGGTACGGCTCCCATTTCCCGAAGGTCGTACCGTATGCCCCCTAATGAATTGGCAGAATTGAAGATTCAATTGCAAGATCTGCTGAATAAAGGATTTATCCGGCCAAGCTCGTCCCCTTGGGGTTGTCCCGCCATCTTTGTGAAGAAGAAGGATCAAACCTTGCGCATGTGCGTGGACTATCGGCCCCTGAATGAGGTCACTATCAAGAATAAGTACCCTCTTCCAAGGATTGACATCTTATTTGATCAACTGACAGGGGCGAGGGTATTTTCCAAAATTGATCTCAGGTCGGGCTATCATCAGATCCGTATTCGGCCCGAGGATATACCGAAGACCGCATTCACTACGCGGTATGGGTTGTTTGAATATCTAGTAATGTCTTTCGGGCTTACCAATGCTCCTGCCCACTTCACCTATTTGATGAACTCGGTGTTCATGCCCGAGTTAGACAAGTTCGTGGTGGTCTTCATTGATGATATATTGATATACTCTAAAAATGAAGAGGAGCACGCTCAGCACCTGCGGATTGTATTGACGCGCCTGAGGGAACATCAGCTATATGCCAAGTTTAGCAAGTGCGCGTTTTGGCTGGAAGAAATTCAATTTTTGGGGCACGTATTATCATCCAAGGGAATTGCGGTAGACCCTAGCAAAGTCAAGGATATTCTGGAGTGGCAACCTCCAACGACTGTTCACCAAGTCCGGAGTTTTCTTGGACTAGCAGGGTACTATCGCAGATTTGTACCTGATTTTTCTAAGCTTGTGAAGCCAATCACAAGTTTATTGAAGAATGATACCAAGTTCAATTGGTCTTCTGAATGTAATAAAGCCTTTGAGCAACTGAAGATATTATTGACCACTGCTCCGGTATTGGCTCAACCGGACATCACTAAACCTTTTGATGTATATTGTGATGCGTCAGGCAGTGGGCTCGGCTGTGTACTAATGCAAGAGGGCCGAGTGATTGCATATGCTTCAAGGCAGTTACGCCGGCATGAGGAGCACTATCCAACTCATGATCTGGAGTTAGCTGCGGTGGTTCATGCCCTGAAAATCTGGCGTCATTATCTGCTGGGGAATATCTGTCACATCTACACCGATCACAAGAGTTTGAAGTATATATTTACCCAGTCAGAGTTAAACATGAGGCAAAGACGATGGCTCGAGCTCATTAAAGATTATGAACTGGAGATCCATTATCACCCAGGCAAGGCCAATGTGGTGGCAGATGCATTGAGTCGTAAGACTTCCTGCCACTGTCTTATGGTTAAAACCTCCGAGAACACTTTGTGTCAAGAAATGGAAAGGTTAAACCTGGGAATGATCCAACAAGGGACTCTAAATCAGCTAAAGCTTGAGTCAACCATCTTACAAAGGATAATTGATGATCAAAAAGATAATCTGGGCATGAAGCACATACGAGAAAAGATCAGGGCTGGAACAGCCCAATGTCTTAGAGAAGATGATCAAGGAGTGTTATGGTTCAATAACCGCATAGTAGTGCCGAAGAACGAGGAACTCCGCCAGCAAATTTTAGATGAAGCGCATCTTAGTCGCTATTCTATTCATCCCGGAAGCACTAAGATGTACCAAGATTTAAAGCAACATTACTGGTGGACGAAGATGAAGATTGAAATTGCACGCTATGTGGCTAAGTGCGACACTTGCAGACGTGTCAAAGCCATACACCTGAAAACTGCTGGTCCATTGCAATCTTTGCCAATCCCAACATGGAAATGGGAAGACATAAGCATGGACTTCATTGTGGGATTACCCAGGACTGCAAAAGGATACGACTCTATCTGGGTGATTGTTGATCGACTTACAAAGGTTGCACATTTCCTCCCGGTCAAAGTAAAATATCCTGTCATTGCCTATGCGGAGTTATACATTGCCCGTATTCTCAGTTTGCATGGTGTTCCAAAGACCATAGTGTCGGATCGTGGATCTCAATTTGTAGCCAAGTTTTGGGAAGCACTTCACCAATCTTTGGGTACCAAGTTACTCCACAGTTCGGCCTACCATCCCCAAACCAGTGGACAGACTGAGAGGGTGAACCAAATACTGGAAGATATGTTACGGGCATGTGTCCTGGATTTCTCACAGAAATGGGATGAGTGTTTACCATTGGCGGAGTTTTCATATAATAACAGCTATCAAGAAACAATCAAGATGGCACCTTTTGAAGCTTTGTATGGGCGACGGTGTCGAACTCCGCTAAATTGGTCTGAACCTGGTGAAAGATATTTCTTTAGGCCTGATATGGTAAAAGAAACCGAAGAAAAGGTTCAGAAAATAGTTCATCATATGAAGAAAGCCCAAGCTCGTCAAAAAAGTTATGCAGACAAACGGCGAAGGCCTTTGTATTTCCTGGAAGGAGACTATGTTTATCTGAAGGTCTCACCAATGAAAGGCGTATCGCGTTTTGGGATTAAAGGAAAACTTGCACCCAGATACATTGGTCCATTCCTGGTACTTGAGCAATGTGGACCAGTGGCATACCGACTTCAGCTCCCTGAAACATTGTCTGCCGTGCATAATGTGTTCCACGTGTCACAATTGAAGAAGTGTCTTCGGGTTCCCGATCGAACCGTTGAAGTGATTGATGTTGTCCTGGAACCAGATTTGACATACTCGGAACATCCCATTCGAATTCTGGATCAAAAGGACAGGGTTACCCGGAGAAAGACTCTCAAGTTTTACAAGATACTGTGGAACCAGCATTCGGAAGATGAGGCTACATGGGAAACCCAAGATTTCTTAGATAAGAATTTCCCAGGCTTTTTAGCCTCTTGTAAATTGTAAAGTTTGTATAGCTGTGTAATAAAGGAATGAACCCCCACACCACCCCTGCCTTGTACCAAAAATAAGGAAATAAAAACATGACACATTTCCTTTTCCATTCCTCACCCTAGGACTTTAAATCTCGGGACGAGATTTTTTTTTTTATGGGGGGAAGGATGTAACACCCTGGTGTTACTCTACCTAAAACTTGAGCATGACATCATGAGCATGGGCATTGCATATGTTTGATACACCTAGAGTGCATTCACTAGGCAAAAATTTCAAACAAGTTGTATTGTTTTATTGTTTTACAAATAGGACCCTGGTTTAGGAACTTAACCCTAACTAATGGTTAATGGGGTAAAAACTTAACCCAGGTTGAGAAAAACCTTAGGGCTTGTGAGTATAGTCATAAAATATCCCCAAAACCTAAGTTGAATCACATTTATACCCCCGGAATACCAGAAACCCAAGTTGGAACCCTGGAAAAACCCAAGGTCCAAACCCTAGGGACCTATGTGCAAAATTGATGCACAATTGGACTAAAGTGTAAAAACTAGTATGTTTTAAACCATAAAGTTATTTGGTCCACATTTGAGGAGATTTACAAGCAAAACCCTTGGTTTTGGACTAAAGTGCAAAATGGACCTCATTGGAGTTTGCCCTAAGTCTGAAAAATCAGTGCATGGGCTCAACTTTGGAGCTTTATAACTTGCAACCTATTGGGTTTTTGCCCTAGGTCACCACATCAAAGTTGAAGCCTAATCATAGGAGAACAACTTTGCTAAAGGGTGCAAGCATAGTTGTTATGAAAAATTTGGAGAAAAACCCCATCAAGGTTTGGCTGTCAGGCTGTCTGTTCTGAAATTCAGTTCAGCAGTGAACTGACACCAACTTCAAGCTAGATTTTGAGCATGATTCTGTACTCAAATGTGTTCAAGTCCTATAGTCGAGTTGTAGCTGGTATGTAGCACTACAACTTTGATGCAGAGCCTTGGATGAGTTGCTAAGGAAAATTCAGAGAAAATGTGACTTGAACTTGCTCTGTCAGTCGCTCTGAATGGGGTGTTCACCATGGTACAGTGCTCTGTTGAAGATCAGACCGCCAGCGCCCAAAAGATCTCGCCGCCGGTGGCCGTCGCCGTTGATTGCCGGTCATTGCGATTCGTGCGCCGTGGCCATCGGATAAGTCCCGCCCGGTAAAAATCCTCGCCACCGGTGAGCTGGCGCCCACTCCGACGACGTTCTCCCCCCCTGGCTCACCGCCCGCAGTAAAGCGCTCGCCGTCGACCGCCGCCTCTCGACCGGGTGCCATGTGTCCAAGCCTTTCCATAGCGTCGCCAAGACTTCCTCTACCCGTCCCATCACCGCCGGAGAGCTTGCCACGACCGTTGCCACGGTTTCACCACGGCACCTTCGTTCTTATCTCCGCCCGCCAACACTTCATGATCAAATCAAGAGCCACCGCTCTCGGAGCCTATAAATTGAGCCCCCTCTCGTCTGCTCCAGGTTTTTGGCTAGCTATTGCACCCACTCCCGCACCCAATCGCTCACTGTCTCACCGGAATTTCGCATTGCCACCAAAACTGTTTTCCGCCGCCGTGTTGTGAGTTCGCCGTGGTCAGCCCTCTACAGGTCCGTTCATGCCCTCTGCGCCTTCGTTTTAGCATGCTCATACCCCCGTGATGCTTACCAAAGCCTTGAATCGAACTAGATCGCCCTGGGTCGCCGGGAACACGCTCATGCCGCCGTGGCGCTTACGGCCATCGTGGCCGGAGCTCTATGAGCCACCACCGGTGCAATTAGGTTAGGGGAAATGCTCCTTAGGGGTTGAATTTCGTGTATGCCGCTCGGAGAGTCCAGCCGCAGCCCCAATCAGCCGGACTGCTGCTCGCCGGAGCGCGGCCGAGCTTGAGCACCGTCGTGGACCTCGCGTTGCAAATTGACCAGAACCCAGGGGTCTTTTTGTGATCAGTCAGCGACACACAGGAACAGTGAAGAAACTCGTTTTTATTTAGCCAAAAGCTCGGGGTCTCTTCTGCAAAGCCGCCAGGGCGCGCGGGCGCGGGCGCTGTTCTCCCTGGGCCTGGGCTAGTTGGGCCAGAAGCGGCCCAGTACGGTTTAATAGTTTTTCTTTTTCTTTTTTCAGTGAAGCTTTAGAAAATTGTTAAAAATGATAGAAAAATCTTAAAATTATGAGACCAATTTTCCTAGGTTTGTTATTTTCCATAGAATTTAGTAAAAATAGTTTCATGATTTTTAGATCAAATAGGGAATTTTAGGGTATTTAAAATAGCCTAAACTATTGGTTCTGGATTTTTAGAGAGTAAATAATAAGCCCAAAATTTCCCAAACTTTTTATGTGAGCTTTTCACATTATTTAGAAGCCATGGGTAGAGTTTGGTTTGATTTGAACCTTGTTTGATCACAAAACCCAACACCACCCCCCCTGCCCTATGAACTCCTTTACCGACTCCGGAAACCCTAAGTTCTCGGAACTCCGTGAAGGAAAGTTGTACTCAAGATATAAATAACAAGTTTATGCTATCTTTGCATTCTCATGAGCATTCCATGACATCCATCCTTATGTATGTATATGGTTATCTTAGAACAAGAAGAAGAAGAAGAGGTTGTTGAAGAAGGGATACCACCCACCTCTGATCCCCAGGTCGACAACTGCTTTTATTTTGATATCTGTGGATCCGAGCAGGACACCTCTGATAACAAAGGCAAGCCCCGGTGCATTTGCCACCTTCCTTGATGTCTTTAAAATCTTTCTCACTTACTTGCTGCATTAGGTGATAGGAGTTGATTGATTAAACAATTCCTGCATTGCCTTCCTTGATTTTGATTACCCTCCTTGAAATCCTGTTTTTACAAAAAGGTTTTACTTTGCTTAGTATTGCTTTAGAAAAACAAAAGGACTTGTTTTACAAAAGATGTTTGGCAAAGTGGGAGGGATGTTTTCGAAAATAAAACTTGATGGTGGATCCATCACGGCCGTGATGGATTCAACATCGGAAAAGATGTACCTCTGCCAGGTACCAAACTTTGGGTTTGAAATGGTTAAGCTGAGACCGGGCGGGTGACTTGCACGAGAAGAGAGTCTCGGTGTAGTGTCTCCATCTGAGTCGATTAAGGACCTTGTCGATGTAGGCTTGATGATCGAGGACCCTTTAACCGGTCACATGCCTCGTCATGGGTAAGCCTTGCCTCGGGCAGACTAAGGCCGGAATAAGATAACACGAAATGGGAGTGGAGCGGTGGCGAGAGTAGCGTGTACCCTCCGTGGCAAGAGGCTGGACGGTGGTGTATCTGTGCTCTCGGTTTGCGTGAACCTGATCCGGTCTTAAGAACCCCGGTGGCGGGTTGACATATGCAAGGGTTAAGTGCTACATATGTCGTGTGATTGGAGATCCTCAGCTGAGTATAATCGATTCAGATCGCCGTACCTTCGCGGTTATGAAGACTTGGTCACTGCCCTACACGTAGCATTCCACTTAAGATGATGGGTTTTTGGTTAAGAAATTGGCTAGTGCAGGACCAGTGATTGAACTAGGGTAGAAAGAATTCTAGTGCAGGTAATTCTACCTAACTTGACAAATAAAATTGGATTTTTAAGGATCCACTTTAGTAAGCATTTCTGCAAAACAGAGTCTTTTGACTATTGGAAAGCCTTACCTTGACTCCCATATATCCAGCATACCCTTGAGAGTCTTTTCCTTAGTCGGGTAAGACTTGCTGAGTAATTCCATACTCAGGGTTTATCCCTTTGTTGTTTTTAGGAGGGGAAGTAGCAGACTTTTGCTGCTTCTGTACTAAGGTGGTCCCCAAGGGAGAGCATCAAGACTGAAGTGCAGGAGGACTCGGTCCTCCAACTAGAATCTTTTGTTTTTAGTCCTTCGGGAGAAGTGGTGTCTCCCCGGTTTGTATAATTATTACTGTTATGCGCTCACTTTTTAGAACTGGTCTGTAATAACTTAACTTGAGCTTACTTTTGGAAATAAATGTAATTTTATGTAATTCGCTTCCGCATATCTTTATCTCCGATGATCTGTAATGTCTGCAAGACGGGTGAAACGTTCCTGGTGAGGTAAGGAAAGATACCGAGCTTGTCAAGTAACTTAGGAACATCTACAGGGTGTCTGATGTCTGTTAGACAAGGACAACTGTAGGTGGGCCTGATTACTTGGGAGGTTCCGTCACATTGAATGCGACGGGTTGTGCCTCGGGCGTGGAGGAGGCGCCTTGCTCGATGATTTTCTTTGAGCCTTTAATCATTAGCTCAAAGCTCACAAACTTCCCTATAACCTCCTTGGGAGACATTAGCGTGTATCTAGGATCACCTCGAATTAATTGAACTTGCGTAGGGTTAAGAAAAACAAGGGATCTAAGAATAACCTTGACCATCTCATGGTCATCCCATTTGGTACTCCCGAGGTTGCGCACTTGGTTCACCAAGGTCTTCAAGCGGTTGTACATGGCTTGCGGATCCTTTCCTTGGTGAAGCATGAAGCGACCGAGCTCCCCCTCGATTGTTTTCCGCTTGGTGATCTTGGTCACCTCGTCTCCTTCGTGCGCGGTCTTGAGCACGTCCCAAATTTCCTTTGCGCTCTTCAACCCTTGCACCTTATTATACTCCTCTCGACTTAGAGAGGCGCGGAGTATAGTAGTGGCTTGGGAGTTGAAGTGATGAATTTGGGCCACTTCGTCCGAATCGTAGTCCTCATCTCCTACGGATGGTACCTGTACACCAAACTCAACAACGTTCCAAATGCTAGTGTGGAGTGAGGTTAGATGATGCCTCATTTTGTCACTCCACATATTATAATCTTCACCGTCAAAAACCGGTGGTTTGCCTAGTGGAACGGAAAGTAAAGGAGTACGCTTTGAAATACGAGGGTAGCGTAGGGGAATCTTACTATACTTCTTGCGCTCATGGCGCTTAGAAGTTATGGACGGCGCGTCGGAGCCGGAGGTGGATGGCGATGAAGAATCGGTCTCATAGTAGACCACTTTCCTCATCTTCTTCTTTTTGTCGCCACTTCGATGCGACTTTTGTGAGGAGGAAGCTTTATCCTTCCCTTTGTTGCGGGACTCTCCTGATGGAGCCTTCCCGTGGCTTGTAGCGGGCTTGTCGCCGGTCACCATCTCCTTCTTGGCGTGATCTCCCGACATCACTTCAAGCGGTTAGGCTCTAATGAAGCACCGGGCTCCGATACCAATTGAAAGTCGCCTAGAGGGGGGGGGGGGTGAACAGGGCGAAACTGAAATTTACGAAGTTAATCACAACTACAAGTCGGGTTAGAGTTAGAAATATAAGCGAGTCCGAGAGAGAGGGTGAAAAATAAATCGCAAGCAAATAAAGAGTGAGACACAAGGATTTGTTTTACCGAGGTTCGGTTCTTGCAAACCTACTCCCCGTTGAGGTGATCACAAAGACCGGGTCTCTTTCAACCCTTTCCCTCTCTCAAACGGTCACTTAGACCGAGTGAGCTTCTCTTCTCAATCACACGGGACACAAAGTCCCCGCAAGGATCACCACACTATTGGTGTCTCTTGCCACGGTTACAATTGAGTGAATCACAAGAAGAATGAAAAAGAAAAGAAGCAATCCAAGCGCAAGAGCTCAAATGAACGCAAATGTCACTCTCTCTAGTCACTATTTGATTTGGAATGATTCCGGACTTGGGAGAGGATTTGATCTCTTTGGTTGTGTCTAGAATTGAATGTTATAGCTCTTGTAAGGTGTTGGAGAGTGGAAAACTTGAATGCAATGAATGGTGGGGTGGTTGGGGTATTTATAGCCCCAACCACCAAACTAGCCGTTTGGTGGAGGCTGCTGTCGCATGGCGCACCGGACAGTCCGGTGCGCCACTGGACACTGTCCGATGCGCCAGCCACGTCACCTGGCTGTTAGGGTTCGACCGTTGGAGCTCTGACAGGTGGGGTCTTCTGGCTGTCCGGTGGTGCACCGGACAAGTACTGTAGACTGTCCGGTGCGCCTTCTGACGCTGCTCTGACTTTGGTGCGCACTGTAGCGCATTGAATGCGGTTGCAGTCGACCGTTGGCGCTGAAGTAGCCGTTGCTCCGCTAGCACACCAGACAATCCGGTGCGCCACCGGACACTGTCCGGTGCCTCACCGGACAGTCCGGTGAATTATAGCGGAGCGCCCTCTGATTTTCCCAAAGGTGACGAGTTTGGAGCTGAGTTCCCTGGTACACCGGACAGTCCGGTGCGCCAGACCAGGGCACACTTCGGTTGTCTTTGGCTCTCTTTGTTTGAACCCTTTCTTGGTCATTTTATTGGTCTATTGTGAACCTTTGGCACCTGTAAAACTTATAATCTAGAGCAAACTAGTTAGTCCAATTATTTGTGTTGGGCAATTCAACCACCAAAATCAATTAGGAAAAGGTGTAAGCCTATTTCCCTTTCAGACGGTAGAAAGAGCTACTGAGTTTTGTTTCTTTGAAGCCCAAGACACCAAGGATCTCCCCAGAAACTGACAAGTCTCTGATGTGCTCTTCCTATCAATCTTACACCCTGCCCAATCGGCTTCGGAATATCCTAATAAATCAAATGATGATCCTTTGGGGTACCAAAGACCAAACTTAGGTGTTTGAACTAAATATCTCAAGATTCTCTTTATGGCCCTAAGGTGAACTTCCTTAGGGTCGGCTTGGAACCTTGCACACATGCATATAGAAAGCATAATGTCCGGTCGAGATGCACATAAATAGAGTAAAGATCCTATCATCGACCGGTATACCTTTTGATCTACGGATTTACCTCCCGTGTCGAGGTTGTAGGATTACGGGGAGGCTACGCTAGCGCAAAACAAAATTTTCATCCCCATAATACCAAGAACTACTGTGGTTATAGGTCATGGAATTACCACTAGACGCGTAGAGCAGCAGAAGACGTCTCGATGTAGACGAACGCGTCGAGCAGTGTCGTGCAGTCGCCGGCGTCCTTCACGTCCTCGCACGGTTCGTCCAAGTGCTCCAGATGCAGCACCTCCGAGGTATCCACACGTACAGGGAGGAAGCGCCGCGTACCGAACTGCTAGGTTCGCGACGGTGGCTTGGCGAGGGCGAGAGGCGAGCGGCGGCTGCTGATTTGCAGGTGGCGAATTAGGTTATCTCTTAACCGCGCCCCCACCCCTCATTATATAGGCGTTATGGTGGGCTTCTGACGCCGAGGCCCATCATTAACCCTAAAGCCCAGTCTAATTTCGGATCTAATCCGAGTTAGGCTTCCTTCCCCTTAAGTGTGTGACCCTATAGGTTCACGTACAAATAGTGTCGACGTTTCGAGACCGGGGGGTCCCTAAGCCGACGAGTGAGTGTGCCGCGTGCCCCAGCCCAGATGGGTCGAGCGCGTGGGCAAGCGCGAAGGGGGGAAAGCGAGGTGGCCGGAGCCGAGTCGTGAGGGAGGTGGAGATCCCGCGGCCTTCGTGTTCGTCCCGCGCCCAGGTCGGGTGCGCTTGCAGTAGGGGGTTACAAGCGTCCACGCGGGTGAGGGAAGCGAGCGGCCCCAAGAGAGCGCCTGCCCCGTCCTCGTTCCCGCGCGGCCAACCTTCTCTAAGAAGGCCCTGGTCCTTCCTTTTATAGGCGTAAGGAGAGGGTCCAGGTGTACAATGGGGGTGCAGCAGAGTGCTACGTGTCTAGCGGGGGAGAGCTAGCGCCCTAAGTACATGCCAAGGTGGCAGCCGGAGAGATCTTGGCACCCAGCTGGTGTGGTGTCGTGGCTGTCGGTGGAGCAACGGAGCCTGGCGGAGGGATAACTGTCGGAGCTGTTGGGTCCTTGCTGACGTCCCCCTGCTTCCGTAAGGGAGCTGAGAGCCGCCGCCATCACAGGGCTAGCGGGGCGCCATCATTGCCTATCTTGCGGAGCTAGCCAGATGGGACATCGGTCTTGTTCTCTGCGGCCCGAGTCGGCTCGGGGTAGGGTGATGATGGCGCTTCCTGTTGACGTGGCGGACTTGTGCCCTAGGTCGGGCGACGTGGAGGCTCCTCCAAGGCCGAGGTCGAGTCTGTCTTCCATGGCCGAGGCCGAGCCCGAGCTCCTGGGTCGGGCGAGGCGGAGGTCGTTCGGCGGAGGCCAGGGCGGAGCCCGACCCCTGGGGTCGGGCGAAGCGGAGTTCGTCGTCTTCTAGGGCCTTAGCCCGAGTCCGAGCCCTGGGTCGGGCGGAGCGGAGTTCGCCGTCTTCCGGGGCCTTAGCCCGAGTCCGAGCCCTGGGTCGGGCGGAGCGGAGTTCGCCGTCTTCCGGGGCCTTAGCCCGAGTCCGAGCCCTGGGTCGGGCGGAGCGGAGTTCGCCGTCTTCCGGGGCCTTAGCCCGAGTCCGAGCCCTGGGTCGGGCGGAGCGAAGTTCGCCGTCTTCCGGGGCCTTAGCCCGAGTCCGAGCCCTGGGTCGGGCGGAGCTTCCTATGGCGCCTTTGGCAAGGCCTGACTGCCTGTCAGTCTCACTCTATCAAGTGGCACTGCAGTCGGGATGGCGCAGGCGGCGCTGCCTTTCTGTCAGACCGGTCAGTGAAGCGGCGAAGTGACGGCGGTCACTTTGGCTATGCCGTAGGGCGCGCGTCAGGATAAAGGTGTCAGGCTACCTTTGCGTTAAATGCCCCTGCGACTTGGTCGGTCGGCGCGGCGATTTAGTCAGGGTTGCTTCTTAACGAAGGCAAGGCCTCGGGCGAGCCGGAGATGCGTCTGCCGTAAAAAGGGGGCCTCGGGCGAGACGGAAACACCTCAGGGTCGGCTGCCCTTGCCCGAGGCTAGGCTCGGGCGAGGCGTGATCGAGTCGCTCGTATGGACTGATCCCTGACTTAATCGCACCCATCAGGCCTCTGCAGCTTTATGCTGATGGGGGTTACCAGCTGAGAATTAGGCGTCTTGAGGGTACCCCTAATTATGGTCCCCGACAGTAGCCCCCGAGCCTCGAAGGGAGTGTTAGCACTCGCTTGGAGGCTTTCGTCGCACTTTTTTGCAAGGGGACCAGCCTTTCTCGGTTGCATTTTGTTCCAGTGGGTGCGCGCGAGCGCACCCGCCGGGTGTAGCCCCCGAGGCCTCGGAGGAGTGGTTTCACTCCTTCGAGGTCTTAATGCCTTGCGTAATGCTTCGGCTGGTCTAGTGGTTCCCTCATGCGAACTGGCCGTAGCCCGGGTGCACTATCGGGGCCCAAGTTCTCGGGCTAGTATGTTGACGCTGTCAACGGTTTGGCCGGAGCCGGGTTTGCGAGAGCAGCCCCCGAGCCTCCGCACAGGGCGAGAGGGCGATCGGGGACAGACTCGGCTTTTTTACATACGCCCCTACGTCGCCTTTCCGCAAGGAGGAGGGGGGAGAGTGCCATGTTACCCTCGATGGGCACCGAACATGGTGTCTCCGGTGAGCTGCAAGCGGGTAATCCGAGTGGACGTCCGTGCCCCGTTCGTTGGGGGTCGGCTAGGGGCCCGGAGGCACGCCCAAAAGTACCTGCGGGTGATCTGCCGGACCCGGTCCCCTGGCGACGGGTCCGAGGGCTTGATGCCTCCCTCCGATGGGATTCCGTTACAGGATCGCTCCCGCTGGTCTCGGAAATGTCCTAGGGTACCTCGGGAGCGCAGCCCGAGCCTCGGTTATGTATCGAACGTACCCCTGGTCATCCCTCGCTCGGTGTCTGAGGCGACTGTGAACCCTTCGGGGGGCCAGCCTTCGAACCCCTGATCAGTAATGGGCGCGGAGCCCGAGTAGCCTGAGGCGGCCGTGGAACCCTTCGGGGGGCCGGCCTTCGAACCTCTGACCAGTAGTGGGTGTCGGGCCCACGCGATCTGAGGCGGCTGTTGAACCCTTCGGGGGGCCAGCCTTCGAACCCCTGATCAGTAAGGAGGCTCGGAGCCTAGTTCCTTCACGGGGAAGGATCCCTTTCGGGGTATCCCCCTTTCCCGGTCCCTGTTGCAAGAGATAGAGAAAGAGGGAAAAAAGGAAAAAGGATACGAAACCGAACGACGCGGCGTACCTTTTTTGGTGCGGTTGTTTTGGTGAAGGCGAAGCGTCGCCCGCTGCTCCTGCCAGAAGCGCCGCCTGTCCAGCCGCGGAGTTAATGCGACAGGGCGAATAGTTGGCGGGGCTGCCGTTGCGCGTGCGCGAGCCATTCGAGGAACGGGTCACGGGCGCGTTGTCTTCACGCCGTGAGAGGGGGTTCTCTCGCTGCCTCCGGATGGGACGTGAGCTTGGCTGACGGCGTGACCGCTGCTCCTGCGTGCCTGCCACCGTCATCACTGCCGGCCCACTTTTGACTGTGTTGACCGCTGTGTCAGGCTGGCGCTGCTGGGTCGCGCGCTGGGTCGCCTCGGGTCGCGGTATCGGTTCCGCAATCGAGGAGGTGCAGTGGTGGCGCAAGTGGTACAGTTGCTTGCATGCAGCATCCGGCGCGCCGGTCGCGCGACGCGTGGGCCTGGGCCTTCATGCTGGCATGTCGGGAGTCGGAGAGGCGCGTCCACTTGGCGCGGTTGCATGCCGCCTGCATGGCTGCCCGCGCCTTTCGCCCGTTGGTCTGGGCAAAAGTGGAGGGTTACTTGTAACCGCTGGGCGGTTGCGTGCGCCATGCGCGGCGGTTTGGCTTCTTCTGCTCGGAACCGGTCTGCATGACATGCGGGACCCAGCCCCCGCGCCGCAGGGGAGGGCTTTGGAGCATGTTGGAGAAGACTCAGCCCGTGACGGTTGGGGGCACAAGCAGGGAGAGTCGCCTTTAAAAGGAGGGCGACCCCTTTCGTAAGGCGACCATGTTTTCTTCCTCCCTTATGCACTGTGTCTTTCCACCTTCCAAGCCCCCCAGATGGGGGAAACCGCCGTCCTTTCGCTCCATCGTTGGAGGAACACAACTCCGTGGGAGTTGGTACCTTTCAGCCATCGTTCGGCTTCAAGGATTTTCATCAGGCGGCCCGGTTGCTCCCCTCCGCTGGCGGTCACCCGAGACGGTGACCACCAGCTCCTGGGTGGGGAGGAGCAAGCCGGGCTGCGATCTTGGTCCCACCCTCAGCTTCAAGGATGTTCATCATCCTCGCTGGGGTGGGTGCCGTGCTGAGCCAGCGCTCTACCTCCCGCACGGGTTCGAGGGAGAGGGCGCTCACTGGCCCTGCGGGCGGCCCGGACTTCGACAACGCGAGGCGGGTCGATGGCAGGCGTCGTCACCTCCATCGTGTCGGGTTCGTCGGTTTGGCTCCCGTCGGCCCCTTCTGCCGGGGGGGGGGGCGGCTGCCGCGCCGTGTACACGGGAGGACCACCCTAGATGCCGCGCGCTGCTAGGGCGGCGCTCGTGTTCTGGGGTGGTCCTGCCTTTGCACCGGGGCGGCGCCTTCACGCGGAGGCCGGTGCCCCACTCATCTGGGAGGACTTGAGTGGGGATCTGCCGGAGGGCTGATGGCTCCTGCCGTCGGTGCCGAGGCGGAGGCGGCTCGAGAAGTCCCCGTCGACGACGGGATTACCGCCACCATCCGCGCTTCGGGCCTCCGGCTCTTTGTACTTGTCCTCGCCCCTCGAGCGTCGGCGTGGGCGAGGGCAAGACTGCAGCGGCGCCTACCCTGAGGCCTGCGCTGCTGCAGTTCGGCCATCCGGAGTGGGGGCCGTCGTCGTCGTGGCCAGAGCGGGCGGCGGCGAGCCGCCCGTCAGTCTTCTGCAGCCCCGCAGGCCCGCCCCTAGCGAGTGGGGTTGTTCGTACCTGCGGGGGGAACCGGAGTTCCGTTTGTAACGGCACTTCGATTGCCAGGGTTTTTTGTTCATTTCGGCTTTCGGGGCCTGAACATGTATGTAATTACGGCACGGAGCCGTGTTTTTTCCTCATTTTTGAGCACTAAGACTCGTCTGTTGACTATCTGAACCGCTTCACCAAGCATGAGTCACCCCGTGTCAAGGTGACGAGTGAGGTATCTGTATCCCGGAGGCGTAGGAGTCCCTCGGCTCGGTCGGCCTTGCTGTCCGAGGTTCCTCTAGCTTAGTTAAAGAGACCCCTCGGCCGCTCTTCGTCGAGCCGAGGCCAAGGGTAGCGATATCAGCATGAACAGAGGTGGAGTCGGCTCGAAAATGAAACCTGGTTGGCCGGAGCCTAGCCGGGTTGTCCGTTGGCCGGATCGACGTCGGAGCTGATCAGCCGAGGCTTCGAACCGGGCTGGCGCCCTCGAAAGATGGTTGACCGAGGCCCAAGGGGTAACCGGCCGAGCCGCCTGCTCGGGCCGGATTCCCGGAGAAGTCCCTGGCGGCGATTGTTGGAGCGTGGTGATGACGTCGTCCTTCGGAGCGGAGACCCTCGGACCGCGTCGCCGTCCGAGGCTAGGTCGGGCCTCGCCGAAGGTGTCGCTGATGCCGAGGGTGTTACTGCCCCCTTCCAGCGCCAAGACCCGAGCCTGCAGGATCAGATTGTCTTGTAGCGTGTGCCTTGTGCGGCCGTCGAGGCCAGAACACACACCCTCGCTGCATTGTAAAGCTGTGTCTCTTTTCCTCTTGTTTCGAGTATCTGGACTTTTTGTCGGTAACAGGGATGTTTGTGCGAGCGAGAGTTGCTTCTCGCGGAAGGTGATGAGTGAGGTATCCGTATCCCGGAGGCGTGGGAGTCCCTCGGCTCGGTCGGCCTTGCCGCTTACGCATACTCTCACCTGCCCATGAGGCCCTGTCACCGACTCGGTCAAGAAGGCTCGAAGGATCGCTTCGGCAGAAGGGCTTTCGAACGTAAAGACTTGTTCGATCCGCGGAGCCACTTTATCCGAACGCGAGTTACTTATCGCAGAAGGTGATGAGTGAGGTATCCGTATCCCGGAGGCGTAGGAGTCCCTCGGCTCGGTCAGCCTTGGCTGCTTACGTGTACTCCGTCGTTTCCAGGACCCACTTTTCGAAGTAGTCAAAAAGCACGAAAGACATTCTGGTAGGAGAGATTTTTTTTTCGAGGAAAATTTTGACGCAGAGGGGGTTTCCCCCTTTTAGCCCCCGAGGGAGGGTCGGGCTTTGCCGAGGCGAGGCCGACCCTTCCTTGTTGACTAAACTTTGCGTGAGTGCGAGGTATATGAACAACTTGGAAACATCTTAAGGGTAGAAGCGACGTAGCTGTTGGATGTTCCATGCGTTGCCGTAGACCTCGCCTTGACTGTTGGCCAGCTTGTACGTTCCGGGCTTCAGGACTTTGGCGATGACGAATGGCCCTTCCCAGGGGGGCGTGAGCTTGTGCCTCCCTCGGGCGTCTTGTCGCAGACGAAGCACCAGGTCGCCCACCTGGAGGTCTCGGGGTCGGACCCCTCGGGCGTGGTAGCGTCGCAGGGACTGCTGATACCGCGCCGAGTGTAGTAAGGCCCTGTCCCGAGCCTCTTCCAGCTGGTCCAGCGAGTCTTCTCGGCTAGCTTGGTTGCTTTGATCGTCGTAGTCCCTCGTCCTCGGGGAGCCGTATTCCAGGTCAGTGGGCAAGACGGCCTCGGCCCCGTAGACCAGGAAGAACGGCGTGAAACCCGTGGCTCGGCTCGGCGTTGTCCTCAGGCTCCAGACCACCGAGGGGAGTTCCTTCATCCATCGCTTGCCGAACTTGTTGAGGTCGTTGTAAATCTGAGGCTTGAGCCCTTGTAGAATCATGCCGTTGGCACGCTCTACTTGCCCATTCGACATGGGATGAGCTACGGCAGCCCAGTCCACCCGGATGTGGTGATCCTCGCAAAAATCCAAGAATTTTCTGCCGGTGAACTGGGTGCCGTTGTCGGTGATGATGGAGTTTGGGACCCCGGAGCGATGGATGATGTTGGTGAAGAACGCCACCGCCTGCTCGGACCTGATGCTGTTTAGGGGTCGGACCTCGATCCACTTGGAGAATTTGTCGACGGCGACCAGCAGGTGCGTGTAGCCCCCGGGCGCCTTCTGCAGAGGGCCGACGAGGTCCAGACCCCACACAGCGAAGGGCCAGGTGATGGGTATCGTCTGCAGAGCCTGAGCGGGCAGGTGGGTCTGCTTCGCATAGAATTGACACCCTTCGCAGGTGCGGACGATTCTAGTGGCGTCAGCCACCGTCGTTGGCCAGTAGAAGCCTTGCCGGAAAGCGTTCCCGACGAGGGCTCGAGGCGCTGCGTGATGGCCGCAAGCCCCCGAGTGTATCTCTTGCAGGAGTTCCTGACCTTCGGCGATGAAGATGCATCGCTGGAGGATGCCCGAGGGGCTGCGGTGGTAGAGCTCTTTCTCTTCGCCCAGCAAGACGAACGACTTGGCGCGTCGCGCTACCCGCCGAGCCTCGGCCTGGTCGAGGGGTAGCTCTCCTTGGTGGAGATATTGCAGGTACGGGGTCTGCCAATCTCGATCAGGCGTGACCCCGCTCCGCTCCTCCTCGATGCGCAGCGCCTCGCCCTCGGGGGCCGAGGGTTCCTCGGGCTGAACCGAGGACGCCTCGGGCTAGGCCGAGGGTACCTCGGACTGGGACGAGGACGCCTCGGGCTCGGGCGTGTCGTTGATCTTGACGGAGGGTTGGTGCAGATCCCGGGAGAAGACGTCCGGGGGAACCGTCGTTCGCCCCGAGGCTATCTTCGCCAGCTCGTCCGCAGTCTCGTTGTAGCGCCGGGCGATGTGGTTAAGCTCGAGCCCGTAGAACTTGTCTTCCAGGCGCCGAACCTCATCGCGGTAGGCCTCCATCTTCGGGTCACGGCAGTGGGAGTTCTTCATGACCTGGTCGATGACGAGCTGCGAGTCGCCGCGAGCGTCGAGGCGTCGGACGCCTAGCTCGATGGCGATTCGCAATCCGTTGATCAGAGCTTCGTACTCAGCCACATTGTTGGACGCCGGGAAATGGAGGCGCAGCACGTAGCGTAGGTGTTTCCCGAGGGGCGAGACGAAGAGCAGGCCCGCGCCGGCTCCCGTCTTCATCAGCGACCCGTCGAAAAACATGGTCCAGAGCTCTGGTTGGATCGGAGCCGTCGGCAGCTGGGTGTCGACCCATTCGGCTACGAAGTCCGCCAGTACCTGGGACTTGATGGCCTTCCGAGGGGCGAACGAGATTGTCTCGCCCATAATCTCCACCGCCCACTTTGCGATCCTGCCCGAGGCCTCTCGGCACTGGATGATCTCCCCCAGGGGGAAGGATGATACCACAGTTACCGGATGAGACTCGAAGTAATGTCGCAACTTTTGCCTCGTCAGGATCACTGCATACAGTAGCTTCTGAACTTGTGGGTAGCGGACCTTGGTTTCGGACAGCACCTCGCTGACGAAGTAAACTGGCTTCTGAACGGGCAATGCATGCCCCTCTTCTTGCCTTTCGACCACAATCGCGGCGCTAACCACCTGAGTGGTCGCGGCGACGTAGACCAAGAGGGCTTCTCCATCAGCTGGGGGTACCAAGATAGGCGCCTGGGTGAGGAGCGCCTTCAGGTTCCCGAGAGCTTCCTCGGCCTCGGGGGTCCAAGTGAAGCACTCGGCCTTCCTTAAGAGGTGGTAGAGAGGCAGGCCTCTTTCGCCGAGGCGTGAGATGAAACGGCTCAAGGCCGCGAGACATCCCATGACCCTCTGTACGCCTTTTAAGTCCTTGATGGGCCCCATGCTGGTGATGGCTGCGATTTTCTCCGGGTTGGCTTCGATGGCCCGCTCGGAGACGATGAACCCCAGGAGCATGCCTCGGGGCACCCCGAAGACACACTTCTCGGGATTGAGCTTGACGTCCTTTGCCTTGAGACACCGGAATGTCACTTCAAGGTCGGAGAGGAGGTCGGAGGCTTTCCTTGTCTTGACTACGATGTCATCGATGTAGGCCTCGACCATGCGACTGTAACACCCTAAAATTCAATCTTGTGAAGACAAGGAAAAATTCTCAAAGATTTTAAATCAAAACACCTTTCCTTAAAGATAAATCATAATTTAGAAGTTTCCACTCATGAATATGTTAAAAACACATAATTAAAGATACTTAGATAATCTAAATTGCCTTTGGGTTAGGATATATAAAAGAATTAGGATTAAACTATTTCTTAATATATATAGTCTACAATATAAATTTGATTTCCCTAGAAGTAATAAGGTAGGGATTATTCTACTATATGATTAAAAGCTTGTCTAAAAGAACTAAAATAAATAAAGAAATACATAGAATAGGTTTTTGCACATTATGCTGAAGTTCTATATGTGTATCCAAATTAAGTGTTTGAACTTTAAACTTGTGTTGATTTGAAATTCAAATGGAAAGGAAAATGGAAAATAGAAAATAAAAGGAGTAGGGAAGAACTAAGAAAAATACTACATAAAATAAAATAAAAATCAGAATAAACATCCTTCACACTTATATTATTAAATTATACCTTTCAAACTGAGGACAAGTTATTCACAAAGTTTGAATTTAAACTTGAATTCAAATTGGATTTGAAAATGGAGAAAAGAAAATAGAAAATAAAAAGAAAAATAATAAAAACCTGATCTGGGCCACAGAACTGGAATTCGGCCCATCACACCCTCGCCGCGCGGCCCGGCTCTCACCACGGCGCCGACAGGCGGGTCCCATGTGCCAGCCTCACGCCAGCACGCCTGTAACTTCTCTGTCTCCGCCGGGTGGCCCCGCGTTGTCAGCCTCTGCACTTGCGCGCTCTGCTTCCTCGCTTCCGCTGGCTGGTGGGGTCGGCTTGTCGGGATCGTCTCCGTCCTTCCGCAACGAACCCCCGTAATCCGCGCGCGTGAATCGCACCGTCCCCGACGACTCGGACCAAGCTCGTTGGGGGCGATAAAAGCTCAATTGCGGGTACCTCGGATCATTCCCATGACTTTCTCGTCCTCTCTACTTTGCCCCGTGGGAGGAACCAAGCGGCGCTGCGCTCGGTAGGAGAATCCACGCGCGACCGTCGGTGGAATCGCTCCTGCACTGCCGATAGGCCTCGGTTTGTGGCTTCGGGGTGTTCGGTTGGTTATCGCGGACGCGCGGGTGGTCACCGGGAGTATAGCGGGGCACCACTACTCCGGTAATTGCTCGTCGGAGCTCCTTCCGCCGCACCCGACCGCCTAGTTCCGTGGCCGGAGCTCTTGGTGCCGAGAACCCCGGTAAGAAACCCTCTCTTAGGTTCGCTTTTCACTCAGCAATGCGTAGATGCTCTCGGATGGTTCAATCGGGGCTTGGGCTGGCGAATTAACCATCCCTCCGGCGAGGGCGCGCCGCGGGCAGGGCGGCGCCGCCGCGGGTGGGAGCGATGCGGTGACGATGGCGCTGGACCGACGGATGGCGCTTGAACGGCTGTGATTAGATCGGGGCGTACCCCTTCGTCATTTTAAATCCGAGCCGTCGGACTTCAATCGTGTGGTTCGGGGTAGTTTGGATCGTGGACCGTGGATCTCTAATCGTACGGTGGTCGTTGCGTACCGGTTCGTTTTATGGGTGATCTAATCTGGGCGGTTGGCGCGCGATCGGACGGCCCAGATCACATCATACCCTCCGGCCGGGTCGTTTTTCATATGAACCCCTGAGTTTTACAGAAATAGAACCCGCCGTCCTATGCGACTGTGCGCTGTGTCTCTGTAGTTTTACCCCGAGCCCCCTGGGTTTCTCTGGATTTGAGGCCCAGTCCAGAGAGTTATAAAATCAGGAAAATAAATTAGAAAATGAGTTTTTAATATAAAAATAATTCCTAGAATTTATATAATTCATAGAAAATGCATATGAACTCCAAATTAATCCATTCCACTTCCTATAATTTTGTAATATTATTGTTTATCAATTAGTGCCACTGGTTTTACATAAAAGTCACATTAAAATTGTTATCTTAACTAATCTTGTAATAAGCACATATAATCTTTGGAAAATCATAACTTAAAATCTACAACTCCAAATTTAGTGATTCCAGTTCCTGTGATTTTATTTTAATGTGTAGATTATTAATATGTATTTTGCATATATGTTTGGTGTAATGTTAAATTTTGCCTATACAATGTTTGTTTGTATTGCTACGATTAGCAGTGAGGTCACGAGGATCTGAAGAGTCATCCTGGTACCTGGATTCTCAAGGCCCAGGCAAGTTGTGCCCTTGATCACTTCTTTTCACCTACTCATGTTCTAATTAATCATAATGATCTGCATAGGTTAATTTTGATGGGACCCAATAGGTTTCCCTAGTTTGTCTATCTTTATACCTTGTTTACCACTGAACTTTCTGGGTAGTACTTGCTAGTGCTATATGTGGTTTTGGGTATGGAGATACACCATTCATGATTATACTTTTGTTATCAGTTGTTATTTATGGTTCATGTTAAGATCATTATGTTAATTGGAACATGGAGCGACCACCCGGGAAAACAGTGCTACCACAAGGGTGGTATGGGACGCCCTTGGCTGATTAATTAGGAAAGCTAGTGGAAGACTACCTTACCCGAAAGGGGCAAGGGCAGTAGGGGAGAGGTCAGTGTAGGGAGGCCCTCGGGAGGATTTTGCTGCGATGGCGGTCCTGCAAGGGATTCCTGCACTGGATCTTCCTATAAACTGTAGCGGGTTTTCGGAAGCTAGTGGAACTTTGTAAAGGCCTCGTAGTGGATCCCTAGCCATTCACCTCGGAAGTGTCTAAGGGCTTTGCAAACCCTGGCGACATGGGATACACGACTTGTGGGTAAAGATGCGCAACCTCTGCAGAGTGTAAAACTGGTATACTAGCCGTGCTCACGGTCATGAGCAGCTCGGACCCTCACATGATTAAATTATGGAACTTAAACTCAATTTGTCATATGCATTGCATCGCAGGTGAAGTTGTTACTTTTGTTCTACTATTTAACTGGGTCGGTATATACTTATACTTAGTAACTGCTAATAAAATTTTGACCAACTTTAAAAGCAATGCTCAGCTCTAACCATCTTCTTTGGTAAGCCTTACACTTCACGTGAGCTCCCACCTTTGGCGAGTTCATGCACATTATTCCCCACAACTTGTTGAGCGATGAACGTATTTGAGCTCACTCTTGCTGTCTCACATACACCACAGGTCAAGAACAGGTACTGCAGGATGATGCTCATGGAGGATGCTGTGATGAGTTCGTGAGAGGTCTAGGCCGTCGTCTCCTAGTCAACTTTGGGTTGCTGGACCGTTGTCTCCTTATAATGTAACTATTTATTTGTATAGAACTCCTGTTATATATAAAGTTGTGACATTCGATCCTGTGCCACTATACATCATATGTATGAGACTTGGTCCCAGCATACCTGGTGTTTATGTTAACCCCGGGTTTTGGACCCCTAAAATCCGGGTGTTACAGAAGTGGTATCAGAGGAATGTTGACTGTAGGACGAAACCTAGATAGAACTGGACAACCAATACTTACCTTTGCTACTCCGATTCTTTCTAAACTTTTCTTAATCTTTTCTCATCTATTTCCGCTTTACTCTGATTATTCTTACCTTTTCTTTCTAAAAGACAAATGTGGATTTTACACTTTGAAATCCCATGCCTAAAGTGACCTTTAGGAATAGGAGACCTAATCCTAGGAACAAAAACAAAACTAATTTTTATATAGTTATCTATGCACTTGAATGTTTGTTCTTATGATATTTGTTTGATTTGGATCTTTGATTGCGTGTGATGGGTTGTGGAGTAATGTCCACAATTACATCTGCATATACACATAGGTATAAAAATATATTTATAAAATAACTAGACAGCCTAGATTATCTGCATTGGAATCTATCTAGTTTAAGAAATTTATCTTAATCCTAAAAGATCTCATTCTAACCAATTCCTCCTATCTTAAAAGGATTCTCCCTTATCTTAATAGATCCATCTCATCTTAAAAGATACTCATCTTATCTTGAAAAGATTTTATCCTTATCCTAATAGATTCATCTTATCTTGAAGGATTCATCTTATCATAACCACTTTACTTATCCCATCTCAATAAATCTAACTAACCTCACAAGATTCTACCTTATCCTCATGGATTCATCTTACCCTAATTAGCATATTTATCCTAGTCTAAATATCAACCATGATCTAATTCAAAGTAATTGGATATTGTCTAGACTAATCCGGTGATATCAATCTAGATCCCATCTAATCTAATATGATCCAATCTAAAGTAAGTTATTTAATAAATTAGTTAGTACTAGTGAAATGGATTAGACCTCACTCCTATAAAAATGAATTAAGCTAAATTGATGCCCTGGAATAACTTGACCATATACATATGCAACTATCTTACCCCTCCGATAGTTGCATAATCCCTCTGTGTTAACACTAATAGAGCTTCTGACCTACCTACACCGTATACCCCATCCTATCCCAAAAGATTCTAACATATCCTAACAAGATATATCTTACCCTGATAAATCTATCTAACTTAAACTAGTCTAATCTAGATCATACCTAATTTAATATGGTCTAATCTAGTGTGAGTTACTTAATGCTGATAGGAAGAATAAGGCCATACTCCTAAAATCACTTAAGCCTAATTTGGAGACTTATATCAACTTGGCCATACACAACAACTCGATCTATATAACAAGTTACATAACTTACCCAATCAATAAAGTCTTAATGGATTGCATAATCTATCAACCACCACTTGACATCAAACCAGATTTTGACCCACATAATAGGTTACATGACCTATCCAACCAATCTAGAGGCAAACAACCAAACCAAATTTTGACCAATCTCATTTAACTCCTAAGCCACCCACTAAACTAGCTGCTCTACCTACTTGTCACCCACAAATCTATCTTAACCATAGGTCCCTAACTCTGGTGGCAATCCCGAGAATAAAGACACCAAGATCTGAAAAGGAACAGCTCAACCTCGACAAGGAAGAAGATGAGTCAAGATCCACAATCTTGGATAGAGTCTTTTCTTACCCTACTCTTTCTTACCCAAACCTATATATGCCCTAAAGACATCTTCTATCCTACATAATAAAGTGGACCTACATATATACACCCATGCTTTCCTAACCACCAGTTCCACCAAGCTACATAAACATATATATGGATTACGACTATTTGTAAGCTCTGAGTGTTACTTTAGTTAGTAGATGATATAATATTATTTTAGAAGGAATAATAAGGTCTATTGACCCTATGTTTGTTGAAGAATTATACCTCATGCTGAGATTTCTTTGTTTGTGCATATGTTCCAAGAACAAAATGAGTATACATCCCTTTTCTTACTAATCTCGAGGACGAGATTATTTTTAAGGGGGGTAGGATTTGTAACACCCTAAAATTCAATCTTGTGAAGACAAGGAAAAATTCTCAAAGATTTTAAATCAAAACACCTTTCCTTAAAGATAAATCATAATTTAGAAGTTTCCACTCATGAATATGTTAAAAACACATAATTAAAGATACTTAGATAATCTAAATTGCCTTTGGGTTAGGATATATAAAAGAATTAGGATTAAACTATTTCTTAATATATATAGTCTACAATATAAATTTGATTTCCCTAGAAGTAATAAGGTAGGGATTATTCTACTATATGATTAAAAGCTTGTCTAAAAGAACTAAAATAAATAAAGAAATACATAGAATAGGTTTTTGCACATTATGCTGAAGTTCTATATGTGTATCCAAATTAAGTGTTTGAACTTTAAACTTGTGTTGATTTGAAATTCAAATGGAAAGGAAAATGGAAAATAGAAAATAAAAGGAGTAGGGAAGAACTAAGAAAAATACTACATAAAATAAAATAAAAATCAGAATAAACATCCTTCACACTTATATTATTAAATTATACCTTTCAAACTGAGGACAAGTTATTCACAAAGTTTGAATTTAAACTTGAATTCAAATTGGATTTGAAAATGGAGAAAAGAAAATAGAAAATAAAAAGAAAAATAATAAAAACCTGATCTGGGCCACAGAACTGGAATTCGGCCCATCACACCCTCGCCGCGCGGCCCGGCTCTCACCACGGCGCCGACAGGCGGGTCCCATGTGCCAGCCTCACGCCAGCACGCCTGTAACTTCTCTGTCTCCGCCGGGTGGCCCCGCGTTGTCAGCCTCTGCACTTGCGCGCTCTGCTTCCTCGCTTCCGCTGGCTGGTGGGGTCGGCTTGTCGGGATCGTCTCCGTCCTTCCGCAACGAACCCCCGTAATCCGCGCGCGTGAATCGCACCGTCCCCGACGACTCGGACCAAGCTCGTTGGGGGCGATAAAAGCTCAATTGCGGGTACCTCGGATCATTCCCATGACTTTCTCGTCCTCTCTACTTTGCCCCGTGGGAGGAACCAAGCGGCGCTGCGCTCGGTAGGAGAATCCACGCGCGACCGTCGGTGGAATCGCTCCTGCACTGCCGATAGGCCTTGGTTTGTGGCTTCGGGGTGTTCGGTTGGTTATCGCGGACGCGCGGGTGGTCACCGGGAGTATAGCGGGGCACCACTACTCCGGCAATTGCTCGTCGGAGCTCCTTCCGCCGCACCCGACCGCCTAGTTCCGTGGCCGGAGCTCTTGGTGCCGAGAACCCCGGTAAGAAACCCTCTCTTAGGTTCGCTTTTCACTCAGCAATGCGTAGATGCTCTCGGATGGTTCAATCGGGGCTTGGGCTGGCGAATTAACCATCCCTCCGGCGAGGGCGCGCCGCGGGCAGGGCGGCGCCGCCGCGGGTGGGAGCGATGCGGTGACGATGGCGCTGGACCGACGGATGGCGCTTGAACGGCTGTGATTAGATCGGGGCGTACCCCTTCGTCATTTTAAATCCGAGCCGTCGGACTTCAATCGTGTGGTTCGGGGTAGTTTGGATCGTGGACCGTGGATCTCTAATCGTACGGTGGTCGTTGCGTACCGGTTCGTTTTATGGGTGATCTAATCTGGGCGGTTGGCGCGCGATCGGACGGCCCAGATCACATCATACCCTCCGGCCGGGTCGTTTTTCATATGAACCCCTGAGTTTTACAGAAATAGAACCCGCTGTCCTATGCGACTGTGCGCTGTGTCTCTGTAGTTTTACCCCGAGCCCCCTGGGTTTCTCTGGATTTGAGGCCCAGTCCAGAGAGTTATAAAATCAGGAAAATAAATTAGAAAATGAGTTTTTAATATAAAAATAATTCCTAGAATTTATATAATTCATAGAAAATGCATATGAACTCCAAATTAATCCATTCCACTTCCTATAATTTTGTAATATTATTGTTTATCAATTAGTGCCACTGGTTTTACATAAAAGTCACATTAAAATTGTTATCTTAACTAATCTTGTAATAAGCACATATAATCTTTGGAAAATCATAACTTAAAATCTACAACTCCAAATTTAGTGATTCCAGTTCCTGTGATTTTATTTTAATGTGTAGATTATTAATATGTATTTTGCATATAAGTTTGGTGTAATGTTAAATTTTGCCTATACAATGTTTGTTTGTATTGCTACGATTAGCAGTGAGGTCACGAGGATCTGAAGAGTCATCCTGGTACCTGGATTCTCAAGGCCCAGGCAAGTTGTGCCCTTGATCACTTCTTTTCACCTACTCATGTTCTAATTAATCATAATGATCTGCATAGGTTAATTTTGATGGGACCCAATAGGTTTCCCTAGTTTGTCTATCTTTATACCTTGTTTACCACTGAACTTTCTGGGTAGTACTTGCTAGTGCTATATGTGGTTTTGGGTATGGAGATACACCATTCATGATTATACTTTTGTTATCAGTTGTTATTTATGGTTCATGTTAAGATCATTATGTTAATTGGAACATGGAGCGACCACCCGGGAAAACAGTGCTACCACAAGGGTGGTATGGGACGCCCTTGGCTGATTAATTAGGAAAGCTAGTGGAAGACTACCTTACCCGAAAGGGGCAAGGGCAGTAGGGGAGAGGTCAGTGTAGGGAGGCCCTCGGGAGGATTTTGCTGCGATGGCGGTCCTGCAAGGGATTCCTGCACTGGATCTTCCTATAAACTGTAGCGGGTTTTCGGAAGCTAGTGGAACTTTGTAAAGGCCTCGTAGTGGATCCCTAGCCATTCACCTCGGAAGTGTCTAAGGGCTTTGCAAACCCTGGCGACATGGGATACACGACTTGTGGGTAAAGATGCGCAACCTCTGCAGAGTGTAAAACTGGTATACTAGCCGTGCTCACGGTCATGAGCAGCTCGGACCCTCACATGATTAAATTATGGAACTTAAACTCAATTTGTCATATGCATTGCATCGCAGGTGAAGTTGTTACTTTTGTTCTACTATTTAACTGGGTCGGTATATACTTATACTTAGTAACTGCTAATAAAATTTTGACCAACTTTAAAAGCAATGCTCAGCTCTAACCATCTTCTTTGGTAAGCCTTACACTTCACGTGAGCTCCCACCTTTGGCGAGTTCATGCACATTATTCCCCACAACTTGTTGAGCGATGAACGTATGTGAGCTCACTCTTGCTGTCTCACATACACCACAGGTCAAGAACAGGTACTGCAGGATGATGCTCATGGAGGATGCTGTGATGAGTTCGTGAGAGGTCTAGGCCGTCGTCTCCCAGTCAACTTTGGGTTGCTGGACCGTTGTCTCCTTATAATGTAACTATTTATTTGTATAGAACTCCTGTTATATATAAAGTTGTGACATTCGATCCTGTGCCACTATACATCATATGTATGAGACTTGGTCCCAGCATACCTGGTGTTTATGTTAACCCCGGGTTTTGGACCCCTAAAATCCGGGTGTTACAGCGACCGATGTGTTCGCCGAACACATGGTTCATGCACCGCTGGTACGTTGCACCCGCGTTCCTCAAACCGAACGGCATGGTGACATAGCAGTACATGCCGAAGGGCGTGATGAAAGAAGTCGCGAGCTGGTCGGACTCTTTCATCTTGATTTGATGATACCCTGAGTAGGCATCGAGGAAAGACAGGGTTTCGCACCCAGCAGTGGAATCCACGATTTGATCGATGCGAGGTAGAGGGTAGGGAACCTTCGGACATGCTTTGTTGAGACCAGTGTAGTCTACACACATCTGCCATTTCCCCCCTTTCTTTCTCACAAGCACAGGGTTGGCAAGCCATTCGGGATGGAATACCTCTTTGATGAACCCTGCTGCCATTAGCTTGTGGATCTCTTCGCCTATCACCCTGCGCTTTTCCTCGTCGAATCGGCGCAGAGGCTGCCTGACCGGTCGGGCTCCGGCCCGAATATCCAGCGAGTGCTCGGCGACATCCCTCGGTATGCCGGGCATGTCCGAGGGACTCCACGCAAAGACGTCAGCGTTTGCGCGGAGAAAGTCGATGAGCACTGCTTCCTATTTGGGGTCGAGCCCGGAACCGATCTAGATCTGCTTGGAGGTGTCGCCACTGGGGTCGAGAGGGACGGCCTTAACCGTCTCCGCCGACTCGAAATTGCTGGCGTGTCGCTTCACGTCTGGCACCTCTCGGGAGAGGTTTTCCAGGTCGGCGATGAGGGCCTCGGACTCGGCGAGGGCCTCGGCGTACTCCACGCACTCCACGTCGCATTCGAACGCGTGTTTGTACGTGGGGCCGATGGTGATGACCCCGTTGGGGCCTGACATCTTGAGCTTCAGGTAGGTGTAGTTGGGGATGGCCATGAACTTCGCGTAGCATGGCCTCCCCAATACCGCGTGGTAGGTTCCTCGGAACCCGACCACCTCGAACGTCAAAGTCTCCCTTCGGAAGTTGGAGGGTGTTCCAAAGCAGACAGGAAGGTCGAGCCATCCGAGGGGCTGGACGCGCTTCCCGGGAATGATCCCGTGGAAGGGCGCTGTCGGCGTTCCGAGACCGGGGGGCCCCCAGCCGACGAGTGAGTGTGCCGCGTGCCCCAGCCCAGATGGGTCGAGCGCGTGGGCGAGCGCGAAGGGGAGAGAGAGAGAGAGAGAGCGAGAGCGAGGCGGCCGGAGCCGGGTCGTGAGGGAGTCGGAGAATTCCCGCGGCCTTCGTGTTCGTCCCGCGCCCAGGTCGGGTGCGCTTGCAGTAGGGGGTTACAAGCGTCCGCGCGGGTGAGGGGAGCGAGCGGCCCCGAGAGAGCGCCTGCCCCTGCCCTTCGTTCCCGCGAGGCCAACCTTCTCTAAGAAGGCCCTGGTCCTTCCTTTTATAGGCGTAAGGAGAGGGTCCAGGTGTACAAATGGGGGTGTAGCAAGGTGCTACGTGTCTAGCGGGGGAGAGCTAGTGCCCTGAGTACATGCCAAGGTGGCAGCCGGAGAGATCTTGGCACCCAGCTAGTGTGGCGTCGTGGCTGTCGGAGGAGCGATGGAGCCGGACGGAGGGACAGCTGTCGGAGTGGCTGGGTCCTTGCTGACGTCTCCCTGCTTTCGTAAGGGAGCTGAGAGCCGCCGTCGTCATGGTCTAGCGGGGCGCCATCATTGCCTATCTGGCGGTGCTAGCCAGATGGGACGTCGGTCCTGTTCTCTGTGGCCCGAGTCGGCTCGGGGTAGGGTGATGATGACGCTTCCTGTCGACGTGGCGGGCTCGTGTCCTAGGTCGGACGACGTGGAGGCTCCTCCGAGGCCGAGGTCGAGTCCGTCCTGCATGGCCGAGACCGAACCTGAGCTCCTGGGTCGGGCGAGGCGGAGGTCGTTCGGCAGAGGCCAGGGTGGAGTCCGAGCCCTGGGTCGGGCGAAGCGGAGTTCGTCGTCTTCTGGGGCCTTAGCCCGAGTCCGAGCCCTGGGTCGGGCGGAGCGGAGTTCGCCGTCTTCCGGGGCCTTAGCCCGAGTCCGAGCCCTGGGTCGGGCGGAGCGGAGTTCGCCGTCTTCCGGGGCCTTAGCCCGAGTCCGAGCCCTGGGTCGGGCGGAGCGGAGTTCGCCGTCTTCCGGGGCCTTAGCCCGAGTCCGAGCCCTGGGTCGGGCGGGGCGGAGTTCGCCGTCTTCCGGGGCCTTAGCCCGAGTCCGAGCCCTGGGTCGGGCGGAGCTTCCTCTGGCGCTTTCGGCCAAGCCTGGCTACCCGTCAGTCTTACCTTTTGCGTTAAAGGCCCCAGTGATTTGGTCGGTCGGCGCGGTGATTTAGTCAGGGTTACTTCTTATCGAAGGCATGGCCTCGGGCGAGCCGGAGATGCGTCTGCCGTGAAAGAGGAGACCTCGGGCGAGATGGAACCATCTCAGGGTCGGCTGCCCTCGCCCGAGGCTAGGCTCGGGCGTGGCGTGATCGAGTCGCTCGTATGGACTGATCGCTGACTTAATCAGACCCATCAGGCCTCTACAGCTTTATGCTGATGGGGGTTACCAGCTGAGAATTAGGCGTCTTGAGGGTACCCCTAATTATGGTCCCCGACAGTAGCCCCCGAGCCTCGAAGGGAGTGTTAACACTCGCTTGGAGGCTTTCGTCGCACTTTTTTGCAAGGGGACCAGCCTTTCTCGGTTGCACTTTGTTCCGGTGGGTGCGCGCGAGCGCACCCGCCGGGTGTAGCCCCCGAGGCCTCGGAGGAGTGGTTTCACTCCTTCGAGGTCTTAATGCCTTGCGTAATGCTTCGGCTGGTCTGGTGGTTCCCTCATGCGAACAGGCCGTAGCCCAGGTGCACTGTCGGGGCCCAAGTTCTCGGGCTGGTATGTTGACGCTGTCAACGGTTTGGCCGGAGCCGGGTTTGCGAGAGCAGCCCCCGAGCCTCCGCACAGAGCGAGAGGACGATCAGGGACAGACTCGGCTTTTTTACATACGCCCCTACGTCACCTTTCCGCAAGGAGGAGGGGGGGAGAGCGCCATGTTACCCTCGATGGGCACCGAACATGGTGTCTCCGGTGAGCTGCGATCGGGTAATCCGAGTGGACGTCCGTGCCTCGTTCGTTGGGGGTCGGCTAGGGGCCCGGAGGCACGCCCAAAAGTACCTGCGGGTGATCTGCCGGACCCGGTCCCCTGGCGACGGGGTCCGAGGGCTCGTTGCCTCCCTCCGATGGGATTCCGTTACAGAGTCGTTCCCGCTGGTCTCGGAAATGTCCTAGGGTACCTCGGGAGCGCAGCCCGAGCCTTGGTTATGTATCGAACGTACCCCTGGTCATCCCTCGCTCGGTGTCTGAGGCGACTGTGAACCCTTCGAGGGGCCAGCCTTCGAACCCCTGATCAGTAATGGGCGCGGAGCCCGAGTAGCCTGAGGCGGTCGTGGGACCTTTCGGGGGCCGACCTTCGAACTGGGACCGGGTCCGGGGGCTCGTTGCCTCCCTCCGATGGGATTCCGTTACAGAGTCGTTCCCGCTGGTCTCGGAAATGTCCTAGGGTACCTCGGGAGCGCAGCCCGAGCCTTGGTTATGTATCGAACGTACCCCTGGTCATCCCTCGCTCGGTGTCTGAGGCGACTGTGAACCCTTCGAGGGGCCAGCCTTCGAACCCCTGATCAGTAATGGGCGCGGAGCCCGAGTAGCCTGAGGCGGTCGTGGGACCTTTCGGGGGCCGACCTTCGAACCCCTGACCAGTAGTGGGTGTCGGGCCCACGCGATCTGAGGCGGCTGTTGAACCCTTCGGGGGGCCAGCCTTCGAACCCCTGATCAGTAAGGAGGCTCGGAGCCTAGTTCCTTCACGGGGAAGGATCCCTTTGGGGTTATCCCCCTTCTCGGTCCCTGTTGCAAGAGATAGAGAAAGAGGAAAAGGGAAAAAAGGATGCGAAATTGAACGTCGTGGCGTACCTTATTCGGTGTGGTGGTTTTGGCGAAGGCGAAACGTTGCCAGCTGCTCCCGCCAGTAGCGCCGCCCATCGAGCCGCGGAGTTAATGCGCCGGAGCGAGTAGTTGGCGAGGCTGCCGTTGCGCGTGCGCGAGCCGTTCGAGGAACGGGTCACGGGCGTGTCGTCTTCACACCGTGAGAGAGAGGGAGTTCTCTTGCTGCCTCCGGATGGGACGTGAGCCCGGCTGATGGCGTGATCGCTGCTCTTGCGCGCCTGCCACTGTCATTACTGCCGGCCCACTTTTGACCGTGTTTGACCGCTGCGTCAGGCTGGCGCAGCTGGGCCGCGCGCCGGGCCGCCTTGGGTCGCGGTATTGGTTCCTCAACCGAGGAGGTGCGGTGGTGGCGCAAGTGGCATGGTGGCTTACATGCAGCGTCCGGCGCGCCGGTTGCGCGACGCGTGGGCTTGAGCCTTCATGCTGGCCTGTCAGGAGTCGGAGAGGAAGTCCACTTGGCGCGGTTGCATACCGCCCGCATGGCTGCCCGCCCCCTTCGCCCGTTGGTCTAGGCAAAAGTGGAGGGTCACTTGTAACCGCTGGGTGGTTGCGCGCACGCCGCGCGCGGCAGTTCGGCTTCTTTTGCTCGGAGTCGGTCCGCATGACAGGCGGGTCCTAGCCCCCGTGCCGCAGGGGAGGGCTTTGGAGGTGTGTTGGAGAAGACTCAGCCCGTGACGGTTGGGGGCGCGAGCACGGAGAGTTGCCTTTAAAAGGAGGGCGACCCCTTTCGTAGGGCGACCATGTCTTCTTCCTCCCTTATGCATCGCGTCTTTCTACCTTTCAAGCCCCCGGATGGGGGAAACCGCCGTCTTCGTGCCTCGTCGTCGGGGGATACCACTCCGTGGGAGCGGGTACCTTTCGGCCATCGTTCGGCTTCAAGGATTTTCATCACACAGCCCAGCGGCTCCCCTCCGCTGGTGATCACCCAAGACGGTGGCCTCCAGCTCCCGAATGGGGAGGGGCAAGCCGGGCTGCGGTCCTGGCCCCGCCCTCAGTGTTGAGGGTGTTCGTCATCCTCGCCGGGGCGGCGAGCGAGCCGAGCCGGGGCCCCACCTCCTACGCGGGTCGGCGGGCCACCTCATTTTCCAGCTTCTGGTGGTGGCAATCGCCTTTTAGCCCCACGGCGGAGACATCCTCCAGTCATGCCGGGGAAGGAGAACTGTTGCTGCCCAGCTAGGATGCAACATTCCGTCTTCCTCCTCGCATTCGCGGCGAGGACAGCTGCGAGGATCTGCCGGGGTGTTTAGGGGCGTCCCGCGTTTGCTGGTGATTCGCCCAGAGCTTGTTGCTCCACGGGCTTCCCTGGCGGGGAGGTTGTCCGTACCTGCGGGGACGGAACCGGAGTTCCGTTTGTAATGGCACTTCGAGTGCCGGGTTTTTTGTTCATTTTCGGCTTTCGGGGCCTGAACATGTATGTAACCACGGCACGGAGCCGTGCTTTTTCTTCATTCCCGAGCACTAAGACTCGTCTGCTGATTGTCCGAACCGCTTCACTAAGCATGAGTCGCCCCGTGTCAAGGTGACGAGTGAGGTATCCGTATCCCGGAGGCGTAGGAGTCCCTCGGCTCGGTCGGCCCTGTTGTCCGAGGCTCCTCTAGCTTAGTTAAAGAGACCCCTCGGCCGCTCTTCGACGAGCCGAGGCCGGGGGTAGCGATATCAGCATGAGCAGGGGCGGAGTTGGCTCGGGAATGAAACCTGGTTGGCCGGAGCCTAGCCGAGTCGTCCGTTGGCAGGACCGACGCCGGAGTTGGTCAGCCGAGGCTTCGGACCGGGCTCGTGCCCTCGGAAGGCGGTCGGCCGAGGCCCCGGAGGTGGCTGGCCGTGCCGCCTGCTCGGGCCGGATTCCTGGAGAAGTCCCTGACAACGATTGCCCGGGCGTGGTGATGACGCCGTCCTTTGGAGCGGAGGCCCTCGGACCGCGTCGCCGTCCGAGGCTAGTTCGGGCCTTGCCGAAGTTGCTGTTGATGCCGAGGGTGTCGCTGCCCCCTTCCAGCGCCAAGACCTGAGCCTGCAGGATCAGCTTGTCTTGTAGCATGTGCTTTGTGCGGCCGTCGAGGCCAGAACACACACCCTTGCTGTGTCGTAAAGCTGCGTCTCTTTTCCTCTCGTTCCAAGCATCTGGACTTTTTGTCGGTAACAGGGATATTTGTGCGAGCGAAAGTTGCTTCTCGCGGAAGGTGAGGAGTGAGGTATCCGTATCCCGGAGGCGTGGGAGTCCCTCGGCTCGGTCGGCCTTGCCGCTTACGCGCACTTTTACTCGTCCATGAGGCCCTATCACCGACTTAGTCGAGAAAACTTGAAGAATCGCTTTGACAGAAGAGCTTCCGAACGTAGAGACTTGTTCGATCCGCGGAGTCACCTTATCCGAGCGCGAGTTACTTATCGCAGAAGGTGATGAGTGAGGTATCCGTATCCCGGAGGCGTAGGAGTCCCTCGGCTCGGTCAGCCTTGGCTGCTTACGTGTACTCTATCGTTTCCATGACCCACTTTTCGAAGTAGTCAAAAAGCACGAAAGATATTCTGATAAAAGAGATTTTTTGTTCGAGGAAAATTTTGACGCAGAGGGGGTTTCCCCCCTTTTAGCCCCCGAGGGAGGGTCGGGCTTTGCCGAGGCGAGGCCGACCCTTCCTTGTTGACTAAACTTTGCGTGGGTGCGAGGTATATGAACAATTTGGAAACATCTCAAGGGTAGAAGCGACGTAGCTGTTGGATGTTCCAAGCGTTGCCGTAGACCTCGCCTTGACTGTTGGCCAGCTTGTACGTTCCGGGCTTCAGAACTTTGGCGATGACGAACGGCCCCTCCCAGGGGGGCGTGAGCTTGTGCCTCCCTCGGGTGTCTTGCCGCAGCCGAAGCACCAGATCGCCCACCTGGAGGTCTCGGGGTCGGACCCCTCGGGCGTGGTAGCGTCGCAGGGACTGCTGATACCGCGCCGAGTGTAGTAGGGCCCTGTCCCGAGCCTCATCCAGCTGGTCCAGCGAGTCTTCTCGGCTAGCTTGGTTGCTTTCTTCGTTGTAAGCCCTCGTCCTCGGGGAGCCGTATTCTAGGTCAGTGGGCAGGACGGCCTCGGCCCCGTAGACCAGGAAGAACGGCGTGAAACCCGTGGCTCAGCTTGGCGTCGTCCTCAGGCTCCAGACCACCGAGGGGAGTTCCTTCATCCATCGCTTGCCGAACTTGTTGAGATCATTGTAAATCCGAGGCTTGAGCCCCTGTAGAATCATGCCATTGGCACGTTCTACTTGCCCATTCGACATGGGGTGAGCTACGGCGGCCCAGTCTACCCGGATGTTGTGATCCTCGCAAAAATCCAGGATTTTTTTTTCCGGTGAACTGGGTGCCGTTGTCGGTGATGATGGAGTTCGGGACCCCGAAGCGATGGATGATGTTGGTGAAGAACGCCACCGCCTGCTCGGATCTGATGCTGTTCAGGGGTCGGACCTCGATCCACTTGGAGAATTTGTCGATGGCGACCAGCAGGTGCGTGTAGCCCCCGGGCGCCTTCTGCAGAGGGCCGACGAGGTCCAGACCCCACACAGCGAAGGGCCAGGTGATGGGTATCGTCTGCAGAGCCTGAGCGGGCAGGTGGGTCTGCTTCGCATAGAATTGGCACCCTTCGCAGGCGCGGACAATTCTAGTGGCGTCAGCCACCGCCGTCGGCCAGTAGAAGCCTTGGCGGAAAGCGTTCCCAACGAGGGTTCGAGGTGCTGCATGATGGCCGCAAGCCCCCGAGTGTATTTCCTGTAGGAGTTCCTGACCCTCGGCGATGGAGATGCATCGCTGGAGGATGCCCGAGGGGCTACGGTGGTAGAGCTCCTTTTCATCGCCCAGCAAGACGAACGACTTGGCGCGTCGTGCTACCCGCCGAGCCTCGGCTCGGTCGAGGGGCAGTTCTCCTTGGCGGAGATATTGCAGGTACGGGGTCTGCCAATCCTGACCTGGCATGACCCCGCTCTGCTCCTCCTCGATGTGCAGTGCTTCGTCCTCGGGGGTCGAGGGCTCCTCGAGTTGAGCCGAGGATGGCTCGGGCTGGGACGAGGTCGCCTCGGACGGGGCCGAGGGCACTTCGGGCTCGAGCGTGTCGCCTATCTTGATGGAGGGTTGGTGCAGATCCCGGGAGAAGACGTCCGGGGGAACCGTTGTTCGCCCCGAGGCTATCTTCGCCAGCTCGTCCGCAGTCTCGTTGTAGCGCCGGGCGATGTGGTTAAGCTCGAGACCGTAGAACTTGTCTTCCAGGCGTCGAACCTCGTCACAGTAGGCCTCCATCTTCGGGTCGCGGCAGTGGGAGTTCTTCATGACTTGGTCGATGACGAGCTGCGAGTCGCCGCGTGCATCGAGGCGTCGGACCCCTAGCTCGATGGCGATTCGCAATCCGTTGATCAGAGCCTCGTACTCAGCCACATTGTTGGACGCCGGGAAATGGAGGCGGAGCACGTAGCGCAGGTGTTTCCCGAGGGGCGAGACGAAGAGCAGGCCCGCGCCGGCTCCCGTCTTCATTAGCGACCCGTCGAAAAACATGGTCCAGAGCTCCGGTTGGATCGGCGCCGTTGGCAACTGGGTGTCGACCCATTCGGCTACGAAGTCCGCCAGTACCTGGGACTTGATGGCCTTCCGTGGGGCGAACGAGATTGCCTCGCCCATGATTTCCACCGCCCACTTCGCGATCCGTCCCGAGGCTTCTCGGCACTGGATGATCTCCCCCAGGGGGAAGGATGACACCACAGTCACCGGATGGGACTCGAAGTAATGTCGCAGCTTTCGCCTCGTTAGGATCACTGCATACAGCAGCTTCTGGACTTGTGGGTAGCGGATCTTGGTCTCGGACAGCACTTCGCTGACGAAGTAAACTGGCCTCTGAATGGGCAAAGCATGCCCCTCTTCCTGCCTTTCGACTACGATCGCGGCGCTGACCACCTGAGTGGTTGCGGCGACGTAGACCAAGAGGGTTTCTCCATCAGCTGGGGGTACCAAGACGGGCGCCTGGGTGAGGAGCGTCTTCAGGTTCCCGAGGGCTTCCTCGGCCTCGGGGGTCCAAGTGAAGCACTCGGCCTTTCTTAAGAGACGGTACAGGGGCAGGCCTCTTTCGCCGAGGCGCGAGATGAAGCGGCTCAAGGCCGCGAGGCACCCCATGACCTTCTGTACGCCTTTTAAGTCCTTGATGGGCCCCATGTTTGTGATGGCCGCGATCTTCTCCGGGTTGGCTTCGATGCCCCGCTCGGAGACGATGAATCCCAAAAGCATGCCCCGGGGCACCCCGAAGACGCACTTCTCGGGATTGAGCTTGACGCCCTTCGCCTTGAGACACCGGAATGTCAGTTCGAGGTCGGGGAGAAGGTCGGAGGCTTTCCTCGTCTTGACTACGATGTCATCGACGTAGGCCTCGACCGTGCGACCGATGTGTTTGCCGAACACATGGTTCATGCACCGCTGGTACGTTGCACCCGCGTTCCTCAAACCGAACGGCATTGTGACATAACAGTACATGCCGAAGGGCGTGATGAAAGAAGTCGCGAGCTGGTTGGACTCTTTCATCTTGATTTGATGATACCCTGAGTAGGCATCGAGGAAAGACAGGGTTTCGCACCCTGCAGTGGAGTCCACGATTTGATCGATGCGAGGTAGAGGGTAGGGGACTTTCGGACATGCTTTGTTGAGACCAGTGTAGTCTACACACATCCGCCATTTTCCCCCTTTCTTCCTCACAAGTACAGGGTTGGCAAGCCATTCGGGATGGAATACCTCTTTGATGAACCCTGCTGCTATCAGCTTGTGGATCTTCTCGCCTATCACCCTGCGCCTTTCCTCGTCGAATCGGCGCAGAGGCTGTCTGACCGGTCGGGCTCCGGCCCGAATATCCAGCGAGTGCTCGGCGACTTCCCTCGGTATGCCGGGCATGTCCGAGGGACTCCACGCAAAGACGTCGGCGTTTGCGCGGAGAAAGTCGACGAGCACTGCTTCCTATTTGGGGTCGAGCCCGGAACCGATCCGGATCTGCTTGGAGGTATCGCCGCTGGGGTCGAGAGGGTCGGCCTTAACCGTCTCTGCTGGCTCGAAGTTGCCGACGTGTCGCTTCACGTCCGGCACCTCTCGGGAGAGGCTTTCCAGGTCTGCAATGAGGGCCTCGGCGTACTCCACGCACTCCACATCGCATTCGAACGCGTGCTTGTACGTGGGGCCGACGGTGATGACCCCGTTGGGGCCCGGCATCTTGAGCTTCAGGTAGGTGTAGTTGGGGATGGCCATGGACTTCGCGTAGCATGGCCTTCCCAATACTGCGTGGTAGGTTCCTCGGAACCCGACCACCTCGAACGTCAGAGTCTCCCTTCGGAAGTTGGAGGGTGTTCCGAAGCAGACAGGAAGGTCGAGCTGTCCGAGGGGCTGGACGCGCTTCCCGGGAATGATCCCGTGGAAGGGCGCAGCGCCTGCTCGGACGAACGACAGATCGACGCGCAGGAGCCTGAGGGTCTCAGCGTAGATGATGTTGAGGTAGCTGCCCCCATCCATCAAGACCTTGGTGAGCCTGGCGTCGCCGATGACGGGATCGACGACGAGCGGGTACTTTCCTGGGCTCGGCACGCGGTCGGGGTGGTCATCCTGGTCGAAGGTGATGGGCTTGTCGGACCAGTCTAGGTAGACTGGCGCCGCCACCTTCACCGAGCAGACCTCCCGACGCTCCTGCTTACGATGCCGAGCCGAGGCGTTCGCCGCATGCCCTCCATAGATCATGAAGCAGTCGCGGACCTCGGGGAACTCTCCTGCTTGGTGATCTTCCTTCTTGCCGTCGTCGCGGGCCTTGTCACCCTCTGCGGGTGGCCCGGCCCGGTGGAAGTGGCGCCGAAGCATGACGCACTCCTCGAGGGTGTGCTTGACGGGCCCCTGATGGTAGGGGCACGTCTCCTTTAGTGCCTTGTCGAAGAGGTTGGCGCCTCCGGGGGGCTTCCGAGGGTTCTTGTACTCGGCAGCGGCGACAAGGTCCGTGCTGGCGGCGTCGCGTTTCGCTTGCGACTTCCTCCTGCCTTTCTTCTTGGCGCCGAGCGGAGTAGACGCCTCGGGAGCATCTTCCGACGGGCGGCCCTGGGGCTGCTTGTCCTTTCGGAAGATGGCCTCGACCGCCTCCTGACCAGAGGCGAACTTGGTGGCGATGTCCATCAGCTCGCTCGCCCTGGTGGGGGTCTTGCGACCCAACTTGTTCACCAGGTCACGGCAGGTGGTGCCGGCAAGGAACGCACCGATGACATCGGAGTCGGTGATGTTGGGCAGCTCGGTGCGCTGCTTCGAGAATCGTCGGATGTAGTCCCGAAGGGACTCTCCCGGCTGTTGCCGACAGCTTCGGAGGTCCCAGGAATTCCCGGGGCGCACGTACGTGCCCTGGAAGTTGCCAGCGAAATCCTGGACCAGATCTTCCCAGTTGGAAATCTGCCCCGGAGGCAGGTGTTCCAACCAAGCGCGAGTAGGGATGAAAGTGGTAATTGGAACTGTTAGAACAAATTTAATATTTTAAAATAGATATATATAAAATTTGTTGTTGATCTTTTCTTATGTTATCAAGCACATTAGTACAAATATGAATAAAATATTATATAAGTTGTTTTATGTATTATTTGCTCCCTACAACACAAAAAGTTGAAAAAATTACCGAATTTATTTCCGAATCTATACCGAAGTTTATATCTATTATTTGAGAAAATGTAGGATGAATTTGAGGTTTACCTTTTATGAATCTTAACAAGCTGGATGTTAAAAACAAGAATATAAATTTGTATTGTATATTCTATATCCTATTTATTCGTAATCAAAGAAAAAACTGATTACCGAATAAATACCGTTTCCGACCGTTTTCATCCCTAAGCGCGAGCGGTGTCGGAAAGGAACAGGGGGAGGTTGCGGATGATGAGGTTGTCGTCGTCCGTCCCACCCAGTTGACAGGCCAGGCGGTAGTCCGCAAGCCACAATTCCGGTCTCGTTTCCCCCGAGTACTTTGTGATAGTAGTCGGGGGTCGGAATCGGGGCGGAAACGGCGCCCGCCGAATGGCTCGGCTAAAGACCTGCGGACCGGGTGGTTCGGGCGAGGGACTCCGATCCTCCCTGCTGTCGTAGCGTCCCCCACGCCTGGGGTGATAACCTCGGCGCACCCTTTCGTCGAGGCGGGCCCGACGGTCGCGATGAGGGTGCTCGTCGCCGAGGTGGCCCGGGGCCGCAGGCGCGGTGTTGCGCGTGCGCCCGGTGTAGACCGAGGCTTCCCGCGTGAGTCGGGAAGTCGCGGCACGAGGTTCCGAGGGGTACCCCTGCCTTCGGGAGGCAGAGCTCTCGGCCCGCCGGGCCGCAGCGCCTTCCAGGAGATGCTTGAGTTCTCCCTGGATTCGCCGACCCTCGGTGGTTGATGACTCCGGCATCGCGCGGAGGAGCATCGCTGCGGCGGCCAGGTCCTGACCGGTTCCGCCGGATGCGGGTGGCGGTCTGTCCCTGGCATCGTTGGCGATGCGGTGCTGGAGACCTTGGGGCAGGTGACGTATTCCTCCGGCCGGGGGCTGGCTCGCCCATACCTGCCCGATGTTCTGGCGGATTGCCTCGAGCGCTCCTGCTCCCTCATCGAGCCCGGCCTGCGCCCCGCGGACTTGCTCGAGCTGTGGGTCGTGACCCCCCGCCGGAACGGGGACCACAGCTAGCTCCCGCGGGATGTCGGCGCGAGGCGCCGGCCTAGGGGGATCACCATCCTCCGGCATGCCGAGACAGCCGCCTCCGGAGGGATCCCCTAGCTCGACGTGGAAACATTCGCGGCTCGGGCCGCAGTCCTTGTCGTCAAGGCTGCGGCTGCCGTCGGAACAGTCGGAGAGGCAGTAGTCACATGCGGCCATGAAGTCCCGCATGGCACTGGGGTTGCCAAATCCGGAGAAATCCCAGCAGATGCTGGGGTCGTCATCTTCCTCGGACCCAGAGGGTCCGTAGGTCGAGACACCCGTCAATCGGTCCCAAGGCGACCGCACACGAAACCCCAGAGAGGTTGCACTCGCCTCAACGTGAGCGCCCGCCAAAGCGAGGTCGCCAGGCGGGTTGAGGCCGAGTCGAAATGACGAAGGATGGGAATCAGCCCGTACCTTTTGGTCGACGAGGATCGACGAAGTCGCATCGGGGGCTGATCGTGCTGTCGTCCTGGGTGCGAGGGCGACGTCCTGCAGGCTCTCCGTGAGCGTGCTGGCGTCGTCCACTTGCTCAGGATCGGCGTGACGCGGGGGGACGGCGCTCGCCTTCGCCTCAAACGCGGGGGTGATGCCCGACACGTCCTCCGTTGGGGCGCTGGGGATGTCGATTCGCTCGACAGTCGACTGAGCGCAGCCTCCCGCTCGGCCTTGGTTGCCCCGCCTCCTCCTCCGATGGCGAGGGAGAGGACGGAGCGAACTCGAAAGTTGTCCTTCCCCCACGCGGGAAAGGCGTCGTCGATTCCGCCGCCGGCGGGCGGGCTGTCCGCCACCGTTGTCGCTGTCGCGTGGCGGTGGAAGGAGTGTCATGTCGTAGCTGCCGTCGAAAGACATGAACTCGAGACTCCTGAAACGGAGCACCGTCCCGGGTTGAAGAGGTCGTTGGAGACTGCCCATTTGGAGCTTGACGGGAATCTACTCGTCAACACGCAGCAGGCCCCTACCTGGCGCGCCAACTGTCGGCGTTCCGAGACCGGGGGGTCCCCGAGCCGACGAGTGAGTGTGCCGCGTGCCCCAGCCCAGATGGGTCGAGCGCGTGGGCGAGCGCGAAGGGGGGGGAGAGCGAGAGCGAGGCGGCCGGAGCCGGGTCGTGAGGGAGTCGGAGAATTCCCATGGCCTTCGTGTTCGTCCCGCGCCCAGGTCGGGTGCGCTTGCAGTAGGGGGTTACAAGCGTCCGCGCGGGTGAGGGGAGCGAGCGGCCCCGAGAGAGCGCCTGCCCCTGCCCTTCGTTCCCGCGAGGCCAACCTTCTCTAAGAAGGCCCTGGTCCTTCCTTTTATAGGCGTAAGGAGAGGGTCCAGGTGTACAAATGGGGGTATAGCAAGGTGCTACATGTCTAGCGGGGGAGAGCTAGTGCCCTGAGTACATGCCAAGGTGGCAGCAGGAGAGATCTTGGCACCCAGCTAGTGTGGCGTCGTGGCTGTCGGAGGAGCGATGGAGCCAGACGGAGGGACAGCTGTCGGAGTGGCTGGGTCCTTGCTGACGTCTCCCTGCTTTCGTAAGGGAGCTGAGAGCCGCCGTCGTCATGGTCTAGCGGGGCGCCATCATTGCCTATCTGGCGGGGCTAGCCAGATGGGACGTCGGTCCTGTTCTCTGCGGCCCGAGTCGGCTCAGGGTAGGGTGATGATGACGCTTCCTGTCGACGTGGCGGGCTCGTGTCCTAGGTCGGACGACGTGGAGGCTCCTCTGAGGCCGAGGTCGAGTCCGTCCTGCATGGCCGAGACCGAACCTGAGCTCCTGGGTCGGGCGAGGCGGAGGTCGTTCGGCAGAGGCCAGGGTGGAGTCCGAGCCCTGGGTCGGGCGAAGCGGAGTTCGTCGTCTTCTGGGGCCTTAGCCCGAGTCCGAGCCCTGGGTCGGGCGGAGCGGAGTTCGCCGTCTTCCGGGGCCTTAGCCCGAGTCCGAGCCCTGGGTCGGGCGGAGCGGAGTTCGCCGTCTTCCGGGGCCTTAGCCCGAGTCCGAGCCCTGGGTCGGGCGGAGCGGAGTTCGCCGTCTTCCGGGGCCTTAGCCCGAGTCCGAGCCCTGGGTCGGGCGGGGCGGAGTTCGCAGTCTTCCGGGGCCTTAGCCCGAGTCCGAGCCCTGGGTCGGGCGGAGCTTCCTCTGGCGCTTTCGGCCAAGCCTGGCTACCCGTCAGTCTTACCTTTTGCGTTAAAGGCCCCAGTGATTTGGTCGGTCGGCGCGGTGATTTAGTCAGGGTTACTTCTTATCGAAGGCATGGCCTCGGGCGAGCCGGAGATGCGTCTGCCGTGAAAGAGGAGACCTCGGGCGAGACGGAACCATCTCAGGGTCGGCTGCCCTCGCCCGAGGCTAGGCTCGGGCGTGGCGTGATCGAGTCGCTCGTATGGACTGATCCCTGACTTAATCAGACCCATCAGGCCTCTGCAGCTTTATGCTGATGGGGGTTACCAGCTGAGAATTAGGCGTCTTGAGGGTACCCCTAATTATGGTCCCCGATAGGCGCAGCGCCCGCTCGGACGGAGGACAGATCGACGCGCAGAAGCCTGAGGGTCTCGGCGTAGATGATGTTGAGGCAGCTGCCCCCATCCATCAGGACCTTGGTGAGCCTAACGTCGTCGATGATGGGGTCGACGACGAGCGGGTACTTCCCCGGGCTCGGCACGTGGTCGGGGTGGTCAGCTTGGTCGAAGGTGATGGGCTTGTCGGACCAGTCTAGGTAGACTGGCGCCGCCTCCTTCACCGAGCAGACCTCCCGACACTCTCGCTTGCGATGCCGAGCCGAGGCATTCGCCGCATGCCCTCCGTAGATCATGAAGCAGTCGTGGACCTCGGGGAACTCTCCTGCTTGGTGATCTTCCTTTTTGTCGTCGTCGTGGGCCCTGCCACCCTCTGCGGGTGGCCCGGCCTTGTGGAAGTGGCGCCGAAGCATGACGCGCTCCTCGAGGGTGTGCTTGACGGGCCCCTGATGGTAAGGGCACGGCTCCTTGAGCATCTTGTCGAAAAGGTTAGCACCTCCGGGGGGCTTCCGAGGGTTCTTGTACTCGGCGGCGGCGACAAGGTCCGCGTCGGCGGCGTCGCGTTTCGCTTGCGACTTCTTCCTGCCTTTCTTCTTGGCGCCGCGCAGAGTAGACGCCTCGGGAGCCTCTTCCGACGGGCGGCCCCGGGGCTGCTTGTCCTTTCGGAAGATGGCCTCGACCGCCTCCTGGCCAGAGGCGAACTTGGTGGCGATGTCCATCAGCTCGCTCGCCCTGGTGGGGGTCTTGCGACCCAACTTGCTCACCAGGTCATGGCAAGTGATGCCGGCAAGGAACGCGTCGATGACATCTGAGTCGGTGATGTTGGGCAGCTCGGTGCGCTGCTTCGAGAATCGCCGGATGTAGTCCCGAAGAGACTCCCCTGGCTGTTGCCGGCAGCTTCGGAGGTCCCAGGAATTCCCGGGGCGCACGTACGTGCCCTGGAAGTTGCCGGCGAAGGCTTGGACCAAATCCTCCCAGTTGGAGATCTGCCCCGGAGGCAGGTGCTCCAACCAGGCGCGAGCAGTGTTGGAGAGGAACAGGGGGAGGTTGCGGATGATGAGGTTATCGTCGTCTGTTCCACCCAGTTGACAGGCCAGGCGGTAGTCCGCGAGCCACAATTCCGGTCTTGTTTCCCCGAGTACTTTGTGATAGTAGTCGGGGGTCGGAATCGGGCCGGAAACGGTGCCCGCCGAATGGCCCGGCTGAAGGCCTGCGGACCGGGTGGTTCGGGCGAGGGACTCCGATCCTCCCCGCTGTCGTAGCGTCCCCCACGCCTGGGGTGATAGCCTCGGCGCACCCTTTCGTCGAGGCGGGCCCGACGGTCGCGACGATGGTGCTCGTTGCCGAAGTGGCCCGGGGCCGCAGGCGCGGTGTTGCGCGTGCGCTCGGTGTAGACTGAGGCTTCCCGCATGAGTCGGGAAGTCGCGGCATGAGGTTCCGAGGGGTACCCCTGCCTTTGGGAGGCAGAGCTCTCGGCCCGCCGGGCCGCAGCGCCTTCCAGGATATTCTTGAGCTCTCCCTGGATTCGCCGACCCTCGGTGGTTGATGGCTCCGGCATCGCGCGGAGGAGCATCGCTGCGGCTGCCAGGTTCTGACCGATCCCACTGGATGCGGGTGGCGGCCTGTCCCTGGCATCGTTGGCGACGTGGTGCTGGAAACCCTGGGGCAGGTGACGTATTTCTCCGGCCGGGGGCTGGCCCGCCCATACCTGCCCGACGTCCCTGCGGATCGACTCGAGCGCTCCTGCGCCCTGCGGACTTGCTCGAGCTGTGGGTCATGACCCCCCCCGCCGGAACGGGGACCATAGCTAGCTCCCGCGGGATGTCGGCGCGAGGCACCGGCCTAGGGAGATCGCCATCCTCCGGCATGCCGAGACGGTTGCCTTTGGAGGGATCCCCTAGCTCGACGTGGAAACATTCGCGGCTCGGGCCGCAGTCCTTGTCGTCAAGGCTGCGGCTGCCGTCGGAACAGTCGGAGAGGCAGCAGTCACATGCGGTCATGAAGTCCCGCATGGCACTGGGGTTGCCAGATCCAGAGAAATCCCAGCAGATGCTAGGATCGTCATCTTCCTCGGACCCAGAGGGCCCGTAGGTCGAGACGTCCGTCAATCGGTCCCAAGGCGACCGCACACGAAACCCCAGAGGGGTTGCACTCGCCTCAACGTGAGCGCCCGCCAAAGCGAGGTCGCTAGGCGGGTTGAGGTCGAGTCGAAAGGACGTAGGATGGGAATCAGTCGGTACCTTTTGGTCGACGAGGAGCGACGTAGTCACATCGGGGACTGATTGCGCCGTCGTCTTGGGTACGAGGGCGACGTCCTGCAGGCCCTCCGCGAACGTGCTGGCGTCGTCCACTTGCTCGGGATTGGCGTGTCGCGGGGGGACGGCGCCCGCCTTCGTCTCAAACGCGAGGTCGACGCCCGACGCGTCCTCCGTTGGGGCGCTGGGGATGTCGATTCGCTCGACAGCCGATGGAGCGCAGCCTCCCGCCCGGCCTTGGTTGCCCCGCCTCCTCCTCCGATGGCGAGGGAGAGGACGGGGCGAGCTCGAATGTTGTTCTTCCACCACGCGGGGAAGACGTCGTCGATTCCGCCGCCGGCGGGCGGGCTGTCGGCCGCCATTGTCGTCGTCGCGCGGCGGTGGAAGGAGTATCATGTCGTAGCTGCCGTCGAGAGACATGAACTCAAGACTCCCAAAACGGAGCACTGTCCCGGGTTGGAGAGGTCGTTGGAGACTGCCCATCTGGAGCTTGACGGGAAACTGCTCGTCAACACGCAGCAGGCCCCTACCTGGCGCGCCAACTGTCGGCGTTTCGAGACCGGGGGGTCCCTAAGCCGACGAGTGAGTGTGCCGCGTGCCCCAGCCCAGATGGGTCGAGCGCGTGGGCGAGCGCGAAGGGGGGAAAGCGAGGTGGCCGGAGCCGAGTCGTGAGGGAGGTGGAGATCCCGCGGCCTTCATGTTCGTCCCGCGCCCAGGTCGGGTGCGCTTGATGTAGGGGGTTACAAGCGTCCACGCGGGTGAGGGAAGCGAGCGGCCCCAAGAGAGCGCCTGCCCCGTCCTCGTTCCCGCGCGGCCAACCTTCTCTAAGAAGGCCCTGGTCCTTCCTTTTATAGGCGTAAGGAGAGGGTCCAGGTGTACAATGGGGGTGCAGCAGAGTGCTACGTGTCTAGCGGGGGAGAGCTAGCGCCCTAAGTACATGCCAAGGTGGCAGCCGGAGAGATCTTGGCACCCAGCTGGTGTGGTGTCGTGGCTGTCGGTGGAGCAACGGAGCCTAACGGAGGGACAGCTGTCGGAGCTGTTGGGTCCTTGCTGACGTCTCCCTGCTTCCGTAAGGGAGCTGAGAGCCGCCGCCGTCACAGGGCTAGCGGGGCGCCATCATTGCCTATCTGGCGGAGCTAGCCAGATGGGACGTCGGTCTTGTTCTCTACGGCCCGAGTCGGCTCGGGGTAGGGTGATGATGGCGCTTCCTGTTGACGTGGCGGACTTGTGCCCTAGGTCGGGCGACGTGGAGGCTCCTCCGAGGCCGAGGTCAAGTCTGTCTTCCATGGCCGAGGCCGAGCCCGAGCTCCTGGGTCAGGCGAGGCGGAGGTCGTTCGGCGGAGGCCAGGGCGGAGCCCGACCCCTGGGGTCGGGCGAAGCGGAGTTCGTCGTCTTCTGGGGCCTTAGCCCGAGTCCGAGCCCTGGGTCGGGCGGAGCGGAGTTCGCCGTCTTCCGGGGCCTTAGCCCGAGTCCGAGCCCTGGGTCGGGTGGAGCGGAGTTCGCCGTCTTCCGGGGCCTTAGCCCGAGTCCGAGCCCTGGGTCGGGCGGAGCGGAGTTCGCCGTCTTCCGGGGCCTTAGCCCGAGTCCGAGCCCTGGGTCGGGCGGAGCGGAGTTCGCCGTCTTCCGGGGCCTTAGCCCGAGTCCGAGCCCTGGGTCGGGCGGAGCTTCCTATGGCGCCTTTGGCAAGGCCTGACTGCCTGTCAGTCTCACTCTGTCAAGTGGCACTGCAGTCGGGATGGCGCAGGCGGCGCTGCCTTTCTGTCAGACCGGTCAGTGAAGCGGCGAAGTGACGGCGGTCACTTTGGCTCTGCCGGGGGGCGCGCGTCAGGATAAATGTGTCAGGCTACCTTTGCGTTAAATGCCCCTGCGACTTGGTCGGTCGGCGCGGCGATTTAGTCAGGGTTGCTTCTTAACGAAGGCAAGGCCTCGGGCGAGCCGGAGATGCGTCTGCCGTAAAAAGGGGGCCTCGGCCTAGACGGAAACACCTCAGGGTCGGCTGCCCTTGCCCGAGGCTAGGCTCGGGCGAGGCGTGATCGAGTCGCTCGTATGGACTGATCCCTGACTTAATCGCACCCATCAGGCCTCTGCAGCTTTATGCTGATGGGGGTTACCAGCTGAGAATTAGGTGTCTTGAGGGTACCCCTAATTATGGTCCCCGACAAATAGACATAGCCCGAGTACTCTTACTTGGCCCAATAATTGACAGCGGCCTCTAGCAAGACACGTCAACTCCTATGTGTACGTAAAGATCATATCAGACGAACCATTGCGACATTAAGTACATGTCGTTCCCTTTGTCTCACGATATTTGGTCTGGCTCTAAGCTGACCTCTCTTTCTCGATACTGTGAATTGGAATCCTTTCAATGGTTAACTCTTAACCCTAGCACGGCCATGCATTTCTTGATCCAATCACTCGAGGGGCCCAGAGATATCTCTCTCACAAAGAGAGGGACAAATTCCATCTTGACTGACCATGCCTCATAGCATGCTTCCTGACAAACCCAAAACTACCTTTATAACTACCCAGTTACGGGATAGCGTTTGATAGTCCCTAAGTAAGTCAATTCACATCTTGAGAACATGCGACAATCTCAGGTCTAAGGATACAGTATTCATGTTGCAAGAAGAGAACTATATTACAATATCTCACGTTGGGTCGGTCCAGCCTCATGTCATACATGCACCCACATTATTAATTTAACATCTCCATGTTCATGACTTGTGAAATGTAGTCATCAACTAATACATGTGCTAGTCATCGACTTTGACTAGGGACATCATTTAGAATAACCATATAAGTAAAGAATCTCACAAACAATTCACATAATTGCTAATCAATACAAGGTGCCTTCCATGGATATTCAATTAAGCAATATATATATCATGGATACAAAGAAATATGCTCATCTCTATGATTATCTCTAGGGCATATTTCTAACAGTCTCCCACTTGCACTAGAGTTAATCTAGAAGATATCTAATACCCATAGATCTCACGTGTGCCTCATGCTTAGGTTGTGGAAGAGGTTTTGTCAAAGGATCAGCAACATTCAAATCCGTATGTATTTTGCATATATTTATCTCACCCCGCCTAATGAATTCCCGTATGAGGTGAAACTTCCGCAGTACGTGTTTGTTTTTCTGGTGGTTCCTTGGCTCCTTAGCTTGCACAATAGCCCCATTGTTGTCACAGTAGAGGTTCAATGGGCTAGATGCATTAGGAAACACACCAAGCTCGATGAGGAACTTTCTTATCCAAACACCTTCCTTCGCAGATTCAGAAGCTGCAATGTACTCGGCTTCTGTTGTAGAATCAGTCACAGTCTCCTGTTTGGAACTCTTCCAACTAACAGCACCACCATTTATTGTGAACACAAAACCTGATTGCGATTTTAACTCGTCTGGGTCAGTTTGGAAGCTAGCATCGGTGTAACCAGTTACAACGAGCTCCTCCTTACCCCCATATACCAGGAACATATCTTTAGTCCTTAAGTACTTAAGAATGTCTTTTACCGCTGTCCAGTGATCCTCACCTGGATCAGCCTGGTATCTACTCGTAGCACTTATAGCGTATGAAACATCTGGGCGTGTACTTATCATGGCATACATGATTGAACCAATTGCTGAGGCATATGGTACCTTACTCATGCGCTCCCGCTCATTAGCCGTTGCAGGACATTGCATCTGGCTAAGGTGTTTACCATGTGACATAGGTATGAACCCTTTCTTGGACTGTTCCATGTTGAACCGTTTCAAAACCTTGTCAATGTACGTATCTTGACTTAATCCTATAAGCCTCTTCGACCTATCTCTATAGATCCTTATGCCTAAAATATATGCTACTTCCCCTAAGTCCTTCATAGAAAAACTCTTTTTCAGTGAAGCCTTGACGGACTCCAGCATAGGAATGTCATTCCCAATCAATAATATGTCATCCACATACAAGATTAGAAATACAACAGCGCTCCCACTTTCCTTCTTGTAAACACAAGCTTCTTCTTCATTCTGATGAAAACCAAGCCCTTTGATCACTTCATCAAAACGAATGTTCCAACTCCGAGATGCTTGCTTCAACCCATAAATGGATTTCTGAAGTTTGCATATCTTTCCAGCATTGATCGGATCGACAAAACCCTTGGGCTGTATCATATACACGTCCTCATCTAGGTTTCCATTAAGGAAAGCTGTTTTGACATCCATCTGCCAAATCTCATAATCGAAATATGCGGCAATAGCTAGAATGATCCGAATAGATTTAAGCATCGCTACTGGCGAGAATGTCTCGTCATAGTCAACTCCTTGAACTTGTCGAAAACCCTTTGCAACAAGTCGAGCCTTATAGATGTGAACATTTCCATCCATGTCTTTCTTCTTCTTATAGATCCATTTGCATTCTATAGGTCTAACACCAACAAGCGGGTCAACCAAGTTCCAAACTTGATTTTCTCCCATGGAATCTATCTCGGATCTCATGGCGACATGCCATTTCTCGGAATCTGGGTCCATCATCGCTTCTGAATATGTTGCAGGTTCGTCGTTGTCTAACAACAACACTTCCCCATTGCCCAACAATAGCACTTCTCCTCGTGCCTCGCGAAGCCTTGCTGACCTTCGTGGTTGTGGTGGTGATTCTCTTGCCATAGACATCTCAACTTGTTCTGCTACATTAGCATCACTTGTTGAATCTTGTCCCACTGGCTCATCCTGAACTTCTTCAAGATACACCTTTTGTTTACTTTTCTCTCTTTTGAGAAACTCTTTCTCTAAGAACACACCGTTCCGGGCGACAAACACTTTGCCCTCTGACCGGTGGTAAAAGTAATATCCTAAAGTTTCCTTTGGATATCCCACGAACATGCACTTGTCCGATTTTGGAGTGAGTTTATCCGACTGGAGTCGCTTGACGTAAACCTCACAACCCCAAATCTTCAGAAAAGACAAGCTGGGAGTCTTCCCAGTCCACATCTCATATGGTGTCTTAACTACGGACTTAGACGGTACCCTATTTAGTGTGAAAGCTGCTGTTTCTAGAGCGTATCCCCAAAACGACAAAGGTAGGTCCGACTGGCTCATCATTGATCGAACCATATCCAATAAAGTCCGATTACGTCGCTCAGACACGCCATTCCTCTGAGGCGTTCCAGGCGGCGTAAGCTGTGGAACAATTCCACAACTCTTTAGATGATTGCTAAACTCATGACTCAAATATTCACCACCACGATCTGATCGCAGTGCTTTAATTTTCTTGCCACGCTGATTTTCTACTTTATTCTGAAACTCTTTGAACTTTTCTAAGGATTCAGACTTGTGTTTCATTAAGTAGACATACCCATATCTACTAAAATCATCAGTGAAGGTTATGAAGTATTGGAATCCTCCCCTAGCTGTCGTACTCATTGGTCCGCACACATCAGTATGTATGAGTTCCAATAAATCTAACGTCCTCTCTGGTAAACCCGTGAAGGGCGCCTTGGTCATCTTACCAAGTAAGCAAGCTTCACATGTCTCGTATGATTCAAAATCAAACGAAGTTAAAAGCCCATCAGAATGAAGCTTCTTCATGCGATTCTCACTTATATGACCCAAACGACAGTGCCACATGTAGGTAGGACTTAAATCATTAGGCCGAGGCCTTTTAGCACTAATATTACAGATAGGTGCATCATCAAGATTTAAAATGAATAACCCATTCATAATGGATGCAAAAGCCACAAACATGCCATTCTTAGAGATCACACAACCATTGTTTTCACTCGCAAATGAATAACCATCCTTCATCAAACATGAAGGAGACATAATGTTTCGACTCATACTAGGAACTAGATAACAATTATTTAACTCCAAAATAAATCCTGATGGGAGGTGGAGTTGCATCGTCCCGACGGTCAACGCAGCAACTCTTGCATTATTGCCTACCCGGAAATCAACTTCTCCTCTTTTCACGCTTCTACTTCTTATCATTCCCTGCATCGAATTGCAAATATGGGCAACCGATCCGGTATCAAATACCCAAGAATTAATATAAGAATCAGCAAGAAAAATTTCTGTAATGTGAATAGCAAGTGTACCTGCTGCGGCTGTACCCTTACCGCCGCGATCCTTAATAGAGGCCAAGTACTGCTTGCAATTCCTTTTCGAGTGACCAAGTTCTTTGCAATAAAAGCACTCTGCATCTGCAGCTGGTCCAGCCTTGGGCTTTTGATTTGGCTTGGATACTGTATCATTTGCCTTGCCCTTCTTCTTTTGAGATTTACCCTTCTTCTTAAAGTTGGGTTTGTTTTGGACCGCCATCACATGGCCGCTGCTGCCAGCGCTTTTCTTTATGTCCCCCTCTGCTGTTTTCAGCATGCCACATAGTTCATTGAGGCCCCTCTCCGCCCCATGCATATGGTAGTTCGTGATGAAGTTTCCATAGCTAGGCGGAAGAGATGCCAAAATGAAGTCAGTGGCCAACTCTTGGCTTATTGGGAAGCCTAGCTTCTCCAACCTCTGACTGTAACCAACCATTTTGATTACGTGTGGCCCAACTGCTGCGCCTTCTGCTAGCTTGCATTCCAGAAAGGCTTTGGACACATTGAACCTTTCTGTCCTAGCCTGAGTCTGGAACATATCCTTGAGCGCCACGATCATATCGTGCACCTCATGGTTTGTCTCAAACTGCATCTGCAGCTCAGGCTCCATGCAAGCAAGCATTAGGCAACTCACTTCAAGATTAGTATCCATTGCTTTCTTGTAAGCGGTTTTAGCTGCAGCAGTTGCATTTTCACCAGGATCCTCTGGTAGTGGGGTGTCTAGAACGTCTTCCTTTTTTTCAGCCCTGAGAACAATTCTCAGGTTACGGATCCAATCCGTATAGTTTGTTCCATTTAACTTATCCTTTTCAAGAATTAATCGCAAAGTAAATGTTGGTGTGCTAGGTGCCATTTATCTACAACAAAATAATGCAAAATACTAAGACAAAAATATCCATGACAGAGTAAATCATATTAAACATTTAATAGTCTACTCCCACTAAAATCAATATCCCTCGATTGATACTTAGTGATTCAGAACCCACAACTAACAAGTCTACTAGTGAGCTTTAGCATCACCGCTAGAAGACAAGGTAGATCGGTAAGCAACTCCTTGCTAATCATATCATATATATGACTCCTGTTGTTGGGTGACATCTCTATGTCTCGGCTCCCAACCTTATGCCTCAAAGTCCTTAACCATTAAGCTGACTTTGTTTAAGTTAACCAACCCTTTCTGCAGTTCGTATCCGATACAAACCTATCTAGTCAAGGAAAACTGGTGGCACCCTAATTTCATAGACCCACCACCAATTGTACAAGACTTATGATAGTGCAAGGTTTGGAGAGGCATTAAAGCTTAAACATTTATGAGGGATCGTCCTACTTATAACATCGCATGCAAGGACATATATGCAATATAAACAAGTAGAACAATAAGAATGGCATTCACACAACAGTTGTGATTCGGTATGGCTTGCTGTCACATGGTGATCCCCATCTCCAATAATCTGTCCATCACGATGATCTCCATCTCCATGATATAGGTATGCCATCCTCCAGGTGATGAGTCCTTCAAGACCTATCTAACGTATGCTGGTAAACAAATTACATATACGCTTTGGATCATCACATGTTGACACGCAGGTCATTACATTAAATTTGGACAATACATGTGGCTCCAGCCGTATTGCCCTGGTCACGACACGCAGGTCATGAATAATTTATTAACATGCATCATATACACAATAGCCATACCGATCACAAGATGTCCTGCAAAAACAGGTTAGACAAACATGTTTCTATACGTTCGCCACTTCAGCAGATAGCCACGGCTGAAAACCTCACAGGATTCCATGCATCGTATGTATGGAAATTCCACTGGAAATCTCATGCGGTTGATCAAATCAACCCAAATCCGAGACTTTCGACCCGAAGAAGATTACACTCATGACGTTGATCTGTTACATCAATCTGCTAGTTGTGTACGCAGTTAGCCCCGATGGTGATTCCAGCCGGTAGGGGCAAGTCGCGCACATAACAAAGAAGGACGAACTGATCTCTCCAGTCATATCCGATGTAATCTACTTCAACCCTTTATAACCAATTGATCTAATCAAACCGTGCATCAAGTAGATCCATCTCATGAACCTAGATCCAGACCTAAAACTACGCAGAACCTGCCTCTGATACCACTGTAGGATTACGGGGAGGCTACGCTAGCGCAAAACAAAATTTTCATCCCCATAATACCAAGAACTACTGCGGTTATAGGTCATGGAATTACCACTAGACGCGCAGAGCAGCGGAAGACGTCTCGATGTAGACGAACGCGTCGAGCAGTGCCGTGCAGTCGCCGGCGTCCTTCACGTCCTCGCACGGTTCGTCCAAGTGCTCCAGATGCAGCACCTCCGAGGTATCCACACGTACAGGGAGGAAGCGCCGCGTACCAAACTGCTAGGTTCGCGACGGCGGCTTGGCGAGGGCGAGAGGCGAGCGACGGCTGCTGATTTGCAGGTGGCGAATTAGGTTATCTCTTAACCGCGCCCCCGCCCCTCATTATATAGGCGTTATGGTGGGCTTCTGACGTCGAGGCCCATCATTAACCCTAAAGCCCAGTCTAATTTCGGATCTAATCCGAATTAGGCTTCCTTCCCCTTAAGTGTGTGACCCTATAGGTTCACGTACAAATAGACATAGCCCGAGTACTCTTACTTGGCCCAATAATTGACAGCGGCCTCTAGCAAGACATGTCAACTCCTATGTGTACGTAAAGATCATATCAGACGAACCATTGCGACATTAAGTACATGCCGTTCCCTTTGTCTCACGATATTTGGTCTGGCTCTAAGCTGACCTCTCTTTCTCGATACTGTGAATTGGAATCCTTTCAATGGTTAACTCTTAACCCTAGCACGGCCATGCATTTCTTGATCCAATCACTCGAGGGGCCCAGAGATATCTCTCTCACAAAGAGAGGGACAAATTCCATCTTGACTGACCATGCCTCATAGCATGCTTCCTGACAAACCCAAAACTACCTTTATAACTACCCAGTTACGGGATAGCGTTTGATAGTCCCTAAGTAAGTCAATTCACATCTTGAGAACATGCGACAATCTTAGGTCTAAGGATACAGTATTCATGTTGCAAGAAGAGAACTATATTACAATATCTCACGTTGGGTCGGTCCAGCCTCATGTCATACATGCGCCCACATTATTAATTTAACATCTCATGTTCATGACTTGTGAAATGTAGTCATCAACTAATACATGTGCTAGTCATCGACTCTGACTAGGGACATCATTTAGAATAACCATATAAGTAAAGAATCTCACAAACAATTCACATAATTGCTAATCAATACAAGGTGCCTTCCATGGATATTCAATTAAGCAATATATATATCATGGATACAAAGAAATATGCTCATCTCTATGATTATCTCTAGGGCATATTTCTAACAGAGGTTGAGATGCCCATTGGTTCCCATGGGTGTCTTGATGGGCTTGGCATCCTTCATTCCAAACTTGGTGAGAATATCTTGAATATACTTCGTTTGGCTGATGAAGGTGCCCTCTTGGAGTTGCTTCACTTGAAATCCTAGAAAATACTTCAACTCCCCCATCATAGACATCTCAAATTTTTGAATCATGATCCTACTAAACTCTTCACAAATAGATTTGTTAGTAGACCCAAATATCATCAACATAAATTTGGCATACAAACAAATCATTCTCAATGGTTTTAGTGAATAAAGTAGGATCGACCTTTCCGACTTTGAAGCCATTAGTGATAAGAAAATCTCTTAGGCATTCATACCATGCTCTTGGGGCTTGCTTGAGCCCATAAAGCGCCTTAGAGAGTTTATACATGTGGTTAGGATACTCACTATCTTCAAAGCCGGGAGGTTGCTCAACATAGACCTCTTCCTTGATAGGTCCGTTGAGGAAGGCACTCTTCACGTCCATTTGGTAAAGCTTAAAGCCATGGTGAGTAGCGTAGGCAAGTAATATTCGAATTGACTCAAGCCTAGCTACGGGTGCATAGGTTTCTCCAAAATCCAAACCTTCGACTTGTGAATACCCTTTGGCCACAAGTCGTGCCTTGTTCCTTGTCACCAAACCATGCTCATCTTGTTTGTTGCGGAAGACCCATTTGGTTCCTACAACATTTTGGTTAGGACGTGGAACTAAATGCCATACCTCATTCCTTATGAAATTGTTGAGCTCCTCTTGCATCGCCAACACCCAATCCGAATCTTGAAGTGCTTCCTCTACCCTGTGTGGCTCAATAGAGGAAACAAAATAGTAGTGTTCATAAAAATGAGCAACACGAGATCGAGTGGTTACCCCCTTATGAATATCTCCTAGGATGGTGTTCATGGGGTGATCTCGTTGGATTGCTTGGTGGACTCTTGGGTGTGGCGGTCTTGGATTTTGTTCATCCTCCTTGTCTTGATCATCGGCATCTCCCCCTTGATCCTTGTCCTCCTCTTGAGGTGGCTCATCTTCTTGATCTTCTCCTTCATCATCTTGAGCCTCATCCTCATCTTGAGTTGGTGGAGATGCTTGCATGGAGGAAGATGGTTGTTGATCTTATACTTGTGGAAGCTCTTCAGATTCCTTAGGACACACATCCCTAATGGACATTTTCCTTAGCGCGATGCATGGAGCCTCTTCATCATCTAGTTCATCAAGATCAACTTGCTCCACTTGGGAGCCGTTAGTCTCATCAAACACAATGTCACAAGAAACTTCAACTAGTCCAGTGGACTTGTTAAAGACTCTATATGCCCTTATGTTTGAATCATACCCTAGTAAAAAGCCTTCTACAACCTTAGGAGCAAATTTAGATTTTCTACCTCTTTTAACAAGAATAAAGCATTTGCTACCAAAGACTCTAAAATATGAAACATTGAGCTTTTTACCAGTGAGGAGTTCATATGATGTCTTCTTGAGGATTCGGTGTAGATATAACCGGTTGATGGCATAACAAGCGGTGTTGACCGCCTCGGCCCAAAACCGATCCGAAGTCTTGTATTCATCAAGCATGGTCCTTGCCATGTCCAATAGAGTCCTATTCTTCCTCTCCACTACACCATTTTGTTGTGGCGTGTAGGGAGAAGAGAACTCATGCTTGATGCCCTCCTCCTCAAGAAAGCCTTCTATTTGTGAGTTCTTGAACTCCGTCCCGTTGTCGCTTCTTATCTTCTTAATCCTCAAGCCGAACTCATTTTGAGCCCGTCTCAAGAATCCTTTCAAAGTCTCTTAGGTTTGAGATTTTTCCTGCAAAAAGAATACCCAAGTGAAGCGAGAATAATCATCCACAATAACTAGACAATACTTACTCCCGCCGATGCTTATGTAAGCTATCGGGCCGAATAGGTCCATGTGGAGGAGCTCGAGAAGCCTATCAGTTGTCATGATGTTCTTGTGTGGATGATGAACACCAACTTGCTTCCCTGCTTGGCATGCGCTACAAATCCTGTCTTTCTCAAAATGCACATTTGTTAGTCCCAAAATGTGCTCTCCCTTTAGAAGCTTGTGAAGATTCTTCATCCCAACATGGGCTAGTCGGTGGTGCTAGAGCCAACCCATGTTAGTCTTAGCAATTAAGCAAGTATCGAGTTCAGCTCTATTGAAATCAACTAAGTATAGCTGACCCTCTAATACTCCCTTAAAAGCTACTGAATCATCACTTCTTCTAAAGACAGTAACACCTGTATCCGTAAAAAGACAGTTGTAACACATTTTACATAATTGAGAAACAGAAAGCAAGTTGTAATCTAAAGAATCTACAAGAAAAACATTGGAAATAGAATGGTTAGGTGATATAGCAATTTTACCCAATCTTTTGACCAAACCTTGATTTCCATCCCCGAATGTGATAGCTCGTTGGGGATCTTGGTTTTTCTCGTAGGAGGAGAACATCTTTTCTCCCTAGTCATATGGTTTGTGCACCCGCTATCGATGATCCAACTTGAGCCTCCGGATGCATGAACCTACAAAACAGATTTAGTTCTTGATTTTAGGTACCCAAACAGTTTTGGGTCCTTTGACATTAGATACAAGAACTTTGGGTACCCAAACACAAGTCTTTGATCCCTTATGTTTGCCCCCAACATATTTGGCAACTACCTTGCCTGATTTGTTAGTAAGCACATAGGAAGCATCAAAAGTTTTGAATGAAACATTATGATCATTTGATGCTCTAGGAGTTTTCTTCTTAGGCAATTTAGCATGGGTTGATTGCCTAGAACTAGATGCCTCACTCTTATACATAAAAGCATGATTAGGGCTAGAGTGAGACTTCCTAGAGTGAATTCTCCTAATTTTGTGTTCGAGATAGCTGGCAGGGTACAAAATGTAACCCTCGTTATCCTGAACCATGGGAGCTTTGCCCTTAACAAAGTTAGACAATCTTTTAGGAGGGGCATTAAGCTTGACATTGTCTACCTTTTGGAAGCCAATGCCATCCTTAATACCAGGGCGTCTCCCACTATAGAGCATGCTTCTAGCAAATTTAAATTTCTCATTTTCTAAGTAATGTTCATTAATTTTGGCACTTAGTTGAGCTATGTGATCATTTTGTTGTTTAATTAAAGCTAGGTGATCATGAATAGCATCAACATTAATATCTCTACATCTAGTGCAAATAGTAACATGCTCAACGGAAGATGTAGAGGGTTTGCAAGTATTTAATTCAACAATCTTAGCATGTAAAATATCATTTTCATTTCTAAGATTGGAAATGGAAACATTGCAAACATCTAATTCTCTAGCCTTAGCAATTAATTTTTCATTCTCATTCTTAAGGCTAGCAAGAGAAGCATTCAATTTGTCAATCTTAGCAATTAAATTAGCATTATCATTTCTAATACTAACAATCGAATCATCACAAACATCAAGCTTCCCAACCTTAGCAATTAAATTGGCATTTTCATTTCTAAGGTTGAGAATAGTGTCATGGCAAATACTTAGCTCACTAGTTAATTTTTCATTTTTCTCTACCTCCTGAGCATAAGCATTTTTAGTCTTAACATGCTTTTTGTTTTCTTTGATAAGAAAGTCCTCTTGGCTATCCAAGAGATCATCCTTCTCATGAATGGCACTAATCAATTTATTTAACTTCTCTTTTTGTTGCATGTTAAGATTGGCAAAAAGGTAAGCAAGTTATCCTCCTCATCACTATAATTATCCTCATCACTAGAGGTTGCATATTTAGTGGAGGACTTTGATTTTACCTTCTTCTTTTTGCCGTCCTTCGCCATAAGACACTTGTGGCCGACGTTGGGGAAGAGGAGCCCTTTGTTGACGGCGATGTTGGTGGCGTCCTCGTCGGAGGAGGAGTCGGTGGAGCTCTCATCGGAGTCCCACTCCCGGCAAACATGGGCATCGTCGCCCTTTTTCTTGTAGTACCTCTTCTTTTCTCTCCTCTTTCCATTCTTGTCGTCGCCCCTGTCACTATCACTAGATAATGGACATTTTGCAATAAAATGACCGGGCTTACCACACTTGTAGCACACTTTCTTGGAGCGAGGCTTGTAATCTTTCCCCCTCCTTTGCTTGAGAATTTGGCAGAAGCACTTGATGATGAGCGCCATTTCCTCATTGTTGAGCTTAGAGGCATCGATGGGGATTCTACTTGGAGTAGAATCTTCTTTCTTCTCCTCCGTTGCATTGAATGCAACGGGTTGTGCCTCGGGTACGGAGGAGGAGGCGCCTTGCTCGATGATCTTCTTGGAGCCTTTGATCATCAATTCAAAGCTCACAAATTTACCTATCACTTCCTCGGGAGACATTAGTTTATATCTTGGATCACCACGAATTAATTGAACTTGAGTGGGGTTAAAAAATACGAGTGATCTAAGAATAACCTTGACCATTTCATGGTCATCCCACTTGGTGCTCCCGAGGTTGCGTACTTGATTCACCAAGGTTTTTAGCCAGTTGTACATGGCTTGCGGGTCTTCTCCTTGGTTTAGCATGAAGTGACCGAGCTCCCCCTCGATCGTTTCCCTCTTGGTGATCTTCGTCACCTCATCTCCTTCGTGCGCCGTTTTGAGCATGTCCCAAATCTCCTTGGTGCTCTTCAATCCTTGCACCTTGTTATACTCCTCTCGACTTAGAGAGGCGAGGAGTATTGTGGTGGCTTGTGAGTTAAAGTGCCGGATTTGGGCAACTTCGTCCGAATCATAGTCCTCATCCCCTATGGATGGTACCTGTGCACCAAACTCAACAACGTTCCAAATACTAGTGTAGAGTGAAGTTAGGTGATGCCTCATTTTATCACTCCACATGTTATAATCTTCACCGTCAAAAACCGGTGGTTTGCCTAATGGAACAGAAAGTAATGGAGTACGTTTAGAAATACGAGGGTAGTGTAGGGGAATCTTACTAAACTTCTTGCGCTCATGGCGCTTAGAAGTTACGGACGGCGCGTCGGAGCCGGAGGTGGATGGCGATGAAGAGTCGGTCTCGTAGTAGACCACCTTCCTCGTCTTCTTTTTCTTTTCGCCACTCCAATGTGACTTGTGTGAAGGGGATTCCTCCTCCTTCCCCTTGTTGTGGGACTCTCCCGATGGAGCATTCCCGTGGCTTGTAACGGGCTTCTCGCCGGTCACCATCTCCTTCTTGGCGTGATCTCCCGACATCACTTCGAGCGGTTAGGCTCTAATGAAACACCGGGCTCTGATACCAATTGAAAGTCGCCTAGAGGGGGGGTGAATAGGCGGAATCTGAAAATTACAAACTTAAGCACAACTACAAGCCGAGGTTAGCGTTAGAAATATAAATGAGTCCGAAAGAGAGGGCGAAAACAAATCACAAGCAAATAAGAATGGATGGCACAGTGATTTGTTTTACCGAGGTTCGGTTCTTGCAAACCTACTCTCCGTTGAGGTGGTTACAAAAATCGGGTCTCTTTCAACCCTTTACCTCTCTCAAACGGTCACTTAGATCGAGTGAGCTTCTCTTCTCAATCAAATGGGACACTAAGTCCACTACAAGGACCACCACACAATTGGTGTCTCTTGTTTTGATTACAAGTGTTATGAAACAAGAATGAGGAAGAAGAAAAGCAATCCAAGCGCAAGAGCTCAAAAGAACACAAAAGTCTCTCTCTAGTCACTAATTTGTTTGGAGTGATTCCGGACTTGGGGGAGGATTTGATCTCTTTGTTTGTGTCTTGTATTGAATGTTATAGCTCTTGTATGAGGTTTGAAGGCTGAAAACTTGGATGCCATGAATGTGGGGTGGTTGGGGGTATTTATAGCCCCAACCACCAAAATGGTCGTTGGGGATGGCTTCTGTCGACGGGCGCACCGGACAGTCCGGTGCGCCACCGGACACTGTCCGGTGCGCCAGCCACGTCACCCAACCGTTAGGGTTCAACCGTTGGAGCTTTGACTTGTGGGGCCACCGGACAGTCCGGTGGTGCACAGGTCCTGTAGACTGTCCGGTGCGCCTTCTGGCGCCTGCTCTGACTTCTGTGCGTGCAGGCGTGCACTGTAGAGCATTTAATGTCCTCTGCAGACGACCGTTGGCGTGAAGTAGCCATTGCTCCGCTGGCACACCGGACAGTCCGGTGAATTATAGCGGAGCGGCCTCCCAAATTCCCGAAGCTGGCAAGTTCAGAGTCGATCTCCCTGGTGCACCGGACACTGTCCGGTGGTGCACCGGACATTGTCCGATGGCACACCGAACAGTCCGGTGCGTCAGACCAGGACTGCCTTCAGAATAATTTGCTCCTTAGTTTTGAACCCTTTCTTTTGACTTGTATTGGTTTGTTGTGAACCTTGGCACCTGTAGAACTCATAATCTAGAGCAAACTAGTTAGTCCAATAATTTGTGTTGGGCAATTAAACCACCAAAATTCATATGGAAAAGGTTTGACCCTATTTCCCTTTCATCCTGAAATTTCAATTGTTCTTTATTAATGGCCGATTGAATCTGTCGACGGAATACATTACAATCATTAGTGGCATGAGAAAATGAGTTATGCCACTTGCAGTATGCACGACGTTTTAGTTCGTCAGTGGATGGAACAGTATGATTTATTTTAATGTTTCCATTTTTAGTAATTCATCAAATATTTTATCACATTTACCAACATTAAATGTAAACTTAACCTGCTCTTGTCGTTTCTTTTGAATCGGTTGTAAGGAGGAACAAGCCAAAGATTTGGCCTGCTTTGGCCAAACCATTTCAGCAGCGTATACTTATGTTGATTCGTCGTCCGAGCTACTTTGATCATATTCTACTATATGGACATGAAAGTCGCCTAGAGAGGGGGTGAATAGGTGGAATCTGAAATTTACAAACTTTAAGCACAACTACAAGCCCGGGTTAGTGTTAGAAATAAAACTGAGTCCAAGAGAGAGAGGGCAAAAAACAAATCAAAAGCAAATGAAGCGGATGACACGGTGATTTGTTTTACCGAGGTTCGGTTCTTGCAAACCTACTCCCCATTGAGGTGGTCACAAAGACCGGGTCTCTTTCAACCCTTTCCCTCTCTCAAACGGTCACCTAGACCGAGTGAGCTTTTCTCCTTAATCAAATGGGTCACTTAGACCCCTACAAGGACCACCACACAATTGGTGTCTCTTGCTTTGATTACAAGTTGCTTGAGAACAAGAATAGAGGAAGAAGAAAAGTGATCCAAGCGATAAGAACTCAAATGAACACAAATGTCTCTCTCTCAAGCCACTAAGTCTTTGGAATGAGTTTGGGACTTGGAGAGGATTTGATCTTTTGTTTTGTGTCTTGGAGTGAAGTCTAGAGCTCTTATATTGAATGCAAATTGCTGGAAACTTGGATGCCTTGAATGGTGGTGGTTGGGGGTATTTATAGCCCCAAATACCAAAACAGCCGTTGGGGAGGGCTGCTGTCGATGGGCGCACCGGACAGTCTGGTGCGCCAGCCACGTCACCCAACCGTTAGGGTTCTGACGGTTTTGACCATTGGAGCTCTGACATCTTGGGGCACCGGATAGTCCGGTGCCGCACTGGACAGGCACTGTTCACTGTCCGGTGTGCCTTCTGGCGCTGCTATGACTCTGTGCGAACTATCTGCGCACTGTTCATGCTCACTGTTCACTTTTGCAGACGACTATTGGCGCAGTAGCCGTTGCTCCGCTTGGTGCACCAGACAGTCCAGTGCTACACCGGACAGTCCGGTGAATTTTAGCGGAGTGGCTCTCCAGAAACCCGAAGCCGAAGAGTTTAGAGTGTACGGTCCCTGGTGCACCGGACACTATCCGGTGGCACACCGGACAGTCCGGTGGCACAGACCAGGGCACACTTCGGTTTTCTTTTGCTCATTTCTTTTGAACCCTAACTTGTTCTTTTTATTGGTTTGTGTTGAACCTTTGGCACCTGTAGAACATATAATCTAGAGCAAACTAGTTAGTCCAATTGTTAGTGTTGGGCAATTCAACCATCAAAATTATTTAGGAAAAGGTTTGACCCTATTTCCCTTTCAGGACATTGTGACGAATGGTTTTGGCAGTCTCTTTGCTTCGGCTTTCACAGGCCAAAGCTCGCTGGTGTAATTGTGCTAACGTGAAAAATTGGATGCCTTCTAATCTTTCTTTTAAATAGTATCGCAATCCATTAAAGGCTAATCCTGCTAGCTGCTTTTCTGCTAAGTGAATCTAAAAGCATCAGTTTCTTGTATCCCGGAATCTCCTGATGTAATTATTAGCCGATTCGTCTTTCGCTTGTCGCAAGGCCACTAAATCTACTAAATCTAATTCATAGTCACCGGAGAAAAAGTGATCATGGAATTTTTGTTCTAAATCCCCCCATGACAAAATAGAATTAGGATGTAATGTGGCATACCATGCGAACGTGGTTCCTATTAAAGATAATGAAAATAAACGTACGTGGAATGCTTATGTGTCGGTCAATTCTCCTAATTGTGCTAGATATTGGCCTATATGTTCACATGTGTTTTTTCCTTGGTCACCCAAAAATTTTGTGAATTTGGGTATCCTGGTTCCCTGCGGGTATGGGTGGTGATCAAATCGGTTGTCATAAGGTGTCGGCGTTCAGAGACCGGGGGGTCCCTGAGCCGACGAGTGAATGTCGCCGCGTGCCCCAGCCCAGATGGGTCGAGCGCGAGGGCGAGCGCGAAGGGGGGAGAGCGAGGCGGCCGGAGACCGGCGTGAGAGAGGTGGGAGTCCCGCGACCTTCGTGTTCGTCCCGCGCCCAGGTCGGGTGCGCTTGTAGTAGGGGGTTACAAGCGTCCACGCGGGAGAGGGAGCGAGCGGCCTCCAGCGAGCGCCTGTCTCGTCCTCATCCCCGCGCGGCCAACCCTCCCTAAAAGGGCCCTGGTCCTTCCTTTTATAGGCGTAAAAAGAGGATCCAGGTGTACAATGGGGGGTATAGCAAAGTGCTACGTGTCTAGCGGAGGAGAGCTAGCGCCCTAAGTACATGCCGTTGTGGCAGCCGGAGAGATCTTGGCACCCAGCTGGTGTGATGTCGTGGCCGTCGGAGGAGCGATGGAGCCTGGCGGAGGGACAGCTGTCGGAGCGGTTGAGTCCTTGCTGACGTCCTCTTGCTTCCGTAAGGGGGCTGAGAGCCGCCGTCGTCACAGAGTATGCGGGGCGCCATCATTGCCTATCTGGCGGAGCGAGCCAGATGGGACGCCGGTCTTGTTCCCTGCGGCCCGAGTCAGCTCGGGGTAGGGTGATGATGGCGCCTCCTGTTGATGTGGCTGGTCTGCGCCCTAGGTTGGGCGATGTGGAAGCTCCTCCGAAGCCGAGGTCGAGTCTGTCTTCCGTGGCCGAGGTCAGGGTCTGAGCCCCAGGTTCGGGCGAGGCGGAGATTGCCGGCTGGTGCCGGGGCGGAGTCCGAGCCCTGGGGTCGGGCGAAGCAGGGTTCGTCGTCTTCCGGGATTTAGCCCGTGTCCGAGCCCTAGGTCGGGCGGAGCGGAGTTCGCCGTCTTCCGGGACTTAGCCCGTGTCCGAGCCCTGGGTCGGGCGGAGCGGAGTTCGCCGTCTTCCGGGTCTTAGCCCGTGTCCGAGCCCTGGGTCGGGCGGAGCGGAGTTCGCCGTCTTTCGGGTCTTAGCCCGTGTCCGAGCCCTGGGTCGGGCGGAGCGGAGTTCGCCGTCTTCCGGGTCTTAGCCCGTGTCCGAGCCCTGGGTCGGGCGGAGCGGAGTTCGCCGTCTTCCGGGACTTAGCCCGTGTCCGAGCCCTGGGTCGGGCGGAGCGGAGTTTCCTATGGAGCCTTCGGCCGGGCCTGACTGCCTGTCAGTCTCACTCTGTCAAGTGGCACCGCAGTCGGAGTGGCGCAGGCGGTGCTGTCCTTCTGTCAGGCCGGTCAGTGGAGCGGCGAAGTGACGGCGGTCACTTCGGCTCTGCTGGCTGGGGGGCGCGCGTCAGGATAAAGGTGTCAGGCCACCTTTGCATTAAATGCTCCTGCGGTTTGGTCGGTCGGTGCGGCGATTTGGTCAGGGTTGCTTCTTGGCGAAGACAGGGCCTCGGGCAAGCCGGAAATATGTTCGCCGCTGGAGGGGGGCCTCGGGCGAGACGGAAATCCTCCGGGGTCGGCTGCCCTTGTCCGAGGCTAGGCTCGGGCGAGGCGTGATCGAGTCCCTCGAATGGACTGATCCCTGACTTAATCGCACCCATCAGGCCTTTGCAGCTTTGTGCTGATGGGGGTTACCAGCTGAGAATTAGGAGCCTTGAGGGTACCCCTAATTATGGTCCCTGACAGTAGCCCCCGAGCCTCGAAGGGAGTGTTAGCACTCGCTTGGAGGCTTTTGTCGCACTTTTTTGCAAGGGGACCAGCCTTTCTCGGTTGCGTTTTGTTCCGGTGGGTGCGCGCGAGCGCACCCGCCGGGTGTAGCCCCCGAGGCCTCGGAGGAGTGGTTTCACTCCTTCGAGGTCTTAATGCCTCGCGTAACGCTTCGGCTGGTCTGGTCGTTCCCTCATGCGAGCTGGCCGTAGCCCGGGTGTACGGTCGGGTCCCAAGTTCTCGGGCTGGTATGTTGACGCTGTCAACGGTTCGGCCGGAGCCGGGTTTGCAGAGCAGCCCCCGAGCCTCTGCACAGGGCGAGAGGGCGATCAGGGACAGACTCGGCTTTTTTACATACGCCCCTGCGTCGCCTTTCCGCAAGGAGGAGGGGGGGAAAGCGCCATGTTGCCCTCGATGGGCGCTGAACATGGTGTCTCCGGTGAGCTGCAAGCGGGTGATCCGAGTGGACGTCCGTGCCCCGTTCGTTAGGGGTCGGCTAGGGGCCCAGAGGCACGCCCAAAAGTACCTGCGGGTGATCTGCCGGACCCGGTCCCCTAGCGACGGGGTCCGAGGGCTTGATGCCTCCCTCTGATGGGATTCCGTTACAAGATCGTTCCCGCTGGTCTCGGAAATGTCCTAGGGTACCTCGGGAGTGCAGCCCGAGCCTTGGTTATGTATCGAACGTACCCATGGTCATCCCTCGCTCGGCGTCTGAGGCGGCTGTGAACCCTTCGGGGGCCAGCCTTCGAACCCCTGATCAGTAGTGGGCGTGGAGCCCGAGTGGCCTGAGGCGGTCGTTGAACCCTTCCGAGGGGCCGACCTTCGAACCTCTGACCAGTAGTGGGTGTAGGGCCCACGTGATCTGAGGCGGTTATCGAACCCTTCCGAGGGGCCAGCCTTCGAACCTCTGATCAGTAGGGAGGCTCGGGGCCTGGTTCCTTCACGGGGAAGGATCCTTTTTGGGGTATCCCCCTTTCCCGGTCCCTATTGCAAGAGAGAGAAAGAGGAAAAAAGGAAAAGGATACGAAATCGAACGGCGCGGCGTACCTCTTTTGACGCGGTCATTATGGCGAAGGCGAAGCGTCGCTCGCTTCTCCTGCCAAAGACACCGCCTGTCCCGCCGCGGAGTTAATGCGACGGGGCGAGTGGTTGGAGGAGCGACCGTTGCGTGTGCGCGAGCCGTTCGAGGGACGGAGCACGGGTGCGTTGTCTTCACGCCGTGCGAGAGGGTTCTCTCGCAGCCCCCGGACGGGACGTTAGCTTGGTTGATGACGCGACCGCTGCTCCTGCCTGCCTGCCATCGCCATTACTGCCGGCCCATTCTTGGCTGCATTGACCGTCGCGCCAGGCTGGCGCCGCCGGGTCGTGCACTAGGCCGCCTCGAGTCGCGGCATTGGTTCCGCAGTCGAGGAGGCGCGGTGGTGGCGCAAGTGGCGGTGCAGTTGCATGCACGAAGCATTCGGCGTGCCGGTTGCATGACGCGTGGGCCTGGGCCTCCATGCCGGGCGTGTTGGGAGTCGGAGAAGTGCACCTACTTGGCGCGGTTGCATGCCGCCTGCATGGCTGCCCACCCTTTCACCCGCTGGTCTGGGCAAAAGTGGAGGGTCGCTTGTAACCGCTAGGCGGTTGTACGCACCGCGCGCGGCGGTTTGGCTTCTTCTGCTCTGTGTCGGCTTGCATGACGCGTGGGACCCAGCCCCCGCGCCGTAGGGGAGGACCTTGGAGTGTGTTGGAGAAGACTCAGCCCGTGACGGCTGGGGACGCAAGTAGGGAGAGCCGCCTTTAAAAGGAGGGTGACCCCCTTGGGAGGCGACCATGTCTTCGCGCTCCCTTATGCATCGTGTCTTTCCACCTTCCAAGCCCCCGGATGGGGGATATCCGTCGTCTTTCCGCCTCGTTGTTGGAGGAACGCAACTCTGTGGGAGTTGGTACCTTTCAGCCATCGTTCGGCTTCAAGGATTTTCATCACCCGGCCCGGCTGTACCCCCCCCCCACCGGCGGTCACCCAAGATGGTGACCACCAGCTCCTGGGTGGGGGGAAGCAAGCCGGGCTGCGATCTTGGTCCCACCCTCAGCTTCAAGGATGTTCATCATCCTCGCTGGGGTGGAGGCCGGGCTGAGCCGGAGCTCTACCTCCCGCGCGGGCTCGTGGGTCACCCTCTCCTGCGGCGTTCGAGGGAGAGGGCGCTCGCCGGCCCTGCGGGCGGGTCGGACTTCGACAACGCGGGGCCGGTCGATGGCAGGCATCGTCTGCCCCAACGCATCGGGCTCGTCGGCTTGGCCCCTAGTGCCCCCTCCTGCTGGAAGGCGGCTGCCGCGCCGTGTGCACGGGAGGACCGCCCAAGATGTCGCGCGCTGCTAGGGCGGCGTTCGTGTTCTGGGGCGGTCCTGCCTTTGCACCGGTACGGTGCCTCCGCGGGGAGGTCGGTGCTCTGCTCGTCCAGGAGGATCCGAGTGGGGATCTGCCGGCGGGCTGACGGCCCCTGTCGTCGGTGCCGAGGCGGAGGCGGCTCGAGAAGTCCCCGTCGCCGATGGGATCATCGCCACCATCCGCGCTTCGGGCCTCCGGCTCTTTGTACTTGTCCTCGCCCCTCGAGCGTCGGCATGGGCGAGGGCAAGGTTGCAGCAGCGTTCGCCCTAAGGCCATCGCCGCTGCAGTTTGGCCACCCGTAGAGGGGGTCATTGTCGCTGCTGCCGGAGCGGGCGACGGTGAGCCGTCCGTCGGTCTCCTGTTGCTCCGCAGGCCCCCCCATTGAGTGGGGTTGTTCGTACCTGCGGAGGTGGAACCGGAGTTCCGTTTGTAATGGCACTTTGAATGCCAGCGTTTTTGTTCATTGTGGCTGTCGGGGCCTGAACATGTTTGTATTTTCGGCACGGAGCCGTGTTTTTTCCTCATTTTCGAGCACTAAGACTCGCCTGTTGGTTGTCTGAACCGCTTCACCAAGCGTGAGTCGCCCCGTGTAAAGGTGACGAGTGAGGTATCCGTATCCCGGAGGCGTAGGAGTCCCTCGGCTCGGTCAGCCTTGTTGTCCGAGGCTTCCCTTGCTTAGTCAGAGGAACCCCTCGGTCGCTCTTCGATGAGCCGAGGCCAGGGGTAGCGGTGTCAACGCGAACAAAGGCAGAGTTGGCTCGAAAAGAAAACCAGGTCGGCCGGAGCCTGGCCGGGTCGTCCGTCAGTGGGACCGGCGCCGGAGTTGACCAGCCGAGCCGCCTGCTCGGGCTGGATTCCCGGAGAAGACCCTGGCGGCGAAGGCCTGGGCGTGGCGATGACGTCGTCCTTCAGAGTGGAGATCCTCGGACCGCGTCACCGTCCGAGGCTAGGTCGGACCTCACCGAAGGTGTCGTCGATGCCGAGGGTGCTGCTGCTCCCTTCAGCCGTCAAGATCCGAGCCTGCAGGATCGGATTGTCTTGTAGCGTGTGTTTTCTGCGGCCGCTGAGGCCTAAACACACCCTCGCCATGTTGTAAAGCCGCGTCTCCTTTCCTCTTGTTTCGAGCATCTGGACCTTTTTGTTGGTAACAGAAATGTTTGTGCGAGCGAGAGTTGCTTCTCGCGGAAGGTGACGAGTGAGGTATCCGTATCCCGGAGGCGTAGGAGTCCCTCGGCTCGGTCAGCCTTGGCTGCTTACGTGTACTCCGTCGTTTTCAGGATCCACTTTTGAAGTAGCCAAAAAGCGCGAAAGACATTCTGGCAGAAAAGATCTTTTTTCGAGGAAAATTTCGACGCAGAGGGGGTTCCCCCCTTTTAGCCCCCGAGGGAGGGTCGGGCTTTGTCGAGGCAAGGCCGACCCTTCCTTGATGACTAAACTTTGCGTGGGTGCGAGGTATATGATCAACTTGAAAACATCTTAAGGGTAGAAGCGACGTAGCTGTTGGATGTTCCAGGCGTTGTCGTAGACCTCGCCTTGACTGTTGGCCAGCTTGTACGTTCCGGGCTTCAGAACTTTGGCGATGACGAATGGCCCCTCCCAGGGGGGCGCGAGCTTGTGCCGCCCACGGGCGTCTTGTCGCAGCCGAAGCACCAGGTCGCCCACCTGGAGGTCTCGGGACCGGACCCCTCGGGCGTGGTAGCATCGCAGGGACTGCTGGTACCGCGCCGAGTGTAGCAAGGCCTTGTCCCGAGCCTCCTCCAGCTGGTCCAGCGAGTCTTCTCGGCTAACTTGGTTGCTTTGGTCGGTGTAGGCCCTCGTCCTCGGGGAACTGTATTCTAAGTCTGTGGGCAAGATGGCTTCGGCCCCATAGACTAGAAAGAACGGCGTGAAGCCCGTGGCTCGGCTCAGCGTTGTCCTCAGACTCCAGACCACCGAGGGGAGTTCCTTCATCCACCACTTACCGAACTTGTTGAGGTCGTTGTAGATCCGAGGCTTGAGCCCTTGGAGAATCATGCCGTTGGCACGCTCTACCTGCCCATTCGTCATGGGATGAGCTACGGCGGCCCAATCCACCCAGATGTGGTGGTCCTCGCAGAAGTCCAGGAACTTTCTGCCGGTGAACTGGGTGCCGTTGTCGGTGATGATGGAGTTCGGGACCCCAAAGCGATGGATGATGTTGGTGAAGAACGCCACCGCCTGCTCGGACCTGATGTTGTTCAGGGGTCGGACCTCGATCCACTTAGAGAATTTGTCGATGGCGACCAGCAGGTGCGTGTAGCCCCCGGGCGCCTTCTGCAAGGGGCCGACGAGATCCAGACCCCACACAGCAAAAGGCCAGGTGATGGGTATCGTCTGCAGAGCCTAAGCGGGTAGGTGGGTCTGCCTTGCGTAGAACTGACACCCTTCGCAGGTGCGGACAATTCTAGTGGCGTCGGCCACCGCCATCGGCCAGTAGAAGCCTTGCCGGAAAGCATTCCCGACAAGGGCTCGAGGCGCTGCGTGATGGCCGCAAGCCCCCGAGTGTATCTCTCGCAGGAGTTCCTGACCTTCGGCGATGGAGATGCATCGCTGGAGGATGCCGGAGGGGCTGCGGTGGTAGAGCTCCTTTCCATCTCCCAGCAAGATGAACGACTTGGCGCGCCGCGACAACCGCCGAGCCTTGGCTCGGTCGAGGGGTAGCTCTCCTCGGTGGAGATATTGCAGGTACAGGGTCTGCCAGTTTTGATTAGGCGTGACCCCGCTTCGCTCCTCCTCGACTCGTAGTGCCTCACCCTCGGGGGCCGAGGGTACCTCGGACTGAACCGAGGGCGCCTCGGGCTGAGCTAAGGTTGCCTTGGGTTGAGCTGAGGGTGCCTCGGACTGAGCCGAAAGCGCCTCGGGTTGAGCCGAGGGTGCCTCGGACTGAGCCGAGGGTACCTCGGACTGAGCCGAGGGTACCTCAGGCTCGGACTTGTCGTCGATCTTGATGGAGGGTTGATGCAGGTCCCGGGAGAAGACGTCCGGGGGAACCGTTGTTCGCCCCGAGGCTATTTTAGCCAGCTCGTCCGTAGTCTCGTTGTAGTGCCGGGCGATGTGGTTGAGCTCGAGCCTGTAGAACTTGTCTTCCAGGCGCCGAACCTCATCGCAGTAGGCCTCCATCTTCGGGTCGCGGCAATGGGAGTTCTTCATGACTTGGTCGATGACGAGCTGCGAGTCACCGCGAGCGTTGAGGCATCGGACCCCTAGCTCGATGGCGATCCGCAACCCGTTGACCAGAGCCTCATACTCGGCCACATTGTTGGACGCCGGGAAATGGAGGCATAGCACGTAGCGTAGGTGCTTCCCGAGGGGCGAGATGAAGAGTAGGCCTGCGTCAGCTCCTGTCTTCATCAGCGACCCGTCGAAAAACATAGTCCAGAGTTCCGGCTGGATCAGAACTGTTGGGAGCTGGGTGTCGACCCATTCAGCCACGAAGTCCGCCAAGACCTGGGACTTGATGGCCTTCCGAGGAGCGAACGAGATTGTTTCGCCCATGATTTCCACCGCCCACTTTGCAATCCTACCCGAGGCCTCACGGCACTGGATGATCTCCCCCAGGGGGAAGGATGACACCACAATTACCGGATGAGACTCGAAGTAATGTCGCAACTTTCGCCGTGTCAGGATCACCGCATACAGCAGTTTCTGCACTTGTGGGTAGCGGATCTTGGTCTCGGACAGTACCTCGCTGACGAAGTAGACTAGCCTCTGAACGGGCAATGCATGCCCCTCTTCTTGCCTCTCGACCACAATCGCGACGCTAACCACCTGAGTGGTCGCGGCGACGTAGACTAGGAGGGCTTCTCCGGCAGCTGGGGGCACCAAGATAGGCGCCTTTGTGAGGAGCGCCTTCAGGTTCCCGAGGGCTTCCTCGGCCTCAGGGGTCCAAGTGAAGCACTCGGCCTTCCTCAAGAGGCGGTATAGAGGTAGACCTCTTTCGCCGAGGCGTGAGATGAAGCGGCTCAGAGCCGCGAGACATCCCATGACTCTCTGTACGCCTTTCAAGTCCTTGATGGGCCCCATGCTGGTGATGGCTGCGATCTTCTCCTGGTTGGCTTCGATGCCCCGCTCGGAGACGATGAACCCCAAGAGCATGCCTCGGGACACCCCGAAGACACACTTCTCGGGATTTAGCTTGACGCCTTTTGCCTTGAGACATCGGAATGTCGCTTCAAGGTCGGAAAGGAGGTCGGAGGCTTTCCTCGTCTTGACTACAATGTCATCGACGTAGGCCTCGACCGTGCGGCCAATGTGTTCGCCGAACACATGGTTCATGCACCGCTGGTACGTCGCGCCCGCATTCCTCAAGCCGAACGGCACGGTGACATAGCAGTACATGCCGAAGGGTGTGATGAAAGAAGTCGCGAGCTTGTCGGACTCTTTCATCCTGATTTGATGATACCCTGAGTAGGCATCGAGGAAAGACAGGGTTTCGCACCCAGCAGTGGAATCCACGATTTGGTCGATGCGAGGCAGAGGGTAGGGAACCTTCGGACATGCTTTGTTGAGACCAGTGTAGTCTACACACATCCGCCATTTCCCCCCTTTCTTTCTCACAAGCACAGGGTTGGCAAGCCATTCGGGATGGAATACCTCTTTGATGAACCCTGCCGCCATTAGCTTGTGGATCTCCTCGCCTATGGCTCTGCGCTTTTCCTCGTCGAATCGGCGCAGTGGCTGCTTGACCGGTCGGGCTCCAGCTCGGATGTCCAGTGTGTTTGTACGTGGGGCCGACGGTGATGACCCCGTTGGGGCCCGGCATCTTGAGCTTCAGGTAGGTGTAGTTGGGGACGGCCATGAACTTCGCGTAGCATGGCCTGCCCAGTACCACGTGGTAGGTTCCTCGGAGCCCAATCACCTCGAACGTCAGGGTCTCCCTTCGGAAGTTGGAGGGTGTTCCGAAGCAGACGGGAAGGTCGAGTTGTCCGAGGGGCTGGACACGCTTCCCGGGAATGATCCCATGGAAGGGCGCAGCGCCTGCTCGGATGGAGGACAGATCGACATGCAGGAGTCCGAGGGTCTCGGCGTAGATGATGTTGAGGCTGCTGCCTCCGTCCATGAGGACCTTGGTGAGCCTGACGTCGCCGATGACGGGGTCGACGACGAGCGGGTATTTCCCCGGGCTCGGCACATGGTCGGGGTGATCGTCTCGGTCGAAGGTGATGGGCTTGTCGGACCAGTCTAGATAGACTGGCGCCGCCACCTTCACCGAGCAGACCTCCCGGCGCTCTTGCTTGCGGTGCCGAGCCGAGGCGTTCGCCGCTTGCCCACCATAGATCATGAAGCAGTCGCGGACCTCGGGGAACTCTCCTGCCTGGTGATCTTCCTTCTTGTCGTCGTCGCGGGCCTTGCCACCCTCCGCGGGTGGCCCGGCCCTGTGAAAGTGGCGCCGAAGCATGACGCACTCCTCAAGGGTGTGCTTGACGGGCCCCTGGTGATAGGGGCACGGCTCCTTGAGCATCTTGTCAAAGAGGTTGGCACCTCCGGGGGGCTTCCGAGGGTTCTTGTACTCGGCGGCGGCGACAAGGTCCGCGTCGGCGGCGTCGTGTTTCGCTTGCGACTTCTTCTTGCCCTTCTTCTTGGCGACGCGCTGAGTTGACGCCTCGGGAGTATCTTCCGATGGGCGGCCCTGGGGCTGCTTGTCCTTTCGAAAGATAGCCTCGACCGCCTCCTGGCCGGAGGCGAACTTGGTGGCGATGTCCATCAGCTCGCTCGCCCTGGTGGGGGTCTTGCGACCCAGCTTGCTCACCAGGTCGCGGCAGGTGGTGCCAGCGAGGAACGCGCCGATGACATCCGAGTCGGTGATGTTGGGTAGCTCGGTGCGCTGCTTCGAGAATCGCCGGATGTAGTCTCGGAGAGACTCTCCCGGCTGCTGTCGGCAGCTTCGGAGGTCCCAGGAATTCCCGGGGCGCACGTACGTGCCCTGGAAATTGCCGGCGAAAGCTTGGACTAGGTCGTCCCAGTTGGAGATCTGGCCTGGAGGCAGGTGCTCCAACCAGGCGCGAGCGGTGTCGGAGAGGAACAGGGGGAGGTTGCGGATGATGAGGTTGTCATCGTCCGTTCCACCCAGTTGGCAGGCCAGACGGTAGTCCGCGAGCCACAGTTCCGGTCTCGTCTCCCCCGAGTACTTTGTGATAGTGGTCGGGGGTCGGAACCGGGTCCGGAACGGCGCCCGTCGGATGGCTCGGCTGAAGGCTTGCGGACCGGGTGGTTCGGGCGAGGGACTCCGATCCTCCCCGCTGTCGTAGCGTCCCCCACGCCTGGGGTGGTAGCCTCGGCGCACCCTCTCATCGAGGTGGGCCCGACGGTCGCGGTGATGGTGCTCGTTGCCGAGGCGACCCGGGGCCGCAGGCGCGGTGTTGCGCGTGCGCCTGGTGTAGACCGAGGCTTCCCGCATGAATCGGGAAGTCGCGGCATGAGGTTCCGAGGGGTACCCCTGCCTTCGGGAGGCGGAGCTCTTGGCCCGTCGGACCGCGGCGCCTTCCAGGAGATTCTTGAGCTCTCCCTGGATTCGTCGCCCCTCGGTGGTTGATGGCTCCGGCATCGCGCGAAGAAGCATTGCTGCTGCCGCAAGGTTCTGGCCAACCCCACTGGATGCGGGTGGTGGCCTGACCCTGACGTCGTCGGTGATGCGGTGCTGGAAGCCCTGGGGTAGATGACGTATTTCTCCGGCCGGGGGTTGGCCCGCCCACGCCTGCCCGACGTCCTGGCGGATCGGATCAAGCGCTCCTGCTCCCCCGTCGAGCCTGGCCTGCACCCCGCGGATTTGCTCGAGCTGTGGGTCATGGCCCCCCGCCTGAACGGGGACCACAGCTAGCTCCCGTGGGATGTCAACGTGAGGCACCGGCCTAGGGAGGTCACCGTCCTCCGGCATGCCGAGATGGTTGCCTTCGGAGGGATCCCCTAGATCGACGTGGAAGCATTCGCGACTTGGGCCGCAGTCCTCGTCGCCGAGGCTACGGCTACCGTCGGAACAGTCGGAAAGGCAGCAGTCGCATGCGGTCATGAAGTCCCGCATGGCACTGGGGTTGCCAAGTCCAGAGAAATCCCAACAGATGCTGGGTTCGCCATCTTCCTCGGACCCAGAGGGCCCGTAGATCAAGACGTCCGTCAGCCGGTCCCAAGGTGACCGCATACGAAACCCCAGAGGGTTTGGACTCGCCTCTACAAGAGCGCCCGCCAAAGCGGGGCCGCTAGGCGGGTCGAGGCTGAATCCAAAAGACGTGGGATGGGAATCGGTCGGTACCTTTTGGTCGATGGGCGGCGATGAGGTCACGTCGGGGACTGACTGCGCCGTCGTCTCAGGTACGAGGGTGACGTCCAGCAAGCTTTTCGCGAGCATGCTGGCGTCGTCCGCTTGCTCGGGATTGGCGTGTCGCGGGGAGACGGCGCTCGCCTTCGTCTCAAACGCGAGGTCGACGCCCGGTGCGCCCCCCGTTGGGGCGCTGGGGCCGTCGACTCTTTCGACAGCCGACGAGGCGCTGTCTCCTGCTTGGCCTTGGTTGCCTCGCCTCCTCCTCCGTCGGCGGGGGAGAGGACGGGGTGAGCTCGAAGGTTGTTTTTCCACCATGCGGGGAAGACGTCGTCGATTCCGCCGCCGACGGGCGGGCTGTCGGCCGCCACTGTCGTTGTCGCGCGGCGGTGGAAGGAGTATCATGTCGTAGCTGCTGTCGAGGGACATGAACTCAAGACTCCCGAAACGAAGCACCGTCCCGGGTTGGAGAGGTTGCTGGAGACTGCCCATCTGGAGCTTGACAGGAAGCTGTTCATCAACACGTAGCAGGCCCCTACCTGGCGCGCCAACTGTCGGCGTTCCGAGACCGGGGGGTCCCTGAGCCGACGAGTGAATGTCGCCACGTGCCCCAGCCTAGATGGGTCGAGCGCGAGGGCGAGCGCAAAGGGGGCAGAGCGAGGCGGCCGGAGACCGGCGTGAGAGAGGTGGGAGTCCCGCGACCTTCGTGTTCGTCCCGCGCCCAGGTCGGGTGCGCTTGCAGTAGGGGGTTACAAGCGTCCACGCGGGAGAGGGAGCGAGCGGCCTCCAGCGAGCGCCTGTCTCGTCCTCGTCCCCGCGCGGCCAACCCTCCCTAAGAGGGCCCTGGTCCTTCCTTTTATAGGCGTAAGGAGAGGATCCAGGTGTACAATGGGGGGTATAGCAAAGTGCTACGTGTCTAGCGGAGGAGAGCTAGCGCCCTAAGTACATGCCGTTGTGGTAGCCGGAGAGATCTTGGCACCCAGCTGGTGTGATGTCGTGGCCGTCGGAGGAGCGATGGAGCCTGGCGGAGGGACAGCTGTCGGAGCGGTTGAGTCCTTGCTGACGTCCTCTTGCTTCCGTAAGGGGGCTGAGAGCCACCGTCGTCACAGAGTATGTGGGGCGCCATCATTGCCTATCTGGCGGAGCGAGCCAGATGGGACGTCGGTCTTGTTCCCTACAGCCCGAGTCAGCTCGGGGTAGGGTGATGATGGCGCCTCCTGTTGACGTGGCTGGTCTGCGCCCTAGGTTGGGCGATGTGGAAGCTCCTCCGAAGCCGAGGTCGAGTCTGTCTTCCATGGCCGAGGTCGGGTCCGAGCCCCAGGTTCGGGCGAGGCGGAGATTGCCGGCTGGTGCTGGGGCAGAGTCTGAGCCCTGGGGTCGGGCGAAGCGGGGTTCGTCGTCTTCCGGGATTTAGCACGTGTCCGAGCCCTAGGTCGGGCAGAGCAGAGTTCGCCGTCTTCCGGGACTTAGCCCATGTCTGAGCCCTGGGTCAGGCGGAGCGGAGTTCGCCGTCTTCTGGGTCTTAGCCCGTGTCCGAGCCCTGGGTCGGGCGGAGCGGAGTTCGCCGTCTTCCGAGTCTTAGCCCGTGTCCGAGCCCTGGGTCGGGCGGAGCGGAGTTCGCCGTCTTCCGGGACTTAGCCCGTGTCCGAGCCCTGGGTCGGGCGGAGCGGAGTTTCCTATGGAGCCTTCGGCCGGGCCTGACTGCCTGTCAGTCTCACTCTGTCAAGCGGCACCGCAGTCGGAGTGGCGCAGGCGGCGCTGTCCTTCTGTCAGGCCGGTCAGTGGAGCGGCGAAGTGACGGTGGTCACTTCGGCTCTGCCGGCTGGGGGGCGCGCGTCAGGATAAAGGTGTCAGGCCACCTTTGCATTAAATGCTCCTGCGGTTTGGTCGGTCTATGCGGCGATTTGGTCAGGGTTGCTTCTTGGCGAAGACAGGGCCTCGGGCAAGCCAGAAATATGTTCGCCGCTGGAGGGGGGCCTCGGGCGAGACGGAAATCCTCCGGGGTCGGCTGCCCTTGTCCGAGGCTAGGCTCGGGCGAGGCGTGATCGAGTCCCTCGAATGGACTGATCCCTGACTTAATCGCACCCATCAGGCCTTTGCAGCTTTATGCTGATGGGGGTTACCAGCTGAGAATTAGGAGCCTTGTGGGTACCCCTAATTATGGTCCCCGACATAAGGTTTCCGGTATGATTGCCCCCCAGGGACCATGCTTACTCCAAGCTTATCTTGGAATGCCCCAGCTATTTCTTCTCTCACTATATCAATGGCAGTCGGTGCCAAACCACCGGCTCTCTGGTCAAACATAGGTGGGGTTGGCTAGATATTAGCATGTTGTCTTCCCCCCATTGGTTTGAGTTATGTGGTGCATTACTATTTGCCCTATATGGCTCATAGGATTGACCGTACCTTTTCGGCCTTCTAGGCGGGGCCGAAAGCTTTCCTAGGCTTGGGATTCTGTATTAATTGGTTGATGCATTGTATAGTGTGATGGGAAGTGTTAATGGGATGGGCGAGGATTCAGGTAACAATCCTCCTCAAAAAACTCTGTGTTGGACTGTTCGGTTGGATACGCGGACCGTCCGGTGGTATGTGTGACGGTCCGGGTATGCGCCCGGATCGTCCGTGACAGTATGCGGACCGTCCGTCGCTGTATGCGGACGGTCTGACTAGGTAGTTTAGATTCTGCACAATACATTGTGGCTCAGGCGCATGTCTGGGTAATTCATTAAAAATGGGTCCGGCCGTAGCTGGCCCGGACGGTCCGCGCTCACGTGCGGACGGTCCGGCCATGTGCAGATCGGCTGATTTACTGTCGATTTGTGGTTGCTCAGGGTATGTGTCCATCGGCATCCCATAAAGGGGTTGTGACAGATCTCTACAACCTATAGCCGATGTATTACGCGTGTTTCCCCCTAATTCAACCTCGTGCGAAGGAAAATTTGCAATAGTAGATTTATCAAATGCACACACTAATCTCCTATAATCATTTTGCATACCCCCTATAATATTTTGCATTTGTTCTCGTTGTTCATCTACATAATTCTTAAGAGATTGTAGCTCGTTTGTGTTACTTACATTGGGGATATCTTGTGTGGGTCGGAGCGAAGCCGGATCCGTCGCCCGTTGTCGGACGACTTTATTGTTCCTGTCCACCTTGAAGTTGGCCAGGAACTTCGCCTTTGCCTCTTGAATTAGTTGCTCCTTGTGCTCCTCGAACTGGAGTTGTTCGTCAGCCGGCAAAGTCTCCCAAGTCGGCTCTATAATGTTGCTTGTGGAAATATCAGAGTTATCCCTTGAACCGGCCATTGAGGGCCAATTTGATGAGTCTATATGTGTTGTCCCCAGCGGAGTCGCCAAAAAGTGTGTTGGCACCTTTTTTGGGCGCCAATCGCTCAACAAGAACCGGCGGCGGTGCTCTCTGGTCAGGCGCGGACGGTCCGCGGCCAGGGGCCGGACGGTCCGTGACCTAGCGCAGGGCTAGGGTTCCCTGCCTGACGGCTGAACGGTCCGCGTGTGTGCAGGGCGGCGGAAGTCACCGGCGGCGCCTGGATCTCGCTCCCGGGAGGGACCCCGTCGAGGAGGAGAGATCCTAGGGGATGTCTAGGCTCGGGCAGACCGATCTAGACTCCTCTAATCGACGTAGAGTCGAAGAGAAGCGGAGAATTTGGGGATTGAGAGGCTAAACTAGAACTAGACTAGAACTGCTCCTAATTGTATAGGAAATAAATGCGAGATAAAAGTGTTATTGATTCGATTGATTATTCCAAATTGGCCATATTCCTCTGTATTTATAGAGGAGGGGGGCTGGACCCGTTACAAACAAACTCCCCGAGCTAATTCCGTGAATCTCGTCAACAAACACATCAAAAATCTCGGAACCCTAATCGGTTCTATGCGCGCGCGGACCGCCCAACCCACAGGCGCGGACCGTCCGCATGCCTATTTTGCGTCTCAACACTAGGAGAAATCTTGTCTATTTTGTAAGGAGTTGGAAACGATCAATCACTTGATTATTCATGTGCAAAGACTTAAGTTAAAAGTATGTTACGATCTTGCAAGCCTATCCAAAATAATGGTTAGACTTGAAATACATATTGTTTTCCCATTGGTCTATCGCCTTATTGAGTTGGCATTGCTATTATCCGTAGCGACAACAACGGTTGAAAGGGTCTTTTCGGCAATGAAGATTATCAAGATTCAGTTGTGCAATAAGATGTATGATGGTTGATTAAATGATTTAATGTTTTGCTATATTGAGAGGGGAATATTTAAAGGACTTGATCTTTAGAAAATTAAAAGACATTTCAAAATAAAAAAGATAGACAAATGCAATTGCCTCTATGGGTGAAAACGGGTCAGGTACCTGAACCGGGTATCGGATAAGGGTATTAAATCGAGACGGTTTTTCGGATACGAGTACGGGTATTTTTTTCATTCAGGATAGATACAGGTACTACCTGGAACACCCGGATGGATACGGGTCTGATAACTTTTTCCTTGCCCCAAGCCCACTTGTTTCCCATGCCCATAAGCAGATGAGCCCATCTAAAAACCTATCTACATAGGCTGCTGCGGTCGCAAGCCACCAGGCTTCGCTTCAACCGCAACAGGCGGTGTCGTGCCGCCACCCCATGCTCGATCTGCGTTCGACTGCTGCCTAGCCCGACGTCGACCAGCCTTCTATCTCCCCAATTACGGTTGCATCCATCACCAACCGGCAACCTACGTCGCCCAGCTGCATCAGTTCTTCTGTTCCTGCTCCAGTCTCCACACATGGACGCCGTCGGCTGTCACCCCTGCATCTCGCGAGGACTAGATACATCCATGTGAAGGCTAGTGCGCAATCGGCAATTGTCTAGACCCAGGTAAGGAATCTCCCATCCACCCGCCCAACTGCACCTGCAACCAGATCTAGGGTAGTGGCCAGTGTGTTGTTGAAGCGTCCCGATCCTTTGGGACTCAAATGTGATACAATTACTAGTCCCAGGAGGCTAGTAAACACATTCCTTACTTCAAATAGTACAGAGTTTAGATAAAGGTTATTACAATACCGGGGTACAAGCTCAAGAGAGCCAAAATAAAAAGCGCAGTAGGAAAATATACTAGCCCAAGCCACAGGCAGAACTGGGTGCAGACACAGCCCTTTCAATCAAGCATAGCAGAAAAGAAGTCTTCGGCTGCTGAAAAACATAAATGAATCTGGGTGAATACACTAGGTATTCCGCAAGCCCACCCCGCTCCCGTAAAGAGAAAGAGACCTATATCATACATGCTTTATTTGGTGGGGTTGAAGTCACTCTTTATTTTCTCAGAGAAAGGCAGTTGCTGTAAGGTTTTTCCCAAAGACTTAAAATAACAAAATACTCAACTACCACGGAGCTTCCCGCTCCCGTGGCCTTGTTTTCTTTCTCACTACACACTTACACACATTTCCCTGATCATGGAACTCATAGAAAAAAATCTCTAATTGTCATACCATACCAGACTCGTCCATACCAGTGGACACGGACTATTCGAATAGGTTTCAACTCTGCGCAGAGGGGTACACTTTACCCACTAGTCCGGTTTCTGCGATCTCACCGTCGCGAGACCCGAATGCCGGATCTCTTTCCTTCCTCGTACGTCCTAACCTTAACGGTTATCCGGAAGGAGTCAGGCCACCACCATGCCCAAACCGGACAAAACTTTCCCCCTCCTTATCCTCCCGGTGCTCCCCAGCCTTCATAACCCTGGGGTCGGACCGCATGAGTTCAGATCGAGTGACTGCCCACACAGTCTCGAGTGGTTGTACTACGAAGGAGTACAGGTAGTGAAAATGACAAACCGGTCCTTATGTGAGGGGACAATCCTTCTGCTCACGCCTAAACCAGCTGAGCCAACACCTTAGGCCATCCCCTAAACCAGGGAGTCCCTGACCATCCCACTCTCAAGGTGATGAGGGTGAATACCCTTCATCGCGCATTCCTTTTTTAAAAAAAGAGACCTTATTTGAAGAAACATATTGCCCTTTTCCCAATCCACATTTCGTATCCAGGATATATATCGGTCAATGCGGGCCATCTCTCACTCACAATGCAATTATCCCACCCTGAATTCCCGGCCTAGGCAGTGGTAGGGAGAATAGGTAATTTATGCATCAAGGGAAGGATGGACTTGCCTTCGTCGAAGCTTTCCTGGCACAACAGATCTACTTCCGGGAGATCGGGCTCCGGCCCTTCTTCCGGGGCTACGGGTTCTGGATCCGCGGTCCCCGCTTCTTCTATTAAATCAGTCAATAAACAATACATCAACAGTGGTCTACTAATTGTAGTGTGTCATTTTACCAACATTATTAATACTTAGGACTTTAGAAATTATTTGGACAATTTTTGGTGCATAAAATATTGAAGAAAACTAATTAAATGAGAAAATGGTGAAGAAAAGAAAAAGGAAAAGGGTTTCTCCTCTGATGGGCCAGGGGGGGTTCGGCCCAGCCAGGCGCGAGCGTGCGCGCGGGCACGCTTGCGGCCCAGCTACGGCCCACGGGTGAGGGAGACGGCGCGGCACGCGGGAGCGACGACGTCGCTGCGGGCCCACCCGTCAGCGAGAGCGAAGGGGGAAACGGCGCCGCGATCTGACGGCGCGGGCGAACCGGCCGAGCAGGCGGGGGGGGGGGGGGAAGCCGGCCTCCGGTGGCCCGGTTCTTGGCCCACGGGGGGGTGGATTAGCACGGGCAGGGGCTGGCGATCCTCAGGGTAGGCTTAATTTGGCTAGAGGGGGTTGGGAGGGGACTGTCCGCGGGGAGGTGGCGGAGCTCCGAGGCGGGGATCGCCGCCGGTGGGCTCTGGGCGAGGGAATGGGGCGGAAGAGTGGTGTGCTGAGTTCGTGGCGATGCGAGGAAACTAGTAAGCTACCTTAATCGCTTGCTAGACCAACAGAGAGGGAGAGAGGAGAGGGGGGAGAACTCACCGGAGCGGGAGAAGAAGGTGGCTCTCTGCGAATTGCGCTCGGGCGAGGGGACGAGAGGGATGGCCGTGGCTGGTGCGGGGCAAGGAAGTGCTCGGGGCGACCTTTTTATAGGCGCCCGAGGGGAGGGGAGCAGTGGAGCTCGGTGGACACCGGTGAGGTGCACAGCGCCAGAGTTTAATGCCGCACAGCGGCGACGATGAGACCGCACGGCGGGGCGGGTACCGGGCAAGGACGCGGTCAAGCGGCGAGGACGGGGCGGTGCCAAACTTCTCTGTGCGGCGAGGGGATGGGCGAGGGGACGACGGTCGGAGGTGACCGCGGCGAGCCATACGCGGGGAGGACGACGAAGCGGCTGACCGGTGGGGCCGGTCTGCCAGTGGGAGCGAGCGTGCGAGAGAGCGGCTGGCAGGTGGGGCTGGCTTGTCAGCGAGAGAGAGGCGGAGTGCGGAGCGGGCTGGTGCGCGCGGAGGCAAGCCGGAGATGGGCCGAGGGGGGGGGAGGATGCGCAGGCGCGGGGAGGGGAGGCGGCCGCGACATGGGCCAGAAGTGGCCGAGCAGGGGGGAGAGCTTTTTCCTTTTTCTTTTACTTTTCTAAAACTCATTTCATTTTTGTTTATTTTCTTTTTGAACAAAGTTATCTAGTGGATAATCTAGGTGTTGGAAGATGAAATCTAGGTGAGGTGCTTGTGATCAAACAAAGTGTATGCATATGATGGGAAAATCTAAGGGGTTTTTGAATAGAAGATAAAAAGAGGGGAGGGGTAGATTAGGGTTTCAAACCTAGGTTAGAATTTTGGGATGTTACAAACCTACCCCACTTAAAGGAATCTCGCCCTCGAGATTCAGACGTGGCTCGAGAAAAGGTAAGGGTATTCCTTCCTCAGAGAGTCCTCACTTTCCCAGGTGGCCTCCTCTTCTCCATCTCTGCTCCACTGAACCTTACAGAGTCTCACTTCTGAGTTGCGGGTCCTTCTGACCGCTGAGTCGAGAATCTTCACTGGCTTTTCTCGATACTGGAGATCCTTTTGAATCTGAATTGCCTCTGCCTTGATGTGGTTTTCTGGTACTTGCAGGCATCTGCGGAGCTGGGACACATGGAACACATTGTGAATATCTGACATGGATTCTGGTAGCTCAAGACGGTAGGCTGTGGGTCCCACTCGGCTAATGATGTGGTAGGGACCGACGAAATGTGGTGCTAGCTTTCCTTTCATTTGGAACCTTTTTATACCACGCATCGGGGAGACTTTGAGATAAATGAAATCTCCTTCCTCAAATCTGAGTTCTCTTCGTCTGTTGTCTGCGTAACTCTTCTATCGACTCTGAGCCTCCCGTAACCTCGTGTGGATCAAGGCAACTTTCTCTTTGGCTTCTTTAACAAAGTCGGGTCCTTCTAGTGTCCTTTCCCCTACATTGGACCACATTAGGGGAGTCTGGCATTTCCTTCCATAAAGTGCTTCGAACGGTGACATTTTGATGCTGGCCTGATGGCTGTTGTTGTATGAGAATTCGGCGTACGGTAAACTGGACTCCCAATCTCTGTCGAACGTTAACACACAGGCTCTTAGTAAATCTTCGAGGACCTTGTTGACTCTTTCTGTTTAGCCGTCTGACTGGGGGTGATAAGCGGTGCTAAAATCTAACTTGGTGCCCATTGCTTGCTGAAGGCCTTTCCAAAATTTTGAGGTGAACTATGTTCCTCTGTCTGACACTATCTTCCGTGGAGTGCCATGGAGCCTGACTATCTCCTTAAGATATATCTGAGCAAGGGTGGCTCCTCCAAAAGTGGTTTTTACTGGAATGAAGTGGGCCACTTTGGTGAGACGATCAATTATTACCCAGATAGAATCATTCCCTTTCTGCGTTCGGGGTAGTCCGGTTACGGAATCCATGCCTATTTCTTCCCACTTCCATTCAGGCACTGGGAGGGGTTGCAGTAGGCCTACAGGTTTTTGGTGTTCGACCTTTGTTCGCTGACAAGTGTCACATCAGGACACATACTGTGCTATTTCCTTCTTCATCCCTTTCCACCAGTATCTGGCCTTGAGGTCCAGGTACATCTTGGTGGTCCCTAGGTGGATGGAGTAAGCCGAGTTGTGGGCTTTGTTGAGCAGGACTTCCCGTGCTTCTCCTATTGGTACACACAGACGGTTCTTGAACTAAAGAACTCCTTGTTCATCTGTCCTAAGATCCGGAAGTTGCTCCTTGCGGGCTCTTTCCATAAGTCTGGCTGTCTCTGCGTCCAGGTGTTGAGTCTTGCATATGAGATCTTCTAGCATTGGCTTGACTTCCAGGCTACCGTTGTCTCTCAGGCATGCATTTAGCTGAGCTGATTCCTTCTTCCAGTCTTCTAAAAAGTTGGTCCCCTTCATCCCGAAAGGTTTTCGACTGAGGGCATCTGCTACTACGTTGGCCTTCCCGGGGTGGTAATGGATTTCGAGGTCATAATCCTTGATCAATTCAAGCCATCTTCTTTGACGGAGGTTGAGGTCTGGCTGAGTGAAGATGTACTTCAGACTCTTGTGATCGGTGAAGATGTGACATTTGTTCCCAATCAGATAGTGCCTCCATATTTTTAGGGCGTGCATTATGGCTGCCAATTCCAAGTCGTGGGTGGGGTAGTTCTGCTCGTGTGGCTTGAGTAAGCGGGATGCATAGGCAATAACTTTCTCATTTTGCATCAAGACACACCCTAAGCCTTGCCTTGAAGCATCACAGAAGATGACGAAATCCTGGTGTATATCTAGTAGTGTCAAAACGGGCACGGTTGTAAGCTTCTCCTTGATGATCTGGAAACTCTCCTCACACTTTAGGGTCCACACAAACTTATTGTCCTTTTTGAGGAGTTTGGTCATAGGTTTTGCTATGCTGGAGAATCCTTTGATAAAGCGGCGGTAATACCCTGCCATTCCCAGAAAGCTTCGTACTTCACTGACGTTGGATGGCTGTTCCCATTTTGAAACGGCTTCCACCTTGGATGGGTCCACTTCTATCCCTTCTGCAGTCAAGATATGCCCCAGGAAGGCTATCTTTTCTAACCAGAACTCACACTTGCTGAGCTTAGCATAAAGTTGATGTGCCCTGAGTCTTCCGAGGACGATTCGAAGGTGACGCTCATGGTCCTTGTGATTCTTGGAATAGATGAGGATGTCGTCGATAAAAACCACGACAAACTTATCCAATTCTTCCATAAATACCTTATTCATGAGGTTCATGAAAAAGGAGGGTGCGTTTGTTAGCCCAAATGGCATCACTGTGAATTCATATTGCCCGTATCTGGTGACTAATGCAGTCTTCTGAATGTCTGCTTCCTTGATCCTCAGTTGGTGATATCCTGACCTGAGGTCTATCTTGGAGAAGTATTTGGCTCCCTGCAGCTGGTCGAAGAGGTCATCAATCCGAGGGAGAGGGTACTTATTCTTGATTGTAACTTCGTTCAAGGATCGATAATCAATACACATTCTCATACTTCCATCCTTTTTAGTAACGAAAAGGATGGGTGCCCCCCAGGGAGACGAACTGGGACGGATGTACCCTTTTTGTTGCAGTTCCGCAATCTGGAGTTTTAATTCTGCTAACTCTGTGGGGCCATGCGGTATGGTCTTTTTGCGATGGGCGCAGTGCCAGGAATGAGGTCTATGTAGAACTCCACTCCTCTTTCGGGTGGCATTCCAGGCAACTCTTCCAGAAATACATCCTCAAACTCTTCGATTACGGGCATGCTTTCTGCTGCCAGATTAAACATCATTGGATCGTTGGCGGGTGGCTGGGCTTGACAGGAAACTGCTTTTCCTTGGTGATCGGTGAGAAGGACAGTCTTACTTGCGCAGCTGATGATACCCTTGTGCTTAGTTAGCCAATCCATTCCTAGGATCACATCAATCCCTTGGGATGGCAAGACGGTTAAGTCCGCCAGGAACACTACCCCACTTAAAAGAATCCTGACTTGGGAGCACCTGAGTTGGCATAGGAGGTCTGATCCCGGGGTTCGGGTGACCAAAGGGATGGCTAGGGGTGTAGAGGGGATGTCGTGCTTTTCCACAAACTTAGTGGCTATAAAAGAATGGGATGCTCCTGAATCAAAAAGCACAGAAGCAGGAGTAAATTCAACAAGGAACTCACTGAGCACTACTCCCGGGGCTTGCTGGGCTTCTTGAGCGTCGACGTGGTTGACTCAGGCTCTGCCTGGTACTGAGTCCTACTCTGCTGGCTGTTGGAAGGAGGTGCCTTGGAGGTAGGTGCTGAGGGAACCTTGGGGCCATTCACCGAGTTGGAGTAGGTCGGCTCGGGTGCCTTCAACTGAGGGCAGTTATTCTTGAAGTGACTGGGGTCTCCGCAGTGCCAACAGGCATTAACTAGCGGTTGGTTGCTTGCAACGGAGGGTGCCTGAAGGGAGCTCTGACTCTGCTGACTGTAGCGTGATGGAGTGGGTCCAGATGATTTATTGAAGCTTGGTCCCCTGGGTGGAAGCCCAAAGGGTCGAGCTCTCTGGTGACGCTCTTGCTGTTGAGCTCGGAGAACTTGGAATTTCCTCTTGAGGTGCCCTTTTTCTTCCTCTTTCGCCCTTTCCACTTGGATAGCCTTGTTGGAGAGGTGAGAAAAGTTGAGGAAGTCTTGGCTGGCGAGGATGGTCTTAAGCTCGGGTCTTAGTCCTTTCAGGAAACGTGCCATCTTCCTAGACTCGGTGCTGACATCGTCAGGCGCGTAACGGGCCAACTCTGTGAACCTATGCACATACTCATTGACTGTTCTCCCGCCTTGAGTTAGCTCCCGGAATTCATCCTCCTTGAGTTGAATTATCCCCTGGGGTACATGGTGCTCACGGAAAGCTGTTTCGAATTCTGCCCAGGTAGCATCTCTGACGACCTCACTGAAAGTGTCCCACCATGCTAAAGCCATTCCCGAAAGCTGATGAGTTGCCAGTTGGACACGCTAATTTTCGGGGCATCCGATGGCTTCCAGCTTTCTCTTGATCGTGCGAAGCCAGTCATCTGCATCGAGGGGATTGCTGGACCCCGCGAACGTGGGAGGCTTGAGTCTCAAAAATTCTCCCATCCTGTCCTGTGGCCTTCCACCACCTGGGCGCTAGTTTTCCAGACTTCTAGTGAGGACTTCAATGAGTCGGGTTTGATTGGCTAGAACTTGGGCCAGATCTAGTGGTAGTTCCGGAGGTGCGGGGAGGTGGGTCCCATCCCCTTCTCCGCCAGCTTCTCCTGCTGCTCCTAGGGGAAAACCTGCTCCAATCCCGGAGGCGGTAGGCGTGGTTTTATCCGAAGCCATCTGCCAGGGGAAAAGAGTTACTACCATGCACATGCCATTTTTTTAACTAGTTATTTTATTCATTACATCAAGCCATTACATAATACAGCACACGGCTACCATACGTTCATTACACGCGAGTACTAGCTAGGGTACTCTCGAACTCCTTCTCTAAGGTGTCCCCAAATTCCTTGAGAAGGTCATCAAGGCTGGCTAGGGACATCTCCTCGGTGTCGGACGAGTTCCTTAACCCGGCAGGGGGTAGGGTTGGAGGGGCTTCTTCCTTCTGCTCAGTCTAACATCCTTGGCTTTTGGTCTTCTTGCGGATTTTTCTTGCAGGGGCGAGCTTCTTCAGTTTCTTGTCATAGTCCATCTTTAGGGTGCGGTAGGCCTCTCGGGTATTGGCTTCCTCGCCTTCTGCTATTGCGAGGCTCTCTTGAAGGGACGCCTTTTCCCCCAAAAGTTCCTTGACTTTTTGCTCCAGACTTTCCACCCGGGAGGTTAGGTAGGTGCAGTGGAGGGTGAGGTCATCATATTGGTTATCAAGGGTGTGAAGGTATCCAGCCATGTAGATGATGGTGGGATCATTCTCAATAGGATCTCCTCCTGATAGGACCTGAAGTCTTTTCCTCCAGGTGGGGGTATTCTTGTTGCTAGGTGGAAAGTAGTGAAGGGGGGTTTCAAAGATCACCTTGTTGTAGTTCTGGCATAGTTGTCGGAGGGCTGATCGGGCAACATTCTGGCAAGTATCCGAAAAGCGGTATCCGGTAAAAGTGACTTGAAAGGAAGGATGGTTCGGATAGTTTTGGCTTTCTCCCAGGTAGACTGCCATAGAGCATTTCTCCATTCCGCACTCGAAATACTCCTTCCAGACGTATTCCGGCTTCTTGCAGATTCCCATGCGAAGCGCACAACTTCGCAAAAGATGTGGGAACCCTTCCACCTCCGAGCAGTAGGATGTCCTAATGGCCAGAGAGTCTTCCATCTGGAATAGGGAAAGAAGGGTCTGTTAAATCGAGGAGGAGTAGAGAAGACTTTTCTTGGGGAAAGAGGTATTTTCTTTTTAGGGCAAGTTTTAGGGTCAGGGCTGCGACCTACGGCCAGTCCTATGGGTTCTGATACCACCTGAAGCATCCCGATCCTTTGGGACTCAAATGTGATACAATTACTAGTCCCAGGAGGCTAGTAAACACATTCCTTACTTCAAATAGTACAGAGTTTAGATAAAGGTTATTACAATACCGGGGTACAAGCTCAAGAGAGCCAAAATAAAAAGCGCAGTAGGAAAATATACTAGCCCAAGCCACAGGCAAAACTGGGTGCAGACACAGCCCTTTCAATCAAGCATAGCAGAAAAGAAGTCTTCGGCTACTGAAAAACATAAATGAATCTGGGTGAATACACTAGGTATTTCGCAAGCCCACCCCGCTCCCGTAAAGAGAAAGAGACCTATATCATACATGCTTTATTTGGTGGGGTTGAAGTCACTCTTTATTTTCTCAGAGAAAGGCAGTTGTTGTAAGGTTTTTCCCAAAGACTTAAAATAACAAAATACTCAACTACCATGGAGCTTCCCGCTCCCGTGGCCTTGTTTTCTTTCTCACTACACACTTACACATTTCCCTGATCATGGAACTCATAAAAAAAATCTCTAATTATCATACCATACCAGACTCGTCCATACCAATGGACACGGACTATTCGAATAGGTTTCAACTCTGCGCAGAGGGGTACACTTTACCCACTAGTCCGGTTTCTGCGATCTCACCGTCGCGAGACCCGAATGTCGGATCTCTTTCCTTCCTCGTACGTCCTAACCTTAATAGTTATCCGAAAGGAGTCAGGCCACCACCATGCCCAAACCGGACAAAACTTTCCCCCTCCTTATCCTCCCGGTGCTCCCCAGCCTTCATAACCCTAGGGTCAGACCACACGAGTTCAGATCGAGTGACTGCCCACACAGTCTCGAGTGGTTGTACTACGAAGGAGTACAGGTAGTGAAAATGACAAACTGGTTCTTATGTGAGGGGACAATCCTTCTGCTCACGCCTAAACCAGCTGAGCCAACACCTTAGGCCCTCCCCTAAACCAGGGAGTCCCTAACCATCCCACTCTCAAGGTGATGAGGGTGAATACCCTTCATCGCACATTCCTTTTTTAAAAAAAGAGACCTTATTTGAAGAAACATATTGCCCTTTTTCCCAATCCACATTTCGTATCCAGGATATATATCGGTCAATGCGGGCCATCTCTCACTCACAATGCAATTATCCCACCCTGAATTCCTGGCCTAGGCAGTGGTAGGGAGAATAGGTAATTTATGCATCAAGGAAAGGATGGACTTGCCTTCGTCGAAGCTTTCCTGGCACAACAGATCTACTTCCGGGAGATCGGGCTCCGGCCCTTCTTCCGGGGCTACGGGTTCCGGATCCGTGGTCCCCGCTTCTTCTATTAAATCAGTCAATAAACAATACATCAACAGTGGTCTACTAATTGTACCGTGTCATTTTACCAACATTATTATTACTTAGGACTTTAGAAATTATTTGGACAATTTTTGGTGCATAAAATATTGAAGAAAACTAATTAAATGAGAAAATGGTGAAGAAAAGAAAAAGGAAAAGGGTTTCTCCTCTGATGGGCCGGGGGGGGGGTTTCGGCCCAGCCAGGCGCGAGCGCGCGCGCGGGCGCGCTTGCGGCCCAGTTGCGGCCCATGGGTGAGGGAGACGGCGCGGCGCGCGGGAGCGACGGCGTCGCTGCGGGCCCACCCGTCAGCGAGAGCGAAGGGGGAAACGGCGCCACGATCTGACGGCGCGGGCGAACCAGCGGCGCGGGCGGTGGGGTGGAAAGCCTGCCACCGGTGGGCTCGACGACGGTTTGCCGCCGGTGGCCCGGTTCTTAGCCCACGGGGGGGTGGCTTAGCACGGGCAGGGGCTGGCGATCCTTGGGGTAGGCTTAATTTGGCTAGAGGGGGTTGGGAGGGGACTGTCCGCGGGGAGGTGGCGGAGCTCCGCGGCGGGGATCGCCGCCGGTGGGCTCTAGGCGAGGGAATGGGGCGGAAGAGTGGTGTGCTGAGTTCGTGGCGATGCGAGGAAACTAGTAAGCTACCTTAATCGCTCGCTGGACCAACAGAGAGGGAGAGAGGAGAGGGGGGGAGAACTCACCGGAGCGGGAGAAGACGGTGGCTCTCTGCGAATTGCGCTCGGACGAGAGGACGAGAGGGATGTCCGAGGCCGGTGCGGGGCAAGGAAGTGCTCGGGGCGACCTTTTTATAGGCGCCCGAGGGGAGGGGAGCGGTGGAGCTCGGCGGACGCCGGTGAGGTGCACAGCGCCAGAGTTTAATGCCGCACAGCGGTGACGACGAGACCGCACGGCGGGGCGGTACCGGGCAAGGACGCGGTCAAGCGGCGAGGACGGGGCGGTGCCAAACTTCTCTGTGCGGCGAGGGGATGGGCGAGGGGACGACGGTCGAAGGTGACCGCGGCGAGCCGTACGCGGGGAGGACGACGAAGCGGCTGACCGATGGGGCCGGTCTGCCAGTGGGAGCGAGCGCGCGAGAGAGCGGCTGGCAGGTGGAGCTGGCTTGTCAGCGAGAGAGAGGCGAAGTGCGGAGCGGGCTGGCGTGCGCGCGGAGGCAGGCCGGAGATGGGCTGAGGGGGGGAGGATGCGCGGGCGCGGGGAGGGGAGGCGGCCGCGACATGGGCCAGAAGTGGCCCAGCAGGGGGGAGAGCTTTTTCCTTTTTCTTTTTCTTTTCTAAAACTCATTTCATTTTTGTTTCTTTTCTTTTTGAACAAAGTTATCTAGTGGATAATCTAGGTGTTGGAAGATGAAATCTAGGTGAGGTGCTTGTGATCAAACAAAGTGTATGCATATGATGGGAAAATCTAAGGGGTTTTTGAATAGAAGATAAAAAGAGGGGAGGGGTAGATTAGGGTTTCAAACCTGGGTTAGAATTTTGGGATGTTACAGTTGTGCACGACAACCTGTTGCATATTGATGATTCATGGTTGCATGTTGCAGTAGCAGGTGGCATCTGCTGTTGGTTTGAGGGCATCCACTCCTTCAGAAACTCATCACCCACACCCGCAGGATGCAGCCGCCCCATGCCGGTGTGTTGGAACCCTTCCTACCACCTAGAACTCATTGTTGTCCATCATCACTGGCTCGGCGGTGGTGACTTGAGGCGCCTCACGCCCAAACCATTGCTCTATGGCCCCGGCGCACGGCCCCTCGCCCTCTTCTAAGGTACTGCTTGCTAATTTTCTTGGCAAATATGTATAGCATAGTTTGTTAATTATCAGTATGGTTCGGTTTATGACTTTGCTCTCGTCATCATGATGGGCAATGATAGCGCCATGGATGTGGATGACATTTATGACATTGACAACAATGAGTCCAACGAAGATGAAATGCATGGTATTGAGGGTGTTGATGGCAAAAACAGCGACTACATGGCGATGGAGGATCATGTTCCTGTTGAACCTACTGGTAGTGAGGTGAATGTCATCATCCAACAAGTTTGTCATGGAAAGAAGTCTAGATGGAGACCATCATGTAGTGAAACTGCTACTAATAACCAATTCAACCAGTACTCCTATAAGCAAGTTTATGGCATCCGCATTTAAAGCAACAAGTCAAATAAGAGCTTGGATTTAGTGCCACAATTGGCCAATGCGGTTTAACTAACCTAAGCACTTCACAAAGCACCTACGCTAATCACCGAGTGATTCTAAACTTGGGTGTTTGAGCACTTGGAAATGTCGATAGCAAGTGTTGGTATGTTTCTTGGGCTCTCACACCTTCAAATGGCCGGTTGGATGGAGTATATATATAGGCCCCAACTCGAAACTAGCCGTTGGAGAAAAGCTGCTGCTTCTCTGCGGCACACCGGACAGTCCGGTGGTAGGCACTAGACAGTCTGATGCCTTGTCCGGTATGCCACTAGACGTTAGATCTGACTATTGCAGGTAACCGTTATCACGTGCAGCCTTGCACCGGGCAGTCCGGTGTCTCTCCTTCATAGTGCCACCAAAAACTAGTTGTTGGGCTACTATTCTCTGGTGCACCAGACAGTCCCACGATGTGCCATCGAACAGTCCGGTGCTCTCAACCGAACAGTCCGCTAGTGGCAACACTTTCTTCATGTCTTAGACTTGGCTTGATACTTGTTGATCTTCACTTAATCACTTATGGTCTTCATAATGTATTCTTTTGAGGTGTTGCTTCGTCAATATCTTAGTCCAAGTTACTTTAGCATCCTGTGAAGTATAAATATAAACACTAGAAACACATTAGTCCACAGGTTATGTTGATCATCAAACACCAAAATCAATTAGTCAAATGAGCCGAGGTTCATTTTCCTTACAAGGACTGGTGAAGGCTAATGAAGGTGATGCACCATTTGATGCCTTATCATGGTGGAAGGGGCAAGTGACAAATTTTCCTGTTCTTTCTACCCTTGATCGTGTTGTACCGTCAATGAGAGTGCCAACTATTGCTTCAGAGTCGGCATTTAGTTCGGATGGATGCATAGTCGATGCCTTAGTTTAAAGCTTAAACCTGAAATTATTGAGGCCTTGGTTTGTACTAAGGCTTGGAATATTGTTTCAGAGAAAGGTTTCATTTTTCTTGTATGTGTGTTCTTGTATTTCTCTATGACTAAATGATGATGATGGCTACTAATATGTTTTGTTGTTCTCTATTGATTTTAGATTTGGAGTGTGGAATAAAAACTATAAGTGAAGCTATGGATGCCTTGGAGTTGGAAGATGATTTTGCGACTTGAGTTCTTCAAGCAAGCATTGATTGCTTGCACTATCTTATGTCATTTGAAAACTATCTTGTGATATGTTAGACTCTTGTGTGGTTCAAACCTTATCATTATATTCGAACTATTGTATTGGACTATTGTGTTGGTACTTGTGATGATTTCTGTTATATGCAATGTTATATTGTATGATGTGAACTTATTGCTATATTGTTATGTTGGACTATTGTATCGTATGATGTAAACTTATTGCTATATTGTCATGTTTGACTATTGTGTTTGACTATTTGTGTTGATCTATGGTTTATGCAATGTTATATTGTATGATGTGAACTTATTGCTATATTGCCATGTTGGACTATTGTTTTGTATGATGTAAACTTATTGCTATATTGCCATGTTGGAGTATTATGTTGTATGATGTAAACTTATTTCTATATTGTCATGTTAGACTATTGTGTTGTATGATGTAAACTTATTGCTATATTATCATGTTGGACTATTGTGTTATATGATGGAACTTTGTTATATTGTCATGTTGAAGTATTGTGTGGTGTGTAATTATTTTATAATACACCAATTGAATTATACTGAATGATAATCAATGTATGCATTATCCGATAATTACATGTTATCAACATGTATTTGGCTACACAATATCTGTAGTTGTCACTTATCCGCCCGAATAAATATATGGTCCCTATATTCATGTCCGTCTTGTTTCTAACTATTCATATCCGATCATAAATCCGATTGAAATACATTAGGGTAAAATACAGAATGGTCTACTATTCGTCAGTATTCGTCCGTTTTTACTCTAATTGTTTGAGTCTCCTAGGCATAACTAGGTATATCTCTTAATCACTTTTGTTTTGTTTAAATACCTTATCTAAATGTTATTATTCACAAATTTTTATTTTTATTTAATAGATTTTTATTGTGCATTGTTAAAAAAACTTATGTCATTAGCAATGATGAATTCATCTTCTTTTATTGAGGTATCTTTCAATATCCTTATTTACATTTATTTGCTGAAAAATACTTTAAATGTTTGTTGTGAACTAGAACATATATATACATATATGGATTTGTGCATATAGTTTTGTACAAAATCTGTCATACCTCAAATTATATGCGTCCTCTGCCACTGTCTTTCTGGCTGGCTAACTAACCTTGAAGTCGTTGAAATCCATGGCCTGCAAGGAGATGACGAAGTTAATGCCCCAAAAGTCATACTCGGATGTGCAGCAGCGCTCCGGAGACTGACAATGAGTGTTTCTCATGGCATCTCACTAGGTGACAATGGCTACGAGAAGATCTACAGCGTCATGAAGGAATAACCTGACGTGGAATGTCATGCTATGGCATTCTGTTGGGAGAGGGTTCTTTATGCATGACCAGAAGAGAGTTTGGAAATGCCAACTGGTGGCATCCTTAAGCCTAATCTGATTGAAGAACTTCGTCAGTTTTTTTTATATCTTGCTGCTATGTTTTTCAGAAGATTTCTATATGCTATTTTCATGACTTGTAAACTTGTTGCTGGCCATTGGACAGGAGGCGTAATTGCCTGTTAGGGCTAGTTTGGGAACTACATTTACCATGAAATTCTATTTTCCCATGGGAAAATAAACTAATTTTTCTTGGGAAAATGGAAATCCGTTACATCCCATCGACGGATCATTGGAATTAAATTCTATTCTAATAATAGTAATTTAGGCATATATCAATTAATATAATTTGGTTTTATACAAAATATATTTGTATACTATTATTATCAAGATGTCGGAGATATTTATGTGCTACATTTTTATTATAGATGAGTGAGACAAAGAGTGTCATGTAAGCTACAGAGTAGAAACAAATTCTTCCAATACATAAAACTATTTCATATCTTACACCCCATGAATTTGAGATAGACTTATATCTAAACTTTGGAAAGTGGTGAAATGTCAAATTCCAAACTAAATAAGTTACTTTATTGAGTGAATTCTAATTTATCTAAAATGAAGGGATCCAAACACCCTGTGAGGAAAATATGGTTTTCCAAACTAGCCCTTAGTAAATCAAGTACCCTACTATATATGGCAGATACTACCATATATCTCAGAGTGAAACACATTTAAAGGGCCTTCATGTCAAGCACTACTGCACTCTCCCTTCGAGATGCAGTCTCGTTGGCATGTCGTCTTAACTGGCGCGTGATGGTACGTTAGCCTGGCTGCAATTTCAGAGGATTGGAAATTGCCGTAGCTTTTGTTATTTTTTAGAGTTCAAGGCCTTTTCATTCCCCAAACATCAAGGCCAACAAGCCTAACGCCATAAATTCAGCTTACATCAACCCATTTGTTACATCAGATTTTCACCTATTCTTAACAGAGCAAACCAGAAACCCACGGAACAAAGAAACTGGCACAGCAAGGAGCAGCCACATCTCGTGTCCTATCTGACATGAGACCAAAAGATAAAGCCAAGGTCCCAGTAATACAAGCTTAGGGCCTGTTTGGAAGTGGAGTTTTTTCATGGTTTTTGAGAAATACCATAGTATTTACTAATACTACAGTATTCTAGATCAAAAGTTGTTTGGCAGATCACTAGAATACAGAGTTTTCAATACCATGGTTTAGCTTAAATCGTGGTATTTTTGGAGTATTTAACATACAGGTCTAGACCTAAGTCTTCTGCTCCGTGCGCGCCGATAGAACGCTTAGGGCAAGCTACTGTAGATGAACTTAGCTAGGGCGACAAGATTAGTGATACATAGACTCGATTTTTTAGTAGAATTAGCACATGAAGTTCAATACGCAGATTTCCATTCAATACGCAGGTTTCCAACTGAGTAGATTTCTAAATAGATATCTGATTAGTGAATGCAACTAAGTAGATTTCTACGTACTCAGAGTTCCATACATAGAAGCATTTGAATGCTAATTGCTAATTCTTCAGCGAGTTTCATACATAGAAGCATGTGAATGCTAATTGCTAATTCTTCAGCTTTGTGAACTTTGATACTCAGATGGTTACAACAGACTGATTTGAATTTGAACTTGTCTTGCCGATGATGCAACCCGTCATAAGTTGTAGCTATTTGAATTTAAACTTGTCTTGCTTATTTATATAAGCCAAAAACTGTGCTACCAAACAGTGCTATGTATGAAGAAATACTTTGATTTTACTTTGATTTTGCTAAAACTACAGTTTTGTGTCATAGCATACTGCATACTATAGTATTGAAATACTGTAGTATGAGGAAACTACGGCCCTGTTTGGGAACAAAGTTTTTGAAAACCACAGTTTTTGAAATACTATACTATACTTTAGTTATGACAATACCGTAGTTTATAATACCGCAGTTTTGAAAACTGAGGTCCAGAGCTAAGTTTAGAATGCCTTAAAACAACTATAGTATTTGCAATACTTCAGTTTTGAAAACAGAGATTTTACCAAGCTTGCCAAACACCATTATGTATATAATACTGCAGTATTTGAGAATACTGCAGTATTCTTCCAAAACTGCAGAAAAACTTTGTTCCCAAACACCCCCTACATTTCCAAACAGGGCCTTAGGTGTGGGTATTAATGCATCACTAACATTAATGCTTCCGCTTTCCTTTTCCACAGCGAGTAAAAAGGCAGTTGATCTTTTAGCCAGCTCCGTCCTGCTAACACCTTTCTAGACAATACAGAGTTTCTGCAGCCAAAAGCACCAATCTCCACCTAAATAATACACTAGCTTTTTCTTTGAAATACTAACATATCAAGATCATGCGTACTGGCAGAACCAAACACCATATATACCACGCCCCAAAACATAAACGGCATCTGCAATTTCCAGAATATGTGCATGTATGGCACAAGAAGAGCAGTACACCTTTTTTGTACAAAAAAAAAACTACAGACGATTTTTCGGCAAACAATTCTCATCTTTCCGGCTGTTACATTTTCATTCTATTACACCAAACCAGGTTGACTAGTACAAGGACAGAATGCAAATATCAGTTGACACTTTTTGGGATTCAGGCCCACAAAATTTGTCAAGAAAATGATGTCCAAGAATCGTGTCAGAGAAAATACAGTGAATCTTACGTATCCGAAGCTTTGTTCCTTCCTATCTATGGTAAACACAACATGCTAAGTGCAGCGATACATCCCTATGGAGTTCGCAGCGCAGAATGTATCACATGAATACATGATGGCGAAGTAGCCAGCACTTTCTATCCTCAGGTTCTATCTGTCTCGAACTCTCTTCGAATGGTTTCTAGCAACATCTCATTCCATGTGTCTACTGGTCCTGGCATGCACCAGTGCAAACAATCCTGAGGTGGAGGTTTTCCATCTGGCCCTCTCTGTGTCTTCTTGTTTGGGTCAGGACTTCTGTACGGGCCAGGATGACCGTCAGCCCTGAAGGCAAAGGGTTCAGTGATATCCATCAATTTCAACCTAGAACCGTGTTCCCCTGCATTCTTCACTGCCTTCTTGAAGCCTGCAACCTGCTTTTCATGCATCGCATCGGTAAAGCCGTTCCTCACCACTTCATCCAAGGGCTTGACCTTTCCGGTGCATGATCCACCGGTGTTCCATGCTCCGCCTTCATAATGATCAGGTGACCATGTGCGCACAATTGCTAGGCCTGTGAAATTTGGGTTATTCACCACAGCAGTTAGGCAAGTCTCGACAGAGATACCAAAGGCATCCACATTGTTGACCTGCATTTTTCCTGCTTTACGAGGCCACCAAAGCTGCCCTCCAACAACATTCTCGTTCAGGATATAGGCTGATCGTTTAGCAAACCAGTGGCCAGAGGAAAGGACGAGTACATCAAACCTTGGGAGGAACTCCATGAAGGTCTCATCAGGAATATCCAGAAAAACTTTATCAATACCCTTAGGAGCAATCCCCACAGCTTCAGTTGACCTGTGCACTAACCAAGAAGACCAGACACGGGCGATAGTTGTTTTAGTTGATTTGAAGAGCCACTTGTGCATCCTTTTGTTTCCTCGGTTTTGTGGGACATCTACCTGTAAAAAGGAGAAACAAATGCTTTAAGACAACGAAGCAGATATATGTTGCCTGACAACAAGTGCTACAAATACATTGAATGTAGAAATGCAAAACTGTTTGAAGTTGCCCTTCATATTACATTTACTGTATTCTAGGGGTAAAACCTTGTTAAGAAGTGTTCAGTAGAGATTAATGTCAAACATGATCATAAAATGAAAAGGCTACTAATCTTAGCATTAGTCTCTGGAACTCCTAAAAGAACTGAAATAGGAGCCTTATATCCTGATGAATTACAGACTTTTAAGCAAACCTAACTCATAGTATCCTACCTGTAACTCTGTAAGAGTATGGATGGAAGGATCCAATTACTTTCCATTCCTTTTCTTATCAGTAATATATTTTTTGAGACAAGGTCTCAAATGAAATAAAACGATGATGGTTGACCTAGGGTACATCATCACCTGTAAAAATGCCTAGGAATTTGTGCGTACTTGCATACCAATTGTTTGACAGGGGATAAGTTAGAAAACTAGTCACATAAAAGTATTTGGCAGGTAATGGTTTTATCTTAATTACACTATAATGCAAATGTAAGATTCTGAACGTAGCAGGAGGCATCTCACTTGCCACAGAATGCAAAGGAGGGACTCCATCTGATTCCGAGCAACTGAATCCCCAACGAACGCAAGTGTCTTGCCTCTCATCAACTCCAAGAACTTCCTTGCATCGAAGCGTGGGAGGTTACACTGTTCTGGCTTCCATCTCCAATTTTCATAGTCCTTGTCCGGTCGCCCATTTCCCTGGCAATTCTGCATCTGTGTGATGATAGGGCAGGAGTTGTTGGTGTATAGTGGCCCAGAAGAATCAGTAACCCACTCTCCACGATATAGATCACAATTATCTGCACAGTCAGAAAGCAAATATCAACTCTTGCTCTCTCAGCTACCCTGATACAATGATGAATCTAATAAATCACTACAGTACAATGACGAATGACATCCCATTCATGCTGGTAAATATGCTGTGCAGAAATCTCAGGGAAACGAACTAACAGCTCACCTTGCTCAGCCTTTTGAGATTCATTAGATGTATCCTCGTCCGGAATCGTTGTGGTGTCACTGGAAGAAACTAGATCCGGCTCGTTGTCATCCATCTTTCCTGAAACTGCAGACGTTTGGCTTAAATTCACGTCGCCACCCTGACCATTCTGCTCCGCTAAGGACTCCCGCTCACCCTGCGACAATTCCTCCCCAATTGCAGCGCCACTCCTGTTTTCATCAGCATGCTCCGACGACGAACGCTTCCCCAGGTCAGTAGCTCCGATAGGGAGGTAACCGTGCAGCGACGTCCGAGGCAGGGACGAGCCCTGGGACAGAGATATCACAACGAGGGTCAGCACCAGCGCCAGCACCGACACGACGACGGTGACGAGCCACCGCCGGACTCCGGAGGCCCCCGCTGGGGCCTTCCTCCCCGGTAAGCTCATGGGCCGCGAGATTAATCCTCCCGTCCGAGCGGCATCTGCGCTACGCGGGACGAAATTCAGATCCAGGAAAGGGAAACGGTAGCCACGGTGCACAAGTGGACGAGGAGGCGTGCCGGCCTGGAATTTTGTGGGGGCGGCGCGGGGATCGGAAGCGGGCAAGCGGGAGCGGCGTGGCTACGCTCACCGTGGTCGGAGCTGCACGAGGAAGCGAAGGGGGAAGAGAAGACCCACCTCCTACGTTCACTGGTTTCGTGCGTCGTGTGCGAATCTGTCTACGCGTGAGCATGAGGCTATCTCCAGTAATTCTGTCTAATTATCTATTTCAAACTTAACTATGCAAACAGTATTATATAGCATCATCTACAGTTTTTTGTTCCATATTTTTCACGCTCCACTGGAGACATCCTGAGCGATGAGCCAATAATCTGTTATACCACGGATAGACCACGAGAATTTCATGATGTCCATGTTCTAGACCTAGACCATTATACTATAAAAAGATGGATTCTAGCACTTGGATTAATATGTGAATCTGCTTTGCATTGAATTGATATCCTTAGCATTTTCTTACCAGTTCATTTATGTCCTTAAGGACCATCATCTAAAAAAATCCTTGCTGAAAGGGCTTTTCGATCATCATACGAGACGATGAGTGGTTATCGCCTTACCCTCGTGGATGTCAATGATTATACTATTGGCCTTCTCGTAATGCACTTTAGGAGAACTTCATTGGCACCACACTGATAGAGATCCCTTTTTTTAATACATATCTTCTAGCTAGTCTAGAACTAATTATACCCTAGACACTGGAGTCTCTGAGCTAGCCTTTATAAAAAATGTCTAAGGTGGAACGTAATTAGGTCTAATACAAATATATGTGTTTATCTCTATTTGATACCGTCTACGTCATTCCAAAATAAGCATGTAGAGTCGAGATGACGAAATACAGAAAGTAAATAGTCCTTTCTAAAATTAATTATGTTGGCTAACCAAAATATATGCAAAATTAATTCTATTCGATCTAGTCAAGGCTACACCCCTCTATCTATTACAGAAAATTTACTAAATATCTTAACTGAAGCAACTAAGTTGTCGACCTATTAAGAGCTCACCTACACAAGTCTAATGGGTAAGGTCACACAAATCTATGCAACCAGTACTCTAAGCACATTGAGAGCTCCTATACATACTAGTTCCACTATACAATCACAACTAGAGAAATACAAATACTTAGCTACACAAGCTAACAACAAATGAGCAGCTATTTTACAAAACTAAATTAGTTATACAATAGCAAAAAAAATACTAACTAGCATAAGTATATGAACAAAAAAATACAAGGCAGTGAGGGAATTGTAAAAAACCCGGAAGATGATGACACCTTGACATGATAATTTTTTCCCCGTGATGTCAACGATGAAAGGGAAATGTGCCCTTGGTCAATTTCTATAATGTTTTGGTGATTAAGTGCCTAACATATTTAATTAAGTTCTTATGTGTCAAGTAAAGTGAGAAGTGCAAATCAAAGAAAAATGTACGTTTCTAGACTTAGTACATTGTTTTCAGTACTAACATATTTTGTCTAAGTGCTAGAAACAGGGAGAAAAGAATTGGAAAAAGACTTGGCTCTGTGCAGCCAACTCCAGCTCGACTTGGCACACCGGACTGTCCGGTGGTTCACCAGACAGTATCCGGTGCGCCAGGCTGGTCCGCTTGAAAAGGCCGCTCTCGGGACTTGACGGCGGCGTACGACTATAATTCACCGGACCGTCCGGTGGTGCACCGGACTATCCGGTGAGTCATCCGCGGCGAACTCGTCGCCCTCGGGAAAAGCAAAGGGGCGACGTGGCTATAATTCACCGGACTGTCCGGTGGTGCACCGGACTGTCCAGTGAGCCAACGGTCGCCTGCACCAATGGTCGCCTGCGCCAACGGTCGGCTGCGCAATCTTCGCGCGACGCGTGGCAGCTCCAACGGTCGGCGGGAGGCACCAAACAGTGTCCGGTGCGCCAACGGGCCCGGAGCTACAACGGTCATCTATGCCCGATTTGGAAGGCAATCGCGCACCGGACCATCTACAGGACCTGTCCGGTGGCCACTCGACAGAAGGCAAGGATAGCCTTCCTTATTGGTCTTCAACGGCTCCTAGCTGCCTTGGGGCTATAAAAGGGACCCCTAGACGCATGGAGGAGTCACCCAAGCATTCACTAAGTATTCTAAGGCATCCAGACTCTACTCCCGCGCATTCGCTTTGTTGTGTTAGAGATTTGAGCTCCATACGAGTCACGAACTCCCTGTGTTGTCATTTGAGCTCGAGTCTTCACTTGTGTGCGTGGGTGTGCTGCGTATTTAAGTCTTGTGTGTGTTGCTTCTCCCAACCTTACTCTGTGCCTTCTTTTGTGATCATCATTGTAAGGGCGAGAGACTCCAAGTTGTGGAGATTATCGGATCACTTGAAATGGGTTGAGTGCAACCCTCGTCCATTGGGACACCCCAACGTGGAAGTAGGCAAGTGTTACTTGGCCGAACCACGGGATAAAAATCGCGTGTCTTATATTGATCTCTCTGTGATTGTTTGTGTTCACAAGAACTCGCTTCAAGCCACTTAGCCGTACTAACACTCATAACTAAGTTTTGTGGCTATTAGTGTTTGATTTTTACAGGATCACCTATTCACCCCCCTCTAGGTGCTCTCAATTGGTATCAGAGCCATACTCTTCATCTAAGGGTCTAACCGCCCGAAGAGATGGATCCTAAGGGAAAGGGGATGGTGGTCAACGACAAGGAAAAGGAGTCCGTCTTCAACGAGCCAAGAGATGACAAGCCCACTGACTCAGGCTCGAGTCACAAGAAGAAGGACGGGAAGAAGAAGAGGCGCATCAAGAAGATCATCTACTACGACAACGATGCATCTTCTTCTTCACCAAGAGACGACGATGATGACGATTCTCCGTCAAAGAAAAAGACGGTTAATCAAAATTACTCTTTTGACTATTCTCGCATGCTGTGCAATTCGAATGCACATTTACTTTCTATTCCACTAGGAAAACCTCCACACTTTGATGGAGAGGACTACTCATTTTGGAGTCATAAAATGCGTAGTCATCTATTTTCTCTTCATCCTAGCATTTGGGAAATAGTGGAAAATGGGATGCATTTTGATAGCACTAATAACCATGTATTCATTAATGAACAAATTCATAAGAATGCCCAAGCTACTACTGTCTTGTTAGCTTTGCTTTGCAGGGATGAATACAATAAAGTAAGTGGCTTGGATAACGCCAAGCAAATTTGGGACACCCTCAAGGTCTCACATGAGGGAAACGATGCAACAATGATCACCAAAATGGAGTTGGTGGAAGGCGAGTTGGGAAGATTTGCCATGATCAGGGGAGAAGAGCCAACACAAACCTACAACAGGCTCAAAACCCTGGTCAACAAGATTAGAAGCTATGGAAGCACAAGATGGACGGACCACGACATCGTCCGACTCATGATCAGGTCCTTTACCGTTATTGACCCCCATCTTGTGAATCTTATCCGTGAAAATCCCAGGTACACAAAGATGACGCCCGAGGAGATACTTGGAAAATTCGTGAGCATGATGACGCCTTGAACGGTAAAGGAGGCATGATATGTGGATGACGCCTTGAACGGTCCTCTACCCGTCTACGAGCCGCAGCCCGTTGCGCTCAAGGCAACAAGCAGCAAGGAGGCGCTACCAAGCAAGGTAGCACAAGTAGAGGCTGCCGGGCTCAACGAGAATAAAATGGCGCTTATCATCAAGCGTTTGAAGACCGCACTCAAAGGACGCAAAGAATATCCCTCCAAGAGCAAAACAAGGGGGAAGCGCTCCTGCTTCAAATGCGTTAAGACTGGTCACTTTATTTCAAATTGTCCCGATAATGATAGTGACCAGGGACAAGAAAAGAGCGGGAAGAAGGAGAAAAAGAATAGCTACAGGAAGGCAAAGGGCGAGGCGCACCTTGGAAAGAAATGGGACTCGAACTGCTCTTCTTTCGACTCCGACGACGAAGGACTCGCTGCCTCGGCCTTCAACAAGTCTTCTCTCTTCCCCAACGAACACCATACATGCCTTATGGCCAAGGAAAAGAAGGTATGTGTTCGAGATACCCCTAAGTACAATACTTCTAGTGATGAAGAGTCATCTGATGATGAAGCATATTATACTAATTTATTTAAGGGTTTAGATAGAGCTAAAGTAGATAAAATCAATGAGTTAATTGATGCTCTAAATGAAAAGGATAGATTGCTAGAAAGGCAAGAGGACATTTTGTATGAGGAACATGACAAATTTGTTAGTGTTCAAAAGTCTCTTGCCTTAGAACTTAAAAGAAATAAAATGTTGTCTTCTGAGTTGTCTGCCTGTCAGGAATCTGTCTCTAGTCTAAAGAATTTGAATGTTGAATTAAATACTAAGCTAGAGGAGGCAAATGCAACTAGATCTTGTGTAGAACATGTAGTAATTTGCAATAGATGCAAGGACTTTGATGTTAATGCTTGTGATGAATATCTTATTGCTATTACTAAATTGAATGATGAAGTGGCAAGTCTTAATGCTCAACTTAAGACTTGCAAAAATGATTTTGATAAATTAAAGTTTGCTAGGGATGCCTACACTGTTGGTAGACACCCCTCAATTAAGGATGGACTTGGTTTTCGAAGGGAAACCAAGAACTTAACAAGCCAAAGGGCTCCCATTCCCAATAAGGAGAAAGGGAAGGCACCTATGGTTAGTAATCCTCAAAGGAACCATGCCTTCATTTATGATAGGAAAATTGCTAATCATGCTCATTATAATAGGAGTTATGATCATGATGCTTTTAATTCACATGCTATGTATGCCTCTAGTTCTACTTGTGTTCATGGTAGAAGTAGGCCTAGGAGAAATCATGTTATGCATCATGTACCTAGGAAAATGTGCAATGAATCTACTACTATTTTCCATGCTTGCAATACTTATTTTGTTCTCTCATGTAAGAATGCAAAAGTAGTGGCTAGGAAATTGGGATCCAAATGCAAGGGAGACAAGACTTGCATATGGGTTCCAAAGACTGTTTTGACTAACCTTGTAGGATCCAACAAGAGTTGGTACCTAAAACCCAAGCTTAAATTCCTTGCAGGTTTATGCATCTGGGGGCTCAAGCTGGATTATCGACAGCGGATGCACAAACCACATGACGGGGGAGAAGAAGATGTTCACCTCCTACGTCAAGAACAATGGTTCCCAGGATACGATTATCTTTGGAGATGGGAATCAAGGCAAGGTCAAACGTTTGGGAAAGATAGCCATCACCAACGAGCACTCCATATCAAATGTATTTCTAGTAGAGTCGCTTGGTTACAACCTTCTGTCTGTAAGTCAATTGTGTCACATGGGTTACAATTGTCTTTTTACAAACGTTGATGTATCTATCTTTAGAAGGAGTGATGGTTCATTAGCTTTTAAGGGTGTATTAGACGACAAACTCTACTTAGTTGATTTTTCGAAAGAGGAGGCCGATCTATATGCATACTTAATAGCTAAGACTAGTATGAGCTGGTTGTGGCATCGCCGTCTAGCACATGTTGGGATGAAGAACCTTCATAAACTTCTAAAGTGAGAACATGTGTTAGGACTAACCAATGTTTGTTTTGAGAAAGATATACCTTGTGCATCTTGTCAGGCAGGGAAATAGGTGGGAAGCACTCATCACAACAAGAATGTGATGACAACATCAAGACCACTGGAGCTTCTTCACATGGACCTCTTCGGACCCGTCGCCTACCTTAGCATCGGGGGAAGTAAGTATGGTCTTGTAATTGTTGATGATTTTTCCCGCTTCACTTGGGTGTTCTTTTTGCAGGATAAATCAGAAACCCAGGGGACCCTAAAGCGCTTTCTAAGGAGGGCTCAAAACGAATTTGAGCTAAAGGTGAAAAAGATAAGGAGCGACAACGGGTCCGAGTTCAAGAACCTACAAGTTGATGGGTATCTTGAGGAGGAAGGCATCAAGCACGTGTTCTCCGCTTCCTACACACCACAGCAAAACAGTGTGGTAGAGAGGAAGAACAGGGCACTTATCGACATGGCGAGGACGATGCTTGGAGAGTTCAAGACGCCCGAGCTGTTTTGGTCGGAAGCTGTGAACACAGCTTGCCACGCCATAAACCGGCTCTATCTGCATCGCCTTCTTAAGGAGACCTCCTACGAACTCCTTACCGGTAACAAACCCAATGTTTCTTACTTTCGTGTATTCGGGAGCAAATGTTACATTCTGGTGAAGAAAGGTAGACATTCTAAATTTGCTCCCAAAGCAGTAGAAGGGTTTTTACTAGGGTATGACACAAATACAAAGGCGTATAGAGTCTTCAACAAATCATCGGGTTTGGTTGAAGTCTCTAGCGACGTTGTATTTGATGAGACTAATGGCTCTCCAAGAGAGCAAGTTGATCTTGATGACATAGATGAAGATGATGTTCCAACGGTCGCAATGCGCACGATGGCGATTAGTGATGTGCGACCACTGGAACAACAGGAGCAAGATCAGCCTTCTTCCTCGACGCTGGTGCATCCCCCAACTCAAGACGGTGAACAGGTACCTTAAGAAGAGGGACAGGATCAAGAGGGAGCATAGGAAGAACAAGTGATGGAGGAAGAAGCACCACAGGCTCCTCCAACTCAAGTCCGAGCAACGATCCAACGACATCACCCCGTTGACCAGATTCTGGGTGACATAAGCAAGGGAGTAACAACTCGCTCACGTTTAGCTAATTTTTGTGAGCATTACTCGTTTGTCTCTTCTATTGAGCCTTTCAGGGTAGAAGAGGCCTTGCAGGATCTGGATTGGGTGTTGGCCATGCAGGAAGAGTTCAACAACTTCAAGAGAAATGAAGTTTGGAGCCTGGTGCCACGTCCCAAGCAAAATGTTGTGGGAACCAAGTGGGTGTTCCGCAACAAGCAAGACGAGCACGGGGTGGTGACAAGAAACAAGGCTCGACTTGTGCCAAAAGGTTATGCCCAAGTCGCAGGTTTGGATTTCGAGGAGACTTTTGCTCCTGTGGCTAGGCTAGAGTCTATTCAAATATTATTAGCCTATGCCACTCACCACTCTTTCAGGTTATTTCAAATGGATGTGAAGAGTGCTTTCCTTTACGGGCCAATCAAGGAGGAGGTATACGTGGAACAACCCCCTGGCTTTGAGGATGACAGGTACCCCGACCATGTGTTCAAGCTCTCTAAGGCCCTCTATGGACTTAAGCAAGCCCCAAGAGCATGGTATGAATGCCTTAGAGATTTCTTAATTGCTAATGCTTTCAAGGTTGGGAAAGTCGATCCCACTCTTTTCACTAAGACTTGTGATGGTGATCTTTTTGTGTGCCAAATTTATGTCGATGACATAATATTTGGTTCTACTAATCAAAAGTCGTGTGAGAAGTTTAGCAGGGTGATGACACAAAAGTTCGAGATGTCGATGATGGGCGAGTTGACCTACTTCCTTGGGTTCCAAGTGAAGCAACTCAAGGACGGCACCTTCCTCTCCCAAACGAAGTATACTCAAGATCTTCTCAAGAGGTTTGGGATGAAGGACGCCAAGCCCTCGAAGACACCAATGGGAACCGACGGGCATGTCCACCTCAACAAAGGAGGTAAGTCTGTTGATCAAAAGGCATACCGATCTATGATAGGTTCCTTGCTTTATTTATGTGCTAGTAGACCGGATATTATGCTAAGTGTATGCATGTGTGCTAGATATCAATCTGACCCTAAGGAATGTCACCTTGTGGCCGTTAAGTGAATTCTTAGGTTTTTAGTTGCTACGCCTTGCTTCGAGATTTGGTATCCAAAGGGGTCTACCTTTGACTTGATTGGATACTCAGACTCCGATTATGCCGGATGCAAGGTTGGTAGGAAGAGCACATCGGGGACGTGCCAATTCCTAGGAATGTCCCTGGTGTCTTGGAGTTCAAAGAAACAAACATCCAGAGGCTGAGTATGTTGTCGCAGGACAGTGTTGCGCGCAACTACTTTGGATGAGGCAAACCCTCAGGAACTTTGGCTACAATCTGAGCAAAGTCCCACTCCTATGTGACAATGAGAGTGCAATCCACATGGCGGATAATCCTGTTGAACACAACCGCACTAAGCACATAGACATCCGGCATCACTTTCTGAGGGACCACCAACAAAAGGGAGATATCGAAGTGTACCATGTTAGCACCGAGAACCAGCTAGCTGATATCTTCACCAAGCCGTTGGATGAGAAAACCTTTTGCAGGTTGCGTAGTGAGCTAAATGTCTTATATTCGCGTAACTTGGATTGATCTATACCATACATGTGTTCTATGCCCTTGATCATGTTACTTCATGCATTTATGTGATTTGTTGCTTATTTATGGTGCTCAAGTTGTGCAAGGGATCCCCGGACCTCACAAGTCCATGTGTGAATGATGCACATATTTAGGGGGAGATGTGCTACAACTTGACCCTTTGAGACTAACTTGTTTGCTTGAGTATACTTGATGTAGTCTCAAAGCTGCATTGAAAGAGAAATGTGGACTTGGACAATGCAAAGACTTCCACTGCACTCTGGTATTAGTGTAATTACTTCCAAGTTCATACTTATGCTCTCATTGCCTTTTTGCTCTTAATTGACATTTTTGGTGAGGCAATGGGGTTAAAGGTCCAATAATGATCCCGTTTTGGTGCTTAATGCCAAAGGGGGAGAAATTAAGGCCAAAGCAAATGGATCAGCTACCACTTGTGAACTTTGAAAACAATAGAGTTAGAACTTTTGATTTGTCCAAAATACTATTATTGCAAAATTTGGTCTCTTGTGGGGGAGCTTATTGCAAAATTTGGTCTCTTATGGGGGAGAATTTTGATTATGGGAAAAAGGGGGAGTTTTTGACACTTGATCAATTTTACTCTTGGAATAACTCTTTATGTGCCCAAACAAGTGTGTTTGACTTAGAGATAGGAAAGAGGATTTGATTTACAAAAACAAACCAAGTGGTGGCAAAGAATGATCCAAATATGTCAAAACTTGTGCAAAAATGATTTGGTCCTCATTTGCATTGATGTTGCACTTATTTTGATTGCTTTTTGATGTGTTGGCATAAATCACCAAAAAGGGGGAGATTGAAAGGGAAATGTGCCCTTGGGCAATTTCTATAATGTTTTTGTGATTAAGTGCCCAACATGTTTAATTAAGTTCTTATGTGCCAAGTAAAGTGAGAAGTGCAAATCAAAGAAAAAGGTACGTTTCTAGACTTAGTACATTGTTTTTAGTACTAACATATTTTGTCTAAGTGCTAGAAACAGGGAGAAAATAATTGGAAAAAGACTTGGCTCTGTGCAGCCAACTCCAGCTCGGCTTGGCACGCCGGATTGTCCGGTGGTGCACCGAACAGTGTCCGGTGCGCTAGGCTGGTCCGCGTGAAAAGGCCGCTCTCGGGACTCGACGGTGGCGTACGACTATAATTCACCGGACCGTCCGGTGGTGCACCGGACTGTCCAGTGAGTCATCCACGGCGAACTCGTCGCCCTCAGGAAAAGCAAAGGGGCGACATGGCTATAATTCACCGGACTGTCCGGTGGTGCACCGAACTGTCCGGTGAGCCAACGGTCGCCTGCGCCAACGGTCGGCCGCGCAATCTTTGTGCGACGTGTGGCAGCTCCAACGGTCGGCGGGGGGCACCGGACTGTCCGGTGCGTCGACGGGCCCGGAGCTGCAACGGTCATCTGTGCCCGATTTGGAAGGCAATCGCGCACCGGACCATCTACAGGACCTGTCCGGTGGTGCACCGGACTGTCCGGTGCGCCACTCGACAGAAGGCAAGGATAGCCTTCCTTGTTGGTCTTCAACGGCTCCTAGCTGCCCTGGGGCTATAAAAGGGACCCCTAGACGCATGGAGGAGTCACCCAAGCATTCACTAAGTATTCTAAGGCATCCAGACTCTGCTCCCACGCATTTGCTTTGTTGTGTTAGAGATTTGAGCTCCATACGAGACGTGAACTCCCTATGTTGTCATTTGAGCTCAAGTCTTCACTTGTGTGCGTGGGTGTGCTGCGTATTTGAGTCTTGCGTGTGTTGCTTGTCCCAACTTTACTTTGTGCCTTCTTTTGTGATCATCATTGTAAGGGCGAGAGACTCCAAGTTGTGGAGATTCCTCGCAAATGAGAAAATACTCTAAGGAAAATACCGTGGTATTCAAGTTGATCATCGGATCACCTGAAAGGGGTTGAGTGCAACCCTCGTCCATTGGGACGCCACAACGTGGAAGTAGGCAAGTGTTACTTGGCCGAACCACAGGATAAAAATCGCGTGTCTTGTATTGATCTCTCTGTGATTGTTTTTGTTCACAAGAACTCGCTTCAAGCTACTTAGCCGTACTAACATTCATAACTAAGTTTTGTGGCTATTAGTGTTTGATTTTTACAGGATCACCTATTCACCCCCCCTCTAGGTGCTCTCAAATGACTTGTCGATCACCTCTAGTCCATGTTGAGGTGGATTCAATGACTTCCAACTGCTCCTCTACCAGGAGTCCACTTGGTTTATGAGCCATCTTGGATCGAAGAACATCTCTAAACATTGATTCCACTAGAGATGATTTTCACCGCTCTGATGATACAAGTTCAAAGCCTCTCACAATCAATCATCAAGCTTCTTTACAATCTCCTTGAAGATCTCAATAATGTTGCACTAACAATCCATCTAGGAGACAACAACCTCCAATAGTAACTAGCCAACAATCTTGCTTGATGATCTCCCTAGTGCCTCAAAGCTCAACCGATTGATCAATGCACTAGAATGCTCTCAATCTCATTAAAGCTCAACCACTAAACAAAGTGAGTGAGAGAAATGAGAAAGAAAGTTCAAACATGCTCACAAGTGTTCCAAAGGCCTACTTCAAATGTACAACCCCATGCACCAAGTATATATAGCCCCCCTCTCTAAAACTAGCCGCTATGATCGCTTTTAGCATATTGGGCATTCTTGGATAGCCCATGGTATAAGCCCGAACGGTTTGGACAAGAATCCCAATGAGTATAAACATGTTAGAGCAACCAAAAATGAGTGGTTGATAGTCTGCCATTCAAGCTTGGACAGTTCGACATCCACCACAGAACCCAATACAAGTTGTCTAGTTTCTGCCTAGCTACATGCTCACAACGGCGAACAATCCACGCCCTAGGTGCAAACAGTTTGATGTATACTTTTGAGGTACACAAGACCACAACAATTTTGCACAAGTTCTGCCCACTTTCACTATTTATAATGGTGAACTGTCTGGGCCCCAAGCATGGACTATTTGCAATACAAAATGTTATCCCTCATTATAAGGACAGACTATCCATGCCCTAGTGCAGACTGTCCACCATACAAATTTCCAGTCCTCTTTATAAGGGTGGACTATGCACACCCTAGGTGCATACTATCTGAGAGCACCTAGAGGGGGGTGAATAGGTGATCCTGTAAAAACTTGAAACTTAATCCACAAAGCTTGATTAGGAGTTAGCCCAGTAAAGCTAAGTGGCTAGAGATGAGTTCTTGCAAAACACAATAACCACAAGAAAATCAACACAGATAGGCACAGTGGTTTATCCCGTGGTTCGGCCAAGTCCAACACTTGCCTACTCCACGTTGTGGCGTCCCAACGGACGAGGGTTGCAATCAACCCCTCTCAAGCGGTCCAAAGACCCACTTGAATACCACGGTGTTTTGCTTTGTTTCACTATATCCCGCTTGCGAGGAATCTCCACAACTTGGAGCCTCTCGCCCTTACACTTTGATGTTCACAAAGAAGCACGGAAGTAAGGATGGGATGAGCAACGCACACAAGACACAAAATCAGAGCACAACACACACACAAGTCACAACTCGAGCTCACAACACAACCCAAAGAGTTTTCTACTCAAATGGAGCTCTAGTTGCTATCACAAAGAATCAAATGCGCGGAAATGGAGTCTTGGTGCTTAGGAATGCTTAGAGAATGCTTGGTGTCCTCCTCCATGCGCCTAGGGGTCCCTTTTATAGCCCTAAGGCAGCTAGGAGCCATTGAGAGCATTCTAGGAAGGCAATTCTTACCTTCTGTCGCCTGGCGCACCGGACAGTTCGGTGCACCACCGGACACTGTCCGGTGCGGATTTCTTTCCTTCTTTGGCGAAGCCGACCGTTGGAGATTCAGAGCCTTTGGCGCACCGGACACTGTCCGGTGCACACCGGACAGTCTGGTGCCCCCTTCTGACCGTTGGCTCTGCCACGCGTCGCGCGCGGATTACGCGGCCGACCGTTGGCTCGGCCGACTGTTGGCTCACCGGACAGTCCGGTGCACCACCAGACAGTCCGGTGATTTATAGTCGTACGCCGCCGACGAAACCCGAGAGCAGCCAATTCGCCAGAGCTAGCCTGGCGCACCGGACACTGTCCGATGCACCCAGACTGCGCAGAGTCTTGGCTGCTCAGCTAAGTCTTTTCCAAATTGGTCTTTTCCTGTTTCTAGCACTTAGACACAATACATTAGTCTCCAAAATAATGTACTAAGTCTTAGAAACATACCTTTACTCTTGATTTGCACTTCTTAAGTCTTTGGCACAAATATTACACTTAAGCACTTGTGTTGGACACTTAATCACCAAAATACTTAGAAATGGCCCAAGGGCACATTTCCTTTTCAATCTCCCCCTTTTTGGTGATTTATGCCAACACAACGCAAAGCAACTAAAAGAAGTGCAACATCAATGCAAATAAGAACACAGATTTGTTTTGAATCAAATTTGGCATATTTGGATCATTCTTTGCCACCACTTGGTTTTGTTTTTGCAAATCAACCTCAATTTCCTATCTCTAAGTTAAACAAACTTGTTGAGACATAAAGAGAGTTGTTCCAAGTGAAATTGATCAAAGATTTCAAAAACTCCCCCTTTTTCCCATAATCAACCATTCTCCCCACAAGAGGCCAACTTTTGACAAAAGAGACAATAAGAGATTTTTGACAAACCAAAAGCATTGACAAACCAAAAGCTCTATTCTACTCTTTTCAAAATTCTCAAGTGGTAGCTGATCCATTTATTGCTTTAGCCTTATTTTCTCCCCCTTTGGCATCAAGCACCAAAACGGGATCAATCTTGACCCTTAAACCCCATTGCCTCACCAAAATCTTCAACTAAGAGTAAAAAGGCAATAAGAGCATGGAGATGAACTTGAAATAAGTTACCCTCTTATCGGAGTGCAGTGGATGTCTTGCATGGTCCAAGTCCACCTTTTCCCTTTCAAACCTCCTTTGAGACTAAATTAAGAGAACTCAAGCACATGGTTAGTCTCAAAGGGTCAAGTTGTAGCACATCTCCCCCTAAATATGTGCATCACTCACACATGGACTTTTGAGGTCGGGGGAGTGTTTGTACAACTTGAGCACCATTAATAAACAACAAAATGCATAAGGAACATGATCAAAGGCATAAACACATGTATGCTACAAATCAATCCAAGTTGCGCGAATCTAGGACATTTATCTCACTACGCAGCCTGCAAAAGGTCGACTCATCTAGAGGCTTGGTAAAGATATTGGCTAGCTAGTTCTCGGTGCTAACATGAAACACTTCGATATCTCCCTTTTGCTGGTGGTCTCTCAAAAAGTGATGCCGGATGTCTATGTGCTTGGTGCGGCTGTGTTCAACAGGATTATCCGCCATGCGGATAGCACTCTCATTATCACATAGGAGTGGGACTTTGCTTAGATTATAGCCAAAGTCCCGGATGGTTTGCCTCATCCAAAGTAATTGCGCGCAACACTGTCCTGCGGCAACGTACTCGGCCTCAGCGGTGGATAGGGCAACAGAGGTTTGTTTCTTAGAACTCCACGACACCAGGGACGTTCCTAAGAATTGGCACGTCTCTGATGTACTCTTCCTATCGACCTTACATACAGCATAATCGGAGTCTGAATATCCAATCAAGTCAAAGGTAGACCCCTTTGGATACTAGATCCCGAAGCAAGGCGTAGCGACTAAATATCTAAGAATTCGATTCATAGCCACTAAGTGACATTCCTTTGGATCATATTAAAATCTAGCACACATGCATACGCTAAGCATAATATCTGGTCTACTAGCACATAAATAAAGTAAAGACCCTATCATAGATCGGTATGCCTTTTGATCAATGGACTTACCTCCTTTGTTGAGGTCGACATGTCCGTCGGTTCCCATTGGTGTCTTCGCGGGCTTGGCGTCCTTCATTCCAAACCGCTTTAGCAAGTCTTGTGTGTACTTCGTTTGGGAGATGAAGGTGCCGTCCTTGAGTTGCTTCACTTGGAACCCAAGGAAGTAGTTCAACTCGCCCATCATCGACATTTCAAACTTCTGAGTCATCACCCTGCTAAACTCTTCACAAGACTTTTGGTTAGTAGAACCAAATATTATGTCATCGACATAAATTTGGCACACAAAGAGACCACCATCACAAGTCTTAGTGAATAAAGTTGGATCGGCTTTCCCAACCTTGAAAGCATTGGCAATTAAAAAGTCTCTAAGGCATTCATACCATGCTCTTGGGGCTTGCTTAAGTCCATAGAGCACCTTAGAGAGCTTACACACGTGGTCGGGGTACCGTTCATCCTCAAAGCCAGGGGGTTGCTCCACGTACACCTCCTCCTTTATTGGCCCGTTGAGGAAAGCGCTCTTCACATCCATTTGGAACAACCTGAAAGAATGGTGAGTAGCATAGGCTAACAATATGCGAATTGACTCTAGCCTAGCCACGGGAGCAAAAGTCTCCTCAAAGTCCAAACCTGCGACTTGGGCATAACCTTTTGCCACAAGTCGTGCCTTGTTCCTTGTCACCACCCTGTGCTCGTCTTGTTTGTTGCGGAACACCCACTTGGTTCCCACAACATTTTGCTTGGGACGAGGAACCAGTGTCCAAACTTCATTTCTCTTGAAGTTGTTGAGCTCTTCCTGCATGGCCAACACCCAGTCCGGATCTAGCAATGCCTCTTCTACCCTGAAAGGCTCAATAGAAGAGACAAAAGAGTAATGTTCACAAAAATTTACTAATCTAGAGCGAGTAGTTACTCCCTTGCTAATATCACCCAAAATTTGGTCGATGGGATGATTCCTTTGAATCATCGCTCGAACTTGAGTTGGAGGTGTCGGTTGTGCTTCTTCCTCTATTACATGATCATCTTGTGCTCTCCCTTGATCACACGCCTCCTCTTGATGAACCTGTTCATCATCTTGAGTTGGGGGATGCACCATTGTTGAGGAAGAAGGTTGATCTTGCTCCTTTTGTTCCTGTGGCCGCACATCTCCAATCGCCATGGTGCGTATTGCGGCCGTTGGAACGTCTTCTTCATCTACATCATCAAGATCAACAACTTGCTCTCTTGGAGAGCCATTAGTCTCATCAAATACAACGTCGCTAGAGACTTCAACCAAACCCGATGATTTGTTGAAGACCCTATACGCCTTTGTATTTGAGTCATAACCTAACAAAAACCCTTCTACAGCTTTGGGAGCAAACTTAGAGCTTCTACCTTTCTTTACTAGAATATAACATTTGCTCCCAAATACACGAAAGTAAGACACATTGGGTTTGTTACCGGTTAGAAGCTCATATGACGTCTTCTTGAGGAGGCGATGATGGTACACCCGGTTTATGGCGTGGCAAGCCGTGTTCACGGCTTCCGACCAAAACCGCTCGGGCGTCTTGAATTCTCCAAGCATTGTTCTCGCCATGTCTATGAGCGTCCTGTTCTTCCTCTCTACCACATCGTTTTGCTGAGGTGTGTAGGGAGCAGAGAACTCGTGCTTGATTCCTTCCTCCTCAAGGTACTCCTCCACTTGAAGATTCTTGAACTCGGACCCGTTGTCGCTCCTTATCTTCTTCACCTTGAGCTCAAATTCATTTTGAGCTCTCCTTAGGAAGCGCTTGAGGGTCCCTTGGGTTTCAGACTTATCCTGCAAAAAGAATACCCAAGTGAAGCGAGAAAAATCATCAACAATAACAAGACCATACTTACTTCCTCCTATGCTTAGATAGGCGACGGGTCCGAAGAGGTCCATATGAAGCAACTCCAAAGGTCTTGATGTGATCATCACATTTTTGGTATGATGAGAGCTTCCCACTTGTTTACCTGCTTGACAAGCTGCACAAGGTCTATCTTTTCGAAGGTTACGTTTGTTAGTGTAACACCCGGCTTTTAGGGGTCCAAAACCCGGGGTTAACATAAACACCAGGTATGCTGGGACCAAGTCTCAAACATATGATGTATAGTGGCACAGGATCGAATGTCACATCTTTATATATAACAGGAATTCTATACAAAATAAATAATTACATTATAAGGAGACAACGGTCCAGCAACCCAAAGTTGACTGGGAGACGACGACCTAGACCTCTCACGAACTCATCACAGCATCTTCCATGAGCATCATCCTGCAGTACCTGTTCTTGACCTGTGGTGTATGTGAGACAGCAAGAGTGAGCTCACATACGTTCATCGCTCAACAAGTTGTGGGGAATAATGTGCATGAACTCGCCAAAAAGGTAGGAGCTCACGTGAAGTGTAAGGCTTACCAAAGAAGATGGTTAGAGCTGAGCATTGCTTTTAAAGTTGGTCAAAATTTTATTAGCAGTTACTAAGTATAAGTAAATACCAACCCAATTAAATAATAGAACAAATGTAACCACTTCACCTGCAATGCAATGCATATGACAAATTGAATTTAGTTCCATAAATTAATCATGTGAGGGTCCGAGCTGCTCATGACCGTGAGCACGGCTAGTATACCAGTTTTACACTCTGCAGAGGTTGCGCATCTTTACCCACAAGTCGTGTTACCCATCTGCCAAGGGGTCATGAATCCCATTCACCTCTACCAAGGAAGCGAGGCAGGGTATCACTACGAGGCCTTTACAAAGTTCCACTAGCTTCCGAAAACCCGCTACAGTTTATAGGAAGATCCAGTACAGGAATCCCTTGCAGGACCGCCATCGCAGCAAAATCCTCCCGAGGGCACTTCCCGCACTGACCTCTCCCCTACTGCCCTTGCCCCTTTCGGGTAAGGTAGTCTTCCACTAGCTTTCCTAATTAATCAGCCAAGGGCATCCCATACTACCCTTGTGGTAGCACTGTTTTCCCGGGTGGTTCTCCATGTTCCAATTAACATAATGATCTTAACATGAACCATAAATAACAACTGATAACAAAAGTATAATCATGAATAGTAAGGTGTATCTTTATACCCAAAGCCACATATAGCACTAGCAAGTACTACCCAAAGATTCAGTGGTGAACAAGGTATAAAGATAGTCAAACTAGGGTAACCTATTGGGTCCCATCAAAATTAACCTATGCAGATCATTATGATTAATTAGAACATGAGTAGGTAAAAAGAAGTGATCAAGGGCACAACTTGCCTGGGCCTTGAGATCCAGGTACCAGGATGATTTCTTCAGATCCTCGTGACCTCACTGCTAGTCGTAGCCATACAAACATACATAGTATAGGCAAATTTAACATTACACCAAACATAAGAACAAAATACACAGTAATAATCTACACATTAAAATAAAACCACAGGAACTGGAATCACTAAATTTGGTGTTGTAGATTTTAAGTTATGATTTTCCTAAGGTTTAATGTGATTAAAATATGATTAAATGATAAATAAATTTTCTGACAGAGTTTATGTCAAAACAAAGACACTAAATGATGAAGAATATTATTACAAAATTTTAGAAACTGGAATGGTTCAATTTGGAGCTAAAATGGATTTTCTATGAATTATCTAAGTTCTAGCAATTATTTTTGTATTAAAAATCTAATTTTTAATTCATTTAATCAATTTAAACGAGTTCTGGACTGGGCCTCATTTTCAGAAAACCACAGGGGGCTCGGGGTAAGTCGTCCCAGACTCAGTCAACAGTGAAAATAGGACGGCGGGTTCTATTCTGTAAAATCATAAGGTCTCTTGTGTAAAACGTCACCGCGAAGGGTTACGGTTAACTCTCATCCACACGATCAGCTACGGACGGCCCAGATTAGATTGAATCTCATCTGAACCGGTACGCAATTATAGCCCTCGGATCTAAATCCGACGGTCACGGTTTAATGAAGTGGGATTGAACCAGGGTCACGGGATCCTGATCGGACGGTCCACACAATCCCAACCCAATCGTTCCCCGACGATCTAATCTTAGCCGCAGAGCAGTCGATCAACGGTCACCAGAGCGTCTTCCACCCTGGTTCCCCTGGAATACGGCGGCGCCCGTGCGGTCCTCGGCGGCTCACACCGGCGAGCCCCCGTTGGCCGCCCACTGCCCCTAAACCCCATCCGAAACCTGCTATGCGTAGCGTAGGATAATGCGAACGGCAGAGAAGGGCAATTACCGACCTAGAATGCGCGTTGGAGTTGGTCCCCGTCGTAGAGCGGCACCACGGCGGATGTGAGGTCCGGTGAGCAATTACTCGAGCACCGGTGGAGTTCAACTCGAATTGAGGGCACCGGTAGTTTCCCCAGGCGAAAAAACGATCTTCAGGCCCAACACCAAGGACCGGCGACCCGTGGTGATGAGTTTCACCGACGGCGGGTATCCTCGGCAGCGCGTGCAGTGGAACAATCGGGCGGCGGCGGTCTTCTTTCGCTTGAGCTCACGGATGGATGGAGGGAAGGGTTGCGGAGCTTCGGCTTTTATGCATTACGGTGAAGTCCGAGCGGAGTGCACCGAACGGCGATCATGGCGACGTCCGCGCGATCCGCCGCCGCGTTCGGCAAAGTCGTTGAAGACGACCCGACATGCGGGCCCCGCGAACCAGAGACAGAAAGAGCAGGCGAGCGCGGGACGCAAGACTGGGCAGGGGGCCCCGCATGTCAGCGAAACAGCGAGAGCGCGCGCGCGTGAGTCCGCCCGGTGGGGCCCGCCCGTAAGTGACCGGCGTGAAGCGAGCGTCCGCAGGTGGCTGACCCGTGGGCCCACCATGTCGGCGCCGGAGATCTGAGTTGGGTCGCGCGAAGGTAAGTGTAGGTGGGCCGAAATGGTGGCCGCCGGCCCATGAAGGTATAGGGTTCCTTTTTCTTTTTATTTCCTATTTTCTTTTCTCCATTTTCAAATCCAATTTGAATTCAAATTTCAAAATCAAATTCTTTGGTAAATTCTCCTCAGATTGAAAGTATAATTTGTAAACTCTAGTCTTACTTTTATTTATACTTTTTATTTTGTATATACTTTCTTTTTCTTCTTATTTTAAAAACCCAAATTCCAATTCAAATCAAACCAAGTTTTAAATTCTAGATTTCAAATTTATGCACAAGTTTAAACTTTCACATGATGCACAATTACTACATAATGTTTCTTTATTTATTTTATTATGATCATTTACCTTTGAAAAGGGTGAGCTATAAAGTTTAATCACTTATAAATGGTACTTTGCTCAAATTTCTTCTACCAATCCCAAATTCAGAATTTGGGTGTTACAAATCCTACCCCCCTTAAAAATAATCTCGTCCTCGAGATTTGTAAGAAAAGGGATATATACTCATATTGTTCTCAGAACATATGCACAAGCAAAGAAATCTCAGCATGAGGTATAATACTTTTAACAAAACATAGGGTCAATAGACCTTATTGTTCCTTCTTTAAATAATATCATATCATCTACTAACTAAAATAACATCTAGATCTTACAAATCATCATAATTTATATCTAGGTAGCTTGGTGAAGCTGGTGGTAGTGGTGGAGGTTGTTGTTGTTGTCTTTCCAATCGTGCTTGCCTTATTTCTTGACGGGCCTGACGTATTTCCTCGCGTTGCTGTCTTATCTGATTTTGCATCTCGGTCACCATGTCTGTTAACTGTTGTATTACCAGTCTTTGGGTAGCAACCACTTGATTGATGTCAACAGGTGGAGGATTTGGAGGGTTCATTTTCTGTTTGTTGTTACGTGATAATCTTTCCTTTCCTGGTATTGACCATGAAAGTTAGAAGCATGTGATAATAGTTTTGCAAAGGAAGTTACTAAGCGGAATGGATAAGCTAGTAGTTGGTTATAATCTATAGATTCTTTGGTAGGGCTTAATTTATGTCCAGATTGGGGTAACCAATCATATAAGGTGAATATCCAAGGGTAAGATAGAATCTGTCAAGATGAGAGATATATATGGGTGAGATAGGCTACATGATGTAGGTTAAAAGTTTGTTTGTTATTAGGTGGGAATAGAAAGGTCATACTATTCATTATGGCACTATGGGTTGGGTTAGCTCATGGTTGAATTGATCCAATGTGCTAAGATATGTTAATACATGGCTAGTGGGGTCTAATCTCTTCTACTAGTGTCATTAATCTGTTTAAGTGGACCACATTAAGTTAGATAACATTAGACCACACTGGATCAGGTCACATTAGGTAAGATAAGATCTAGATTAAATTGGATATGACTAGGTTAGACTAGTTTAGGTTAAATAGATCTACCAGGGTAGGATAAATATTATTAGGATATGTTAGAATCTGTAGAAGTTAGTTAGATTTATTAGGACCAGATAAAATCTTTTTAAGGTAAGATGAATCTTATTAAGGCATTAGTATATCCTTTAAGATAAGATGGGTATTGTTAGGCTAGATACTTTATTGAAGGGTAATTTAGTTTGTCTAGTTATTTTATAAATGCTATCCTTAATACCTAGATGTATATGCAGATGTAATTGTGGACATTACTCCACAACCCATCACACTCAATCAAAGATCCAAATCAGGCAAGTATCATAAGAACAAACATTCAAGTTCATAGATGTCTATAAAAATAGTTTTGTTTTTGTACCTAAGAATAGGTCTCCTATTCCTAAAGGTCACTTTAGGCACAGGATTTCAAAGTGTGAAATCCACATTTGTCTTTAGAAGGAAAAGGTAAGAATAATCAGAGTAAAGCGGAAATAGATGAGAAAAAGATTAAGATAAGTTTAGAAAAGAATCAGAGTAGCAAAGATAAGTAAGTATTGGTTGTCCAGTTCTATCTAGGTTTCGTCCTACAGTCAACATTCCTCTGATACCACTTCTGTAACACCCGGCTTTTAGGGGTCCAAAACCCGGGGTTAACATAAACACCAGGTATGCTGGGACCAAGTCTCAAACATATGATGTATAGTGGCACAGGATCGAATGTCACATCTTTATATATAACAGGAATTCTATACAAAATAAATAATTACATTATAAGGAGACAACGGTCCAGCAACCCAAAGTTGACTGGGAGACGACGACCTAGACCTCTCACGAACTCATCACAGCATCTTCCATGAGCATCATCCTGCAGTACCTGTTCTTGACCTGTGGTGTATGTGAGACAGCAAGAGTGAGCTCACATACGTTCATCGCTCAACAAGTTGTGGGGAATAATGTGCATGAACTCGCCAAAAAGGTAGGAGCTCACGTGAAGTGTAAGGCTTACCAAAGAAGATGGTTAGAGCTGAGCATTGCTTTTAAAGTTGGTCAAAATTTTATTAGCAGTTACTAAGTATAAGTAAATACCAACCCAATTAAATAATAGAACAAATGTAACCACTTCACCTGCAATGCAATGCATATGACAAATTGAATTTAGTTCCATAAATTAATCATGTGAGGGTCCGAGCTGCTCATGACCGTGAGCACGGCTAGTATACCAGTTTTACACTCTGCAGAGGTTGCGCATCTTTACCCACAAGTCGTGTTACCCATCTGCCAAGGGGTCATGAATCCCATTCACCTCTACCAAGGAAGCGAGGCAGGGTATCACTACGAGGCCTTTACAAAGTTCCACTAGCTTCCGAAAACCCGCTACAGTTTATAGGAAGATCCAGTACAGGAATCCCTTGCAGGACCGCCATCGCAGCAAAATCCTCCCGAGGGCACTTCCCGCACTGACCTCTCCCCTACTGCCCTTGCCCCTTTCGGGTAAGGTAGTCTTCCACTAGCTTTCCTAATTAATCAGCCAAGGGCATCCCATACTACCCTTGTGGTAGCACTGTTTTCCCGGGTGGTTCTCCATGTTCCAATTAACATAATGATCTTAACATGAACCATAAATAACAACTGATAACAAAAGTATAATCATGAATAGTAAGGTGTATCTTTATACCCAAAGCCACATATAGCACTAGCAAGTACTACCCAAAGATTCAGTGGTGAACAAGGTATAAAGATAGTCAAACTAGGGTAACCTATTGGGTCCCATCAAAATTAACCTATGCAGATCATTATGATTAATTAGAACATGAGTAGGTAAAAAGAAGTGATCAAGGGCACAACTTGCCTGGGCCTTGAGATCCAGGTACCAGGATGATTTCTTCAGATCCTCGTGACCTCACTGCTAGTCGTAGCCATACAAACATACATAGTATAGGCAAATTTAACATTACACCAAACATAAGAACAAAATACACAGTAATAATCTACACATTAAAATAAAACCACAGGAACTGGAATCACTAAATTTGGTGTTGTAGATTTTAAGTTATGATTTTCCTAAGGTTTAATGTGATTAAAATATGATTAAATGATAAATAAATTTTCTGACAGAGTTTATGTCAAAACAAAGACACTAAATGATGAAGAATATTATTACAAAATTTTAGAAACTGGAATGGTTCAATTTGGAGCTAAAATGGATTTTCTATGAATTATCTAAGTTCTAGCAATTATTTTTGTATTAAAAATCTAATTTTTAATTCATTTAATCAATTTAAACGAGTTCTGGACTGGGCCTCATTTTCAGAAAACCACAGGGGGCTCGGGGTAAGTCGTCCCAGACTCAGTCAACAGTGAAAATAGGACGGCGGGTTCTATTCTGTAAAATCATAAGGTCTCTTGTGTAAAACGTCACCGCGAAGGGTTACGGTTAACTCTCATCCACACGATCAGCTACGGACGGCCCAGATTAGATTGAATCTCATCTGAACCGGTACGCAATTATAGCCCTCGGATCTAAATCCGACGGTCACGGTTTAATGAAGTGGGATTGAACCAGGGTCACGGGATCCTGATCGGACGGTCCACACAATCCCAACCCAATCGTTCCCCGACGATCTAATCTTAGCCGCAGAGCAGTCGATCAACGGTCACCAGAGCGTCTTCCACCCTGGTTCCCCTGGAATACGGCGGCGCCCGTGCGGTCCTCGGCGGCTCACACCGGCGAGCCCCCGTTGGCCGCCCACTGCCCCTAAACCCCATCCGAAACCTGCTATGCGTAGCGTAGGATAATGCGAACGGCAGAGAAGGGCAATTACCGACCTAGAATGCGCGTTGGAGTTGGTCCCCGTCGTAGAGCGGCACCACGGCGGATGTGAGGTCCGGTGAGCAATTACTCGAGCACCGGTGGAGTTCAACTCGAATTGAGGGCACCGGTAGTTTCCCCAGGCGAAAAACGATCTTCAGGCCCAACACCAAGGACCGGCGACCCGTGGTGATGAGTTTCACCGACGGCGGGTATCCTCGGCAGCGCGTGCAGTGGAACAATCGGGCGGCGGCGGTCTTCTTTCGCTTGAGCTCACGGATGGATGGAGGGAAGGGTTGCGGAGCTTCGGCTTTTATGCATTACGGTGAAGTCCGAGCGGAGTGCACCGAACGGCGATCATGGCGACGTCCGCGCGATCCGCCGCCGCGTTCGGCAAAGTCGTTGAAGACGACCCGACATGCGGGCCCCGCGAACCAGAGACAGAAAGAGCAGGCGAGCGCGGGACGCAAGACTGGGCAGGGGGCCCCGCATGTCAGCGAAACAGCGAGAGCGCGCGCGCGTGAGTCCGCCCGGTGGGGCCCGCCCGTAAGTGACCGGCGTGAAGCGAGCGTCCGCAGGTGGCTGACCCGTGGGCCCACCATGTCGGCGCCGGAGATCTGAGTTGGGTCGCGCGAAGGTAAGTGTAGGTGGGCCGAAATGGTGGCCGCCGGCCCATGAAGGTATAGGGTTCCTTTTTCTTTTTATTTCCTATTTTCTTTTCTCCATTTTCAAATCCAATTTGAATTCAAATTTCAAAATCAAATTCTTTGGTAAATTCTCCTCAGATTGAAAGTATAATTTGTAAACTCTAGTCTTACTTTTATTTATACTTTTTATTTTGTATATACTTTCTTTTTCTTCTTATTTTAAAAACCCAAATTCCAATTCAAATCAAACCAAGTTTTAAATTCTAGATTTCAAATTTATGCACAAGTTTAAACTTTCACATGATGCACAATTACTACATAATGTTTCTTTATTTATTTTATTATGATCATTTACCTTTGAAAAGGGTGAGCTATAAAGTTTAATCACTTATAAATGGTACTTTGCTCAAATTTCTTCTACCAATCCCAAATTCAGAATTTGGGTGTTACAGTTAGACCTATCACGTGTTCTCCCTTTAGAAGTTTGTGAAGGTTCTTCATCCCCACATGTGCTAAACGGCGATGCCACAGCCAGCCCATGCTAGTCTTAGCAATTAAGCATGCATCTAGACCGGCCTCCTCTTTTGCAAAATCAACTAAGTAGAGTTTGCTGTCTAATACACCCTTAAAAGCTAATGAACCATCACTCCTTCTAAAGACAGACACATCTACGTTTGTGAATAAGCAATTGTATCCCATATTACAAAGTTGACTCACAGATAACAAGTTATATCCAAGCGACTCAACTAAGAATACATTAGAAATAGAGTGCTCGGATGAAATAGCAATTTTTCCTAGTCCTTTCACCTTGCCTTGGTTCCCATCACCGAATATGATTGAATCTTGGGAATCCTTGTTCTTGACGTAGGAGGTGAACATCTTCTTCTCCCTCGTCATGTGGTTTGTGCATCCGCTGTCGATAATCCAGCTTGATCACCCGGATGCATAAACCTGCAAGGCAATTTAGGCTTGGGTCTTAGGTACCCAACTCTTGTTGGGTCCTACAAGGTTAGTAACAATGGTCTTAGGGACCCAAATGCAAGTTTTATCTCCCTTGCATTTGCCCCTAATTTCCAAGCAATCACCTTTTTATCCTTTCTACAAATTGCAAAGGAAGCATTGCAAGCATGATAAATTGTAGAAGGTTCATTAATTTTCCTAGGAACATTAGCAACATTTCTCCTAGGCATATGATGAATGACATTTCTCCTAGGCATATCTGAAAGGGAAATGTACCCTTGGGACATTTCTATAAGATTTTGGTGATTAAGTGCTCCACACAAATGCTTTGAGTAATATTTGTGCCAAAGACTTAAGAAGTGCAAATCAAGAGTAAAGGTATGTTTCTAAGACTTAGTACATTGTTTTGAGACTAATGTATTGTGTCTAAGTGCTAGAAACAGGAAAAAACCAATTTGGAAAAGACTTGGCTGAGCAGCCAAGACTCTGCGCAGTCTGGGTGCACCGGACTGTCCGGTAGTGTCCGGTGCACCAGGCTAGCTCTGGCGAACTGGCTACTCTCGAGTTTCGGCGGCGGCGTACGGCTATAAATCACCGGACTGTCCGATGGTGCACCGGACTGTCTGGTGAGCCAACAGTCGGCCGGGCTAACGGTCGGTCGCGTAATCCGCGCGCGACACGTGGCAGAGCCAACGGTCAGAAGGGGGCACCAGACTGTCCGGTGTGCACCGGACAGTGTCCGGTGCGCCAACGGCTCTGAATCTCCAACGGTCGGCTTCGCCAAAGAAGGAAAGAAATCCGCACCGGACAGTGTCCGGTGGTGCACCGGACTGTCCGGTGCGCCAGGCGACAGAAGGCAAGAATTGCCTTCCTGGAATGCTCTCAACGGCTCCTAGCTGCCTTGGGGCTATAAAAGGGACCCCTAGGTGCATGGAGGAGAACACCAAGCATTCTCTATGCATTCCTAAGCACCAAGACTCCAATTCCGCGCATTTGATTCTTTGTGATAGCAACTAGAGCTCCATTTGAGTAGAGAACTCTTCGGGTTGTGTTGTGAGCTCGAGTTGTGACTTGTGTGCGTGTTGTGCTCTGATTTTGTGTCTTGAGTGCGTTGCTCATCCCATCCTTACTTTCGTGCTTCTTTATGAACACCAAATTCTAAGGGCGAGAGGCTCCAAGTTGTGGAGATTCCTCGCAAGCGGGATATAGTAAACAAAGCAAAACACCGTGGTATTCAAGTGGGTCTTTGGACCGCTTGAGAGGGGTTGAGTGCAACCCTCATCCATTGGGACGCCACAACGTGGAGTAGGCAAGTGTTGGGCTTGGTCGAACCACGGGATAAACCACTGTGTCTATCTGTATTGATCTTCTTGTGGTTATTGTGTTTTGCAAGAACTCTTCTCTAGCCACTTGGCTTTACTGGGCTAACTCCTAATCAAGCTTTGTGGATTAAGTTTCAAGTTTTTACAGGATCACCTATTCACCCCCCCTCTAGGTGCTCTCAATTGGTATCAGAGTCGTTCTGTTCACGTAAGGGACTAATCGCCCGAAGAGATGGATCCTAAGGGCAAGGGGATGGTGGTCAATGATAAGGAGAAGGAGTCCTTCGTCAACGATCCAAAAGATGACAAGCCTACTGACTCGGGCTCGAGCCACAAAAGAAAAGACGGGAAGAAGAAGAAAACAAGGCGCATCAAGGAGATAGTCTACTACGACAGCGACGAATCTTCCTCTTCCCAACAGGACGACGACGACCACGAGAAAAAGAAAACGGTCAATTCAAACTTTTCTTTTGACTATTCTCGTATTCCGCAAAGCTCCAATACTCATTTTCTTTCCATTCCCCTCGGTAAACCTCCTCACTTTGATGGAGAGGACTACGGATTTTGGAGTCACAAAATGTGTAGCCACCTGTTCTCTCTCCATCCAAGTATATGGGAGATAGTAGAAAATGGAATGCAATTTGATAGTAAGGATAGTCCCATGTTTATAAATGAACAAATTCACAAAAATGCACAAGCTACTACTGTCCTTTTAGCATCACTGTGCAGGGATGAATATCATAAGGTGAGCGGCTTGGATAACGCCAAGCAGATTTGGGACACCCTCAAGATATCGCATGAGGGGAACGACGTCACCATGCTCACCAAGATGGAGTTGGTGGAAGGCGAACTAGGAAGGTTCGCGATGATCAGGGGGGAGGAGCCAACCCAAACGTACAACAGGCTCAAGGCCCTCGTCAACAAAATAAGGAGCTATGGAAGCACGCGATGGACGTACCACGACGTCGTCCGCCTAATGCTAAGGTCCTTCACTGTCCTTGATCCACATCTTGTAAACAATATTCGTGAGAATCCTAGGTACACCAAGATGACGCCCGAGGAAATACTTGGGAAGTTTGTAAGCGGGCGGATGATGATCAAGGAGGCAAGATACGTTGATGATGCGTTGAATGGCCCAATCCATGAGCCTCAAGCCATTGCTCTCAAGGCAACTAGTAGCAGGGAGGCGCTACCTAGCAAGGTGGCACAAATTGAGGCGGTCGGGCTTAACGAGGAAGAAATGGCTCTCATCATCAAGTGTTTCAAGACGGCGCTCAAAAGTCGCAAGGAGCATCCCAACAAAAGCAAGACAAAGGGAAAGCGCTCCTGCTTCAAGTGTGGTAAGATTGGTCATTTTATCGCTAATTGTCCCGATAATGATAGTGACCAGGAACAAGAGAAGAAGAGGGAAAAGAAGAAGAATTACAAGAAGGCTAAGGGTGAGGCACATCTTGGCAAGGAGTGGGACTCGGATTGCTCGTCGTCCGACTCCGACAACGAAGGACTCGCCGCCTCGGCCTTCAACAAATCGCCCCTCTTCCCCAACGAGCATCACACATGCCTCATGGCAAAGGAGAAGAAGGTATGTACTCGAAACAATACTACTTATGCTTCTTCAAGTGAAGATGAATCTAGTGATGATGAAATAGACAATGTGAAAGTCGCCTAGAGGGGGGTGAATAGGGCGAAACTGAAATCTAAAAAGTTAATCACAACTATAAGTCGGGTTAGCGTTAGAAATATAATCGAGTCCGCGAGAGAGGGTGCAAAACAAATCGCAAGCGAATTAAGAGTGTGACACACGGATTTGTTTTACCGAGGTTTGGTTCTCGCAAACCTACTCCCTGTTGAGGTGGTCACAAAGACCGGATCTCTTTCAACCCTTTCCCTCTCTCAAACGGTCCCTCGGACCGAGTGAGCTTTCTCTTCTCAAATCAACCGGGAACAAAACTTCCCCGCAAGGACCACCACACAATTGGTGTCTCTTGCCTCGGTTACAAGTGAGTATTGATTTCAAGAAAGAATGAGAAAGAAGAAAGCAATCCAAGCGCAAGAGCTCAAAAGAACACAACAAATCACTCTCACTAGTCACTAAAGCTTTTGTGGAATTGGGAGAGGATTTGATCACTTGATTGTGTCTTGTATTGAATGCCTAGCTCTTGTAAGTGATTGGAAGTGTGAAAACTTGGATGACTTGAATGTGGGGTGGTTGGGGGTATTTATAACCCCAACCACCCAACTAGCCGTTTGGTGGAGGCTGACTGTCGCATTGTGCACCGGACAGTGTCCGGTGCGCCAGCCACGTCACCAGGCCGTTGGGTTCGGACCATTGGAGCTCTGACTGCTGGGCCCGCCTGGATATCTGGTGGCACACCGGACATGCACTGTAGAGTGTCTGGTGCGCCACTTCGCGCGTGCCTGACTTCTGCGCGCTCTGGTGCGCATTTAATGCTTCTGCAGGTGACCGTTGCCGCGAAGTAGCCGTTGCTCCGCTAGCTCACCGGACAGTCCGGTGCACACCGGACATGTCCGGTGAATTATAGCGGAGCGAATTCCCGAAGCTGGCGAGTTCCTGAGACGCTCTTCCTTGGAGCACCGGACACTGTTCGGTGTACACCGGACAGTCTAGTGAATTATAGCGGAGCGCCTCTGGATTTTCCTGAAGGTGAGGAGTTCAGCGTGAAGTCCCCTGGTGCACCGGACACTGTCCGGTGGCACACCGGACAGTCCGGTGCGCCAGACCAGGGTGCCTTCGGTTATCCCTTTGCTCTCTTTGTTGAACCCGATTCTTGGTCTTTTATTGCCTAAGTGTGAACCTTTGGCACCTGTATAACTCATACACTAGAGCAAAACTAGTTAGTCCAATTATTTGTGTTGGGCAATTCAACCACCAAAATCAATTAGGAAATAGGTGTAAGCCTAACTCCCTTTCAATCTCTCCCTTTTTGGTGATTGATGCCAACACAAACCAAAGCAAGTATAGAAATGCATAATTGAACTACTTTGCATAATGTAAGTGCAAAGGTTGCTTGGAATTGTGCCAATATAAATACTTATAAGATATGCATGGATTGTTTCTTCATTTTTAACATTTTGGACCACGCTTGCGCCATATGTTTTGTTTTTGCAATTTATTTTGTAAATCCTTTTCAAAGTTCTTTTGCAAATAGTCAAAGGTAAACAAATAAGATTTTGCAAAGCATTTTCAAGATTTGAAATTTTCTCCCCCTGTTTCAAATGTTTTTTCTTTGACTAAACAAAACTCCCCCTAAATGAAATCCTCCTCTTAGTGTTCAAGAGGGTTTTGATATATCAATTTTGAAATACTACTTTCTCCCCCTTTTGAACATAATAGGATACCAATTTGAAATTTCCAATTGAAAATCATTTTAAAATTAGGTGGTGGTGCGGTCCTTTTGCTTTGGGCTAATATTTTCTCCCCCTTTGGCATGAATCGCCAAAAACGGAGTCATTAGAGCCCTTAGAATTACTTTCTCCCCCTTTGGTCATAAATAAATGAGTGAAGATTATACCAAAGCCGGAATCCTTTTCTCCCCCAAAGATGGAGAGTTGCTCAGAGTGATGGCGAAGGATGAGTTACGGAGTGGAAGCCTTTGTCTTCGCCGAAGACTCCAATTCCCTTTCAATATACCTATGACTTGATTTGAAATTCACTTAAAACACATTAGTCATAGCACATGAAAGAGATATGATCAAAGGTATATGAATGAGCTATGTGTGCAAATCAACAAAAGAAGTTCCTAGAATCAAGAATATTTAGCTCATGCCTAAGTTTGTTAAAAGTCTGTTCATCAAGTGGCTTGGTAAAGATATCGGCTAATTGATCTTTAGTGTTAATGTATGAAATCTTGATATCTTCCTTTTGTTGGTGATCCCTTAAAAAGTGATACCGAATGGCTATGTGTTTAGTGTGGCTATGCTCAACGGGATTATCCGCCATGCGGATTGCACTCTCATTATCACATAGAAGAGAAACTTTGGTTAATTTGTAACCATAGTCCCTAAGGGTTTGCCTCATCCAAAGTAGTTGCGCGCAATAGTGTCCTGCAGCAATGTACTCGGCCTCGGCGGTAGAAAGAGCTACGGAATTCTGCTTCTTTGAAGCCCAAGACACCAAGGATCTTCCCAAGAACTGGCAAGTCCCCGATGTGCTCTTCCTATTAATCTTACACCCCGCCCAATCGGCATCCGAATAACCAATCAAATCAAATGTGGATCCCCTAGGATACCAAAGCCCAAACTTAGGAGTATAAATTAGATATCTCAAAATTCGTTTTACGGCCGTAAGGTGAGTTTCCTTAGGGTCGGCTTGGAATCTTGCACACATGCATACGGAAAGCATAATATCCGGTCGAGATGCGCATAAATAGAGTAGAGAACCTATCATCGACCGGTATACCTTTTGATCGACGGATTTACCTCCTTCGTCGAGGTCGAGATGCCCATTTATTCCCATGGGTGTCTTGATGGGTTTAGCATCCTTCATCCCAAACTTGCTTAGAATATCTTGAGTATACTTTGTTTGGCTTAGGAAGGTGCCCTCTTGGAGTTGCTTTACTTGAAATCCCAAGAAATACTTCAACTCCGCCATCATTGACATCTCGAGTTTTTGTGTCATGATCCTACTAAATTCTTCACATGTAGACTCATTAGTAGACCCAAATATAATATCATCAACATAAATTTGGCATACAAACAAGTCATTTTCAAGAGTTTTAGTGAAGTGTGTAGGATCGGCCTTTCCGACTTTGAATCCATTAGTGATAAGGAAATCTCTAAGGCATTCATACCATGCTCTTGGGGCTTGCTTGAGCCCATAAAGCGCCTTAGAGAGTTTGTAAACATGGTTAGGGTACTCACTATCTTCAAAGCCGGGAGGTTGCTCAACATAGACCTCTTCCTTGATTGGTCCATTGAGGAAGGCACTCTTCACGTCCATTTGATAAAGCTTGAAGCCATGGTAAGTAGCATAGGCCAATAATATATGAATTGACTCAAGCCTAGCTACGGGTGCATAGGTTTCACCGAAATCCAAACCTTCGACTTGGGAGTATCCTTTGGCCACAAGTCGAGCTTTGTTCCTTGTCACCACACCATGCTCGTCTTGCTTGTTGCGGAAGACCCATTTGGTTCCTACAACATTTTGATTAGGACGTGGAACCAAATGCCATACCTCATTCCTAGTGAAGTTGTTGAGCTCCTCTTGCATTGCCACCACCCAATCCGAATCTTGTAGTGCTTCCTCTACCCTGTGTGGCTCAATAGAGGAAACAAAAGAGTAATGCTCACAAAAATGTGCAACACGAGATCTAGTGGTTACCCCCTTATGAATGTCGCCGAGGATGGTGTCGACGGGGTGATCTCGTTGGATTGCTTGGTGGACTCTTGGGTGTGGCGGCCTTTGTTCTTCATCCTCCTTGTCTTGATCATTTGCATCTCCCCCTTGATCGTTGCCGTCATCTTGAAGTGGCTCATTTGCTTGATCTTCTCCTTCATCAACTTGAGCCTCATCTTCATTTTGAGTTGGTGGAGATGCTTGCGTGGAGGAGGATGGTTGATCTTGTGCATTTGGAGACTCTTCGGATTCCTTAGGACACACATCCTCAATGGACATGTTCCTTAGCGCGATGTATGGAGCCTCTTCATCACCTATCTCATCAAGATCAACTTGCTCAACTTGAGAGCCGTTAGTCTCTTCAAACACAACGTCACAAGAAACTTCAACTTGTCCAGTGGACTTGTTAAAGACTCTATATGCCCTTGTGTTTGAATCATATCCTAGTAAAAAGCCTTCTACAGTCTTAGGAGCAAATTTAGATTTTCTACCTCTCTTAACAAGAATAAAGCATTTGCTACCAAAGACTCTAAAATATGAAATATTGGGCTTTTTACCGGTAAGGAGTTCGTATGATGTCTTCTTGAGGATTCGGTGTAGATACAACCGGTTAATGGCGTAGCAGGCGGTGTTGACCGCCTCGGCCCAAAACCGATCCGATGTCTTGTACTCATCAAGCATGGTTCTTGCCATGTCCAATAGTGTTCGGTTCTTCCTCTCCACTACACCATTTTGTTGTGGCGTGTAGGGAGAAGAGAACTCATGCTTGATGCCCTCCTCCTCAAGGAAGCCTTCGATTTGTGAGTTCTTGAACTCCGTCCCGTTGTCGCTTCTAATTTTCTTGATCCTTAAGCCGAACTCGTTTTGAGCCCGTCTTAAGAATCCCTTTAATGTCTCTTGGGTATGAGATTTTTCCTGCAAAAAGAATACCCAAGTGAAGCGAGAATAATCATCCACAATAACTAGACAGTACTTACTCCCGCCGATGCTTATGTAAGCGTTCGGGTCGAATAGATCCATATGTAGGAGCTCTAGTGGCCTGTCGGTCGTCATGATGTTCTTGTGTGGATGGTGAGCACCAACTTGCTTTCCTACTTGACATGCGCTACAAATCCTGTCTTTCTCAAAATGAACATTTGTTAATCCTAAAATGTGTTCTCCCTTTAGAAGCTTATGAAGATTCTTCATCCCAACATGTGCTAGTCGGCGGTGCCAGAGCCAGCCCATGTTAGTCTTAGCAATTAAGCAAGTGTCGAGTTCAGCTCTATCAAAATCTACCAAGTATAGCTGACCCTCTAACACTCCCTTAAATGCTATTGAATCATCACTTCTTCTAAAGACAGTGACACCTACATCAGTAAATAGACAGTTGTAGCCCATTTGACATAATTGAGAAATGGAAAGCAAATTGTAATCTAATGAATCTACAAGAAAAACATTGGAAATAGAATGGTCAGGTGATATAGCAATTTTACCCAATCCTTTGACCAAACTTTGATTTCCATCCCCGAATGTGATAGCTCGTTGGGGATCTTGGTTTTTCTCATAGGAGGAGAACATCTTCTTCTCCCCTGTCATGTGGTTTGTGCACCCACTGTCGATGATCCAACTTGAGCCCCCGGATGCATAAACCTACAAAACATGTTTAGTTTTTGACTTTAGGTACTGTCACACCCGGTTTTTAGAAGGCAAACCGAATGCGAACCATGTACGTGCCAGGATCAGTTATTCACGTACACAGCAGTTACATAACATGGACATCATCACACAGTGCTCAAATAGTATTAAAAGGGAAATAATAGTCGATTACATCATACGTCTGAGACGTCCATATAGTTCTTACAATAAATCAAAGTGCGGAAAAGAAACGTAGATAACGCGGCCTTCACAGGCAGCCGACTGGGGGTTGCCGCTAACCCACGCCTAGAACTCGTCGTAGTCTTGGAACTCCTGGAAGTCTCCTTCCACAGCTTCATCTTCTCCCGAGCAGTGGTTGCAATGCTGACAACCTGGGGGGGGGATTGGTGTGTAGAGCAAGGGTGAGTACACATCAACATACTCAGCAAGTATCCCGTTTGGCTGTAGTGGACTAGCTTTATGTGGGGATAAGTCAAGCAGTTGCTTTTAGTTGGTCAGGTTATTACTTACTAGTAGAAAGCCAGGTTTTAACATTAACCCAAGTTATTAGCCCAATGTATCCTTTCCAAACGGAAAGAATACCACTTACCAATACCATAATCATAATCAGAACCATCAATCTCATTGCCACCTGTACCAAAGTATCTCTGATCAAATATCACTAATCTCTGGAGCTCCCTTGGCCGCTCATAACCGTGAGCACGGCTGATATATCAGTTTCATAACACTCTGCAGAGGTTGTGCACTTTACCCATAAGCCGTGATTCCCTCTCTAGCCCGGGCTTGCAAGACCCTTATTCACTCCCAAGGTGAATGGCTAGGGATTCACTACGAAGCCTTTACAAAGATTCCCCGGGGCTGTAGCCACCCGTTAGGTTTCCTAAATGTACCGCACTCCTCCCCAAGGGACAAATCAACCTTGGCAGAGCGAGCCGCATACACCGAGCCCCATTGACGGCACGACGGCTAAGCGATCTACACCCCGGTTCCTCCAATTATTCAGCTAAGGGCGTCCCATTCCACCCTCATGGTTGCACTGTTTTCCCGGGCGGTCATCCATTGAACAGGTCCTTACGGAGAGGCACTCGAGAAACCGCTCGAGTCCCCTTGAAGGTCACAAATATGATCATAAATAAGAAGGGGAAAACAGCGTATCATAGATAATCACATCATGTTCATTGATTAGAGTTGAGCAATAGCATCAGACTAAGCAGTAATAATCCGACCCAAATAGGTAAACAAGGACATGGATAACAAAAATCTAGTCAATCCTTAGGTATAAATGTGTAATGCGGGAGGTGAATTAAAGAATGAATAGGACAGAGATAGGTCAAAGGACACTTGCCTCCACCAACCGACTGCTGCTCAGGGGCTTCTCCTGCGAATTCCTCGGGCTCTTCGACCGGATCGTTCTCTATGCGAGCGCAAACATACATGCATCCATCCACATATTTAATACAAAAGAACAGTACACCATACAAGAGAACAAGTAAAGTGAATATGCATCAAATATGACATTCGATATCGCATTCATTATGATTAGAAAGAAACGGGAAAGATCTCGCGGGGGTTTAAAGTTTATGCACTAATGATCAGTTACAATTGATTCTTAACAAAAGAATTCTGTTATATATATGCTAATGGAAACCTAATCATTTTTAGTTGATCAACATTGCGCTGGTTAAACAATTAACTACGTGAATCAATAACATAACGGAGTTTTAAATTAACCTTCCTATTTTCCATAGCATAAACAATGATCAGTCTACCTAAAATAAAGTAATTATGATCACAGAAAGTAAATAAAATAAAATAAAAAAAATAAAAAAAAACAGAGGGGGGGGCGGTTGAACCGGCCCTAGGGGCGGTTGAACCGGCCGGGGGCGGGGCGGCCGAGCAGGGGCGGCCGAGCGCGGGGGGGGGGGGCCGAGCTGGGGCCGGGGCGGCTGAGCTGCAGGGGCGGCTGAGCAGGGGGCGGGGCTAGGGCAGGGGAGGGCGGCGGTGGGGAGAGAATGGGAGAGAGGGAGGGAGAGGGAGAGGGAGTTGGGGAAAAGGGGAGGGGGTGGGGGCGGTTGGGCCTATTGGGCCCAAAGGGGGCGCGCAGGGGGGCGGCTGGGCCGGCCAGGGACGGCCCACGGCGCGGGAGAGAGAGAAAAAGAGGAGAGAGGAAGAAAAAGAAAAAGAAAGAAAATGTTTTCTCCTTATTTTCGAAATCCGATCTTCCTAGATGAATGCATTTGCACTTTCAAACAATCAAAGAATGCATAGTTCGGCATGGTGCATCAAACAACATAAAACAATTTTAGGGTTTTTCTTACACGGGAATTCCAAACCGAATCCCGCTAGCTTTGGAAAAAGTCAAGGTCTAGCGAGGGGAAAAAGAAAAAGAAAAGGTAACGCCCGAATTTGGCGAGTGAAGAAAAGAAAAAATTCAACTGCAAAATTCGGGGCGTTACAAACCTATCCCCCTTAAAAGAATCTCGCCCTCGAGATTCAGGGCTGGCTAGCAAAGAGCTCTGGGTACTTGGCCATCAAATCATCTTCACGCTCCCAAGTTGCTTCTTCCTCAGAGTGGTGATTCCATCTGACTTTGCACATTCTGATGGTCTTCCTTCGGGTGACTCTATCTGCAATCTCAAGGATCTGAGCTGGCTTCTCAACGTAGGTCAAGTCCTCCTGGACTTCCAGACCTTCCACTGGCAACTGCTCTTCTGGCACACGCAAGCACTTCTTCAACTGAGACACATGAAAGACATCATGCACAGCGGACAAATTCTCTGGCAAACTGAGCTGATAGGCCACTTCTCCACGCTTTGAGAGGATTTGATACGGACCAATGTAGCGGGGTGCTAGCTTGCCCTTCACTCCGAACCTTCTGACTCCTCTGATCGGTGACATTTTCAGATAGACAAAGTCTCCGACTTCAAAACTCAACTCTCTTCTTCTTGTGTCTGCATAGCTTCGCTGCCTCGATTGCGCTATCTTCAGATTCTCTCGGACCATCTTGATGTTCTCTTCAGCTTCAAGCAAAATATCTGGCCCAAACACTTGCTTCTCTCCAGGCTGATCCCATTGCAACGGAGTTCTACAACTCCTTCCATAAAGCGCTTGAAATGGTGACATCTTCAAACTGGCCTGGTAACTGTTGTTATAGGAAAACTCTGCATAAGGCAATCGCTTGTCCCATCCGGACTGATCTTGCAACGCACAGGCTCTCAACATGTCTTCAAGAATTTGATTGGTTCTTTCGGTCTGGCCATCTGTCTGCGGGTGATAAGCTGAACTGAAATTTAGATGTGTGCCCAAGGCTTCATGCAACTGCTGCCAGAAATGAGAGGTGAACTGCGTTCCTCTGTCTGACACTATCTTCTTTGGCACACCATGAAGACAAACGATCCGAGACATGTACAACTCTGCCAATACTGCACTGCTGTAGGTGGTCTTGACAGGTATGAAGTGGGCTGACTTAGTCAAACGGTCCACTACTACCCAAATGGAATCGTAGCCGGCTCGAGTGCGAGGCAATCCGACTATGAAATCCATGCCGATTTCATCCCATTTCCACTGAGGAATCTGCAACGGTTGCAACAATCCAGCTGGCCTCTGGTGCTCTGCCTTAATTCTTCGACAACTATCGCACATAGCCACATGCTCTGCGATTTCCCTCTTCATTCCGCACCACCAGAATTTCTTCTTCAGATCCTGATACATCTTCTCGCTGCCAGGGTGAATCGAATAGGCTGTCTCATGAGCTTCCTTGAGAATCAACTCCCGAATGGACTGGACATTGGGAACACACAAGCGGTCTTTGAACCATATCACGCCTTCTGCATCTTCTCGAAAATCTTTGCCTCTGCCATCTAGAATCAGTCGCCGAATCTCACTGATCTTCTCATCATTCTTCTGCGCTTCTTTGATTTCTCGCTCCAAGGTAGGTTCCAATTCAACTGTGACTCCTCGCGAATTGTTCAGAAATCCGAGACTCAACCTGTCGAACTCCTTGGCCAACTCATAAGGCATCGGACGAGCGACCATCAGATTGACTTGACTCTTTCTGCTCAAAGCATCTGCCACTACGTTTGCTTTGCCTGGATGGTAATGGATCTCCAACTCATAGTCTTTGATCAACTCTAACCATCTTCGCTGCCTCATGTTCAACTCTGACTGAGTGAATATGTACTTCAGACTCTTGTGGTCTGTGTAGACATCGCATTTCTGTCCATACAGATAGTGCCTCCATGTCTTCAGTGCGTGAACCACTGCTGCCAACTCTAGATCGTGGATTGGGTAATTCTTCTCATGAACCTTCAGTTGTCGGGACGAGTAAGCCACAACTCTTCCCTCTTGCATCAACACGCATCCCAAACCTGTGTAACAAGCATCACAGTACACAGAGAAGGGCCTGTGCACATCAGGCAAGACTAGGACAGGCGCTGTTGTCAACTTCTCTTTCAGCGCTTCAAAGGCTTCTTGGCATTTCTGGGTCCACTTGAACTCAACCTTGTTGCCTAGCAACGCTGTCATTGGTTTCGCAATCTTCGAAAATCCTTCAATGAATCGCCGATAATATCCGGCCATTCCAATGAAGCTCTTGATTCCTCGAGCATCCGTTGGCGCTTTCCAGTTCAGAATGTCTGCCACTTTCTTCGGATCCACAGCCAATCCTTCTTTGTTGATTATGTGACCCAAGAACAGGACTTCACTGATCCAGAACTCACACTTGCTCAACTTTGCATACAACTGGTGCTCTCGCAATCTCTGCAATACCATTCTCAAATGATCTGCATGCTCTTCTTCGCTTCGAGAATAAACCAGGATGTCATCAATGAATACCACCACAAACTTATCAAGATAATCCATGAATACACTGTTCATCAAGTTCATAAAGAACGCTGGTGCATTGGTCAAACCAAAAGACATCACTGTGAACTCATATAGCCCATACTTGGTAAATGAATGCCGTCTTCGGTATGTCCGAAGGTCGGATCCTGAGCTGATGATAACCTGACCTCAGATCAATCTTGGAGAACACACTGGCTCCTCTCAACTGGTCAAACAGATCTTCTATTCTGGGCAAGGGATACTTGTTCTTGATCGTGACTTCATTCAAAGCTCGATAATCGATACACATCCTCTTTGTGCCATCTTTCTTCTCCACAAACAAGACAGGGGCGGCCCAAGGCGAGGTGCTTGGCCGGATGTAACCTTTCTCTGACAGCTCATCAATCTGCTTCTTAAGCTCAACCAACTCTGGTCCAGATATTCTGTAAGCTCTTTTAAAGATAGGGGCGGTTCCAGGAAGAAGCTCTATAGCGAATTCAACTTTCCGCTCTGGTGGCATACCCGGTAAATCCTTTGGAAACACATCTGGGAATTCAGACACAACCTTGATACTCTCAATTGGATCTGCTTCACTGCTATCGACAGCCATCTGATAACAACTTCCTCTCTTTGGCTCAGGCGGGACTAACTCGGTCACCACTTCCTCTCCTAGTGGGGACACCAACTTGATTGTCCTTTTATCACAACTGATAACTGCCTGATACTTATCTAGCCAATTCATCCCTAGGATGACATCTATTCCCTGAGTACCCATTACTATAAGGTTAGCGGGAAACGCTATCCCCCTTATTTCCACACTTATATTCAAACAAATGCTATCAGCTCGAATTCTACCACCGGCTGAGTCAATTTGAATGGGGGTTGACATGGTAGTAATTGGAAGATTATGTGCTTCTACCCATGATGCAGTAATAAAAAAAATGCGTTGCTCCAGTATCAAATAACACTTCTGCAATATGGGAGTCGACTGGGAACATACCTACTGTCATGCCGGGGGTCTCCTGAACTGCTTCAGCTTCCAAGTGGTTCAATCTTCCATGATTATAGCGCTGCTGAGGGCGGTTGCCTGCTCTAGACTGAGACGCATTTTGCTTCGCTGGGGCATTGGGGCCTGACTGCTGCTGGGCTGCCTTCTTCGGACATTGCATCACCCAGTGGCCTTGCTCTCCACAGTGGAAACACGCACTGTTTCCAACCTGAGCTGGTGCTGCCTGATTGCTCTGCTGAGTTGCGGGGGCAGGAAGACGAGGTGTCTGCTGATTCTGCCTCTGAAACTGGCCTCCTCCTGACTGATTGCTCTGACGATTCTGGTACTGATGCTGAGAATACTGCCTTTGGAACTGCTGATACTGCTGACGCTGCTGATGCTGCTGAGGTGGACGCTGGTTCTGCCTGAACTGCTGAGGTTGATTGCCTGAGAAACGAGGACGGCTGCTGCTTCCAGGCTGGGGTCCACTGATCTTGCGCTTACGATCTTCCATCTCCTTACGCTTCCTTTCTGTCATGATTGCTCTGTCAATCAGGTGCTGGAATGTCGGGAAGGTATGATTCATCAGTTGATACTGCAGAGGGTCAACCAAGCCTCTCAAGAAACGGTATTGTCGCTTGGCATCAGTGTTGACATCTTCAGGAGCATAGCGAGACAACTGCAGAAACCTGTCTCGATACTCACTGACAGATGATGACCCTTGCTTAAGGGCCAGGAACTCCTCCTTCTTTACTGTCATCAGACCTGCAGGCACATGGTACTGACGAAAGCTACCTCTAAACTCTTCCCAGGTGATGGTGTCGGGGTTGGCATGGGTGGCGAGGTAAGACTCCCACCATGATTGGGCTGCTCCTCTCAACAAACGGGGACCATACAAGACTTTCTCCCTGTCATCACACTGAGCGGTATGCAACTCCCGCTCCATAGTGCGCAGCCAATCTTCAGCATCCATGGGGTCAGAAGAGTGAGCGAACGTTGGGGGATGACCTCTCATGAATTCAGCACGCTTGTCTCTGGGCATCTGAGGCATCTGAGGCTGGGGTGGAGCCTGCTGCTGTTGCTGCTGCTGCTGCTGCTGAATGGCTGCCAGAGTCTGACGATGGCCTGAACTGCCTGAGTCTGCATCAGAAACATCTGCTCGATCGACATCGGGGGCGGGGGTGGCAGCTGCTGCTGCTGGGGCGCCTCATCCTGCGGGGCGGCTTGCTCCTGCTGAGCACGCCTTCCTCCTCTGCGCCTGTTCTCTGACATCTGCAGAACGCAACCACACATCAGAACTGATCTGGCAAATCTTGCAGCATAAGAAAAGAGTATAGAATTCTCCAACAGCACTGAACAGATGAGCATCTTCACTGATCTCCAACACAGACCACACAGCTTCTCAGATAAAGAGGAAAGTGGAATAAAGGTTTTCCCAACTATATAACTAACTCCATTAACATAATAGGTAAACCAAAATGCAGGGGATACCCACACTCTGGTGACAGTCATTACAAAGATCCAAACCAAACATAGTTCATCATGACAAACATAAATGCACAGGATATAACAAACTACCCTGTCTAACTAAGACTAACTAAGACCGAGATTAACGCTAAGACCGAAGCTTCTATGTATATATTTTGTATTAATTACAAGATCCAACTCTAACGAGCTATGGTTCTAGATTGATCTTGGTCTTGCAGTCGGGATTGCCATAAGACTGGCGTCCACGCCGAGGCGAGCGGTACGGGTGCTGAGTCCCAACGGGGGCGGGGGAACCATCATCCAAGTGACGACGCTCCGCGCGCTCAGCCCGCAGCAGGGCGATCTCAGCACGAGCCCTACTCAGCTCGTCTAATGCATGGTCCAGCTCCGTGTTTAGCACGGCGGCTAGGTTGACTGTGCTGCTCAACCTAGGATTGTCCTCACCAGCAGGTGAAACAATCACGCCTCCTGTGCTGCCAGATGGACGGCGGGGGTAATACTTCAGGTCGAGACCGTCAGCTACCCCACCGAGAACCGAGCAGTAGTGCGAAAGCGCACGCCGTGCAGCATCCTGCATGGCTGCCTCAGCTGAGTCCCGCTCAGAGATAGAATAGTGCTCTGAGCAAGCCTCCGCGCCCTGGAGACTGTTCTCCGGACGGCGCACCAAGCAGGTCGCCTCCCAGCGGTCCGGGTAGACCCCGCGACTATGCTGGTAGACCACACAGCGATACTCGATGGACCAAGTACGCCGGTCAAGTGCCCGACGTAGCAGGGTGTCGAGCGCGTCGTGGAAGTGACACCCGCGAGCAGCGTCGCGAGTGATGGGTCGAGCAACCCATCCTTCCGGCTCATGGTTAGCAGAGAGGTCGAGGTCGGTGTCGTGGCTCGAGCTGTCGTCGCCACCTCCGTCATCTGGGTCTCCTCCAGCAGCTACTCCAGAAGCTGGGACGCCCAGTGGTGGTGCAGGGGGCGCCTCCAGGGGAAGCACAGGGGAGCAGCTCCTCACAGACTCTATCTCCTGCTGGAGCGAGAAGGAAGAGCCATGCTGCTCCTGACGTCGACGCTCCTGCTCCTCATGCAGGCGGTGGTGCAGTCTCTCCAAGTGGCTGGACTGTCCGGCCACGGGACGGCGAAGCGGACGCTCAGCAAGGCGGGAGGGTAAGAAGGGGATGACGGACTTTCGTGCAGTGTGTCTAAGACGAGCCATCTACAAAAGACATCGCAAGCAAAAGGGTGAGAACAGAATTAATATGACCAGCAAATAATGAATCATGAATAAATGAAGGATCAGAATAATAATGAATCATAAATAAATGAAGGATCAGAATAAAACAAAATTTTCAGCAAGGTATAATATATAGTAGAATATAGATTTGGTCAGTAGGACCAACTTTTGAAGGGATACCAAAGTCAAGGCAGGGACAGAGGTCTATAATCCTTAGAACGACCATTCTACTCTAGGTTAGCGGTCCTACAGTCAGCACGGCTTTGATACCACTTATGTCACACCCGGTTTTTAGAAGGCAAACCGAATGCGAACCATGTACGTGCCAGGATCAGTTATTCACGTACACAGCAGTTACATAACATGGACATCATCACACAGTGCTCAAATAGTATTAAAAGGGAAATAATAGTCGATTACATCATACGTCTGAGACGTCCATATAGTTCTTACAATAAATCAAAGTGCGGAAAAGAAACGTAGATAACGCGGCCTTCACAGGCAGCCGACTGGGGGTTGCCGCTAACCCACGCCTAGAACTCGTCGTAGTCTTGGAACTCCTGGAAGTCTCCTTCCACAGCTTCATCTTCTCCCGAGCAGTGGTTGCAATGCTGACAACCTGGGGGGGGGGATTGGTGTGTAGAGCAAGGGTGAGTACACATCAACATACTCAGCAAGTATCCCGTTTGGCTGTAGTGGACTAGCTTTATGTGGGGATAAGTCAAGCAGTTGCTTTTAGTTGGTCAGGTTATTACTTACTAGTAGAAAGCCAGGTTTTAACATTAACCCAAGTTATTAGCCCAATGTATCCTTTCCAAACGGAAAGAATACCACTTACCAATACCATAATCATAATCAGAACCATCAATCTCATTGCCACCTGTACCAAAGTATCTCTGATCAAATATCACTAATCTCTGGAGCTCCCTTGGCCGCTCATAACCGTGAGCACGGCTGATATATCAGTTTCATAACACTCTGCAGAGGTTGTGCACTTTACCCATAAGCCGTGATTCCCTCTCTAGCCCGGGCTTGCAAGACCCTTATTCACTCCCAAGGTGAATGGCTAGGGATTCACTACGAAGCCTTTACAAAGATTCCCCGGGGCTGTAGCCACCCGTTAGGTTTCCTAAATGTACCGCACTCCTCCCCAAGGGACAAATCAACCTTGGCAGAGCGAGCCGCATACACCGAGCCCCATTGACGGCACGACGGCTAAGTGATCTACACCCCGGTTCCTCCAATTATTCAGCTAAGGGCGTCCCATTCCACCCTCATGGTTGCACTGTTTTCCCGGGCGGTCATCCATTGAACAGGTCCTTACGGAGAGGCACTCGAGAAACCGCTCGAGTCCCCTTGAAGGTCACAAATATGATCATAAATAAGAAGGGGAAAACAGCGTATCATAGATAATCACATCATGTTCATTGATTAGAGTTGAGCAATAGCATCAGACTAAGCAGTAATAATCCGACCCAAATAGGTAAACAAGGACATGGATAACAAAAAGCTAGTCAATCTTTAGGTATAAATGTGTAATGCGGGAGGTGAATTAAAGAATGAATAGGACAGAGATAGGTCAAAGGACACTTGCCTCCACCAACCGACTGCTGCTCAGGGGCTTCTCCTGCGAATTCCTCGGGCTCTTCGACCGGATCGTTCTCTATGCGAGCGCAAACATACATGCATCCATCCACATATTTAATACAAAAGAACAGTACACCATACAAGAGAACAAGTAAAGTGAATATGCATCAAATATGACATTCGATATCGCATTCATTATGATTAGAAAGAAACGGGAAAGATCTCGCGGGGGTTTAAAGTTTATGCACTAATGATCAGTTACAATTGATTCTTAACAAAAGAATTCTGTTATATATATGCTAATGGAAACCTAATCATTTTTAGTTGATCAACATTGCGCTGGTTAAACAATTAACTACGTGAATCAATAACATAACGGAGTTTTAAATTAACCTTCCTATTTTCCATAGCATAAACAATGATCAGTCTACCTAAAATAAAGTAATTATGATCACAGAAAGTAAATAAAATAAAATAAAAAAATAAAAAAAAACAGAGGGGGGGCGGTTGAACCGGCCCTAGGGGCGGTTGAACCGGCCGGGGGCGGGGCGGCCGAGCAGGGGCGGCCGAGCGCGGGGGGGGGGCCGAGCTGGGGCCGGGGCGGCTGAGCTGCAGGGGCAGCGGCCGAGCAGGGGGCGGGGCTAGGGCAGGGGAGGGCGGCGGTGGGGAGAGAATGGGAGAGAGGGAGGGAGAGGGAGAGGGAGTTGGGGAAAAGGGGAGGGGGTGGGGGCGGTTGGGCCTATTGGGCCCAAAGGGGGCGCGCAGGGGGGCGGCTGGGCCGGCCAGGGACGGCCCACGGCGCGGGAGAGAGAGAAAAAGAGGAGAGAGGAAGAAAAAGAAAAAGAAAGAAAATGTTTTCTCCTTATTTTCGAAATCCGATCTTCCTAGATGAATGCATTTGCACTTTCAAACAATCAAAGAATGCATAGTTCGGCATGGTGCATCAAACAACATAAAACAATTTTAGGGTTTTTCTTACACGGGAATTCCAAACCGAATCCCGCTAGCTTTGGAAAAAGTCAAGGTCTAGCGAGGGGAAAAAGAAAAAGAAAAGGTAACGCCCGAATTTGGCGAGTGAAGAAAAGAAAAAATTCAACTGCAAAATTCGGGGCGTTACAGGTACCCAAATGGTTTTGGGTCCTTTGGCATTAGATACAAGAACTTTGGGTACCGAAACACAAGTCTTTGACCCCTTGTGCTTGCCCCCAACATACTTGGCAACTACCTTGCCGGATTTGTTAGTCAAAACATAAGATGCATCAAAAGTTTTATATGAAATGTCATGATCATTTGATGCACTAGGAGTTTTCTTCTTAGGCAACTTAGCACGGGTTGGTTGCCTAGATCTAGATGTCTCACCCTTATATATAAAAGCATGATTAGGGCTAGAGTGAGACTTCCTAGAATGAATTCTCCTAATTTTGCTCTCAGGATAACCGGCAGGGTACAAAATGTAACCCTCGTTATCCTGAGGCATGGGAGCCTTGCCCTTAACAAAATTAGACAATTTCTTAGGAGGGGCATTAAGTTTGACATTGTCCCCCTTTTGGAAGCCAATACCATCCTTGATGCCAGGGCGTCTCCCACTATAAAGCATACTACGAGCAAATTTAAATTTTTCATTTTCAAGTTCATGCTCGGCAATTTTAGCATCTAATCTTGATATATGATCATTTTGTTGTTTAATTAAAGCCATGTGATCATGAATAGCATTAATATCAATATCTCTACATCTAGTACAAATAGAAGTGTGCTCAACGGTAGATGTAGATGGTTTGCAAGATTTTAATTCTACAACCTTAGCATGCAATATGTCATTTTTACTTCTAAGGTCGGAAATGGTAGTATTGCAAACATCAAAATCTTTAGCCCTAGCAAGCAATTTTTCATTTTCATTCCTAAGGCTAGCAAGGGACATGTTTAATTCTTCAATCTTAGCAAGCAAATCATCATTATCATTTCTAAGATTGGGAATTGAATCATTACAAGCAATAGAATCAACCTTAGTTAACAAATTAGCATTCTCATTTCTAAGGTTGTCTATAGTCTCATGGCAAGTGCTTAGTTCACTAGATAATTTTTCACATTTTTCAACTTCTATAGAATAAGCATTTTTAACTTTAACATGCGTTTTGTTTTCCTTGATTAGGAAGTCCTCTTGGGAGTCCAAGAGGTCATCCTTCTCATGGATGGCACTAATTAATTCATTTAATTTCTCTTTTTGTTGCATGTTTAAGTTGGCAAAAAGAGTACGCAAATTATCTTCCTCATCACTAGCATTATCATCGCTAGAGGACTCATATCTAGTGGAGGATTTGGATTTAACCTTCTTCTTTTTGCCGTCCTTTGCCATGAGGCACTTGTGGCCGACATTGGGGAAGAGAAGTTGAAGCGTCCCGATCCTTTGGGACTCAAATGTGATACAATTACTAGTCCCAGGAGGCTAGTAATCACATTCATTACTTCAAATAGTTATAGAGTCTGAATAACATTATTACAATACCGGGGATACAAGCTCGAAAGTGAGCCGAAAAACATAAAGCGCAGTGGAAGATAAAATAGCCCAGGCCACAGGCAGAACTGGGTGAAGACACAGCCCCATCAATCAAGCATAGCAGAAAAGAAGTCTTCAGCTGCTGAAAAACATAAATAAATCTGGGTGAATACACTAGGTATTCCGCAAGCCCACCTGGCTCCCGTAAAGAGAAAGTGACCTAAATTGTACATGCTTATTATGGTGGAGTTGAAGTCACTCATACTTTTTCAGAGAAAGGCAGTACTCGATAGTTAGGGTTTTCCCAAAAACAATAGAAGTAACACTTGCTTAACCACCACTGAGCTTCCCGCTCCCGTGGTACTTCTTTCTTTCCAGAACACACACACACACATTTCCCTATTCCCCGTTGTAGTAGAAACACTAATTGTCATACCATACCAGACTCGTCCATACCAGTGGACACGGACTATTCGAATAGGTTTAGACTCTGCGCAGAGGGGTACACTTTACCCCACTAGTCCGGTTCTGCGATCTCATGGCCAATGAGACCCGAATCCGAAACTCTTTCCTTCCTTGTACGTCCGAACCTTAACGGTTATACCGGAAGGAGTCAGGCCACCACCATGTCCAAACCGGACAAAACATTCCCCTTCCTTATCCTCCCGGTGCTACCCCAGCCTTCATAACCCTGGGGTGGGACCGTACGAGTTCAGAGTGAGTGGCTGCCCACACAGCCTCGAGTGGTTGTACTTTTTGAGAGTACAGGTAATGAAAGATGACAAACCGGTCCTTATATGAGAGGACGATCCTTCTGCTCACGCCTAAACCAGCTGAGCCAGCACCTTAGGCCCTCCCCTAAACCAGGGAGTCCCTGATCATCCTACTTCACCAGGTGATGAGGGTGAGTACCCTTCATCGCATTCTTTTGGAAAACATTTCGCTTATACCCCCTTTTTACTTGTCCCATATCTTTTAACGGAAGTAATAGTTAATGCGGGCTCTCTCATGCTCACCATGCAATTTTGATTCCCATCCCATAATCCAGGCTTAGGCAGTGGTAGAGAGAAGTAGGTAAATAATGCATCAAGGGAAGGATGGACTTGCCTTCGTCGAAGCTTTCCTGGCACAAAAGGTTAATCTCGGAGGGGTCGGGTTCCTGCCCTTCTTCCGGAGCTAAGAGTTCTGGAGGATCGGATCCCTCTTCCGCTAATTAAACACAGATAAAAACAATACATCAAACATAGTGACCTTTGTGGGGTGTGCAAACTTTTACATTTTATTATTTTTGTGCCCTACTAATTTATTTAAACTATTTTTGGTGCATAAAATATCAGCATATAAGTATATATGGGAAAATGGGATAAAGAAAATGGGAAAAGAAAAAGAAAAAGGATTTCCTTTCCCTGTGGGCCGGGGGGGATTTTCGGCCCACTTGGGCGCGGGCGCTCGCGCGAGCGAGGCAGGCGGCCCAGCTGGCCCAGCTGTGCGGGGGAGACGGCGGGTGACGGCGCGGAGGCACGGGCCCACCAGCCAGGGAGAGAGGAGGGGGCTGACGGCGTTAGCGACAACGGAGGGGGAGAGGGGCTCGACCGGGGTTCGACCGGCGGTGGGGATCCGCGGCGGTTCTCCGCCGCCGGTCCGGTTTTGCGACGGGGAGGCGGTGGCGGAGCATGGGTGGTAGATGAGAATCACAGGGGCGGGGCGAATTTCGCCTGCGGGGGCCTAGGGCGGCCAGTCCGTGGCACGGTGGCGGGCGTCCGCGGCGGCGAAGCCGCCAGTGAGTTTTCCGGCCGAAATAGAGTGGGTGAGGTGGCGTGTCGTGGACGTGGGAGTGTGGCGGAACTCTTGGCACTATTTAATTGAATGGAAGGTCGCCAGGGAGGGAGAGGGGAGCTTACCGGAGCGGTGGAGGGAAGCACGGCGGCGCTGCTAGCTCAGTTGAGCTCGGGGAGGGGTGGAGGAGATGGTCGGGGCTGGTGAGGAGGGCTCGGGCTCGGCTGTCCCTTTTATAGGCGCCCGGGAGGGGGGGAGGGATGGAGGGGACGGTGAGCTCCGACGAGCTTCCATGATGGCGGGCATGGAGCAAACGGCGACGAGACGGCTCGGGCAGGCTGAGGATGAGGGGACGGCTCGGGCACAGTGGCGGGACGGTCGCGGAAGTCGGGGCGAGCCTTAATGGCGAGGCGACGGGGCGTGCAGCGCTCGGCGGCGAGCGCGCCGGTGAGGGATGGGCGAGGGAGAAGGAGCTGACAGGTGGGGTCGGGCTGCCAGTGAGAGAGGTCCGCGCGAGAGAGAGAGGGGCGGGGCGCTGACGGGCGGGGTCGGGCTGTCAGCGGGCGGGAGTGGCGCGCGGTTTGGGCCGCCTGGGCCGGAAGGAGAGGGGAGGGAGGCGGGTGCGCGAGCTGGGCTGGAAGTCGGCCCAGCCGAGGGAGGGAAGGGTTTTTTTCCTTTTCTTTTTCTTATTCTATTTCTTTTTCTTTTTTCTTTTCTACTTTTGTGTCTTTTTGCTCCTTTTTCTCTTAACAAAAATTCTCTAAATGAACTTCGTGATAAATATGGTCTATGTGAGGTGCTTCAAATCATTTTAAGTATATGCAAATGATTGGGTGACCTAGGGGTAGGGTTAGGGAGAAGAATAAAACAAAAAGGGGGGGAATTAGGGGGGTTAGGGTTTCAAACCTGGGTTGGGATTTTGGGATGTTACAAACCTACCCCACTTAAAGGAATCTCGCCCTCGAGATTTAGACTGGATTTGGGAAAAGGTAAGGGTATTCCCTCCTCAAGGAGTCCTCACTCTCCCAGGTGGCTTCCTCTTCTCCTTCTCTGCTCCACTGAACTTTACAGAGCTTTACTTCTGAGGTGCGGGTCTTTCTGACTGCTGAATCAAGAATCTTTACTGGTTTCTCGCGATATTGAAGATCTTTCTGAATCTGCACTGCCTCTTCTTCGAGGTGACTTTCTGGTGCTTGCAGGCATTTGCAGAGCTGGGACACGTGGAACACATTGTGGACGTCGGACATGGATTCTGGTAGTTCCAGGCGGTATGCTGCGGGTCCTACCTTGCCAATAATGGGATAGGGACCTACAAAACGTGGGGCTAGCTTCCCTTTGACTTGGAACCTCCTGACACCACGCATTGGAGAAACCTTAAGGTAGACGAAGTCTCCTTCCTCAAATCGGAGTTCCCTCCGCCTGTTGTCTGCGTAACTCTTCTGTCGACTCTGAGCTTCAAGCAACCTTCTGCGGATCAGTGCAACTTTCTCCTCTGCCTCCTTGACAAAGGCAGGTCCTTCTAGTGCTTTTTCCCCCACGTTGGACCACATGAGAGGGGTCTGGCATTTTCGTCCATACAGTGCTTCGAATGGTGACATCTTGATGCTGGACTGATAGCTATTGTTGTAGGAGAACTCTGCGTAAGGTAGACTGGACTCCCAACTTCTATCAAAAGCTAAAACACATGCTCTTAACAGATCTTCAAGGACTTTGTTGACCCTTTCTGTCTGCCCATCTGTCTGAGGGTGGTACGCGGTGCTGAAGTCTAGCTTGGTGCCCATAGCTTTCTGAAGGCTTGTCTAGAATTTGGATGTGAACTGGGTTCCTCTGTCTGATACTATCTTCCTTGGGATGCCATGGAGTCTGACTATCTCCTTGAGGTAGATCCGGGCAAGGGTGGCTCCTCCAAAGGTAGTTTTCACTGGAATGAAATGGGTTACCTTGGTGAGGCGATCTATTATTACCCAGATGGAATCATTCCCTTTTTGTGTCCGGGGTAGTCCGGTTACGAAATCCATGCCTATTTCTTCCCACTTCCATTCAGGTATCGGGAGGGGTTGTAATAGGCCAGCAGGTTTTTGGTGTTCGGCCTTCGTCCGTTGGCAGATGTCACATCGGGCCACATACTGAGCTATTTCTTTCTTCATCCCCTTCCACCAGTATCTAGTCTTGAGGTCCAGGTACATCTTGGTAGTTCCGGGGTGGATGGAGTAGGCCGAGTCGTGAGCTTCCTTGAGTAGGACTTCTCGGGCCTCCCCTTTTGGTACACACAGACGGTGTTTGAACCACAGGACTCCTTGGTTATCTGTCCTGAGGTCCGGGAGTTGTTCCTTGCGGGCTTTCTCCACAAGCCTTGCCGTCTATGGGTCTAGATGTTGAGCTTTGCAAATGAGGTCTTCTAGCATTGGCTTGACTTCGAGACTGTCGTTGTTTCCCAGGCATGCATTTAGTTGTGCAGATTCTTTCTTCCAGTCTTCTAGAAAGTTGGTCCCTTTAATTCCGAATGGCTTTCGACTGAGGGCGTCGGCCACCACATTGGCCTTCCCGGGGTGATAGTGAATTTCTAGGTCATAATCCTTGATCAGCTCTAACCATCTTCGCTGACGGAGGTTGAGATCAGGTTGAGTGTATATGTACCTCAGACTCTTGTGATCGGTGAAAATATGGCATTTGTTTCCGATTAGGTAATGCCTCCATATCTTTAAGGCATGCACTATGGCTGCCAATTCCAGATCATGGGTGGGGTAATTCGGCTCGTGCGGCTTGAGTAGGCGTGATGCGTAAGCAATGACTCTCTCGTTCTGCATTAGCACACACCCTAAGCCTTGCCTTGAGGCATCACAGAAGACGACAAAATCTTGATGAATATCTGGCAGAGATAGAACGGGTGCCGTTGTGAGTTTCTCTTTTATGATTTGGAAACTCTCTTCACATTTTGGGGTCCACATAAATTTATGGTCTTTCTTGAGAAGTTCTGTCATTGGTCTTGCTATGCTGGAGAATCCTTTGATGAAGCGGCGGTAATACCCTGCCATTCCTAGGAAGCTTCGAACTTCACTGACGTTGGTTGGTTGCCTCCATTTTGACATTGCTTCTACTTTGGAGGGGTCCACTTCTATTCCTTCTGCGGTTAAGATATGCCCAAGGAAGGCTATCTTTTCCAACCAGAATTCACACTTACTGAGTTTGGCAAAAAGTTGGTGTGCTCTGAGTTTCCCAAGGACGATCCGAAGGTGACGCTTATGGTCTTCGCGGTTCTTGGAGTAAATAAGGATGTCATCGATGAAGACTACGACAAACTTATCTAGCTCTTCCATAAACACTTTATTCATGAGGTTCATGAAAAAGGCGGGTGCGTTTGTCAGTCCGAACGGCATTACTGTGAATTCATATTGCCCGTACCGGGTGACGAACGCAGTCTTTTGGATGTCTGCTTCCTTGATCCTCAATTGGTGGTAACCAGACCTTAGGTCTATCTTGGAGAAGTACTTGGCTCCTTGAAGCTGATCGAAGAGGTCGTCAATCCGAGGAAGTGGGTATTTGTTCTTGATGGTAACCTCATTTAATGATCGGTAATCAATACACATTCTCATGCTTCCATCCTTCTTGGAGACAAACAGGACTGGTGCTCCCCAAGGTGATGAGCTGGGATGAATGTACCCTTTTTGCTGAAGATCTGAGATTTGAAATTTTAGTTCTGCTAACTCGGTTGGAGCCATGCGGTATGGTCTCTTTGCGATGGGTGCTGTTCCAGGAATTAGATCTATGTAAAACTCCACTTCTCTTTCTGGTGGCATTCCTGGCAATTCTTCTGGAAATACGTCCATGAATTCTTCCACTACTGATATACTTTCCGTTGTTATATTGAACATCATTGGGTCACTGGCAGGTGGTTGTGCCTGGCAAGGGACTGACTTTCCCTGCTGGTCGGTGAGGAGGACTGTCTTGTCTGCGCAACTGATGATGCCTTTGTGTTTAGTTAGCCAATCCATCCCTAGGATTACATCAATTCCCTTAGATGGCAAGACGGTTAAGTCTGCCAGGAATACTACCCCACTTAAAAGGATTCTGACTTGGGAACATTTTAGCTGGCATAGGAGGTCGGACCCTGGGGTTCGGGTGACCAAGGGAATCTCTAGGGGAGTAGAGGGAATGCCATATTTTTCCACAAAGCTAGTGGCTATGAAAGAGTGGGATGCTCCAGAATCGAAAAGTATGGTAGCGAGAGTCAATTCAACAAGGAACTCACCGAGTACTACTCCCGGAGCCTGCTGAGCTTCCTGGGCATCGACGTGATTTACACGTGCCCTTCCTTGGTACGGAGTCTTGTTCTGCTGGCTGACGGCGGAGGGCGCCTTGGGGGCGGGTGCCGAGGTATTCTTGGGGCCATTCACCGAGTTGGAGTAGGCGGGTCCCTGTGGCTTCAGTTGTGGACAGTTGTTCTTGAAGTGACTTGGATCACCGCAGTGCCAACATGCATTTGCTGGAGGTTGGTTGCTTGCCACCGAGGGAGAATGGAAAGAGTTCTGACTCTGCTGGCTGAATCGTGACGAGGTGGATCCAGCTGGCCTACTGAAGCTGGGCCCCTTGGGTGGAAACCCAAATGATCGAGTCTTCTGGTGCCGGTCCTGCTGTTGTGCCCGGAGAACCTGGAACTTCCTTTTGAGATGTCCTTTTTCTTCCTCCTTAGCTCTTTCAACTTGCATGGCCTTGTTGGAAAGGTGAGAGAAGTTGAGGAAGTCTTGGCTAGCCAGAATTGTCTTGAGTTCTGGCTTGAGTCCCTTGAGGAAACGGGCCATCTTCTTGCTCTCAGTATTGACATCATCTGGCGCGTAGCGGGCTAACTCCGTGAACTTGTGCACATATTCGCTGACAGATCTTCCGTCTTGAGTCAATTCTTGGAACTCGTCCTCCTTAAGCTGTACCAATCCTTGGGGCACATGGTGCTCTCGGAAAGCTGCTTCAAATTCCGCCCAGGTAGCATCTCTGATGGTGACGTTGAAAGTGTCCCACCAGGCTAAGGCCATCCCAGAGAGTTGGTGGGCAGCCAGTTGAACACGCTGATTTTCTGGGCAACCAATGGCTTCCAGTTTCCTTTTGATCGTGCGCATCCAATCGTCTGCATCGAGGGGGTTGCTTGATCCGGCGAACGTGGGAGGTTTGAGTCTCAGGAAGTCCCCCATTCTGTCTTGCGGTCTTCCACCATTTGGCCGTTGATTTTCCAGATTCCGAGTGAGGACCTCGATGAGTCGGGTCTGATTGGCTAGAACTTGGGCTAGGTCTAAGGGTAGGGGTGGAGGTGCGGGGAGGTGGGTTTCACTTTCCTCTCTAACGACTTCCCCTTCAGCTCTTCGGGGGAAACCTGCTCCAATCCCTGAGGCGGTAGGCGTGGTTTTATCCGAAGCCATCTGCCAGGGAAGAGAGTTGTTGGCGCTGTCTCTCGACAGCAAGGAGATCCAACACAGGTGAATGGGGATGGCAACAGGGCACTCGCGTGTGATGGCAAAAGCTCTGTTAATCTGGCCTCTCACGGGCACTGTGCGGGGGTATTTATAGGTATCCGAGTGCACGGCGCCTTGCGTTAAGGACGCATGTGCCCTCAGGTACCTAGTTTATCCCCAGAATATTCCTATAAAGCGGGGTTACAAGTTGTAATTACATGTACGCCTTTACAAATTAGGCCCGTAACACAGCCGCGGCCACGCAGGGCCTGTTACAATGGGCCCGACCTCATGTGGGCCTCGGAGCCGACCGAGGCCGCGCCGTAGGGAGGCGTTGCCGCGGGCCTTCGTCTGGTGCCGAATCGAGCGAAGGGTCTCCATGTTGTCCCTGGTGTCGATCAAGCGAAGGGTGTCCCTGCCTGCTTTGCCTGTCAGAGCGGGGGCTAAGCGGTGGAGACTTCGGGCGAAGGGTGGCGTTTCTGCCTTCGCTCCAACAAGAGTCACTATCATGCACATGCAAATTGTTCTCAACCAAGTTATTTTATTCATCACACCATCACATTACAAGCATAAGACTACTACAGGGGAAGACTACACGAGGGCGTTCTTCGAGGTGCTAGCGAGTTCCTTGTCTAAGGTGTCCCCAAATGCCTTGAGAAGATCATCGAGGCTGGCTAGGGATACATCTTCTTCGTCGGACCAGTCATCGATTCTGGGGGGAGGTAGGGCTAGAGGGGCCTTCTTCTTCTTCTTCTTCTCTGTCTGGCATCCTTGGTTAGTGGTCTTCTTCTGGATCTTCCTTTTGGGGGCGAGTGCCTTTAGCTTCTTGTCAAAGTCTATCTTCAAGGTCCGATAGGCCTCACGGGTGTTGGCTTCCTCGCCTTCCACTATGCTGAGACTTTCCTGGAGGGATATCTTCTCTTGCGTAAGCTCTTTGACTTGTTGCTCTAGGCTTTCCACTCGGGAGTTTAGGTGGGTACAATGGGAGGAGAGTTCATCGTAGTGGTTGTCGAGGGTGTGGAGGTATCCGGCCATGTAGACGATAGTGGGATCATCTTCTATGGGATCTCCTCCTGACAGAGCCTGGAGTCTTTTCTTCCAGGTGGGGGTGTTTTTGTTGCTGGGTGGGAAATATCGGAGGGGGGTCTCAAAGGTCTCCCGGCTATAGTTTTGGCACAGTTGTTTGAGGGCTTTTCGAGCAACGCTCTGGCATGTGTCTGGGAAGCGGTGCCCGATGAAGGTAATTTGGAAAGGAGGGTGGTTTGGGTAGTTCCGGCTTTCTCCCAAGTAGACCGCCATAGAGCACTTTTCCATTCCATTTTCACGGTACTCCTTCCAGACATATTCGGGCTTCTTGCGGATCCCCAAGCGCAGTGCGCAGCTTCGAAGAAGGTGAGGAAAGCCTTCCTCCTCTGAGCAATAGGAAGTCCTAATCACCCAGGGGTTTTCCATCTGGTAGACGAAAAGAAAGGTCTATTAATATCGGGGAAAAGGGGAAAGAGTGTTTCTTGGAGGTAAGAGGTGTTTTCTTGTTAAGGCAACTTTTTAGGTCAGGGCTGTGGTCTACGGCCAGTCCTAAAGGCTCTAATACCACCTGAAGCGTCCCGATCCTTTGGGACTCAAATGTGATACAATTACTAGTCCCAGGAGGCTAGTAATCACATTCATTACTTCAAATAGTTACAGAGTCTGAATAACGTTATTACAATACCGGGGATACAAGCTCGAAAGTGAGCCGAAAAACATAAAGCGCAGTGGAAGATAAAATAGCCTAGGCCACAGGCAGAACTGGGTGAAGACACAGCCCCATCAATCAAGCATAGCAGAAAAGAAGTCTTCAGCTGCTGAAAAACATAAATAAATCTGGGTGAATACACTAGGTATTCCGCAAGCCCACCCGGCTCCCGTAAAGAGAAAGTGACCTAAATTGTACATGCTTATTATGGTGGAGTTGAAGTCACTCATACTTTTTCAGAGAAAGGCAGTACTCGATAGTTAGGGTTTTCCCAAAAACAATAGAAGTAACACTTGCTTAACCACCACTGAGCTTCCCGCTCCCGTGGTACTTCTTTCTTTCCAGAACACACACACACACATTTCCCTATTCCCCGTTGTAGTAGAAACACTAATTGTCATACCATACCAGACTCGTCCATACCAGTAGACACGGACTATTCGAATAGGTTTAGACTCTGCGCAGAGGGGTACACTTTACCCACTAGTCTGGTTCTGCGATCTCATGGCCAATGAGACCCGAATCCGAAACTCTTTCCTTCCTTGTACGTCCGAACCTTAACGGTTATACCGGAAGGAGTCAGGCCACCACCATGTCCAAACCGGACAAAACATTCCCCTTCCTTATCCTCCCGGTGCTACCCCAGCCTTCATAACCCTGGGGTGGGACCGTACGAGTTCAGAGTGAGTGGCTGCCCACACAGCCTCGAGTGGTTGTACTTTTTGAGAGTACAGGTAATGAAAGATGACAAACCGGTCCTTATATGAGAGGACGATCCTTCTGCTCACGCCTAAACCAGCTGAGCCAGCACCTTAGGCCCTCCCCTAAACCAGGGAGTCCCTGATCATCCTACTTCACCAGGTGATGAGGGTGAGTACCCTTCATCGCATTCTTTTGGAAAACATTTCGCTTATACCCCCTTTTTACTTGTCCCATATCTTTTAACGGAAGTAATAGTTAATGCGGGCTCTCTCATGCTCACCATGCAATTTTGATTCCCATCCCATAATCCAGGCTTAGGCAGTGGTAGAGAGAAGTAGGTAAATAATGCATCAAGGGAAGGATGGACTTGCCTTCGTCGAAGCTTTCCTGGCACAAAAGGTTAATCTCGGAGGGGTCGGGTTCCTGCCCTTCTTCCGGAGCTAAGAGTTCTGGAGGATCGGATCCCTCTTCCGCTAATTAAACACAGATAAAAACAATACATCAAACATAGTGACCTTTGTGGGGTGTGCAAACTTTTATATTTTATTATTTTTGTGCCCTACTAATTTATTTAAACTATTTTTGGTGCATAAAATATCAGCATATAAGTATATATGGGAAAATGGGATAAAGAAAATGGGAAAAGAAAAAGAAAAAGGATTTCCTTTCCCTGTGGGCCGGGGGGATTTTCGGCCCACTTGGGCGCGGGCGCTCGCGCGGGCGAGGCAGGCGGCCCAGCTGGCCCAGCTGTGCGGGGGAGACGGCGGGTGACGGCGCGGAGGCGCGGGCCCACCAGCCAGGGAGAGAGGAGGGGGCTGACAGCGTTAGCGACAACGGAGGGGGAGAGGGGCTCGACCGGGGTTCGACCGGCGGTGGGGATCCGCGGCGGTTCTCCGCCGCCGGTCCGGTTTTGCGACGGGGAGGCGGTGGCGGAGCATGGGTGGTAGATGAGGATCACAGGGGCGGGGCGAATTTCGCCTGCGGGGGCCTAGGGCGGCCGGTCCGTGGCACGGTGGCGGGCGTCCGCGGCGGCGAAGCCGCCGGTGAGTTTTCCGGCCGAAATAGAGTGGGGGAGGTGGCGTGTCGTGGACGTGGGAGTGTGGCGGAACTCTTGGCACTATTTAATTGAACGGAAGGTCCCCAGGGAGGGAGAGGGGAGCTTACCGGAGCGGTGGAGGGAAGCACGGCGGCGCTGCTAGCTCAGTTGAGCTCGGGGAGGGGTGGAGGAGATGGTCGGGGCTGGTGTGGAGGGCTCGGGCTCGGTTGTCCCTTTTATAGGCGCCCGGGAGGGGGGGGAGGGATGGAGGGGACGGCGAGCTCCGACGAGCTTCCATGATGGCGGGCATGGAGCAAACGGCGACGAGACGGCTCGGGCAGGCTGAGGATGAGGGGACGGCTCGGGCACAGTGGCGGGACGGTCGCGGAAGTCGGGGTGAGCCTTAATGGCGAGGCAACGGGGCGTGCAGCGCTCGGCGGCGAGCGCGCCGGTGAGGGATGGGCGAGGGAGAAGGAGCTGACAGGTGGGGTCGGGCTGCCAGTGAAAGAGGTCTGCGCGAGAGAGAGAGGGGCGGGGCGCTGACGGGCGGGGTCGGGCTGTCAGCGGGCGGGAGTGGCGCGCGGTTTGGGCCGCCTGGGCCGGAAGGAGAGGGGAGGGAGGCGGGTGCGCGCGAGCTGGGCTGGAAGTCGGCCCAGCCGAGGGAGGGAAGGGTTTTTTCCTTTTCTTTTTCTTATTCTATTTCTTTTTCTTTTTCTTTTCTACTTTTGTGTCTTTTTGCTCCTTTTTCTCTTAACAAAAATTCTCTAAATGAACTTGGTGATAAATATGGTCTATGTGAGGTGCTTCAAATCATTTTAAGTATATGCAAATGATTGGGTGACCTAGGGGTAGGGTTAGGGAGAAGAATAAAACAAAAAGGGGGGGAATTAGGGGGGTTAGGGTTTCAAACCTGGGTTGGGATTTTGGGATGTTACAGAAGTCCCTTGGTGACGGCGATGTTGGCGGCGTCCTCGTCGGAGGAGGAGTCGCTAGAGCTTTCGTCGGAGTCCCACTCGCGACAAACATGGGCATCGCCGCCCTTTTTCTTGTAGTACCTCTTCTTCTCCTTTCTTCTCCCCTTCTTGTCGTCGCCCCTGTCACTGTCACTAGAAATAGGACATTTTGCTATAAAGTGACCGGGCTTACCACACTTGTAGCAAACCTTCTTGGAGTGGGGCTTGTAATCTTTCCCCCTCCTTTGCTTGAGGATTTGGCGGAAGCTCTTGATGACGAGCGTCATTTCCTCGTTGTCGAGCTTGGAGGCGTCGATGGGTGTTCTACTCGGTGTAGACTCCTCCTTCTTCTCCTCCGTCGCCTTGAATGCGACCGGTTGTGCTTCGGACGTGGAGGGACCGTCAAGCTCGTTGATCTTCCGTGAGCCCTTGATCATAAACTCAAAGCTCACAAAATTCCCGATTACTTCCTTGAGAGTCATTAGTGTGTATCTAGGATTACCACGAATTAATTGTACTTGAGTAGGGTTAAGGAAAATAAGTGATCTTAGAATAACCTTAACCATCTCGTGGTCATCCCATTTCTTGCTCCCGAGGTTGCGCACTTGATTCACCAAGGTTTTGAGCCGGTTGTACATGTCTTGTGGCTCCTCCCCTTGGCGTAGACGGAAGCGACCGAGCTCCCCCTCGATCGTCTCCCGCTTGGTGATCTTGGTGAGTTCATCACCCTCGTGTGCGGTCTTGAGCACGTCCCAAACCTCCTTGGCGCTCTTTAATCCTTGCACCTTGTTGTACTCCTCCCTACTTAGAGAAGCGAGGAGTATGGTTGTGGCTTGGGAGTTGAAGTGCTCGATTTGGGCCACCTCGTCCTCATCATAATCCTCATCCCCTACGGATGGTACCTGTGCTCCAAACTCAACAACATTCCATATACTTTTGTGGAGTGAGGTTAGATGAAATTTCATTAAATCACTCCACCTAGCATAATCTTCACCATCAAAGGTTGGCGGTTTGCCTAATGGAACGGAAAGTAATGGAGTATGTCTAGAAATGCGAGGGTAATGTAAGGGGATCTTACTAAACTTCTTGCGCTCATGGCGCTTAGAAGTTACGGAGGGCGCGTCGGAGCCGGAGGTGGAAGGTGATGAAGTGTCGGTCTCGTAGTAGACCACCTTCCTCATCTTCTTTATCTTGTCGCCACTCCGATGCGACTTGCGGGAAGAAGCTTTCTTCTCCTTCCCCTTTCCCTTTTTGCGGGACTCTTCCGATGAAGCTTTCTCGTGGCTTGTAGTGGGCTTTTCGCCGGTCTCCATCTCCTTCTTGGCGTGTTCTCCAGACATCACTTCGAGTGGTTAGGCTCTAATGAAGCACCGGGCTCTGATACCAATTGAAAGTCGCCTAGAGGGGGTGAATAGGGCGAAACTAAAATTTAAAAAGTTAATCACAACTATAAGCCGGGTTAGCGTTAGAAATATAATCGAGTCTGCGAGAGAGGGTGCAAAACAAATCGCAAGCGAATTAAGAGTGTGACACACGGATTTGTTTTACCGAGGTTCAGTTCTCGCAAACCTACTCCCCATTAAGGTGGTCACAAAGACCGGGTCTCTTTCAACCCTTTCCCTCTCTCAAACGGTCCCTCGGACCGAGTGAGCTTTCTCTTCTCAAATCAACCGGGAACGAAACTTCCCCGCAAGGACCACCACACAATTGGTGTCTCTTGCCTCGGTTACAAGTGAGTATTGATCTCAAGAAAGAATGAGAAAGAAGAAAGCAATCCAAGCGCAAGAGCTCAAAAGAACACAACAAATCACTCTCACTAGTCACTAAAGCTTTTGTGGAATTGGGAGAGGATTTGATCACTTGAGTGTGTCTTGTATTGAATGCCTAGCTCTTGTAAGTGGTTGGAAGTGTGAAAACTTGGATGACTTGAATGTGGGGTGGTTGGGGGTATTTATAACCCCAACCACCCAACTAGCTGTTTGGTGGAGGCTGACTGTTGCATGGTGCACCGGACAGTCCGGTGCACACCGGACAGTGTCCGGTGCGCCAGCCACGTCACCAGGCCGTTGGGTTCCGACCGTTGGAGCTCTGACTGCTGGGCCCGCCTGGATGTCCGGTGGCACACCGGACATGCACTGTAGAGTGTCCGGTGCGCCACTTTGCGCGTGCCTGACTTCTGCGCGCTCTGGCACGCATTTAATGCTTCTGCAGGTGACCGTTGCCGCGAAGTAGTCGTTGCTCCGCTGGCTCACCGGACAGTCCGGTGAATTATAGCGGAGCGAATTCCCGAAGCTGGCGAGTTCCTGAGACGCTCTTCCTTGGAGCACCGGACACTGTCCGGTGTACACCGGACAGTCCGGTGAATTATCGCGGAGCGCCTCTGGATTTTCCCGAAGGTGAGGAGCTCAACGTGAAGTCCCCTGGTGCACCGGACACTGTCCGGTGGCACACCGGACAGTCCGGTGCGCCAGACCCGGGTGCCTTCGGTTATCCCTTTGCTCTCTTTGTTGAACCCGATTCTTGGTCTTTTATTGGCTAAGTGTGAACCTTTGGCACCTGTATAACTCATACACTAGAGCAAAACTAGTTAGTCCAATTATTTGTGTTGGGCAATTCAACCACCAAAATCAATTAGGAAATAGGTGTAAGCCTAATTCCCTTTCACTATGCATATTTGTTCAAAGGCCTAGATAGAACTAAAATTGATAAGATTAATGAATTGATTGATGCTTTGAATGAGAAAAATAATCTTTTAGAAAAGCAAGAAGATCTTTTATATGAAGAGCATGATAAATTTGTAAGTGCACAAAATTCTCTTGCTTTAGAAGTTAAAAAGAAATGAAATGCTTTCATGTGAATTGTCTACATGCCATGAATCTATTTCTAGCTTAAAGAGTATAAATGATGACTTGAATGCTAAGTTAGAAATAGCTAATAAATCAACCTCTTGTGTAAAACATGTAATGATTTGCAATAGGTGTAAAGATTTTAATGTTGATGCTTGTAGTGAACACCTAGTTTGCATTTCTAAATTAAGTGATGAAGTGGCTAGTCTTAATGCCCAACTTAAGACTAGCAAAAGTGAATTTGATAAACTAAAATTTGCAAGGGATGCCTACACGATTGGTAGACACCCCTCAATTAAGGATGGGCTCGGCTTTAAGAGGGAAGCCAAGAACTTAACAAGTCATAAGGCTCCCATCTCCGCCAAGGAGAAAGGGAAGGCCCCTATGACTAATAGTGTTCAAAAGAACCATGCTTTCATGTACCATGATAGGAGATTTTCTAGGAATGTTCATAGAAGTTATGATGCTTTTAATTCTCATGCCATGATTGCTTCTAGTTCTTCTATTATGAATGATAGAAATTTGGCTAGGAAAAATGTTATTCATCATATGCCTAGAAGAAATGTTGTTCATGCACCTAGGAAAGTGAGTAATGAACATTCTACAATTTACCATGCCTGCAATGCTTCCTTTGCTATTTGTAGAAAGGATAAGAGAGTAGTTGCTAGAAAATTAGGGGCAAAATGCAAGGGAGATAAAACTTGCATTTAGGTCCCTAAGGCTATTGTTACTAACCTTGTAGGACCCAACAAGAGTTGGGTACCTAAGACCCAAGCCTAATCTGCCTTGCAGGTTTATGCATCCGGAGGGTCAAGCTGGATTATCGACAGCGGATGCACAAACCACATGACGGGGGAGAAGAAGATGTTCACCTCCTACGTCAAGAACAAGGATTCCCAAGACTCAATCATATTCGGTGACGGGAATCAAGGCAAGGTTAAAGGTTTAGGCAAGATTGCCATCTCAAATGAGCACTCTATCTCCAATGTGTTTTTAGTAGAGTCACTAGGATATAATCTTTTGTCAGTTAGTCAATTATGTAATATGGGATATAATTGCTTATTCACAAATGTAGATGTGTCTGTCTTTAGAAGGAGTGATGGTTCATTAGCTTTTAAGGGTGTATTAGACGACAAACTCTACTTAGTTGATTTTGCAAAAGAGGAGGCCGGTCTAGATGCATGCTTAATTGCTAAGACTTGAATGGGCTGGTTGTGGCATCACCGCTTAGCACATGTGGGGATGAAGAACCTTCACAAACTTCTAAAGGGAGAACATGTAATAGGTCTAACAAATGTAACCTTCGAAAAAGATAGACCTTGTGATCCTTGTCAAGCAGGTAAACATGTGGGAAGCTCTCATCATACCAAAAATGTGATGACCACATCAAGACCTTTGGAGCTGCTTCATATGGACCTCTTCGGACCCGTCGCCTATCTAAGCATAGGAGGAAGTAAGTATGGTTTTGTTATTGTTGATGACTTTTCCCGCTTCACTTGGGTATTCTTTTTGCAGGATAAAACAGAAACCTAAGGGACCCTCAAGCGCTTCCTAAGGAGAGCTCAAAATGAGTTTGAGCTCAAGGTGAAGAAGATAAGGAGCGACAACGGGTCCGAATTCAAAAACCTTCAAGTGGAGGAGTACCTTGAGGAGGAAGGAATCAAGCACGAGTTCTCCGCTCCCTACACACCACAGCAAAATGGTGTGGTAGAGAGGAAGAACAGGACACTCATAGACATGGCGAGGACGATGCTTGGAGAATTCAAGACGCCCGAGCGGTTTTGGTCGGAAGCTGTGAACACGTCTTGCCACGCCATAAACCGAGTCTATCTCCATCGCCTCCTCAAGAAGACATCATACGAGCTTCTAACCGGTAACAAACCCAACGTTTCGTATTTTCGAGTTTTTGGGAGTAAATGCTACATTCTGGTGAAGAAAGGTAGAAATTCAAATTTTGCTCCCAAAGCTGTAGAAGGGTTTTTGTTAGGTTATGACTCAAATACAAAGGCGTATTGAGTCTTCAACAAATCATCGGGTTTGGTTGAAGTCTCTAGCGACATTGTATTTGATGAGACTAATCAAGTTGAGCTTGATGATGTAGATGAAGATGATGTTCCAACGGACGCGATTCGTACCATGGCAATTGGAGACGTGCGACCGCAGGAACACAAGGAACAAGATCAGCCTTCTTCCTCAACGATGGTGCAACCCCCAACCCAAGATGATGAACAGGTACCTCAAGAGGAGGCGTGTGATCAAGGGGGAGCACAAGATGTCCAAGTTGAAGAGGAAGAAGCACCACAGGCCCCTCCAACTCAAGTTCGAGCGATGATTCAAAGGAACCATCCCGTCGACCAGATTTTGGGTGATATTAGCAAGGGAGTAACTACTCGCTCTAGATTAGTCAATTTTTGTGAGCATTACTCTTTTGTCTCTTCTATTGAGCCTTTCAGGGTAGAAGAGGCCTTGCTAGATCCGGACTGGGTGTTGGCCATGCAGGAAGAGCTCAACAACTTCAAGAGAAATGAAGTTTGGACATTGGTGCCACGTCCCAAGCAAAATGTTGTGGGAACCAAGTGGGTGTTCCGCAACAAACAGGACGAGCACGGGGTGGTGACAAGGAACAAGGCACGACTTGTGGCAAAAGGTTATGCCCAAGTCGCAGGTTTGGACTTTGAGGAGACTTTTGCTCCTATGGCTAGGCTAGAGTCAATTCACATATTGTTATCCTATGCCGCTCACCATTCTTTCAGGTTGTTCCAAATGGATGTGAAGAGTGCTTTCCTCAACGGGCCAATCAAGGAGGAGGTGTACGTGGAGCAACCCCCTGGCTTTGAGGATGAACGGTACCCCGACCACGTGTGTAAGCTCTCTAAGGTGCTCTATGGACTTAAGCAAGCCCCAAGAGCATGGTATGAATGCTTTAGAGACTTTTTAATTGCTAATGCTTTCAAGGTTGGGAAAGCTGATCCAACTTTATTCACTAAGACTTGTGACGGTGACTTATTTGTGTGCCAAATTTATGTCGATGACATAATATTTGGTTCTACTAACCAAAAGCCTTGTGAAGAGTTTAGCAGGGTGATGACTCAGAAATTCGAGATGTTGATGATGGGCGAGTTGAACTACTTCCTTGGGTTCCAAGTGAAGCAACTCAAGGATGGCACCTTCATCTCACAAATGAAGTACACGCAAGACTTGCTAAAGCGGTTTGGGATGAAGGATGCCAAGCCCGCAAAGACTCCAATGGGAACCGATGGACATGTCGACCTCAACAAAGGAGGTAAGTCCATTGATCAAAAGGCATACCGGTCTATGATAGGGTCTTCACTTTATTTATGTGCTAGTAGACCGGATATTATGCTTAGTGTATGCGTGTGTGCTAGATTTCAATCCGATCCAAAGGAGTGTCACTTAGTGGCTGTGAAGCGAATTCTTATATATTTAGTCGCTACGCCTTGCTTCGGGATCTGGTATCCAAAGAGGTCTACCTTTGACTTGATTGGATATTCAGACTCCGACTATGCTGGATGTAAGGTTGATAGGAAGAGTACATTGGGGACGTGCTAATTCTTAGGAAGGTCCCTGGTGTCGTGGAGTTCTAAGAAACAAACTTATGTTGCCCTATCCACCGCTGAGGCCGAGTATGTTGCCGCAGGACAGTGTTGCGTGCAACTACTTTGGATGAGGCAAACCCTTAGGGACTTTGGCTACAATCTGAGCAAAGTCCCACTCCTATGTGATAATGAGAGTGCTATCCGCATGGCGGATAATCCTGTTGAACACAGCCGCACAAAGCACATTGACATCCGGCATCACTTTTTGAGAGACCACCAGCAAAAGGGAGATATCAAAGTGTTTTATGTTAACACTGAGAACCAGCTAGCCGATATCTTTACCAAGCCTTTAGATGAAAAGACCTTTTACAGGCTGCGTAGTGAGCTAAATGTCCTAGATTCGCGGAACTTGGATTGATTTGTAGCATACATGTGTTTATGCCTTTGATCATGTTCCTTATGCATTTTGTTGTTTATTTATGGTGCTCAAGTTGTACAAACACTCCCCGGACCTCAAAAGTACATGTGTGAGTGATGCACATATTTAGGGGGATATGTGCTACAACTTGACCCTTTAAGACTAACCATGTGCTTGAGTTCTTTTAATTTAGTCTCAAAGGAGGTTTGAAAGGGAAAAGGTGGGCTTGGACCATGCAAGACTTCCACTGCACTCCGATAAGAGGGTAACTTATTCTGAGTTCATCTCCATGCTCTTATTGCATTTTTACTCTTAGTTGAAGATTTTGGTGAGGCAATGGGGTTTGAGGGCCAAAAATGATCTCGTTTTGGTGCTTGATGCCAAAGGGGGAGAAATTAAAGGCCAAAGCAATAAATGGATCAGCTACCACTTGAGAATTTTGAAAATAGTAAAGTTAGGACTTTTGATTTGTCAAAATTCTAAAATATCTCTTTTTGTCAAAAGTTGGTCTCTTGTGGGGAGAAGGTTTGATTATGGGAAATAGGGGGAGTTTTTGAATCTGTGATCAATTTCTCTTGGAATATCTTTCTCTATGCCTCAACAAGTGAGTTTGACTTAGAGATAGGAAATTGAGTTTGACTTACAAAAACAAACCAAGTGGTGGCAAAGAATGATCCATATATGCCAAAATTGAATCAAAACAAATTTGTGTTCTCATTTGAATTGATGTTGCACTCCTTTTAGTTGCTTTTTGTTGTGCTGGCATTAATCACCAAAAAGGGGGAGATTGAAAGGGAAATGTACCCTTGGGACATTTCTATAAGATTTTGGTGATTAATTGCTCCACACAAATGCTTTGAGTAATATTTGTGCCAAAGACTTAAGAAGTGCAAATCAAGAGTAAAGGTATGTTTCTAAGACTTAGTAAATTGTTTTGAGACTAATGTATTGTGTCTAAGTGCTAGAAACAGGAAAAAACCAATTTGGAAAAGACTTGGCTGAGCAGCCAAGACTCTGCGCAGTCTGGGTGCACCGGGCAGTGTCCGGTGGTGCACCGGACTGTCCGGTGAGCCAACAGTTGGCCGGGCCAACGGTCGGCCGCGTAATCCGCGCGCGACGCGTGGCAGAGCCAACGGTCAGAAGGGGGCACCGGACTGTCCGGTGTGCACCGGACAGTGTCCGGTGCGCCAACGGCTCTGAATCTCCAACGGTCAGCTTCGCCAAAGAAGGAAAGAAATCTGCACCGGACAGTGTCCGGTGGTGCACCGGACTGTCCGGTGCGCCAGGCGACAGAAGGCAAGAATTGCCTTCCTAGAATGCTCTCAACGGCTCCTAGCTGCCTTGGGGCTATAAAAGGGACCCCTAGGCGCATGGAGGAGAACACCAAGCATTCTCTAAGCATTCCTAAGCACCAAGACTCCAATTCCGCGCATTTGATTCTTTGTGATAGCAACTAGAGCTCCATTTGAGTAGAAAACTCTTCGGGTTGTGGTGTGAGCTCGAGTTGTGACTTGTGTGCGTGTTGTGCTCTGATTTTGTGTCTTGAGTGCGTTGCTCATCCCATCCTTACTTCCGTGCTTCTTTGTGAACATCAAATTGTAAGGGCGAGAGGCTCCAAGTTGTGGAGATTCCTCGCAAGCGGGATATAGTAAACAAAGCAAAACACCATGGTATTCAAGTGGGTCTTTGGACCGCTTGAGTGGGGTTGAGTGCAACACTCGTCCGTTGGGACGCCACAACGTGGAGTAGGCAAGTGTTAGACTTGGTCGAACCACGGGATAAACCACTGTGTCTATCTGTGTTGATCTTCTTGTGGTTATTGTGTTTTGCAAGAACTCCTCTCTAGCCACTTGGCTTTACTGGGCTAACTCCTAATCAAGCTTTGTGGATTAAGTTTCAAGTTTTTACAGGATCACCTATTCACCCCCCCCCTCTAGGTGCTCTCAATTGGTATCAGAGCCGTTCTCTTCACGTAAGGGACTAATCGCCCGAAGAGATGGATCCTAAGGGCAAGGGGATGGTGGTCAATGATAAGGAGAAGGAGTCCTTCGTCAATGATCCAAAAGATGACAAGCCTACCTATTCAACACAATGTACTAAGTCTTAGAAACATACCTTTACTCTTGATTTGCACTTCTTAAGTCTTTGGCACAAATATTACACTTAAGCACTTGTGTTGGACACTTAATCACCAAAATACTTAGAAATGGCCCAAGGGCACATTTCCCTTTCACTATCCACAGTACAAATTTTTAGCATTCATTTTCAAAGATAATTTTCATCCGATTTCCTTGAAAATCACAACATTGTTAGCCCTCGTATGAATGTAGCAACCATATGAGCAAAGAGGCCCCAGAGACCCATTAAGTAAGACATTTGACTCGTCTTGATAGTACATCTATCTAGCCTACTAACCCAATCCATTTTCAATCTCTAAACACCTCTTATCGGTAAAACAAAAAACTATTGTCATACATTTGCCTTGTGCATTCCATTCCATTTCCTCAAATTATGGTGCTTTGATTGTTACACATTGCATAAAATTCCTCTATTAACCTTTATCAAATGATGAACAATGGTCATCCATAGTGCAACCAACTTCTTAACCATGCTACCTTTGGTCATTGTTCATATCATTAAGTTTCTTTGACATCCTTCATAAACTGATGTACAATGATCATCCATAATGTAGCTAGTCACACTACCTTTGATTATTGTTAAATGTTAATAACATCAAGTTCATCCATCAACTTTCTTTAAATGACGAACAATGATCATCCATAGTGTAGCCAACCATGATGCTTTCATCGTTGTTCATACCATGAAGCTCGTCTATCATCCTTCATCAATATTAACAACCCAAATCAACATTTGGCTTGATATCACTTTAATGATATGATCCACTACTTGTCATCACATGGCCTTCTTGGTTCATCAATCTCAACTTAGCTTGCTCTTCACCGTTGCATTTAGTCCATCGGTGCTAAGTCCTTGCTCTTACTTCACCACCACACGATCCATCGTAGCCAAGCCATGTCTCTCCATCTAGTCATATGACACCATGTCATGTCTCATGTGCAATGAGCTCCTTTGTCACACTCGTTGAACATATCAATATAATCAAACCACTTCGCCATCATGGCTAAAGTAGCTTGAAAGGATCACGATGCCCAAGAGGGGGGTGAATTGGGCTTTTCTAAAAATTCCATAAATATTAAACCCTAAGCAAGAGCCCAACTTCACCCAACTACTAGCAATAAATAAATACTACTAGAAAAACAACAACCCTAAGTCATTACTTCAAATACATGCTAAGCAATTGAACAAAGTGAAATGCTCAAATTAAATGTGGAATGTAAAGCAAGGTTAAGAAGACTCCTCCATTTTTTCCGAGGTATAGAAGAGTCGGCACTCTTCCCTAGTCCTCGTTGGAGCACTTGCGCAAGGGTATCACTCCCCTTGGTCCTCGCAAGAACCAAGTTCTCACTATGAGGTGATCCTTTGCCACTCCGGCACGGTGGATCCCTCACGACCGCGTACAAACTTGAGCCGGGTCACCAACAAATCCTCCGGGGTGATCACCGCGTTCCAATCCTCACCAAGCCGTCTAGGTGATGCCGATCACCAAGAGTAACAAGCCATAGACTTTTACTTGACTAAGAGAAGCCTAATGCATGTGGTGTGTGCTCTAGGTGGCTCTCACTTGCACTAATGAGGATCTAACACGGGATTATGATTTTCTAATCACCTCACTAGGCTTTGTGGGGCTTGCGATGCTCTAGCAATGAATGGACTTGAATGTGGACAGCTCCAGAAAGACACTAAATGAGGTAGGTGGAGGGGGTATAAATAGCCCCAACCACCAAACTAGCCGTAGTTGTAGTTCACTGCGCATGGGCACACCGGACAGTCCGGTGCGCCAACGGTCGGCTCCAACGGCTATTTCTGACAGCTAGTCGTTGGATTGACAGTGCACCGGATAGTGAACAGTTGTTGTCTGGTGCACACCGGACAGTCTGGTGTGACCGCTAAAAATCAATTTCATGAACTCGTTGCTCTCGGGTTTCTCGGGGGCAGAGGCACTGCCCCGGAATGGCTAGTCCCACTGTCAGAGGGTGCACCGGACAGTCTGATGCCCCTAAGACAACAACCCAAAAATCTATTCCTTAGGTTTTTATAAATTGTTTTCGTTCTAACTTGTGAGTGTTATAGAGTGACACCTAACACTAGATGTGAGTGTGAATATGCACCAACACTATACTAGAAATCTCTTGGTCAAACTACTCATCCACAACCCCTCTTTATAGTATGACTAAAATAAGAATAGAAGACCTAATTCTATACCAAGTGTCTGCAACTCCTTCGACACTCGGAATATGAAGACCTTTATCTTTTGATTCACCTTTTTCAGTCGTCGCTTCCAGTTCTCATCTCAGGGATTATTTTCACTGTTACAACACAACTTCCTGTAATGCGACCTAACTTACCATTTGCTCTGCAAAACACACATTAGTCACATATAATCTTATGTTGTCATTAATCACTAAAACCAATCAGAAGTCTAGATGCTTTCATATCTCACACTAGCGTCCCTATGGACTAATCACATGTGTATCTCAACATAAACGCTTATTAGTCCACCTAAGTTGTCAATCAATTACAAAAACCAATTAAGGTCCTTACAAGGCATTCATGTGCCCCTTTGCGTTTGTATAATCAATCATCTCACCTAGTGGAACGTAGTAACCGTTTCAAAACTTGGACTCCCTTTTTTATTGTACGACTAATCCTAAATCCGATCACACTCTTTATTGTGCCTTGACCGATAAAACAAAATGTCTTAGTTTATACCCTACCCTTTAGACTTTGTATTTTGCTGTTTCACCTTCCATGTTGAGCACTTGTTTACCTTATGACTATCATCATCATTTTCAAGTTTTTCACCTTGCTCAACCTTTTTGTGTGAACTTAACATGTTTCATTCACAACAGTTAGACTAACAATTAGTTCACAAGTTGTCTCAATCACCAAAACCATACATTAAGGTCTCATCGCTTGTGTTTTATCGAAGCTAGTGTAGGAAGATTATGAGCTATTAGACATGGCCAAATGGGCGGCCCGGCACGACACGACCCGGGCACGGCCAGGCATGGCACGGTTAGGGCACGACCCGTTTGGCCCGTTTAATAGCCGTGTCGTGCCGGCACGGCACTAGTGCCTAAGACGAGGCTCAAGCACGACACTAAGCCTGTTTAGCCCGTTTAGCACTACACCATAGAATTTTAGTCAAACATTCACAAACACAGTTAAAACATACTAAAATAGCTAATATTGAGCTGTTTAGTGCAATGGCTGACTCATTAAAAACCTATCTAGGTAAAAAGTCACCCTTGTGAGAAAACCCTAGATAGAAAAAAAGAGTACAACACACAGCTAACTAGTCGTGCTTGGATCTAATCATGCATAATCGTGCCTAACCGTGCCTAGGGGCTAATCGGGCCATGCCCGTGCCGGCCCAGCGTGCCCGGTGCTCGGCCCAGGCACGACACTACCCATCGGGCCGGGCCGGCACGGGCCCGGCTCCAGCCATGTCGTGTCGTGCCCAGGCACTACGGGTCATGCCGTGCTCCGGGCCGGGCCGATTAGCCCGACACTATTGGCCATCTATATGAGCTATCATGTTTTTTGTCCTAGGAATATGTCAGTAGCACACAACATCGTACGAAAGCTCTATTTTTTACTACGATGACATAGGCTACCAGTTGTGTATTGTTACACGCACAAAGCCTACAAACCTTGATAATCACTAGCTATGAATCATCGTTGATTAATAGTTGGTGAACCTCAAGATACATAGCGATTTATAGGTCTACTATAAGCACTTCATAATCAGCCATGTTATGACTAGCAGAGAATAGATGTAGTCATACAAATAGATGTGTTCACCTAGTGGGGAAATTAGCCACCTGCTTTGCAATGCATTCGGTAGCATATTGATTGTGTATCATCACTATTAGTAAAAAAGATGTAACCACTAAGATTAAATACACCTAGAAATAGTGTTTGAGCTTTCAAGACACAATAAGGACCATATAGAGCAACTTATGCATCTTAGGGTACCTAATCTTAGCATCGTGGAGGACTTCACTAACAAAGCAAGTTTGCAAGGTACTTTAGTTATGTCTACTACATAAGCTAAATATATGGTTGTTTTTTAAGTTTGTAAGGAAGTATTTGGTTTAGAGGTTTGTACTCTGAACTTTGTGGGGTTACTTCTTGCATTAATATACATTGTGATAACTAGATTGCTATTTGTGTGATTACAAACCATATGTTTCATGTAAGAACAAAACATATTGGTTTGAGATATCACTTTATTCGAGGTTAAGGTACACAAGATATGTAGTTGTTATAATCCTATTGATATGTTGACAAAACAAATTTTTGGAGCTAAGTTTGAGCAATGTATAGTCTTAGTTGGTAGCACACTTTAAGTTTCGGTGACTTCGTGTCGGTGCTTATCTATTATTAAAGCAAGTTGACTGATGATACTTCATTTGCTACAAGGTGGAGTTTGTTGTAATATGATTCAATTCTAATGTATGTAATGCGAGAATGCTTGAAGATTCATGGTTTGGGTTATGTCAATTAGCGAATTTATTTTTGTCGGGGACCATAATTAGGGGTACCCCCAAGACTCCTAATCTCAGCTGGTAACCCCCATCAGCACAAAGCTGCAAAGGCCTGATGGGTGCGATTAAGTCAAGGCTCGGTCCACTCAAGGGACACGATCTCGCCTCGCCCGAGCCCAGCCTCAGGCAAGAGCAGCCAACCCCGGAGGATTTACGTCTCGCCCGAGGACCCCCTCCAGCAACGGACACACCTTCGGCTCGCCCGAGGCCCAGTCTTCGCCAAGAAGCAACCTTGGCCAAGTCGCCACGCTGACCGACCGAATCGCAGGAGCATTTAATGCAAAGGTGGCCTGACACCTTATCCTGATGTGCGCCCTTCAGTCGACAGAGCCGAAGTGACCGCAGTCACTTCGCCGCTCCACTGACCGGCCTGACAAGAGGACAGCGCCGTCTGCGTCGCTCCGACTGCTATGCCACTCGACAGAGTGAGGCTGACAGCAGCCAAGTCCGGCCTCGGGCGCCATAGGAAACTCCGCATTGCCCGACCCCAGGGCTCGGACTCGGGCTCAGCCCCGGAAGACGACGAACTCCGCCTCGCCCGACCCCAGGGCTCGGACTTGGGCTCGGGCCCGGAAGACGACGAACTCCGTCTCGCCCGACCCCAGGGCTCGGACTCGGGCTCGGCCTTGGAAGACGACGAACTCCGCCTCGCCCGACCCCAGGGCTCGGACTCAGCCCTGGCCTCAGCCGACGGTCTCCGCCTCGCCCGACCCAGGGGCTCGGACTCGACCTCGACCTCGGAAGACAGACTCGACCTCGACCTCGGAGGAGCCTCCACCTCGCTCAATCCAGGGCTCGGACCGACCACGTCACAGGAGGCGCCATCATTAACCTACCCCAAGCTAACTCAGGCTACGGGGAACAAGACCGGCGTCCCATCTGGCTCGCCCCGGTAAACAAGTAATGATGGCGCCCCGCATGCTCCATGACGACGACGGCCCTCAGCCCCCTTACGGAAGCAAGGAGACGTCAGCAAGGACTCGACAGCCCCGACAGCTGTCCTTCCGCCAGGCTCCAGCGCTCCTCCGACGGTCACGACACCACACGAACCAGGTGCCAAAACCTCTCCGGCTGCCACGACGGCATGTACTTAGGGCACTAGCTCTTCTCTGCTAGACACGTTAGCACACTGCTACACCTCCTATTGTACACCTGGATCCTCTCCTTACGCCTATAAAAGGAAGGTCCAGGGCCCTCTTAGAGAGGGTTGGCCGCGCCGGGAAGGACGGGACGGCGCTCGCGTAAGCCTCTCGCTCCCTCCCGCGTGGACGCTTGTAACCCTCTACTGCAAGCGCACCCGACCTGGGCGCGGGACAAACACGAAGGCCGTGGGTTTCCCCTTTTACGCATGTCTCCCTCCGGCTTCTTCCCCCCTTCGCGCTCCGTCTCGCGCCGACCCATCTGGGCTGGGGCACGCGGCGACAATTTACTCGTCGGTCCAGGGACCCCCCGGGGTCGAAACGCCGACAATTTTCATACTACATTGTAGTTTGTTTGCCCTATATATACATCTTGTAAATCACACTGAAAGATAGACAACTTATTGTATTACCCGCATTCTGTAAAGTCTTCTCGTGTTGTAAAGATTGTTGGTTGACACTCGTGTTTTTTCTATAAGAGTTTTTAATATAAAGTCATGTGTCTCGTGTTTGATCCATATTCTGCACTATTTGCTAACAGGAGATGGGTAGCATCATATCCCATAAATATCGAGGTTCTTTTTTCATTCGGTATTACTGCTTTTGGAAACATTGCATATAAATTCCATACATCTTGCGCATGTGAGAAATATAAAAACTAATCATTGATCAAATTTATATTTGAAACTTAACCTAGGGAAAATCATGATTTGTTCCTTCTATTGCACTTCACGGTCAATGCTTCTACTACAGTGGTGAGAATGTTTTCAAAATACAACTTTTATTTATTTTTCCATACTAATTTCAAATATTTTTCATTGCCTTTTTGACTAAAGCATGCAAGATCAAGCTCAGCCCAAACTATGCCTCAAGAAAGAAAGAGACATGAACTCGAAATGGAAATACACACAAAGAATATATTATTTATCTCAAATGTAGGATAAAGTTATTCTCATTCGGTTGGGATGCACAAGAATTGGGCAGCGGTGCAACACTTCGGTCGACACACGAGAACCTCAATAGTAAGTTGTTGTATTAAGCCTTTTCCTACTAAAAATAAATTTAATATAGAAATTATTAGATAAGAATAGATAATACACTTAATCTTAGTCAAAAGGCTGAGAAAGGTATGAGATACACTTATGCCCATGGTTTTTTATTATAACGTTCTTTTTGGCTCTGCTCGTTCAAACTCCCTGATGTAGGCACAACATGTTCTATTTGGTATCAAGGCGTCGGTGCTAGCCACACCGTTGAAAAAATCGCTCACAACGCCCATCAATGGCTAGCCCACCAAAGAATCCCTTATGTCTGGAATTTACTCAATTTCCTACTACACTTGACTTCGCTAGAGTTTGAAGCGACCATGTTTGATCGATGTGGCCTCCTTGTCCCGTCGTCATCCCTTAAACGCTCCTTTCCCACCTCTACACATGTAGGACCGCCTTGCATGCGTTCGAGTGTCATGCAGACCCACCTCCTCGTCTCGGGTGCTTATGCAAGTTTTATTATAGTTATGGATGGGTGGTTTATTGTGGAGTTTCTAAATACCAAACTACATCACATCCACTTTTAACAAGTTGTTTGTTTTACATTGTCACGCTAGATGGAAATGCAATGGAATTTTCAGTACTCGGATTCGCATTATGTTTCTTTGTAATAAAAACTATGTTTCACCTATAAGGGCCTGATTGGGAACTATGTTTCTCAAAACCACAGTTTATTGTATGTCATGACATATCTATGGTATATTTTACATCAGTCCAATCTAACACCTGTTTGGAGACACAATATTTCAGTTATAGTGTAGAAGAGAAGACTGCAGGTATGTGCAAACAAAAAACTGTGATCTAGACCAAAAAAATTTTGACCTCAAAAATAGCATGGTATTAGTAAAACTATGGTTTAAAATATAGAGTTTTTAGATGTGCTTCCAAACGCCTCTTAATCTAAAATACCATGGAATGTTCAAATATCGTGGTATTGTCTTGGGACTAAGAAAATAATATGTTCCCAAACACGTCCTAAGTAATGTCAGACATGACCGATATTTTTGGTCGGCTCAAATCTTAATTTTATTATTATTATTATTATTATTATTATTATTATTATTATTATTATTATTATCATTTGCTCTATAATTTTATGAGAACTTTAGAAAGAAATATGTTTGGTTTTTTTATTGTCATTAGCTATGTCGCTTTGTTGTTGTGTTGCGAGATTTCTAGTTAAACAGTTCCGCTCTGTATTGAGGATGGGTTGTAGGCCTGCACTACCAGTATTAGAAGTATTTTTTTATCGCTATACATGTCCAAGTGAACGCACTACTAGTATTATAAGTATTTTTATCGCTATACATGTCTAAATGAACTCTATACATGTCCAAGTGAGGGTACCTCAAATGAAAAGAAGCGCCACATAAAATTTTTACTATGGAGTTTCATCCTCTACAATTGTATGGAGTTTCATATTCTTACTATAGAGTTTCATCTTCTACAACTGTATGAAATTTCATATTCTACAAGGGCTAGTTTAGCAACCTATTTTTCTGTTTTCTAAATTAATTCATTTTCTGTAGAAAAAATAGAAAACGAAAATAGAGGTTCAAACTAGCCCTACAAATATTTTTTTTATACATGACAAGTGTATAAAAATACCATAGAGTTTCATATACAACTACTAGAAAAAATTATCGTTATACATGTCAACCAAATGAATCACCGTATAATATTTTCTATAACTGAACCAAATGAATCACCGTATACTATTTTCTATAACTGATCGCACAGATTTTCAACGGACATTATCATTTATAGGTATAAATTATTTCAGAAACCATTTCAAGGCCCATCAGCAAAACAAGAGAAAAACTAATTTCGACTTGGTTGGGGTGCACAAGGCTTGGGCTGTAGTGCAACGCCCAACAGACATTTAAGAACCCAGTAGCAAAATTTAATTTTGACTTGGTTGGGGTGCGCCAGGCTTGGGCTGTAGTGCAACGCCCAAGCGACACGTGAGGGCCCCAGTAGCAAGCTACTGTAGTGAACCCTCCCCCACAAAAAATAAATTTAATATCGAAGTGAACACATGGTTCACATATCAGATATTAAACTGATAAGAACAGATACTACACTTGATCTTAGCCAAAAGGCCGAGAAAGGTATGATTTGCTAAGATGTCCAGCTTCTTCTTTTATAAGCCTCCTCTGGCTCCACTCGCCCACAGCCTCCGGGGTGGCACTAAACTGAGACGCGCTCCAGCTCCACTCACCGGTCACCACCACGCACACGCGCAGGCACGTCGCGAACTTCTAGTATTTTGGCAGCGGACCGCTGTGGAAATGTGCTCGCCAAGGCCCATCAATAGCTAGCCCACCTAAGAATCCGTCGGGCCTGATTGATGCGGCCTCTTCGTCCCGCCTTCGCCCTGCCTGCGGACGCCCCTCTCCTCCTCCGCGCCTGCAGGTCCACCTCCCACGCGTTCCTGTGCCACGCGCCCACGCCCACCTCCTCAATTCGGGCCACCTGGCCGCCTCCCCGCTGCCGCGCTGCGGCTCTCCAACCTCATCGGCCTCGCGTTCCTCCCGCCGCCGCCGCGCTCGCTTGCGCCGTCTTCACGCGCCTCCCGGAGCCCACCGCCCGCGACCCATTCCCCTGGAACACGTAGGTCTGCCTCCACGCTCCCGCGTCGCGCTGCTCTACTTCGCGCGGATGCGCCATTGCGGCGTGTGGCCGGACGCCTACACGTTCCTCGCTGTCCCCAAGGCATGCGGCCGCGCCCCTGGCTGCAGCGCCGGACTCCTGGTTCACGCCGAGGCCGTGAGGAGGTCTGGGCGCGGACCCCTTCAGTCTTCGCTGTGAACGCGCTCATCAGCTTCTACTGTAGGATCCTGGACTACCGCTTGGGGAGACAACGTGTTCTACGAGGCAGGCGGGGTCTCATGGAACTGCATAGTCGCTGGGTACGTCGGGTGCCGGGAGATGGGGCTCGTGCAGGAGCTGTTCGACGAAATGCCACAGAGAGACGCGTTCTCTTGGGAGTCTCGATCGATGGGTATGGTTGGAAGCAAGGTGGTGCTGGTGTGGACCTTGCACGCGAGTTGTCTGATCAAATGCCCAAGAGGAATTTCGTGTGCTGGAACTTGATGATCGATGGTGATGCCGGACAAGGAAGGATGCATTAAGCGAGGCCGCTGTTTGAGGAAACAGTGATCTTGTGGACCATTTTCATTGACGGGCATGTCAAGTGTGGGGAGGCCAATGAGGCTTTGGTTTGGAGTATTTTCAAAGTATGCGGTGGCGGTCGCTGCGGTGGGGGTTGTCAGTACTTGTGCTCAGCTGGGTGCTTTGGAGCAAGGAAGATCTGGTGTTGTGGCGCAGACAGCTTTGATAGACATGTACATGAAATGTGGGCGCTTGGATCTTGCCATGTTGGCCTTTGGAAGCATGGCTGAGAGGAGTGTGGTCACTTGGAATGTGATTATTGTTGGACATGCAACTCATGGTTATGGTCTGGATGCTGTCATGCTGTTTCATCCAAAGGAGGCAGAAAGGGTTACAGTGGATGATCTTAGTGTAATTGCCATCCTGACTGCTTTGCACACATGCTGGCTTGGTCTCAGAGGGTTTTGTGAATGTAGGTGGCTTTACACTTTTGGCTGCAGTTGTTTACTCCTTTTAGTCAGTTTTCAAATGCATCGTGCAGTGGAGTAGCCACTTGTGGATTGTGGGATTTAAAAGTGGTTTTGGCCTTTGAAGAACAGGTTTTGTTCTAACTAAGAACTGTCTGCACTTATGTACGTTGTTCTTTATTTCATCACTTCATCAGAGTGAAGATACATGAAGTTCAGATTTCAGAATGAAGATTTCAACTGAGAAGTGTCTGCACTTATGTACGTTGGTTGGCACTCGTGTTTTTTCTATAAGAGTTTTTAATATAAAGTGCCTGTTTGTTTCAGCTTCTGTCAGCTTCTGGCCACCAAAAGCTGCTGCGGACTGCCAAACGCTCAGCTTTTCAGTCAGCTTTTGTAAAATTCGTTAGCGCAAAAACCATCTAAAATCAACATAAACACATAATCGGTTGAGTCGTTGTAATAGTAGGAATCAGTCACTTTCTAGATCCTGAGCTTTATGAACAACTTTATCTTCCTCCACACATAATCGTAATGATACTCAAATTCTCCCTACAGCCAGATTCTCTCCACAGCCAGATTTTTAGAAAAGTTGGTCAGAAAAAGCTGAACCAAACAGTCCCAAAGTCATGTGTCTCGTGTAGTCGTGTTTGATCCATATTCTGCATTATTTGCTAACAGGAGATGGGTAGCATCATATCCCATAAATATCGAGGTTCTTTTTTCATTCGGTATTACTGCTTTTGGAAACATTGCATATAAATTCCATACATCTTGCGCATGTGAGAAATATCAAAACTAATCATTGATCAAATTTATATTTGAAACTTAACCTAGGGAAAATCATGATTTGTTCCTTCTATTGCACTTCACGGTCAATGCTTCTACTACAGTGGTGAGAATGTTTTCAAAATACAACTTTTATTGATTTTTCCATACTAATTTCAAATATTTTCCATTGCCTTTTTCACTAAAGCATGCAAGATCAAGCTCAGCCCAAAATATGCCTCAAGAAAGAAAGAGACATGAACTCGAAATGGAAATACACACAAAGGATATACTAGATATGTGTCCGTGCGTTGCGACGGAACACAAATTAACGAGCCTCCAATTGTTTAAGGTTCTAGCGACGGACGGCGTGAACACAATAGTGACGGAAGCCCTCATGGGGAACAGTGCATTGTTGCAGAGAAACGCGAGCCTGAGCGCAATACGGGCTCCATCGTCGTGTTGCGGGGCTGCCATTGCCACGAGCTCCATATATAAAATAGGTTGTTCAGATCATAATAATTAAAACAATGATGTGCCAAGACTTTTGCTACTACACTCAAAGACTCATACAATATTGACAGTGCATTGTTGCAACGGGAACATATAATACTACGATAACTTATATACAAAATGTGTGTTATATTGTTATGATAAAATGTTTCATAATCTATTTGTGGGCTATTTTAATTTAGCCGTTTCACTACTACCAATTCCCCCACATGGCCATAACTTGTAGAAAGAGATAGCTAATGGTAATCATACATAATACTGTTTTGCCAATTATGTTATATGTAATAAAAATCATAGAAAAAGATAAAATTGCTAAGAAGGTGGTACGGAGAAAATTAAAATAGGATCAGATGTGAACCACCTCCACGATAACATGTCTTTACCAGAATATATTCGCATCGCAAAAGAATATATGAATTACCAATCCAGTCTTGCGCCTCGTTTTGTTTAATAATTAATTCATAAAAGATGTGTTGTTGTCAAACAGTAGAGAGAACATAGAATCAGAAAATGGTTCGACTAACTTTAACAGAACTTCGTAGATTACAAGAGAATGAACACATCCATGAGGGATGATAAGGTCTTCCTTCATATAAAGTAGATTCTCAACTCAAGTTGTCCATACTTCACGAATTTCATGGACAAGTTGTTGTTGCATAGCCATTACAAATTCTCCATTGGTGTCACCTTAAAGGACCTGACATCATGATAGGTTGTGTTTTCATTGTACAGTCCACATATAAAAAACTTCGAGCAAGCAAATAATAAGCATGTTCATCATTTGTTAGAAATTAACATGGATAACTCTCTTGTGCCCAGTCCCATCCCGGTAAGAGTAAGTAACTGGAACTCTAGAGGTGGTTCATCTAGAATGTGACATAAAAATGGTTATAAGCTAGGAAGAAATTTTATCCAAAAATTGTGACTTACGGTAGATTGATTAATTTAAAGTTGAGTACTCATATCAGAATGTGGCAGTACTTTCGATCGATTCCTCCTCAAGCAACCATTGTTTCTTTAGTCATTCTCGTTCTGTTTGTTCCCATGTCCCCCTTTCTCTGAAGGATCATTGTTACCAAACAACTTGCAGGTCTAACAAAGATTGGAATGGAGAATCAAACTTTCTTGAGCGGTAGTCATAAACTAACAGAAATACATCTTGGCCGCTTACAAATGAAATGTGAAATCACAAGCTATAACCAGCCCACACAAGTTACAATTACTTTATGAAGTTAATATTCATAACTGATAAAATGCAATGACATATAGCTGCCATGTGTTACATACATCCAGAGGAAGGCCACCAGCATCACTGGACAAAGATGCTCGTCTTGAGACCCCAGCAGCCATGGGTTCTTTACGACCTGTGCTCAAAGAATTTGACCGACTGGCAGCCAATGAAGTCATTGATGTGGACGGTGTGATGCTATCACCTATAAGGGATGTGCAAAAATGTTGAGCTTGTGATCTCAGATGATCTTCCACAAGCATCAGAATAACTATTGCATTCTCTGCTAGTGCTACTGAGAGATGAGCAACATTCTGCGCTTGAATTTTTGCTTCTTCATGAGACAAACCCTCAGCTGCAACTGCTGTAATTACTTCAGTCTACTGGACATACAAGCAAAAGAAAGACATTATAGAAGAATAGCAACAGAACTCTATCACAATTGTCACACCCGGGTTTCGGGGCACCAAGACCCGGGCGCGAACATAAACACCAGGTATGCTGGGACCAAGTCTCACACATATGATGTATAGTGGCACAGGATCGAATGTCACAACTTTATATATAACAGGAGTTCTATACAAAATAAATAATTACATTATAAGGAGACAACGGTCCAGCAACCCAAAGTTGACTGGGAGACGACGACCTAGACCTCTCGCGAACTCGTCACAGCATCCTCCAAGCGCTTCATCCTGCGGTACCTGTTCTTGACCTGTGGGGGGGTGTGAGACAGCAAGAGTGAGCTCACATACGTTCATTGCTCAACAAGTTGTGGGGAATAATGTGCATGAACTCGCCAAAGGTGGGAGCTCACGTGAAGTGTAAGGCTTACCAAAAAGGATGGTTGAAGCTGAGCATTGCTTTTAAAGTTGGTCAAAATTTTATTAGCAATTACTAAGTATAAGTAAATACCAAACCCAATTAAGTAGTAGAACAAAAGTAACAACATCACCTGCGATGCAATGCATATGACAAATTGAATTTAGTTCCATAAATTAATCATGTGAGGGTCCGAGCTGCTCATGACCGTGAGCACGGCTAGTATACCAGTTTTACACTCTGCAGAGGTTGCACATCTTTACCCACAAGTCATGTTACCCATCTGCCAAGGGATCGCGACTTCCCATACACCTCTACCGAGGAGGCGAGGCAGGGTAACACTACGAGGCCTTTACAAAGTTCCACTAGCTTCAGAAAACCCGCTACAGTTTATAGGAAGTTCCAATGCAGGAATCCCTTGCAGGACCGCCATCGCAGCAAAATCCTCCCGAGGGCCTCCCTACACTGACCACTCCCCTACTGCCCTTGCCCCTTTCGGGTAAGGTAGTCTTCCACTAGCTTTCCTAATTAATCAGCCAAGGGGTCTCATTCCTCCCTTGTGGTAGCACTGTTTTCCCGGGTGGTCGCTCCATGTTCCAATTAACATAATGATCTTAACATGAACAGTAAATAACAACTGACAAAAAAAGTATAATCATGAATAGTAATGTGTATCTCTATACCCAAAACCACATAAAGCGATAGCAAGTACTACCCAAAGATTCAGTGGTGAACAAGGTATAAAGATAGTCAAACTAGGGTAACCTATTGGGTCCCATCAAAATTAACCTATGCAGATCATTATGATTAATTAGAACATGAGTGGGTAAAAAGAAGTGATCAAGGGCACAACTTGCCTGGGACTTGAGATTCCAGGTACCAGGATGATCTTCAGGTTCTCGTAACCTCACTGCTAAACGTAGCAATACAGACAAACATGGTATAGGCAAAATTAACATCACACCAAACATAAGAACAAACTGCATAATAATAATCTACGCGCTTGTACAAGACTAACGCAACTTGAATGGATCAAATCGGAGTTAAAACGAAGGAGTTATGATTTTTCTAAGGTTGTATGTATTTGATATAAGATTAATTAGAATATAAATGTTAATATGGTTTTCATGTCAAAACAGAGACACTATAAGATAAACAATAATATTATAAAATTATAGGAACTGGAATGAATTAATTTGGAGCTAGAATGGATTTTCTATGAATTAAATAAGTTCTAGCATTTATTTATCTATTAAAATTCCATTTATAAATTATTTTCTCTGTTTTATAATACTCTGGACTGGGCCTCAATTACCAGAGAAGGCAGGGTCTAACTCGCTGTCACACCCGGATTTCGGGGGCACCAAGACCCGGGCGCGAACATAAACACCAGGTATGCTGGGACCAAGTCTCACACATATGATGTATAGTGGCACAGGATCGAATGTCACATCTTTATATATAACAGGAGTTCTAAAATAAATAATTACATTATAAGGAGACAACGGTCCAGCAACCCAAAGTTGACTGGGAGACGACGACCTAGACCTCTCACGAACTCATCGCAGCATCCTCCAAGCGCTTCATCCTGTGGTACCTGTTCTTGACCTGTGGGGTGTGTGAGACAGCAAGAGTGAGCTCACATACGTTCATCGCTCAACAAGTTGTGAGGAATAATGTGCATGAACTCGCCAAAGGTGGGAGCTCATGTGAAGTGTAAGGCTTACCAAAGAGGATGGTTAGAGCTGAGCATTGCTTTTAAAGTTGGTCAAAATTTTATTAGCAGTTACTAAGTATAAGTAAATACCAACCCAGTTAAATAGTAGAACAGAAGTAACAACTTCACCTGCGATGCAATGCATATGACAAATTGAGTTTAAGTTCCATAATTTAATCATGTGAGTGTCCGAGCCGCTCATGACCGTGAGCACGGCTAGTATACCAGTTTTACACTCTGCAGAGGTTGCGCATCTTTACCCACAAGTCGTGTATCCCATGTCGCCAGGGTTTGCAAGGCCCTTAGACACTACCGAGGTGAATGGCTAGGGATCCACTACTAGGCCTTTACAAAGTTCCACTAGCTTCCGAAAACCCGCTACAGTTTATAGGAAGTTCCAATGCAGGAATCCCTTGCAGGACCGCCATCGCAGCAAAATCCTCCCGAGGGCCTCCCTACACTGACCACTCCCCTACTGCCCTTGCCCCTTTCAGGTAAGGTAGTCTTCCACTAGCTTTCCTAATTAATCAGCCAAGGGGTCCCATTCCTCCCTTGTGGTAGCACTGTTTTCCCGGGTGGTTCTCCATGTTCCAATTAACATAATGATCTTAACATGAACAGTAAATAACAACTGACAATAAAAGGATAATCATGAATAGTGTATCTCCATACCCAAAACCACATATAGCACTAGCAAGTACTACCCAGAAAGTTCAGTGGTAAACAAGGTATAAAGATAGACAAACTAGGGTATCCTATTGGGTCCCATCAAAATTAACCTATGCAGATCATTATGATTAATTAGAACATGAGTGGGTAAAAAGAAGTGATCAAGGGCACAACTTGCCTGGGCCTTGAGATTCCAGGTACCAACTTGCTCTTCAGATGACACGTGACCTCGCTCTAGTCGTAGCAATACAAACAAACATTGTATAGGCAAAATTAACATTACACCAAACATAAGAACAAAATACACATTAATAATATACATATTAAAATAAGATCACAGGAAAAAGAATTATTAATTTTGGAGTTGTAGATTTTAAGTTATGAATTTTCAAAGGTTTTATGTGTTTAAAATGGATTAAGTGAGAGATTAAATTTCTAATTGTTTTCATGACAAAACAGAGGCTCTAAGTGGTAGAGAATAAAATTACAAAATTTTAGAAAGTGGAATGGATTAATTTGGACTAAAAATGGATTTTCTATGATTTAAACAAGTTCTAGCATTTATTTATATATTAAAAATCAATTTTTGTATTTATTTCTCTGATCTTCTAAGTCTCTGGACTGGGCGCCAATATCTGGAAAGTGCAGGGACTGTTCTACAAGAATTCCCTAGACACAGTGTGACCCGAGGTGGACGGCGGGTTAATTCGAAATAAGCCGAGGGGCTCTTTTGTAAGACTTCTCGGTCGAAGGGGGTATCCCGCACTCAGAGCCGCCCGATCGAGATCAGACGGCCCGGATTAGATCGTGCTTTAAATGAAACGGTATGCAATAAGAGCCCTTGGATCCGAGATCAGCGGTTGTGGTTTAATGAAACGAGATCGAATCTGGGTCACTGGATCCCGATCGAACGGCGCAAATCCACCCCACCGAACCGGTATTGCCCATTTAATCCTAGCCACAAGATCATCGATCCACAGTCGAAAGCCCCCTACCCATCCTTCTAATCTTACCCGTACATGGCCCGATCAACGGCCCAGGGCTCATCTTCCCCAACCCACCAGGGAACACGGCGGCGCCGCCCACCAGTCCCGGCGAACCTCGCCGGTGAAACTCCAATCCAGTGTTCCAGTGCTCTAAAACGCAATTAAAGACTGCTACACGATGCCTAGGGGATGGCGAACACACTGAGACGTACCTTACTGGTAGGGACGAAGCACAGAGGCCCGACCACGGCGCGCGGCGGACAGGCGGAGAAGCGTGCACACCGGTGACGAATTCCGCGGTGCAGGAGCGCGATTCGACCCAAGAAAGGCGTCAACCACCTATCCTAGGTCCGAGCGAACCCCACCGGACACTTTCCGCGAGTATGGCTGAGCTGGGCTTGCGATTCCCGGTGCGGCGGCGGTGGTCACAGGGGAAACGCGGCAACGGCACAAGGTAGATGACGAGAGAGAGAGGGGTCGCCTTTATACACAGGTGCAGGTGGAGTCCGTGCTAGGAACGAAGGAGTAGCGAGCTTTGCGGCGCTGACCGGCGAAGCTTCCGCGGCCACCTCGCGCGACGCGCGCGGAGTTTGTTGCGAACCGGGCAAGGAGATGACTGACATGGCGGGCCCACAACACAGGGATAGGTAGCCAGCGCGTGCGGTGGATGGAGTCCTGGCCAGTGGGCCCGAGCATCCAGTGGCGCGCGATAGGGGATAGGCGGCTGGCGCACGGGCCCCGCTGTAACACCCGGCTTTAAGGGACAAAGCCAGGTGCATCTCATACATGCGCCAAGAAGACAACATATATAATAACAGAGTGTATAGAGATAAATGTCACAATAATCAGAGTAATTATTACATAGCGGAAGACTTACAAAAATAAAAGATAAATATAACATGAACTAAGGATCGTTGGCGCCAATGTCAACTGAGAAACGCCACCTAGATCGGATCAAACTCCTCGCCTTGTGGCTCCTCCTGAACCACCTGTTCTGCTCCTGTGGGGGGGTGTGAGACAGCAAGGGTGAGCTCACACATGTTCATCGCTCAACAAGTTGTGGGGAATAATGTGACATGAACTCACAAAGGTGGGAGTTCATGAAGTGTAAGGCTGATCAACAATAGAGGTTAAAGCTGAGCATTGCTTTTAAGTAGTTGGTCAAATTTTATTAGCAGTTACTAAGTGTAAGTGAATACCAAACCATAATAAAATAATAGAACAAAATTAACAAATAATCCCATGCATATGCAAATGACAAATTGTGTTTAGGTTCCATAATTTAATCATCGGAGAGTCCTGAGCCGCTCATGACCGTGAGCTCGGCTAGTATACCAGTTTTACACTCTGCAGAGGTTGTACCCTTTACCCACAAGTCGTGTTTCCCATGTCGCCAGGGTTAGCTAGGCCCTTAGACACTACCAAGGTGAATGGCTAGGGATCCACTACGAGGCCTTTACAAAGTTCCACTAGCTTCCGAAAACCCGCTACAGTTTATGGGAAGTTCCAATGCAGGGTTCCTGGCTGACCGCCATCGCAGCAAAATCAACCAGGGACCTCCCTACACTGACCACTCCCCTACTGCCCTTGCCCCTTTCGGGTAAGGTAGTCTTCCACTAGCTTTCCTAATTAGTCAGCCAAGGGGTCCCATTCCTCCCTTGTGGTGGCACGTGGTTCTCAAGTTAAGCTCCATGTTCCAATTAACAATAACATAATAATCTTGACATGAACATAAATAGAATAACAAAATAACTGGAACATGGATATAATGAAGTATTAACCCAAAAACCACGTAAAACAATAGCATAACTACCCATATGATTCAGGGGTAAACAAGGAGAAATGGATAAACAGACTAGGGTGACCTATTGGGTCCCATCAAAATTAAACCTATGCATGGTAAATGATTATAAAGAACATTATTGGGTAACAAAAGTGAATCAAGGGCACAACTTGCCTGGCACTTGAGATTCCAGGTACCAACTTGCTTTTCAGATGACACATCCTCGCGCTAGTCGTAGCAATACAAGCAAACATGGTATAGACAAAATTAACATCACACCAAACATAAGTACAAAACGAATAATAATGATCTACGCAAAGCTACGAGATCGCGGGATCGAGAACTACTAAGATCGGAGTTACGATTAAGGAGTTATGATTTTATGCAGTTACTAAGTACCTAGAATAGAGTAATTCATGTGAATAATTTTAAATCAAGTTTTATGGTTAGATAAAGGTACTAGGTGATAAACAATACTTAAACAAAATTAATGCCACTAGAATGAATCAATTTGGAGTTATATATTTTAAGTTATGAATTTCTAAAGGTTTAATGTGATTAAAATAGGATTAACTGATAAATTAATTTTCTAACAGAGTTCATGTCAAAATAGTGACTCTAAGTGTTAAAGAATAATATTACGAAATTTTAGAAACTGGAATGGCTCAAATTGGAGCTAAAATGAATTAGATATGAATTTTCCAAGTTCTAGCATTTGTTTTTGTATTAAAATTGCATTTACTAATTCATTTACTTATTTTAAATACGCTCTGGACTGGGCCTCAATTACCAAAATCCGCAGGGGCTAACGCATAAGAAATCCTAAGACACATAGCGCTACTGTGTGGACTGCGGGTTGATTATCATTAAACCCGGGGACTCTTATGCAAATGTGCTGGTCGAAGGGGTATCGTCTATTCTGAGCCGTAGGATCGAAATTCTGTGCCCAGATCGACTTAACGAATCGTTTTCCCCCCGCTCCAATTCTCATCGTCCGATCAAATATCAACGGTTCTACTTACTCGCCCAAAACGATCCAAACTTATAATCTCGTTCGCCCCCGGCCAGATCAACGACACAGAACCACCCACTGAACCGGTACCCACTAAATCTAATCTGAGCCATCGCTCTGAGATCTGACGGCTACAGCGCATTCTTCATCCCAGCCGTTTGCTAGAGATCCGGCGACCAGTACGTTTCTTCCCTACTTGAACACGACCGCGACGGCGCAGACTCTCCCGCGGCGGCGCGGCTCACCGGCACACGACAATATAACGACACAGAGGGCTAAATTCCTACCTGAGTCATCCTATACCTAGAGTAGCCTTAGACGAAATCGTAGGGACAACTTACCGGAGTGCGAGGTGGTGACGAGGCCCGCCCACGGCAGGTGAAGCTTTGGCGGCGGAGAGCTCACATCGGTGAGAAATTCCAGCCGCGCCGAGAATGAATCCACCCAGGCGAAGCTGCGACGAACGTCCGTGTGCGCTGCGCATCCTCCCGGGTCGATCACCAAGGGCTGGACGCAGTTGGTGAAGCCCGACCATGGAGCGCGGTGGCCCAGCGGCGGACCCCGATTCCGGCGAGCAATCCCCGCCAAACCGTGGTTTCATCCACCAAATTGGAAGCCCCATCACCCTTCGTAGAGGTATACACAGCATCCGAACCCCGCGCTGGTACTAGAACGGATGTGAAGGTGAGGATCGATGGGGGCGGCATCTCTCAATCTCACTCCGTGGCGGTACTGGATAGGAAAATCAAGGGAGCAAGGGAAGGAGAAGGAGGTCCGTGCATTAAATCGGAGGGGGCGCGGATTGGAGGGGGCCGGTAGGCGCGGGTTGACTCCAACCGCCCGAGATCCCCGGAGTGCGTTGAGCTCAACGCGCATTCCGCGACGACGTTGAAGAAGATCCCGGCAAGTGGGCCCCACGCGTAGGTGACCGAGCGTGGAGGCTGACTGAGTCGCAGGGCTCCCTGGTAAGACGAACTGACAGGCAGACCCAACTGTCAGAGAGATTAACCGATTGCTGGAAGCGGGCGAGAAAAGGAGAGTGGGCCGCGCGGTGCACTGAAGTTGGGTCGTGCCCTGGGTCGGAAAGGGAGAATGGGCCAGAATTATTAGCAGCCGGCCCGGGTAGTGTTTTTCCCTTTTTCTTTTATATTTCTTCTTCCTTTTCTTTTGCCTTTTTGATTTGAACTTTAAATTTTGAATTCACCAACTGTTGTGGGTTTATTATTCTCAACTAACACTTAATTTGATCATACCTGTATTACTTTTATTATTTATTTTATATAATTTTTTTTTGTACCTTTCTTCCTTCCTCTCCAATTTTCAAGGTTTTGTTTTCAAATTAGGGTTTAAATTCTATGGACCCATTTATATGCCATTAATGACACATTTAATCTATTAACCATAAATGCACAAACAAGCAAAACTCAGCATAATGCAAGATTTATTTTGGGGTCCTTGGTCATTTACTCCCACTTTATATGGTGGTTACCATGTGATAATGAGTATGGGGTAAAAACATGGAATGAGATCTGCTCTCTTCATATTAATTACAAATTGGGTATTACAAATCCTACCCCCCTTAAAAATAATCTCGTCCTCGAGATTTAGGAAGAACGAGGGAAAAGGTGGGGAAAATCTATGCGAAGCTCTTCTTCTCTTTCTTATGTTGCTTCATCTTCACCGTGGTGACTCCATTGCACTTTGCACATTTTTATCACTTTGTTCCTCATGACACGAGTCAGTGTGTCAAGAATCTTGATAGGATACTCCGTGTAAGTCAAATCGTCTTGAACACTAAGGTTCTCTATTGGTAGTTGATCTTCAGGTACCCTGAGACATTTCTTCAGTTGTGACACGTGGAATACATTATGCACATCAGATAGTTTATCAGGTAGCTCAAGTTGATAGGTCATCTCTCCAACTTGCCTAAAAACTCAGAATGGTCCAATATAGTGAGGGGACAATTTGCCCTTAACTTCGAATCTCCTCATTCCACGAAGTGGTGAAACCTTGAGGTACTCATGATTTCTTTCCTCAAATTCCAATGGTCTTCTTCTATTATCGGCATAACTCTTTTGCCTCGTTTGAGCTACCCTCAAGTTCCCGAATTATACGGACTTGTTCTTCTGCCTCTTGAATAAGTTCAGGTCCAAAGAACTGCCTTCCTCTAGTCTGGTCCAAAATAGAGGAGTCCTGCATTTCCTTCCATATGGAGTCTCAAACGGTAACATCTTCAGACTGGCCTGGTAATTATTATCATATGAGAACTCAGCATAAGGTAGACTCTTGTCCCAACTACTACCATGCTGAAGGGCACAAGCTCTCAACATATCTTTCAGTACTTGGTTAGTCCTTTCGGTCAGTCCATCAGTCTGAGGTAGGCCAAACTAAAATTCAACTTCGCATCCGTATTCTCATGAAAACTTTTCCAAAATTCTGGGGGTAAACTGTGATCCTCTTATCCAAAACGATCTTCTTTGGTACTCCATGTAAACACACAATCCGAGTCATGGGCTTCCTTTTAAAATAGTCTCACGAAGGCTATCAATCTCCGGAACTCATATCCGATCCTTGAACCATATGGTGCCTTGCTCATCTTCCGGACCTCGTCCTTCAGTAATCAGATCCTTAATCTCTTGTCTTTTAGCATCACTAATTTGTCCTTTGTGGATTTCTTGCTCCAAGGTAGGTTCCACATCAATAATAACTCCTTCAGTGTGAGCGACTATCCCCAGGTTAAGTCTTCTGAAATCCTCAACAATCTCATCGGGTAGCTGGGCAACAACAACTGAATGAACATGCTTCTTTCGACTCAAGGCATCTGCAACCAAATTTGCCTCGCCCGGGTGATAGTGAGTCTCCAAATTATAATCCTTAATAAGCTCCAACCAACGACGTTGCCTAAGGTTGAGATCCTTCTGAGTGAATATATACTTCAACTCCTATGGTCCGTGTACACTTGGCACTTGGTTCCCATAATATAATGTCTCCAAACCTTACGCGCATGCACAACGGCTGCCAATTCTAAGTCATGCATGGGGTAGTTCAATTCATGTTTCCGCAATTGACGAGACGCGTAGGCAATCACATGTCCTTCTTGCATGAGCACACATCCCAAGCCTTGGCCACATGGATCACAATAAATGTCAAATTCTTTCTGTAGATCTGGCATAACCAACACTAGTGGCGACATCAATTTCTTCTTCAATTGATCAAAGCTGTCTTGGCACTTCTCATCCCACTTAAACTCTCTTCCCTTCTCCAGAAGCGAGGTCATACGCTTAGCAACCTTAGAAAATCCTTCAATAAATTTCCAATAATATCCTGCAAGTCCCAAAAACTTCGGTCCTCCGTAACCGTAGTGGGTATGCTCCACACCACTATCTCCTTGACTTTAGCAGGATCCATTGATATTCCTCCATTAGAAATGATACGTCCAAGAAATGGCTCCTCGCCAATCCAAAACTCGCATTTACCGTACTTGGCGTAGAGTTGATTATCTTAAAGCTTCTGTAGTACCAATCACCTATGTTCCTCATGATCACTATCACTCTTGGAATAAATAAAAATATCGTCCATGAAAACCACGACGAATCTGTCCAAATCATGCACCTTATTCTTCAGATCCATAAAATAAGTTGGTGCATTAGTTGGTCCAAATGACATAACGGTAAACTCATATAAACCATATCGGGTCGAGAATTTCGTCTTGGGAATATCCGATGGCCTAATCTTCATTTGGTGATAACTCGGTCGGAGGTCAATCTCCGACACCTCTCATCTGAATAAATCCTCAATACGGGGTAATGGACACTTGTTCTTCATAGTGACATTGTTAAGGGTCCTATAATCCACGCACATCCCTTGCAATTCTTCTTTCTTCTGTACAAATAGAACTGGCGCTCCCTAAGGTGAACAATTCGAACGAATGTACTCAGCTTCTTGTAACTCCGTTAACTGCTTCTTAAGTTCTTTTAATTCTTCTACAGCCATCATGTATGGTCGTTTAGAAATAGGGGCAGTTCCAGGTAACAGATCAATGACAAACTCAACTTCCCTATCTGGTGGCATCCCTGGTAACTCTTCTGGAAAGACATTCGGAAAATCTCTAACTGCACGGATGTTTTCGCCCACAAACTTCTCATCTACTAAGAATGCTGCTAATCTGATGGTGGTAGTTACTGCAACTTCAACTTCAAATCTTTGTCCTTTGGAACTGGTGAGTTCAATGGTTCCTTTAGCACAGTGTATAAACTACCTTTGCCTTTCTTAGCCATGACATACCAAGGATCACGTCTATAGTGCTCTCTTCTAACACTATAGGGGTAGCCCATCTGGGTTAGAAACACAGGGTAAGAAAGGAAGAATTGTAGACAAGGTGAGTAATTACGAGGAATGTTACTGCGGGGGATTTATTAGCTAAGTGGATTAGTGTGTTATCTACTAAAGCTAATACATTACCTTATGGTGGTACATGCTAAGATGCCCGTCTATACTATTTCAATCAATCCAAAGAAGCAAATCAGGCATTGATCATCAGAACAATCAACCAACATTTTTAATAGAGAAAATATTTTTTTTGTCTTTGGTCTCCTATCTCTTCAAAAGGTTATAAATGTAGGATTCCAAGATGTGAAATCCATCTTGTCTCAGAGTAGAAAAGGTAAGAATGATCAAAGTAGAACAGTAGAAGGTGAGATAGGATCAAGATAAGGTAAGTATAGAATGAATCAGAATAAGGTAAGTAGGTAAGGGATGTCCATTTCTATCTAGGTTTCGTCCTACAGTCAACATTTCCTCTGATACCACTTCTGTAACACCCGGCTTTAAGGGACAAAGCCAGGTGCATCTCATACATGCGCCAAGAAGACAACATATATAATAACAGAGTGTATAGAGATAAATGTCACAATAATCAGAGTAATTATTACATAGCGGAAGACTTACAAAAATAAAAGATAAATATAACACGAACTAAGGATCGTTGGCGCCAATGTCAACTGAGAAACGCCACCTAGATCGGATCAAACTCCTCGCCTTGTGGCTCCTCCTGAACCACCTGTTCTGCTCCTGTGGGGGGGTGTGAGACAGCAAGGGTGAGCTCACACATGTTCATCGCTCAACAAGTTGTGGGGAATAATGTGACATGAACTCACAAAGGTGGGAGTTCATGAAGTGTAAGGCTGATCAACAATAGAGGTTAAAGCTGAGCATTGCTTTTAAGTAGTTGGTCAAATTTTATTAGCAGTTACTAAGTGTAAGTGAATACCAAACCATAATAAAATAATAGAACAAAATTAACAAATAATCCCATGCATATGCAAATGACAAATTGTGTTTAGGTTCCATAATTTAATCATCGGAGAGTCCTGAGCCGCTCATGACCGTGAGCTCGGCTAGTATACCAGTTTTACACTCTGCAGAGGTTGTACCCTTTACCCACAAGTCGTGTTTCCCATGTCGCCAGGGTTAGCTAGGCCCTTAGACACTACCAAGGTGAATGGCTAGGGATCCACTACGAGGCCTTTACAAAGTTCCACTAGCTTCCGAAAACCCGCTACAGTTTATGGGAAGTTCCAATGCAGGGTTCCTGGCTGACCGCCATCGCAGCAAAATCAACCAGGGACCTCCCTTCACTGACCACTCCCCTACTGCCCTTGCCCCTTTCGGGTAAGGTAGTCTTCCACTAGCTTTCCTAATTAGTCAGCCAAGGGGTCCCATTCCTCCCTTGTGGTGGCACGTGGTTCTCAAGTTAAGCTCCATGTTCCAATTAACAATAACATAATAATCTTGACATGAACATAAATAGAATAACAAAATAACTGGAACATGGATATAATGAAGTATTAACCCAAAAACCACGTAAAACAATAGCATAACTACCCATATGATTCAGGGGTAAACAAGGAGAAATGGATAAACAGACTAGGGTGACCTATTGGGTCCCATCAAAATTAAACCTATGCATGGTAAATGATTATAAAGAACATTATTGGGTAACAAAAGTGAATCAAGGGCACAACTTTCCTGGCACTTGAGATTCCAGGTACCAACTTGCTTTTCAGATGACACATCCTCGCGCTAGTCGTAGCAATACAAGCAAACATGGTATAGACAAAATTAACATCACACCAAACATAAGTACAAAACGAATAATAATGATCTACGCAAAGCTACGAGATCGCGGGATCGAGAACTACTAAGATCGGAGTTACGATTAAGGAGTTATGATTTTATGCAGTTACTAAGTACCTAGAATAGAGTAATTCATGTGAATAATTTTAAATCAAGTTTTATGGTTAGATAAAGGTACTAGGTGATAAACAATACTTAAACAAAATTAATGCCACTGGAATGAATCAATTTGGAGTTATATATTTTAAGTTATGAATTTCTAAAGGTTTAATGTGATTAAAATAGGATTAACTGATAAATTAATTTTCTAACAGAGTTCATGTCAAAATAGTGACTCTAAGTGTTAAAGAATAATATTACGAAATTTTAGAAACTGGAATGGCTCAAATTGGAGCTAAAATGAATTAGATATGAATTTTCCAAGTTCTAGCATTTGTTTTTGTATTAAAATTGCATTTACTAATTCATTTACTTATTTTAAATACGCTCTGGACTGGGCCTCAATTACCAAAATCCGCAGGGGCTAACGCATAAGAAATCCTAAGACACATAGCGCTACTGTGTGGACTGCGGGTTGATTATCATTAAACCCGGGGACTCTTATGCAAATGTGCTGGTCGAAGGGGTATCGTCTATTCTGAGCCGTAGGATCGAAATCCTGTGCCCAGATCGACTTAACGAATCGTTTTCCCCCCGCTCCAATTCTCATCGTCCGATCAAATATCAACGGTTCTACTTACTCGCCCAAAACGATCCAAACTTATAATCTCGTCCGCCCCCGGCCAGATCAACGACACAGAACCACCCACTGAACCGGTACCCACTAAATCTAATATGAGCCATCGCTCTGAGATCTGACGGCTACAGCGCATTCTTCATCCCAGCCGTTTGCTAGAGATCCGGCGACCAGTACGTTTCTTCCCTGCTTGAACACGACCGCGACGGCGCAGACTCTCCCGCGGCGGCGCGGCTCACCGGCGCACGACAATATAACGACACAGAGGGCTAAATTCCTACCTGAGTCATCCTATACCTAGAGTAGCCTTAAACGAAATCGTAGGGACAACTTACCGGAGTGCGAGGTGGTGACGAGGCCCGCCCATGGCAGGTGAAGCTTTGGCGGCGGAGAGCTCACATCGGTGAGAAATTCCAGCCGCGCCGAGAATGAATCCACCCAGGCGAAGCTGCGACGAACGTCCGTGTGCGCTGCGCATCCTCCCGGGTCGATCACCAAGGGCTGGACGCAGTTGGTGAAGCCCGACCATGGAGCGCGGTGGCCCAGCGGCGGACCCCGATTCCGGCGAGCAATCCCCGCCAAACCGTGGTTTCATCCACCAAATTGGAAGCCCCATCACCCTTCGTAGAGGTATACACAACATCCGAACCCCGCGCTGGTACTAGAACGGATGTGAAGGTGAGGATCGATGGGGGCGGCATCTCTCAATCTCACTCCGTGGTGGTACTGGATAGGAAAATCAAGGGAGCAAGGGAAGGAGAAGGAGGTCCGTGCATTAAATCGGAGGGGGCGCGGATTGGAGGGGGCCGGTAGGCGCGGGTTGACTCCAACCGCCCGAGATCCCCGGAGTGCGTTGAGCTCAACGCGCATTCCGCGACGACGTTGAAGAAGATCCCGGCAAGTGGGCCCCACGCGTAGGTGACCGAGCGTGGAGGCTGACTGAGTCGCAGGGCTCCCTGGTAAGACGAACTGACAGGCAGACCCAACTGTCAGAGAGATTAACCGATTGCTGGAAGCGGGCGAGAAAAGGAGAGTGGGCCGCGCGGTGCACTGAAGTTGGGCCGTGCCCTGGGTCGGAAAGGGAGAATGGGCCAGAATTATTAGCAGCCGGCCCGGGTAGTGTTTTTCCCTTTTTCTTTTATATTTCTTCTTCCTTTTCTTTTGCCTTTTTGATTTTAACTTTAAATTTTGAATTCACCAACTGTTGTGGGTTTATTATTCTCAACTAACACTTAATTTGATCATACCTGTATTACTTTTATTATTTATTTTATATAATTTTTTTTGTACCTTTCTTCCTTCCTCTCCAATTTTCAAGGTTTTGTTTTCAAATTAGGGTTTAAATTCTATGGACCCATTTATATGCCATTAATGACACATTTAATCTATTAACCATAAATGCACAAACAAGCAAAACTCAGCATGATGCAAGATTTATTTTGGGGTCCTTGGTCATTTACTCCCACTTTATATGGTGGTTACCATGTGATAATGAGTATGGGGTAAAAACATGGAATGAGATCTGCTCTCTTCATATTAATTACAAATTGGGTATTACACCCGCCTGGAAGAGGCACGGCGCAGTATGTGGGCTGGGCGCGCGTGAGATGGAAGAAGTGGGCCGAATCGTGTGGTTGTGGCCCAACAGCAGGTTTTATTCTTTTTCTTTTATCTTTTCTATTCTCTTTTCAAATACCATTCAATTTCAAACTCATGTTTCAAACCTCCAAATTTTCAGGTGTCAAAAATAATCTTAATATGAACATAATATCTATTGTTTATAATATTAATATTTATTATTTTCCCTATTATTTTCTTTTTCTTTTATATATATTATTATTATTATTTAGATGAACACTTCAAGAATGGAATATACACATGGTATTTATTTACTTAGAGAACATTACTTTGAATGCACATTTAGAAAAGATAGTATCCATTACATACTTAAGAGAAGTTAATACATAATCTCCCATGAATTATTTTAGTACAACTATATATTTTTAAGAGGCGTATTATTTGTATAGTTTATAAAGTTAATAGTAAATAGTTTGGAAGTCTCTCTTTTATTTGTTGCTCCAACCTTTTAGTTTTAAGTTTTGGATATAAATCCTGATTACCAATTTCTTGGTTATCATTATGTGTTTAGTTTAGAGAGATATATTCTATAAAGGAATAAAATTGTTATTGGAAGTCATTTCCCAAGATAGAATTTTAGGTGCTACAAATCCTACCCCCCTTAAAAATAATCTCGCCCTCGAGATTGTAAGAAAAGGGATACAATAGGTTTGGTCTAGAATTTTAGTTTCTCATTTGGTTTTGGGAATCAAAGTTTTGTTCAAGTTTTTACATAACAGTTAGTAGATGATTTAGAAAATATGAATATTGTATGCCTAGCCATTTATTGGGTCAGATGAGGTATGGTTATGGCCAGTAGAGGTTGTGGCAAGGGTATGATAAGGAGAGACTTCATCCTGAACTCTGGATCTTGGTTCCTCTGGCGATCCAACTTGATTCTTTGAAGACTTGAGTTGATGCTTGTCCTCCTTTGATGTAGTTGGTCTTCCTTGGCCTTTATTCTTGGAGTTGTCATCCGAGTTAAGGACATATGGCTAAGGATATATAGTTAGGATAGTCGGGGTACTCGAGGTAGGTAGGTTCGAACCGAGTTTTACTTTGCTTTTGGAATAGATGACTAGGCAATCTGTGGTGTAGGTTGGGTCGTTGATCACTGGCGAGTTGGTGTAGGGCACCAATTTAGGTTCATGTTTTATCGGATCGGGGTCTAATCTATTTCACCAACATCACTAATCCGTTTTAGTAGACCACATTAGGTTAGATCACATTAGATTAAATCTAGGTTAGATTGTTATGACTAGATAGACTAGATAAGATCTACTTAATTTATTTTAGAATAGATCATGCTTGTTACACTTTTATGGGATAAGCAAATTGGTGGGGGTAAGTATGCTGATTAGGACAAGATGAGTCTCCAAGAGTAAGATAGAATCTTCTGAGATTGGTCAGATCTATTAGGATAGGATAGACTCTTTTCGAGATAAGATGGATCTTGTTAAGATAAGAAAAATCTTTTAAGATTATATTGGTCTATTAAGATATGAGAGAATCTTTTAAGATAAGATGATTCTATTAAGATAAGAAAGAATCTTTTAAGATAAGATGGATCTATTAAGATAAGGGAGAATCTTTTAAGATAAGATGAATTGGCTAGAATGAGATCTTTTAGGATAAGATAAATCTCTTAAGCTAGATATATTTCAATGGGGATAATCTAGTTTGTCTAGTTATCTTACAAATGCTATCCTTTATGCCTAGATGTATATGCAGATGTAATTGTGGACATTACTCCACAACCCATCTCACTCAAACAAAGATCCAAATCAGACAGATATCATAAGAACAAACATTCAAGTGCATAGATAACCATAAAAATAGTTTTGTTTTTGTTCCTGAGAGTAGGTCTCCTATTCCTAAAGGTCACTTTAGATACAGGACTTCAAAGTGTGAAATCCACATTTGTCTTTAGAAGGAAAAAGGTAAGAATAATCAGAGTAAAGCGGAATTAGATGAGAACAAATTGAGATAAGTTTAGAAAAGAATCAGAGTAAGGTAAGTAAAGAATGGTTGTCCAGTTCTATCTAGGTTTCGTCCTACAGTCAACATTCCTCTGATACCACTTCTGTCACACCCGGATTTCGGGGGCACCAAGACCCGGGCGCGAACATAAACACCAGGTATGCTGGGACCAAGTCTCACACATATGATGTATAGTGGCACAGGATCGAATGTCACATCTTTATATATAACAGGAGTTCTAAAATAAATAATTACATTATAAGGAGACAACGGTCCAGCAACCCAAAGTTGACTGGGAGACGACGACCTAGACCTCTCACGAACTCATCGCAGCATCCTCCAAGCGCTTCATCCTGTGGTACCTGTTCTTGACCTGTGGGGTGTGTGAGACAGCAAGAGTGAGCTCACATACGTTCATCGCTCAACAAGTTGTGAGGAATAATGTGCATGAACTCGCCAAAGGTGGGAGCTCATGTGAAGTGTAAGGCTTACCAAAGAGGATGGTTAGAGCTGAGCATTGCTTTTAAAGTTGGTCAAAATTTTATTAGCAGTTACTAAGTATAAGTAAATACCAACCCAGTTAAATAGTAGAACAGAAGTAACAACTTCACCTGCGATGCAATGCATATGACAAATTGAGTTTAAGTTCCATAATTTAATCATGTGAGTGTCCGAGCCGCTCATGACCGTGAGCACGGCTAGTATACCAGTTTTACACTCTGCAGAGGTTGCGCATCTTTACCCACAAGTCGTGTATCCCATGTCGCCAGGGTTTGCAAGGCCCTTAGACACTACCGAGGTGAATGGCTAGGGATCCACTACGAGGCCTTTACAAAGTTCCACTAGCTTCCGAAAACCCGCTACAGTTTATAGGAAGTTCCAATGCAGGAATCCCTTGCAGGACCGCCATCGCAGCAAAATCCTCCCGAGGGCCTCCCTACACTGACCACTCCCCTACTGCCCTTGCCCCTTTCGGGTAAGGTAGTCTTCCACTAGCTTTCCTAATTAATCAGCCAAGGGGTCCCATTCCTCCCTTGTGGTAGCACTGTTTTCCCGGGTGGTTCTCCATGTTCCAATTAACATAATGATCTTAACATGAACAGTAAATAACAACTGACAATAAAAGGATAATCATGAATAGTGTATCTCCATACCCAAAACCACATATAGCACTAGCAAGTACTACCCAGAAAGTTCGGTGGTAAACAAGGTATAAAGATAGACAAACTAGGGTATCCTATTGGGTCCCATCAAAATTAACCTATGCAGGTCATTATGATTAATTAGAACATGAGTGGGTAAAAAGAAGTGATCAAGGGCACAACTTGCCTGGGCCTTGAGATTCCAGGTACCAACTTGCTCTTCAGATGACACGTGACCTCGCTCTAGTCGTAGCAATACAAACAAACATTGTATAGGCAAAATTAACATTACACCAAACATAAGAACAAAATACACATTAATAATATACATATTAAAATAAGATCACAGGAAAAAGAATTATTAATTTTGGAGTTGTAGATTTTAAGTTATGAATTTTCAAAGGTTTTATGTGTTTAAAATGGATTAAGTGAGAGATTAAATTTCTAATTGTTTTCATGACAAAACAGAGGCTCTAAGTGGTAGAGAATAAAATTACAAAATTTTAGAAAGTGGAATGGATTAATTTGGACTAAAAATGGATTTTCTATGATTTAAACAAGTTCTAGCATTTATTTATATATTAAAAATCAATTTTTGTATTTATTTCTCTGATCTTCTAAGTCTCTGGACTGGGCGCCAATATCTGGAAAGTGCAGGGACTGTTCTACAAGAATTCCCTAGACACAGTGTGACCCGAGGTGGACGGCGGGTTAATTCGAAATAAGCCGAGGGGCTCTTTTGTAAGACTTCTCGGTCGAAGGGGGTATCCCGCACTCAGAGCCGCCCGATCGAGATCAGATGGCCCGGATTAGATCGTGCTTTAAATGAAACGGTATGCAATATGAGCCCTTGGATCCGAGATCAGCGGTTGTGGTTTAATGAAACGAGATCGAATCTGGGTCACTGGATCCCGATCGAACGGCGCAAATCCACCCCACCGAACCGGTATCGCCCATTTAATCCTAGCCGCAAGATCATCGATCCACGGTCGAAAGCCCCCTACCCATCCTTCTAATCTTACCCGTACATGGCCCGATCAACGGCCCAGGGCTCATCTTCCCCAACCCACCAGGGAACACGGCGGCGCCGCCCACCAGTCCCGGCGAACCTCGCCGGTGAAACTCCAATCCAGTGTTCCAGTGCTCTAAAACGCAATTAAAGACTGCTACACGATGCCTAGGGGATGGCGAACACACTGAGACGTACCTTACTGGTAGGGACGAAGCACAGAGGCCCGACCACGGCGCGCGGCGGACAGGCGGAGAAGCGTGCACACCGGTGACGAATTCCGCGGTGCAGGAGCGCGATTCGACCCAAGAAAGGCGTCAACCACCTATCCTAGGTCCGAGCGAACCCCACCGGACACTTTCCGCGAGTATGGCTGAGCTGGGCTTGCGATTCCCGGTGCGGCGGCGGTGGTCACAGGGGAAACGCGGCAACGGCACAAGGTAGATGACGAGAGAGAGAGAGGGGTCGCCTTTATACACAGGTGCAGGTGGAGTCCGTGCTAGGAACGAAGGAGTAGCGAGCTTTGCGGCGCTGACCGGCGAAGCTTCCGCGGCCACCTCGCGCGACGCGCGCGGAGTTTGTTGCGAACCGGGCAAGGAGATGACTGACATGGCGGGCCCACAACACAGGGATAGGTAGCCAGCGCGTGCGGTGGATGGAGTCCTAGCCAGTGGGCCCGAGCATCCAGTGGCGCGCGATAGGGGATAGGCGGCTGGCGCACGGGCCCCGCCTGGAAGAGGCACGGCGCAGTATGTGGGCTGGGCGCGCGTGAGATGGAAGAAGTGGGCCGAATCGTGTGGTTGTGGCCCAACAGCAGGTTTTATTCTTTTTCTTTTATCTTTTCTATTCTCTTTTCAAATACCATTCAATTTCAAACTCATATTTCAAACCTCCAAATTTTCAGGTGTCAAAAATAATCTTAATATGAACATAATATCTATTGTTTATAATATTAATATTTATTATTTTCCCTATTATTTTCTTTTTCTTTTATATATATTATTATTATTATTTAGATGAACACTTCAATAATGGAATATACACATTGTATTTATTTACTTAGAGAACATTACTTTGAATGCACATTTAGAAAAGATAGTATCCATTACATACTTAAGAGAAGTTAATACATAATCTCCCATGAATTATTTTAGTACAACTATATATTTTTAAGAGGCGTATTATTTGTATAGTTTATAAAGTTAATAGTAAATAGTTTGGAAGTCTCTCTTTTATTTGTTGCTCCAACCTTTTAGTTTTAAGTTTTGGATATAAATCCTGATTACCAATTTCTTGGTTATCATTATGTGTTTAGTTTAGAGAGATATATTCTATAAAGGAATAAAATTGTTATTGGAAGTCATTTCCCAAGATAGAATTTTAGGTGCTACACTCGCAAAAGTACCTAAGACTCAGGCCGCAACCCAGGTGGACGGCGGGTTGGTTTCTGTATTCTATAGGGGCTCATATGCAAAAAGGCCAGGCCGAAGGGGTACGCAGCGATCCTGGCCGCCCAGATCTAGTTCTACGGCCCAGATTAGATTGCCCTAATATCTAAACGGTACGCAGCAGGAACCCTTGGATCTAAAATCAAGGGCGGGGATTTAAAGAAGTCGAGATCAATCTGGATCCATCCGATCCGATCTACGGCCCGGATTTTATTGAAGCGCGCCCTGATTCCAGCCACCAGATCCCGATCAGAGGGTTCTGATCGCACGCGAGGGACTCTACATCTAGGATCTAATCCGCCCGTCCATTGTCCGATCAATGGCTGGACACAGCGTCTTCTTCCTACAGACGCTACGGGAGCAGGACGCCGTCACTTTCCCTGGCGTGACACTAGGCTTCCATGGCGCACTGACCAGCCGCAACCACCATGACGCCACGCGCTCCCCGAGCGCCCCCGGATCATCGGCCATCGGCCCATCTTCTACCTCCCGATTCGGTCGGTGACAGCACCGCGCCCCCAGGCCAATGCCCATGCCAAACCCGACGCTACCCTATTCCCAGAAGAAAACAAAACGAAGCACGGAGGGCCTTACCCAAGGCTGACGGCGCAGATCACGGTTGCGGCGGCACGGTGGAGCACCTCGGCCACACAAGCCGCGCGTAGACGGCACACCACGTTCTCTCTCTCTCTCTCTCTCTCGAGTTCTTGGCCTCAAGATTCTAGGCAGCAGATGATAATGGAGCAGGCGGCTGGCATGGATTTATACCCCCGCCGAGTAGGATAAGCACAGCGAACGGCACAAGTCTGTAGCGCCATTGCCGCGGGTGCTGTTACGGTTGAACGGAGGGATGCGGTCTTCGCGCAGTGGGCCCACGCAACAACCAGCCGTGGAGCTCGGCGTCGGTTGCGGCGAACGCGAGGATTCCAGTGGGAGAACAACGTGGTTCTGTTGCGTGCGATTGAAGAGGACGCTCCTGACACCAGGGGCCACAAGCCTGTGTCGCGCGTGTGCCAGTCGAAGCGGTCAGCGCCGAAAGCACCGGAGCACGGCATCCAAGCGCGCTATCTAGATACCGAGGTGTGGGCCCACATGGATATACGCTGGGAGCGGCGCGCGCACGATACGGGAGTGGGTAGAGGAAGCTGCGTAGAGGCGGCTAGGGTTCGATACGCGCGGCGCGCGCGGGCTACTGGCCAGCGGGCCCGCCTGTCATAGGCGCCAGGTGAAGCCCACTGCTGGGCTGGAAAGAGGGAGCACAGATGGGCCAAAGCCTGGTGATTCGGCCCAAGCGCAGGTTAATGTTTCCCTTTTTTTTTAAACATTCCTATTCCTTATTCCAAATTCAAATTTATACTTCTACTTTAGTTTTCAGATTTTTCAAATGTATCAATTGAAACCCAAAGGTGAATAAAAACCATACTATTTTAATATTACTAATTTAAGTTTATTCTCCTTGTTATTTATTTCATGGGATGTATAAATGGTTTCCTTTAAAAGAAAAATTCTTTTCTCATCATTTTCTTATTCCCTAATTTCCAAAGCATTATGATACTTTGTTTATATTTTTTTCCTCTACTAATTTTGGGTCTTACAACAATGCAACACTCTGCATGATGATGATATAATGTAATTATGTAAACCATTCAGAATTATAACTATTAGAGTTATGATGGTTGAATTGTAATGGAGTCTTTGTGTAATGTGCTTAGGCCCAACAACTCTGTTATAAATATATCACCCAACCCTGATTAAGGTTAGGTTTTCAGTCTCTAACTATAACAAATATATTACAGCTATCCTCTAAAATAAAACAACTACAAATAGAAATGTGATTGAGTGTCAGTATTCCTAACAACATAACAAAAAAATGTTGTTGCATAGCAGTGCTACTGCGTCTAGGTGCCACCAACCTGTTATACTTGAGCAGCTAGTAGGGAATGTAGTCAAAGCTACCACGAACTCTTTTCAAACATAAGAATTGCCCATAATCATTATTTATATATCATTTGTACCTATTCCTATCCCCCATCCCCCCATAATATATCACAATTTAAACCAGAGAAGGATAAAAACATTTATTTTATAGGAAGAGACAAAAAACATGAAAATTAACTGTAGGAAGTAGCAACAGTAAGAGATATAAGAAACAACTGCCAATACAATGTATAAAAAGATCCATATTTAGCAGGTAGATCATGTGGATAAAAGGAGTACCTGAACTTGAAGCTCCCTGTCAGAAAAATCAAGCAAGTCACCCAACAATCTCCTTTAAAAAATACGTAATGATTCTTCACATTTTAAAAAGAATAGAAAGTAGAAGGTTGTGACAAAATTGCAGAGCAAAAAATACCAGTAACCGAAAAGGGTAATGGTAAACATAGTGCGGAGAAAACAAATTGTGTTGCCTAAGAAATTTTTGAAGTAAATCCAAAGATTTTGAGTGCAGATATCTTAGAGTGAAGTTCTGAAATTATTTCTTGAACAAGTACCCCGATGAAAGGGAATTAGGCGTACACCTATTTCCTAAATGATTTTGGTGGTTGAATTGCCCAAAACAAATAAATTGGACTAACTAGTTTGCTCTAGTGCATAAGTTATACAGGTGTCAAAGGTTCACACTTAGCCAATAAAAAGACCAAAAAATGGGTTCAACAAAGGAGCAAAGGGATAACCGAAGTGTGCCCTGGTCTGGCGCACCGGACTGTCTGGTGTGCCACCGGACAGTGTCCGGTGTGCCAGGGGACTTCACGCTGAACTCTTCACCTTCGGGAAAATCCAAAGGCGCTCCGCTATAATTCTCTGGACTGTCCGGTGTACACCGGACAGTGTTCGGTGCTCCAAGGAAGAGCGCCTCAGGAACTCGCCAGCTTCGGGAATTCGCTCCGCTATAATTCACCGGACATGTCCGGTGTACACCGGACTGTCCGGTGAGCCAACGGAGCAATGGCTACTTCGCGCCAACGGTCACCTGCAGGCGCATTTAATGCGCGCCAGAAGCGCGCAGAAGTCAGGCACGCGCGCGCTGGCACACCAGACACTCTACAGTACATGTCCGGTGTGCCACCGGACATCCAGGCGGGCCCAGAAGACAGAGCTCCAATGGTCGGAACCCAACGGCCTTGGTGACGTGGCTGGCGCACCGGACATGTCCGGTGTGCACCGGACTGTCCGGTGCACCATGCGACAGACAGCCCCACCAAACGGCTAGTTTGGTGGTTGGGGCTATAAATACCCCCAACCACCCCTCATTCAAGTAATCCAAGTTTTTCCTACCTCAACCACTTACAAGAGCTCTAGCATTCAATTCTAGACACACCCAAGTGATCAAATCCTCTCCAAATTCCACACAACGCCTTAGTGATTAGTGAGAGAGATTTGCTTGTGTTCTTTCGAGCTCTTGCGCTTGGATTGCTTTCTTCTTTCTTTGATTCTTCATTGCGATCAAACTCACTTGTAATTAAGGCAAGAGACACCAATCTTGTGGTGGTCCTTGTGAGAACTTTGTGTTCCAAGTGATTGAGAAGAAAAGCTCACTCGGTCCGAGGGATCGTTTGAGAGAGGGAAAGGGTTGAAAGAAACCCGGTCTTTGTGACCACCTCAACGGGGAGTAGGTTTGCAAGAACCGAACCTCGGTAAAACAAATCCGCGTGTCACACTCCTTATTCGCTTGCGATTTGTTTTGCACCCTCTCTCGCGGACTCGTTTATATTTCTAACGCTAACCCGGCTTGTAGTTGTGATTATTTTTGAGAATTTCAGTTTCGCCTTATTCACCCCCCCTCTAGGCGACTTTCAATTGGTATCAAAGCCCGGTTCTTCATTAGAGCCTAACCGCTCGAAGTGATGTCGGGAGAACACGCCAAGAAGGAGATGGAGACCGGCGACAAGCCCGCTACAAGCCACGGGAAGGCTTCATCGGAAGAGTCCCACAAAAAAAAGAAAGGAAAGGAGAAGAAGGCCTCCTACCACAAGTCGCATCGGAGTGGCGACAAGATAAAGAAGATGAGAAAGGTAGTCTACTAAGAGACCGACACCTCATCACCATCTAACTCCGGCTCCGACGCGCCCTCCATAACTTCTAAGCGCCATGAGCACAAGAAGTTTAGTAAGATCCCCCTACGCTACCCTCGCATTACTAAACATACACCTTTGCTTTCCGTCCCATTAGGCAAACCACCAACTTTTGATGGTAAAGATTATGCTAGGTGGAGTGATTTAATGCGATTTCATCTAACCTCACTCCACAAAAGTATATGAGATGTTGAGTTTGGTGTACAGGTACCATCCGTAGGGGATGAAGACTATGATGTGGATGAAGTGGCTCAAATCGAGCACTTCAACTCCCAAGCCACAACCATACTCCTCGCCTCTCTAAGTAGGGAGGAGTACAACAAGGTGCAAGGACTAAAAAGCGCCAAGGAAGTTTGGGACGTGCTCAAGATGGCGCACGAGGGTGATGAACTCACCAAGATCACCAAGCGGGAAACGATCGAGGAGGAGCTCGGTCGCTTCCGTCTTCGCCAAGGGGAGGAGCCACAAGATATGTACAACCGGCTCAAGACCTTAGTAAATCAAGTGCGCAACCTCGGGAGCAAAAAATGGGATGACCACGAGGTGGTTAAGGTTATTCTAAGATCTCTTATTTTCCTTAACCCTACTCAAGTACAATTAATTTGTGGTAATCCAAGATATACACTAATGACTCCCGAGGAAGTAATCGGGAATTTTGTGAGCTTTGAATTTATGATCAAGGGCTCACGGAAGATCAACGAGCTTGACGGTCCTTCTACGTCCGAAGCTCAACCGGTCGCATTCAAAGCGACGGAAGAGAAAAAGGAGGAGTCTACACCGAGTAGAACACCCATCGACGCCTCCAAGCTCGACAACGAGGAAATGGCGCTTGTCATCAAAAGCTTTCGCCAAATCCTCAAGCAAAGGAGGGGGAAGGATTACAAGCCCCGCTCCAAGAAGGTTTGCTACAAATGTGGTAAGCCCGGTCACTTTATAGCTAAATGTCCTATTTCTAGTGACAGGGGTGACAACAAGAAGGGGAGAAGAAAGGAGAAGAAGAGATACTACAAGAAGAAGGGCGGCGATGCCCATGTTTATCGGGAGTGGGACTCCGACGAAAGCTCTAGCGACTCCTCCGACGACGAGGACGCCGCCAACATCGCCGTCACCAAGGGACTTCTTTTCCCCAACGTCGGCCACAAGTGCCTCATGGCAAAGGACGGCAAAAAGAAGAAGGTTAAATCTAAATCCTCCACTAGATATGAATCCTCTAGTGATGAAAATGCTAGTGATGAGGAAGATAACTTGCGCACTCTTTTTGCCAACTTAAACATGCAACAAAAGAAGAAATTAAATGAATTAATTAGTGCCATCCATGAGAAGGATGACCTCTTGGACACCCAAGAGGACTTCCTAATCAAGGAAAACAAAAAGCATGTTAAAGTTAAAAATGCTTATGCTCTAGAAGTTGAAAAATGTGAAAAATTATCTAGTGAGCTAAGCACTTGCCATGAGACCATTGACAACCTTAGAAATGAGAATGCTAATTTGTTAGCTAAGGTTGATTCAAATGTTTGTAATGTTTCAATTCCAAATGATAATGTTGAGTTGCTTGCTAAAATAGAAGAATTGAACATTTCTCTTGCTAGCCTTAGGATTGAGAATAAAAAATTAATTGCTAGGGCTAAAGATTTTGATGTTTGCAATGCTACTATTTCCGATCTTAGAGATAAAAATGATATATTGCATTCTAAGATTGTTGAACTTAATTCTTGCAAACCCTCTACATCCATAGTTAAACATGTTACTATTTACACTAGATGTAGAGATGTTAACATTGATGCTATTCATGATCACATGACTTTAATTAGGTGGTGGTACGGTCCTTTTGCTTTGGGCTAATACTTGGTGGTGCGGTCCTTTTGCTTTGGGCTAATACTTTCTCCCCCTTTGGCATGAATCGCCAAAAACGGAGTCATTAGAGCCCTTAGAATTACGCTCTCCCCCTTTGGTCATAAATAAATGAGTGAAGATTATACCAAAGACGGAGTCCTTTTCTCCCCCAAAGATGGAGAGTTTCTCGGAGTGATGGCGAAGGATGAGTTACGGAGTGGAAGCCTTTGTCTTCGCCGAAGACTCCAATTCCCATTCAAGACACCTATGACTTAGTTTTGAGATAGACTTGAAAACACATTAGTCATAGCATATGAAAGAGACATGATCAAAAGTATATGAATGAGCTATGTGTGCAAATCAACAAAAGAAGTTCCTAGAATCAAGAATATTTAGCTCATGCCTAAATTTGTTAAAAGTTTGTTCATCAAGCGGCTTGGTAAAGATATCGGCTAATTGATCTTTAGTGTTAATATATGAAATCTCGATATCTCTCTTTTGTTGGTGATCCCTTAGAAAATGATACCAAATGGCTATGTGTTTAGTGCGGCTATGCTCAACGGGATTATCCTCCATGCGGATTGCGCTCTCATTATCACATAGAAGAGGAACTTTGGTTAATTTGTAACCATAGTCCCTAAGGGTTTGCCTCATCCAAAGTAGTTGCACGCAACAATGGCCTGCGGCAATATACTCGGCTTCAGCGGTTGAAAGAGCTACTGAATTTTGCTTCTTTGAAGCCCAAGACACTAAGGATCTTCCCAAGAACTGGCAAGTCCCTGATGTGCTCTTTCTATTAATTTTACAACCCGCCCAATCGGCATCGGAATAACCAAGTAAATCAAAAGTGGATCCCCTAGGATACCAAAGCCCAAACTTAGGAGTATAAACTAAATATCTCAAGATTCGTTTTACGGGCGTAAGGTGAGCTTCCTTAGGGTCGGCTTGGAATCTTGCACACATGCATACGGAAAGCATAATATCCGGTCGAGATGCACATAAATATAGCAAAGATCCTATCATCGACCGGTATACCTTTTGATCGACGGATTTACCTCCCTCGTCGAGGTCGAGATGCCCATTGGTTCCCATGGGTGTCTTGATGGGTTTGGCATCCTTCATCCCAAACTTACTTAGAATATCTTGAGTATACTTCGTTTGGCTTAGGAAGGTGCCCTCTTGGAGTTGCTTCACTTGAAATCCTAAGAAATACTTCAACTCCCCCATCATAGACATCTCGAACTTTTGTGTCATGATCCTACTAAATTCTTCACATGTAGACTCGTTAGTAGACCCAAATATAATATCATCAACATAAATTTGGCATACAAACAAGTCATTTTCAAGAGTTTTAGTGAAGAGTGTAGGATCGGCTTTTCCGACTTTGAATCCATTAGTGATAAGGAAATCTCTAAGGCATTCATACCATGCTCTTGGGGCTTGCTTGAGCCCATAAAGCGCCTTAGAGAGTTTGTAAACATGGTTAGGGTACTCACTATCTTCAAAGCTGGGAGGTTGCTCAACATAGACCTCTTCCTTGATTGGTCCATTGAGGAAGGCACTCTTCACGTCCATTTGATAAAGCTTGAAGCCATGGTAAGTAGCATAGGCCAATAATATATGAGTTGACTCAAGCCTAGCTACGGGTGCATAGGTTTCACCGAAATCCAAACCTTTGACTTGGGAGTATCCTTTGGCCACAAGTCGAGCTTTGTTCCTTGTCACCACACCATGCTCGTCTTGCTTGTTGCGGAAGACCCATTTGGTTCCTACAACATTTTGATTAGGACGTGGAACCAAATGCCATACCTCATTCCTAGTGAAGTTGTTGAGCTCCTCTTGCATTGCCACCACCCAATCCGAATCTTGTAGTGCTTCCTCTACCCTGTGTGGCTCATTAGAGGAAACAAAAGAGTAATGCTCACAAAAATGTGCAACACGAGATCTAGTGGTTACCCCCTTATGAATGTCGCCGAGGATGGTGTCGACGGGGTGATCTCGTTGGATTGCTTGGTGGACTCTTGGGTGTGGCGGCCTTTGTTCTTCATCCTCCTTGTCTTGATCATTTGCATCTCCCCCTTGATCGTTGCCGTCATCTTGAAGTGGCTCATTTGCTTGATCTTCTCCTTCATCAACTTGAGCCTCATCTTCATTTTGAGTTGGTGGAGATGCTTGCGTGGAGGAGGATGGTTGATCTTGTGCATTTGGAGACTCTTCGGATTCCTTAGGACACACATCCACAATGGACATGTTCCTTACCGCATTGTTAAAGACTCTATATGCCCTTGTGTTTGAATCATATCCTAGTAAAAAGCCTTCTACAGTCTTAGGAGCAAATTTAGATTTTCTACCTCTTTTAACAAGAATAAAGCATTTGCTACCAAAGACTCTAAAATATGAAATATTGGGCTTTTTACCGGTTAGGAGTTCGTATGATGTCTTCTTGAGGATTCGGTGTAGATATAACCGGTTGATGGCGTAGCAAGCGGTGTTGACCGCCTCGGCCCAAAACCGATCCGAAGTCTTGTACTCATCAAGCTTGTAGTTGTGATTATTTTTGAGAATTTCAGTTTCGCCCTGTTCACCCCCCCTCTAGGCGACTTTCACCCGATATCTAGCTAACCTACAGATTTTTAAGAGTGAATGGACCACCTGACCCTTTGGTCTCTAGTGCTAGATCCTCCAACTATTGAGAGCCACTCTGCACAATGAATTGTTGCCTCCACATCCTAAATAGTTGCAGGTAAAGGACAAACAAGATCTTATGAACAAAAAATGTAGTTGGATGTGATATAACCATCACAAACCTATCCACAAAGAAGGGACGGGCAGACGACCATGACACTATGAAACATGTATGTTACTGAGGATGTTCTGCTTAAAAATTATCTTGCCTTCCACCCATCTTTTTGTCGCATCGAATGCTCCAGCATTATAATCAGAAAATTGTGTATGAGGTCTTCAATCTCACCAATGTTTACACCATCGGCATTTTTCTCTGTGTCCATCTATAGTTGGAATATGTGAAATGAAGAAGTATGGTTTATGTCATCTGAGCATGATTATTGTTAGAAAAATATGATAAAGGGCATGTGACAACATTGCTCCACCGCATGAATAATGGCGGAGACAACGTCAATTCAAACGGAGTGGATCTAAACGCAGCGAACGAATCCAGCCTGGTGGATCAGGAGCATCCATGCCAGAATCAAGTACTCGTCGTATTCAGGCTCCGGACGTAATGCTTCTTCTTCGGTTCAGTACCTATCAAAACATCACCAATCATCTCCCTGGGCAGCGCAAAAAAAGCATCAGTACCCCATCCTGGGCCGATGGAAAGGAAGATGACCTCTCGATCAAGACATTCTACGGAGTTAATATTATAAAACACATACAATCAGAAATTGATGACAGAGTACACATACTGTTTTGTGCCATACTTGGTCAGGAAAATACATATCAGTCGACCTCAATGGAAAGGAAAATTACACATACTTGGTCAGGAAAATACAGATCAGCATTGCTTCGCATACAATCCAATGAATTCAATCAGTCGACCTCAACGGAAAGGAAAATTACACATACTTGGTCAGGAAAATATAGATCAGCATTGCTTCGCATACAATCAAATGAATTCAATTTTCCCATGTTTTGGTCACTGATTCGTATACTAACAGAAGTTGCTATAAGTAAAACAGAAATTGCATTACCAGGTGCCAAAGTTCATTTGAGTTACAGGACAAAGTTCATTTGTGCACCTGGTCGTTTACTATTTTTAAACAAAAACATCAAACAAAAACAATCGTTGTAATTTAAACAGTCTGTGTAAACAGTCGTTGCAAACAAAAACAGTCGTTGTAACATAAAAATGGCATAAAAACTGGATTACTGCTGTGCATAGTGTAACTTTAATTTGAGATGTGGCATAAAAAATCTCAGAACTGGTGAATCAAGCGAATCCGGTCTTTTACAGGAGTTCGTACCTGTAGTAGCTCTCCACTGAAAGCGTCGTGACGACGTGCTCCTCCAGCAGCTCCAAATCAACACAACTGAAATTGCGAGATGGAAAATGTAGAGAAACAATTATAGGACAATTAGCTGCTTAGCGAAGTTGAGGAAACAAAGGGGCACTGGAAGAACATATGGTCCAAAATTTTGTTTGGGTGTTTTTGGCACAAAACAGTCATAGGATTCCAATTCATATGCCTTCTTCTCATAATGTTTCTAGTGCTAAGTCTAGGTTTGACAAGATCCAAAAGAAAACTTTATGCTTCGGCTAACAAAAGGATTCACAAATCAATTTATGCATGATATGATTCCCAAATCAATTCATATGACACAAAATAGTATTATATGTTTCAGACATATTTGGAATAAAGAAATAATAAAAATTGAATCGCTAGCTGCTATACATTTTAGTCATTGAAAGAAAAGTAATTGAATAAAAAACAAGGGTCGATGGAAAGGAAGATGACCTCTCGATCAAGACATTCTACGGAGTTAATATTATAAAACACATACAATCAGAAATTGTTGACAGAGTACACATACTGTTTTGTGCCATACTTGGTCAGGAAAATACATATCAGTCGACCTCAATGGAAAGGAAAATTACACATACTTGGTCAGGAAAATACAGATCAGCATTGCTTCGCATACAATCAAATGAATTCAATTTTCCCATTGGGATAATCTGATTGTATGTTTCAGACTTCTTAATTCACATGTTTTGGTCATTGATTCGTATACTAATAGGAGTTGCTATCAGTAAAACATAAACTGCATTACCAGGTGCCAAAGTTCATTTGTGCCAAAGTTCATTTGAGTTGCAGGACAAAGTTCATTTGTGCACCTGGTCGTTTACTGTTTTTAAACAAAAACAGCAAACAAAAACAATCGTTGTAATTTAAACAGTCTATGTAAACAGTCGTTGTTTTTAAACAGTCTGTGTCAACAGTCGTTGCAAACAAAAACAGTCGTTGTAATTTAAACAGTCTGTGTAAACAGACGTTGTAAATAAGTTCATTTGTTTAGACAGTCGTTGTAATCTAAACAAAAATTGCAGTACAAAGTTCAACCACATTTAGTCTGACAGAATTAAGAAGTAGTTCACGCACCTTCTGGGGAGCTCAACTGCAGTTTCAGTTTAAACCATATCATACTTTCCATGACCAAAAGTCCCAATATATAGTTGAACAACATATAAATGAGGCCAAAAAACTGTCCTCGGTTTGATAGATTTACATTGAACTTTTGGATTACTGCTTTCAGGGGAAAAAGTAGTGTATGTTAGTACAGTAGCTGTTAGGAAAACAAATAACATTTATATATAAGAGAAATATTTAGCATAGCACGTCCAATAACTAAACTGGCCAAAATGAAGTTGCCAGTGAGTTATACCCTTCATAAATTAAGCTCTTGACAAAACAATTTGAAGGTTGCGAACAGCTGCAGAAGATACATAATCCTATGGTGAACCATGGACAATAAGAATAAAAATACCAAAATGACAAACTTTAAAGGTTATTATTTGCATAGGCATAGAAATGGCATCCTTAGTTAATTGTTTATAAAGTTTTTAGATCAGAACTCCCATTTAAGTGATTAACTTCACATGGCCAAAGCAAAAAATAAAAATAATAATAAGGTAATCAATAGATATGTAGTTTCATACAAATTTCCTTCTTAGATTACAACTTTATTACCTATATAGTGTTTTGCAGCTTTTCTTGAATAGCAATGTGATTCATCAACACGGATCCAAAGTTCATCACTGCAGTGCCACATAGAGAGCTAGAATAGAATATTGTGTTTTAGCACCAGAGAACAAACAATGTCGTGGTTCTTAACATGTAAGGAAGTACTTATATTGCAGTACCTGAAACATTAGATCTTTGATATGAGAGAAGTACAAGTTAGCAGCCATAATTCTCACCAACAAGCATACATATCATGTAACCTTTGGTATTACTCTTGGATTTCCTACAAAATCAATACAACATGGAAAGTTTTAGCTTTTCTTTCTATAGTTGGTCAACAAAACAACAATAAGGTTGTACCCAAAATATTTGGATCTGTAATATAGTTTTGAGTGCAAAAAGGGAATCTTAATGCCAATATCAATAATTTCTTGTTACACATGCAACCAGAGCCTGGAACATTTTAGACCTATTCAAACATTTTTTGTACTAACTATTCAATAGAGTATTATATTTTTTATACAAACGCCTTGCATACAATGGCATATGAAAGCAAGAAGTAACCATCACGACCACCACCCATTGAGGAAGAGAACTGAATAAGTGGAGCATTGTACGTTCATTGATCCCAATATTTTTCAGAGAATTGTCAATATGCCACAAGAAATTTTGTACACCCTTCCATATAGTTTCAGGGAAATAACTCATTCCAGCACACATTTCATCCTCAGGAGTGGGAGGGATTCTACAGATTTTATCAGTTCTTAAAGCAGCTTCCCACATTCATACGCTAAATATTCTGCTATTTGTCCTAGAGGCATAATACGTTCAATGGTGGGATCATTAGCCTATAAAACAGAGGATTGAGGTGTAAAATATGTTGTGTTATACTTATACACCAAGTATGTCAGATGTAGAATATGTTTGGCTCATCATTATGCAGGACCGGAGGATAAGTTTAGGCCAACCTAGGCCAAGAACACCCCTAATATCTTTTTCTCAATATATACAAAAGCACGAAATCTACTACAGATTGTTGTGCCTAGATCAATATCGATAACATCTATCACTGTCGGCTTTGTGCTGCATGCAGAACATTCACTTAGGAAACAAACTATCACGGATACAGAACTATTGATGACAAGTTTCTAATTACCTGAGAAGACGAGCTTCTGCTCTAGGCCTAGAGAGCATAGGAGGTGTTGTTTGCTGGGGCATGAGACACTAATCAGATCACAAGAACAGAGAACTAATCAACACATCGTACGAAACAAAACATCATCAGAAGAACGCGCAGCACCATAAATTGGCCTTGACCATGGTGCACAAACTGCAAGCAAATAGCAGATTCACGGGAACAAAAATGGCACGGACCTAGGCAACGTTCCTCTGCTCTTCCTTGAGCGCCAACCACCATATTTTCCTATGCTTCATCTACATATTGGTCTTCTCACACCAAGAAACACACAGGGACAATCCATTCCAATATATACAAATAGGACGACTGATCAGTGGATTACTTGGCACGAAGCGAAGCAACGATGGGGCAGTAGGAGAAATTAGCAGTCGTGATGAAGCCACCTACCGCCATGGTCTTCTCATGGGAGCCTGTCACCATCACCGGCAAGTCAGAAGGCCTTGGGGACACCACCATCATCATGACGTCGGAGAGCTAGACGACGAAGGTGAAGCGGTGCTCTAGCTCTTGGTTACGCCACCGCTAGGCCGAGGCGCGGCGAGGAGCCTCTCATTAAGGGTCGGTGGTAGGGGTGAAAATGGGTCGGGTATACCCATTGGGTACCAGATACGGATAGTGCAAATACCGTTTTTTCGGATACGGATACAAATATTTTTATATTCGGGACATATGCGGGTAATACCCGTATAGTGCAGCTTCAGATTCGGGTCGGATACGGAGCTAATACTACCCGGTAAATACCCGAATATTCGGGCCGGATACGGGTACCCGGAATTCGGGTACCCGTTTTTTCTTTTTCTGCATAATAATATAGTTATAAAATCATAACTTTTACATATGAAATCAGATGAAAAATATAGTTTATATGAAAATTATAGAGCTCGAAGAGATCTATAACTTTGTAGTACATCACATTTTTATTTAAACACATCTTTAGGTCAAAATCATTGAAATAGTGTCCAAATTTATATCAAATTAATAGGTTTTATCATTTTCATGTGGAGACTCAAGGTTATCTACATGTGAAACCACTCTAAGTATCCAAAGTTTCAACATAATCAGTACTTTACTTTATCATTTTCATGTGAGGACTTGAGTTATTTTCGTATAGAATATTTATTAGTTTTTGTAACTTATTTGCAATTTTTGAGTGAAAATAGAATATTTTATGAATTTAAGTGCATTTTGATTATTTTCTATAGAAAATAATAATAATACACAAATAGCCCAAACAATTCATAAATTTTTACGGAGACACAACACATATCCACATATAGTTCTCAAAAACATTTGGACTATAAAATACACAAGATGCTAGTGTTTCTTCCATTCCACTCTTACTTATTGCGTGATTTACACGTAAAATCACTTCATGTATCAAAGTTTCAACATAATCAATACTTCACTTATCATTTTTGCAATTTTGGATCGAAACTAGTGTATTTTATGAATTTAATTATATTTTGATGATTTTATGTAGATGTTTCTTCTATTTTATTTCCACTTACTGCGTGAGTTACACGTGATTTTACTCTAAGTATCCAAGTTTCAACATAATCAATACTCCACTTTACCATTTTTATGTGGGAACTTGAGATTATCATCTTATAAAATGTTTATTAGTCTTGATAATTTACTTGCAATTTCGTGGTCGAACAAGAATATTTTATGATAACCAACTAATACATTATCCGACAAGTATCTGATATCCGACCAAATAATATCCGTATCCGTCACTTATCCGCCCAGATAAATATCCGGTCCCTGTATCCGTATCCGTCTCATTTCTAACTATCTGTATCCGATCCCGAATTCGTTTTAAATACATTAGGGTAGGATACAGGATGAGCTACTATTTGTCCGTATCCGCCCGTTTTCACCCCTAGTCGGTGGCCACTGTGTTTGGCCGGACGATGACCCATTCCTGGCCGCGTACTTGGTGTGACCAAGAGCGGCAACAGAGGAGTCAGGGACGTCGTTGGCACATAGGGAGGTCAAGCTGGGCTAGATCTGGTTCAAGTGGGCAGCGTCGACGAAGGCTACCAAGTAGGAACGGTCGAGGTGGGAGCAGTTGAGCAAGAGGGAGATGCAGCGGTGGGGATCCTAGGCCCTAGGACATGGGGGAGGGCGCGAGCGGCAGTGGGGGTGGAGCCAGGATCAGGTGATGGCGAGGGGAAGGGAGCGGTTGCCGCTGCGCATGAAACGCACGGGGAAGAAGGAGGAAAGAACCAGGAATTTGTGATGGAGGCAGAGCGAGGATGGCGGAATGGATGGCCGGCAGGAGGGGGGAGGGCGGAGGGCGGATCAGCGTTGATGGCGGGGAGTAGAGGAGAAGAGGGTGGGGGGGATCCGCGGCGCGACAGACTGGGCAGAACCGTGCACCAAAATCACTGTGGATGCCTCCGGTAGGGTCTTAAGGAGTAGTAAAGATTATTTATCTCAAATGTAGGATACTGTTATTCTCATTCGGTTGGGATGCACAAGAATTGGGCAGCGGTGCAACACTTCGGTCGACACACGAGAACCTCAATAGTAAGTTGTTGTATTAAGCCTTTTCCTACTAAAAATAAATTTAATATAGAAATTATTAGATAAGAATAGATAATACACTTAATCTTAGTCAAAAGACCGAGAAATGTATGAGATACACTTTGTTGGGGGCCTTCGGCTTCCGAAGGTCCTCAAAAACAAGATTTAACAGTGTTTCTGGAGTATAATGTGTGAACAGGTATCTTCGGACTCGAGTTGATATCACAGTAGGAGAAGCCCAAATAATACGAAGGTTGATACAGCGCCGAAGATGTGAGCAGGAAAGCTTCGGCGTGATAGCAGAAAAGGAAACCGACTTAAAGATGAAAAGGCTATTCAGACCTCGGTGGATTACTATAGAATTACTACCAAATGTAAAGGGCATGGATGTAATTTTATATGGGCTGTGTCCCATGCCTATAAATAGGTGAACAGTACCCCTGTACTGCTCACGCTGACTGGGCATTTACTTTTGCGTCACACTTGTACTTTCGCCTTCTTTCAAGCCGAAGGTACATTTGTAATTTGATATTATTTCTACTTTTCTATAGTAATAATACAGAAATGAGTTGATAATAATACATAATGGTTTATGCTATCTTTTGTGTCTCATATGATTCCTTCTTCATTATTATATGTTGAATTTATGAAGGTATGTCCTTCATAACCTTCGTCCAAAAATCATTATGTCCTAAGGGAAATAATGTTTCGAAGGACGAAGGGCTTTAACGTTTAACATTTCTTGTGTTGCCTTGTTCTTAATTCATAGCATTTGAGAACAAGTCCCCAACATTGGCGCCCACCTCCGGTGAACTCACTTCCACTCTTTGAGTTTTGAACACCTTCGGCGATCATAAAAACCTTCGCTATGGCACCGAAGAAAGCTTCAGCAACTGGAGCTGCAGCTCTGCAACCGCTAGACCCCAATCAGGAGACTCTCTCCCTTCGGGAGGCCCGAAGCCAGAAGAGGAAGGCTGTCAGCCCGACACCGCCAGAGGATGAGCTAGACCAAGAAATCAGAGACATAGAGATGCTTCATCAACAGGTGCAAAGGAAGAAGGAAAAGATGGCCAGGCTAGCTGAACTGCAAAGGCAGATAGACGAAGCCTCTGAAGAAGTTCGTCATCTTACTCAGGATGAGCAAAACCGAAGGCCTCAGAATAAAGACCTTCATCAGGAGGGTTTCCTCAACGAAGATGACTGGTATGAGAATTTTCACCATGGAAATTTTGCTTTTGATGATGCTTCTCCTCTGTCCGCTGAGCTGCAGGCTACACCTTGGCCTCCGTCCTACAAGCCGCCTCAGCTTCCCATATTCGACGGCCATTCAGACCCGAAGCAGTTTCTAATGAGCTACGAAGCAACAGTATCTTCGTATGGTGGCAATACTGCAGTCATGGCAAAATCTTTTGTTATGGCTGTCAGGAGTGTTGCTCAAACCTGGTATTCCTCCCTTCGGCCAGGAACGATCACTTCATGGCAAAAGCTGAAGGACATGTTGTTAACTAGCTTCCAAGGGTTTCAGACGAAGCCGGTCACTGCTCAAGCTCTATTCCAGTGCACCCAGGATCACGAAGAATACCTTCAGGCGTATGTCCGGAGGTTCTTGCGTTTGAGGGCACAGGCACCAACAGTGCCCAATGAAATTGTCATTGAGGCCATGATCAAGGGACTTCGGCCAGGACCTTCAGCTCAGTACTTTGCTAGGAAGCCTCCTCAAACTTTGGAGAAGCTGCTCCAGAAGATGGACGAGTATATTCGTGCCGACAATGATTTTCGTCAAAGAAGGGAGGAGGCTTTCAGGTTTTCTGAAATGACCAGGGGCTTCGGAGGAAGATTTTATCCGAGGCATGTTAGGTCAATTCACAACTCTACTCAAAATGATGATAAGGGAAGTCAGCAGCAAAGGCCACAGTGCTCCTCACAGGCTTCAGGGCAACAGCAAAGCTCCTTTCGGCCGCCAGCTCCAAGAGGCAGAGGCGCCAGGGGCTTCGGCGGAAGGTTTGGAGATCAACCAAGGAGAATATTTTGCTTGTTCTGTGGTGAAAACAAGGGCCATACCACCAGGATGTGCCATGTTACCATCCAGAAGCAAAAGGAGATAGCCGAAGTTGCAGCACAACAGGCTCAGCCGAAGCAAATCATGCACACTGCTTCGTATCATTCGCCTTACATCCCAGAATATGTAGGCAACCACCCTGCAGTTTCTGTTGCTTCGGCGAGTCAACCTCAAGCTTCCTGGCAACAGCCTCCGCCTCCACCACCGCTGCAACAAGGCCAGCAGCCAGAAGGGGGCCAATATGCTCAACACCAAAGGGACTTCAGAGAACAGTCCGAAGCTCGCACAGTCAATAGCACTGTGCCAGAGTCGAAGCACATCTATTGACAAATATCCTACCTTGATAGTAGTCTTTTCCATTCAGTTTTATTTTTTGTGTAATAAAGGACATTTTTTAAAATTCCATGTAATAGTTTCGTTGTTTGCCACAAGGAAAATATATTTTCTCCACAGGCTTAAGTTGTTAAAGCTTAAAGATTTGCGATAACAAGGAGGACCTTCGAGTTATCAAAAATTCTTCGAAACAACAAAAAGTCGTTCTAAGGAACGCAGAGTAAGTTTGCTGAAGTTACAAAAAGCCGTTCCAAAGGGAGCGCAGTGTAAGTTTTCTGCTCCAAAGTCGTTCCAAAGGGAATGCAGAGCTTACAGCGAAAAATAAACGCTGATACCGCCTAAGTAAAAGGCGAAGCGCGAAAAGTCAACGCGAATACCGCTGAAAGTAAAAGGCGGAGAAGATCCTAAGGGAGGCTTACAGCGAAAAATAAACGCTGATTCCACTAAAGTAAAAGGCGAAGAAGCTCCTAAGGGAGGCTTACTGCGAAAAGTCAACGCTGATTTAAAAAGATTATGTGTTTTATTACAGGGATGTGCGTGTATCTTTGGAATAAATACCATCTTACATAGCATAACATCATCACATCATTTCGCATGGCATAAGCATCATACATCATGCTGCATATGGCACAAGAAGGGGACACAATATCGATCTTCAGAAGAATGTTTTGAAAAAGGGGAAAATCATGCTAAATCACAAGGAGATACACTATTGATCTTCGGAAGTGTAGCTTCGGAAAATATCTTCACGAAGCTTGGATATTCTTCATCAGAACACTGCAGATATTGTTGTGATAAATGAAAATTCTTCTTCACGAAGCATGAAAAGAAGGGAAGGTGTTTTTTCGTCAAAGACTCAAAAACGGTACGTATGTAAAATTTCATGCATCGTAAAGAATTGAACCATAAAAACAAGTATATTATATTCAGGGTTACAAGATGTTACACATATTACATTTCAGAAGTTTTTACAATAACACTTAATCTTCTCTAAGTACAACTTCCGCAGCTTCGTTTAGGAGCCGATTAACAACTTCATCCATGATAGCTTCAGCCATCTTTTTAATTTCGTCGTCTCCTTTCGGGTGAGGGTCCGGAGACGCTTTAGTAGGATCTAAAGGAGGACAGGATACGGCTACATTGCTATTACAAATTGCGAACGAAGTTTAAAACCAAAAATCACAACACAATAAAAACCATTAGTTAATACCTATTTGCCCTTCGGGCCCTGCGCTTTTCTCAGCAGCCTCTGCTACTTTTCTAGCATCATGGATGCCCTTTTCGCTTTTTTGGATAATTTCTCGGGCCATTTCTCGGCCATCATTATCCCAGACATCGGTGAAAAATTTTCCACCAACCATGCTAGCTTCGGCTGAAGGATCTTTTGCATCTTCGAAGGACAAGGTAGCTTCGGATTGCGCTAAAATCTTTACATGCTCGCAGCCCTTTTTCTCCAAAATGGTGGCGATCACCCTGGCACCCGAGAAAGCACATATGTCTCCGTGGCTATTTAAAATTTCCTCAAAGGATTCAGCTTCGTGATTAATCCATTCGATGAGACCTTCGGGGTTGCCTCTTGTAAAGTTTTCTTCGCTCGAGAATGCGCCGACGCTGGCGAAGCTAGCTTTCATCTTCTTAACACACTCCATAGATTTATCATAGCATCTTTTCTTGGACGAACGAAGCTCTTCAACAGTTCCTTCTAAATGATTTGCCCATTGGTCGCTAAGTTCTCGCTTCATTTCTTCAAGTATGCGTTCCTCTTTAGCTCTAGCCAGTTGTTTTCGAAGATCTTCAATTTCACGCTTCTGAGCCTCAGCTTGACCTTTAAAAGTAGCTTTGTCTTCTTTTATTCTATTTATCAATGAATGTAATATTTTATCTTTTTCGAGACCTTCGTTCCTTAGTTCAATTACTTCGAAACGAAGGTTGCTCAGGGCTATAACGCACCCTTCGTCTTCGGCATCTTTTTGGGCCCCGAGGGCATTGCTAAGTATAAGGCCCTGCAAAGAAAAATGTATGTGCGTCAATAAATTTAAGCAAACGAAAAATTTTGGTCTCAAGAAAAAATACAAAGATCTCATTTTTTGCACCTTTAAGCTATTATACGCCAGGCTGTCGGCCAGTTCGTTTTTCGACAGCACCGAGAGCCCGTCCTCTAGTGTTGGGAATCCGAAGCTCTTGCTCATCTCCCGACAGACAGAAATCTCCTTGCTGTCAGGGAGACAATACAAGAAGTCTTCTTCTCCGCTGCCGTTGAATATTAACGCCCCCTTTGGATACTTCAGTTTTTGAGCGTAAAGCTGGGCCTCTTGCTTTTCTTTTTCTGATAATTTTTCCCCGAAGCATGTCGAAAAATATAATCAAGGACTTTGGGGGATGCTTCAGGGGCAACAACACTGATTTCTTCAACAAGAATTGGCTCCGTCATTTTTTCTTCCTCGGTTTCCAAGGATTTTACCTTCGTGGGCTCTGAGGGCCCAGCTTCAGCCTCAGTTTCTTGCTTTGGAGCCTTAGTATCAAAAATTTTAGTTTTCGCTTCGGAAGTTTCAACAGTCTTCTTCGGAGTTGTGCTTGAGGACTTAATTGTCTCCAGAACATCTAGCACATTGACCATTCTTTTTCTTTTCGGAGTCACCGCTGGACCCTTTTGGTTTTTTATTATCTCAACATTTGCTGAAGGACTTAAAACTTCTGATATTTTTGATCCCTCAGTTGATCCTTCTGCTTCTTCCATTTTTTCTGTTGATGGCGCTTCGGCCATCTCTTTGGTTTCTGGTAACAAAATCTTTGGTTCTTCCAATTCTGTTCTTGTTGGCGCTTCGGCCATTTCTGCGACTTTTGGCAGCAAGGTTGGCTCTTCAGCCTCGGTGGCCGAAGAGGTCTCTCCGGTGAACTCAGGCACCGAGGCTGGTTCAATATAGCGCGGCCGATGTGTGAGGACCTTTATCCTTTTTCTTTTCGGTGCTGGCTCACTAGGAGCAGCTGCAGCTTCTTCTTTCGCAGAAGTCGTGCTTTTTCTTTTCTGCCCTCGAATGGGATAACGATAGTCAGGGTAGACGAACCCGATTGCGTCAAAAACTCGGTTCAGTCTTTTCTTCTTCCGGCCTCCGAAGGCTGCTGACAATGCAGTATCTTCGGCCTTCGAATAAGCCCCAAGTAGTTCATCACTTACATTTTCAATGCTTTTTAGCCAGTCATCATCTGGCTCAACGAATTTATCTCCGAACTTGAAAGTATACTTCAGCCTGATAAGTCCACCTTCGTCAGCCTCCTTTATGGTCTCTTGCGGCATTTCCCATTTTTCCGCGAGCGGCCATACTCTGAAGGCAATATGCTCTTGGACCAAATCTCTCGTTCCAATAAAAGAACAAATAACTCCGAAGGCTCTCTGGCATTCTTCGGCAGCTTCATTCATTTCAACCTTCGGCCTCCGCAGGCCGAAGCTTTGCCAAATAGGACGCATAATTATACCTTTAATATCTTCCCGTGTTTTCAGGTCATTCTTCACATAAAACCATTCTGTCATCCAGTCGCCGGGCCACCTCTTCCGAAAGGTTGGCACGGGACAGCTTGACCCAGACCGAGAAACGAAACTGTAGCAGCCAAAATTATTGTGATACTGTTCCTTACCCCAGGGTTTTGTCTCGTATGATAATTCGTGTATGTTGCAGAAACTTTTCGCATCAGGTTCCAGACCTTGGCTTCTCGCGGCCCACACGAAGATATTCAGCCTTATGATTGCTTCGGGGGTAAGTTGGTGAAGATAGACTTCAAATATTTTCAGCACCTCTACGACAAAGTTGCTCAGGGGAAATCGAAGTCCAGCTTTCAAAAAGCTTCGGTACACTACGACTTCATTTTCTTCAGGGTTCGGACAAGTCTTTTCTCCTTCGTCGGCCCTCACAACGGACAAGTCCCGGAAATATCTTCCCCTCATGTCGACAAGATGATTTTCTTTGATACTTGATTTGCCGAAAACCGCATGGCTTGGTCGCCAAGGGCGATCTTCGGAGTCTTCACCACCACTATCCACATCATAACTGTCGCTGTCATCAGTATCTTCAGACAAACCTTCTAAAATCTCTTTGGTGATTTTTTCTGTATTGGTCTTCGACATTGCTATAAGAAACCCCAGGTTTTTCTCTTCAGAGAGACTCAGCTTCATCTCGGCAGCAGCCTTCTTATCTTCAGACATCTTCGGAAACACTAAAAAACTGTTTTCAACGCCGAAGCCTAAAAACTTAAAAAGCTAAGCAAGTCTTGGTGCGCAAGAGCTAAAAATTGAGTGAGCAAGAGCAGATGGCAAGAGAGCGTACCAAATGAGCTCGCGGTATGCTCTTATTTATACGCCAAGTGCGTTGAAAACTGAAAGACCCCGCTTGTCAGTGAATGTTGCTATTCTAGCAAAGGGAAGGTGTTTTTTTGGACCTTCGGCTTAAGGCCTTCATCCATGTCGCAATCTAAATTTATTATTCCAACAAATTAATATTGCGAGGGGCTACTGTTGGGGGCCTTCGGCTTCCGAAGGTCCTCAAAAACAAGATTTAACAGTGTTTCTGGAGTATAATGTGTGAACATGTATCTTCGGACTCGAGTTGATATCACAGTAGGAGAAGCCCAAATAATACGAAGGTTGATACAGCGCCGAAGATGTGAGCAGGAAAGCTTCGGCGTGATAGCAGAAAAGGAAACCGACTTAAAGATGAAAAGGCTATTCAGACCTCGGTGGATTACTATAGATATAGGTGTACATTTGGGCCGGGCCTGATGGGCCGGCCCGAAGCACGGAAAAAAAAGCACGGCCCAGGCACGGCACGGCCCGAAATAATTTAGTGCCGGGCCGGCACGGCCCGTTATATCGGGCCGGGTTTGGGCCGAGGTCACGGCCCATGGGCGGGCACGAGCACGGCCCGTTTAAGGCAGGCACGAAAAGGCCCATATAGAGGCACGAAAAGGCCCATATATTTATTAAAACCACACTTCATTTCGCACTTTCATATACTTGATAAAGAACACAAAGCTAGAGATAATGCTAGTTAGATGTTTTTTTGTATCTTTGAATTAGATTGTGTGATGTAATTTTACTTTTGTTATGAACATTAGACAATAAACTGAACTTACGAACTTTGTATACAGCTGATTATACTCTTTTTCCTTCTAACAAAATGCAAGGTAGTCATTGCATAGCTGTGGTAACTTTAATACAAATATTAAGTTTGATTTTGTACAAATTTATTTGTCTTATCTTTTATTTGTTTTATTATTATTTTGAATTTAGGGCTCTAATATGAATTTTGGGCCAAAAACTGAATTTCGGGCCAAAAATTGAATTTCGGGCCCTAATGTGAATTTCGGGCTTTTATAATTTCGGGCCGCCCGAAATAAGCCCGGCACGTTTAAGCAATTACGGGCCGGGCCGTGGGCCGAGGGCTAGGCCCATGGGCCGGCCCGGCACGGCCCGAAATTCAAACGGGCCGGGCCGGCCCGAAATTCAAACAATACGGGCCTTTTCGGGCTTGGGCCGGGCCGGGCCGGGCGGCCCGAATGTACACCTATAACTATAGAATTACTACCAAATGTAAAGGGCATGGATGTAATTTTATATGGGCTGTGTCCCGTGCCTATAAATAGGTGAACAGTACCCCTGTACTGCTCACGCTGACTGGGCATTTGCTTTTGCGTCACACTTGTACTTTCGCCTTCTTTCAAGTCGAAGGTACATTTGTAATTTGATATTATTTCTACTTTTCTATAGTAATAATACAGAAATGAGTTGATAATAATACATAATGGTTTATGCTATCTTTTGTGTCTCATATGATTCCTTCTTCATTATTATATGTTGAATTTATGAAGGTATGTCCTTCATAACCTTCGTCCAAAAATCATTATGTCCTAAGGGAAATAATGTTTCGAAGGACGAAGGGCTTTAACGTTTAACATTTCTTGTGTTGCCTTGTTCTTAATTCATAGCATTTGAGAACAAGTCCCCAACACACTTATGCCCATGGTTTTTTATTATAACGTTCTTTTTGGCTCTGCTCGTTCAAACTCCCTGATGTAGGCACAACATGTTCTATTTGGTATCAAGGCGTCGGTGCTAGCCACACCATTGAAAAAATCGCTCACAATGCCCATCAATGGCTAGCCCACCAAAGAATCCCTTATGTCTGGAATTTACTCAATTTCCTACTACACTTGGCTTCGCTAGAGTTTGAAGCGACCATGCTTGATCGATGTGGCCTCCTTGTCCCGCCATCATCCCTAGGACTGGGCGTTCGGTTCTTCGGGTTGGTTCCTTGGTTCTTGTAGAAATTCGGTTCTTCGAAAACTAGAACCGACTAGTCCGGTTCTCGGTTCTTTGGTTCGGTTCCTCGGTTCTAACCGAACTGTAACAGCCACTCTAAAATTCTGAATAACGACAACTTTTGTGAGAAATTTCAGCAACATCTCCCCACAAACAACCACAAGTGCACAATGACCATAATTTCATAGATAATACATGGATGATTAGAGGTTCAACATAAGTCGATAAAACAACATCCGAAGTTACAAATACATGTAACAAATTGAATCTAATACTTTTGGTTTTTTCGGTTCTTTCGGTTCTTTGGAGTGTAGAACCGAAAATATCTTATTTATTTCGGTTCTCAAAAAACCAGAACCGAATTTCATAACGGTTCCTTCGGTTCGGTTAGTTCGGTTTCGATTCTCTGTTATTTCGGTTCGGTTTCTCGGTTCCGGTTCTTTTTGCTCAGGCCTAATCATCCCTTAAACGCTCCTTTCCCACCTCTACACATGTATGACCGCCTCGCATGCGTTCGAGTGTCATGCAGGCCCACCTCATCGTCTCGGGTGCTTATGCAAGTTTTATTATAGTTATGGATGGGTGGTTTATTGTGGAGTTTCTAAATACCAAACTACATCACATCCACTTTTAACAAGTTGTTTGTTTTACATTGTCACGCTAGATGGAAATGCAATGGAATTTTCAGTACTCGGATTCGCATTATGTTTCTTTGTAATAAAAACTATGCTTCACCTATAAGGGCCTGATTGGGAACTATGTTTCTCAAAACCACAGTTTATTGTATGTCATGACATATCTATGGTATATTTTACATCAGTCCAATCTAACACCTGTTTGGAGACACAATATTTTAGTTATAGTGTAGAAGAGAAGACTGCAGTTATGTGCAAACAAAAAACTGTGATCTAGACCAAAAAAAATTTTGACCTCAAAAATAGCATGGTATTAGTAAAACTATGGTTTAAAATATAGAGTTTTTAGATGTGCTTCCAAACGCCTCTTAATCTAAAATACCATGGAATGTTCAAATATCGTGGTATTGTCTTGGGACTAAGAAAATAATATGTTCCCAAACACGTCCTAAGTAATGTCAGACATGACCGATATTTTTGGTCGGCTCAAATCTTAATTTTATTATTATTATTATTATCATTTGCTCTATAATTTCATGAGAACTTTAGAAAGAAATATGTTTGGTTTTTTTTATTGTCATTAGCTATGTCGCTTTGTTGTTGTGTTGCGAGATTTCTAGTTAAACAGTTCCGCTCTGTATCGAGGATGGGTTGTAGGCCTGCACTACCAGTATTAGAAGTATTTTTTTATCGCTATACATGTCCAAGTGAACGCACTACTAGTATTATAAGTATTTTTATCGCTATACATGTCTAAATGAACTCTATACATGTCCAAGTGAGGGTACCTCAAATGAAAAGAAGCGCCACATAAAATTCTTACTATGGAGTTTTATCCTCTACAATTGTATGGAGTTTCATATTCTTACTATAGAGTTTCATCTTCTACAACTGTATGAAATTTCATATTCTACAAGGGCTAGTTTGGCAACCTATTTTTCTGTTTTCTAAATTAATTCATTTTCTGTGGAAAAAATAGAAAACGAAAATAGAGGTTCAAACTAGCCCTACAAATATTTTTTTATACATGACAAGTGTATAAAAATACCAGAGTTTCATATACAACTACTAGAAAAAATTATCGTTATACATGTCAACCAAATGAATCACCGTATAATATTTTCTATAACTGAACCAAATGAATCACCGGGTACTATTTTCTATAACTGATCGCACAGATTTCAACTTGTGTGTGGTTGACGTGATCGGACTTTATCATTTATAGGTATAAATTATTTCAGAAACCATTTCAAGGCCCATCAGCAAAACAAGAGAAAAATTAATCAACTTGGTTGGGGTGCACAAGGCTTGGGCTGTAGTGCAACGCCCAACCGACACTTAAAAACCCAGTAGCAAAATTTAATTTTGACTTGGTTGGAGTGCGCCAGGCTTGGGCTGTAGTGCAACGCCCAAGCGACACGTGAGGGCTCCAGTAGCAAGCTACTGTAGTGAGCCCTCTCCCACAAAAAATAAATTTAATATCGAAGTGAGCACATGGTCCACATATCAGATATTAAACTGATAAGAACAGATACTACACTTGATCTTAGCCAAAAGGCCGAGAAAGGTATGATTTGCTACGACGTCCAACTTCTTCTTTTATAAGCCTCCTCTGGCTCCACTCGCCCACAGCCTCCGGGGTGGCACTAAACTGAGACGCGCTCCAGCTCCACTCACCGGTCACCACTGTTGAGAACTACGTTACCACGGATCACCAGATCCACTCCCTTCCCTCCCGTCAGCAGTAGAGGCGCAAGAAGATGTAGAGAACCCGTCTCCCTTCCCATAAGCACGACAGAGGAAACACACGAGACACTGGATATAGGGTTGGGCCTCTGGCCTCTTTCTGATCTCTGTAATATGAAGGGATGTACGGGTTCCTTATATAGAGATGTAAGACCCCTCAGAGACAAAGCAGGTATTTGCCTACATAACCCTAACTAGGGTTACTTAACACTCCCCCTTGGGCGAATACCGCGACCAACACATGCCTCGTTAAAACTTCGAAAAACCCAGTGGGAAAAATATGGAGAAAGAGAGCATGGTGATACAAATTGCATTTGCACTTTGTTGCCTTGTTAAAAACTTCATGTGAGAAACTTCAAGAAAACTCACAAAGGGAAAAAGAGTACAACAGCTGTCATCGGGACAGATTTCGATCCTCTAAGATCTAGATTCTATCGAATCTTCTACAAGGGCTAACTTTTAGAAATGTGCTCCCCCTGATCCTTGCAAAACCGTATCAATAAGGCAAAACATCTTTTTCTATAAGTATATGCACATAAAGATTTAGCAAACGGATTGCATATCCTTGCAAGGACTATTTCAGGAACTTTACCTCTACTCACTTCTAGGATATACGAGGTAAGTGCACGTATCAATATAAATAAGCCACTTTGATTGATGGTGTTCGATCGACTAGATCTATATATTTGATAGAAAGTTCCATAAAGGTTCACATATTGATCATCAAGCTCACGCCTTCAGGGCATAGAATATGACATTTATTGTCTCACGGTTGTGATCAATATAAGCATTCGCTCCCCCTGACGATGACATCTGTCAAAGTATTTATCCCTCATAACTCAAACATATTCTTCAAGATATATGTCTCATTGTTCATCTGGAATAACGAGAATGAATGAGGTTGGGGTGCTACCATTTTCTATCTTACACGACAATTTATACATAGTTGTGCAAAGTAAATAACATGTCCTTCAATAGGACTTAGGGGATAATATAGTTGCAATAGTACATATTCTAAATATGACACATCGCTCGAGGCGTTCATCCATTGCAACATCTATGATGGTGTACCAAAAGTCCATCTAAGATCGTAATCCATCAGGGATTTTTCATCGATCAGATACATCGTTATAGTCTGTCATTCTAGCAGAATGGGGATATTTTGCCAGTAACACCTAAACCTTATAGGTTTCTGCCATCAGGGCTTTAGAGGATACCGTAATTCCACATCTAGTGGAAATTACCATGAGTAAAACTCATGGAATGCACATGTGCTTATTCGGTGAACTTCAAGTCCTTTGGTACCTCATCTTATTCTTTTTCAGGTCTATATGGGTCTTTATCCCTTTATAGGGATTATCAATCTTTGGTGTTTAACATAGACTTTATTTCTTCTGGAAAGGTTCCATTAAGGAACTATAATCTCATCTAGGAGATATTCTCTCTACATAGGAGAGTGTTCATTCGTCAAAAATGTATTATTCGGTACGAGATTTATATGTTGCATATTTATAATTCAAAGATATGAGTCCTCCTAGGATCTCATGACGAATCTTCAGAATCCTATTAACTGCATATTTTAATTCATGTCATTTGCCAGATATATTACATAGCGGAACAGTGTTTATTCAACACATACGTGGGATGGGTCTCTCACAAGACCACTTGAACCATCGCATTCACCACACATTATTTCAATAGTGCCCATAAATGTCCGAACTTCAAGCTCGTGACTTTCATTTTGCGATTATTGGTTCAGCCTCGATTGCATTTATCAATGACCCGATAAGAGAGCTTCAAGCACTCATGCCTAGGACTTTGTTTTGGATCCCTTTGCAATCTAAAGAGGCAAGATAGGTGTCGACATATTTGTCTCCCACATTTAATAATGATCTCCGTCATTTCCCAAAATGAAAGATTCATTGTTCCGTATTCCCAGCACAATGATATTGCGCACATTGCTAGGAATTTCATCATCAAGATGAACCTCTTTGTGAGGCAAATCACCATCAGGGTGAATTAATCGAAGGAGAGTTATCACAGACCACGTGAATCTGCAATTAGAACATATGCTTTGACTAAGGCTGATGGATCATATTCGCAGGCATCCCCGAGAATAGATCAAATGCCAATAAGTCAAATGTGGATATTATATTAATCCCGGGTATATCCACATCTACATCAGGTAGAAGCATTCAGACCAATATGGTTACTTCTCAACGATTTCTGGCAAACTCCATATACACAGGAGTACACACCGAACGACAGGTTTAGTTTGGCTTTTGTGCGTTTAATAGAATATTGAGGCATTACACTATATGGGCATTCCTCCCCCTAATGCCGAGATGTTCTAAAAGCATACAGATAAAATCTCCAACCACAATTATCCAGTTGTGGCCAATGTATGCTATTGTGGTGATTTATTTGGGAAATTTTACGCACATTATAGATAAGGGTTTTATGCAGTGAGCTTTTGACTTAGATTAATGCAGTAGCATGAATACTGCATCTTTTTCCTTCAATGTTGAAGGTTTAGTCTCAACTTCCAGTGAGACGCGCAACAACAAGTTGCTTCATGGTTACAATTCTGCAAACTTATTGTTATTACTACCAAATACACAGTCAATCATTAAGATTTAGACTGATATGCGTAACACTATGTTATCCATAAGGGTCCTTCAGGGGGCTCATGCATACCATTCGTCATTTAGAGCTATTAGTTGACTTCAGATCAACAAGTAAAATGACCATCAGGATGTAACTCTCACAAAGACATTCACTGGTTGCATTGTGCTTTGAGGCACATAGGAAAATGTGTGTGTTTATATTGGTAGTAAAGTGCACGACATCAGGCCAATGCTGCCAAGCAGAGATTTTTATGTGCAGGAATGTATAGTCCAGCTCGTTTTATCATTGCCCATGGTTTACCCAATTACTCATACCGCTCTGAAATTGGGTATCGATTTATGCAACATTTGTAGGTATAATAATTTTGAGAGAGAACTTATAACAATAATTAATTATTTGTGGTGTTGCCAGCAAGGCAAACATTTCTCCTCATATTATATACAAAATTGTTCTATATAGCATTATTTTGATCTCTTCGTTGTTCAGCAAAAAGAGAAGCTTTGGAATAGAACAGACAAGGCCAATAATTCCTTTTATCTGGGAAAAATCATCTGATTCGTAAGCTTTCGACAAAGCAAATGGAGATTACTGCTTGGCAAGAGCAAAAGAAATACCAATATCCGCCTGGGACTAGTCTTCAACAACAGATAATACTGCTCTCATACGAAGGAGTCATCAAGACTAGGCAGAATACCTCTGGTCTCCATAAGATCTTCATATTTCTATCACAATTTACCATCACTAATAGCTTAGTGGTCAAGAATTATGGATCTTCCGGTGCCAAGGACCAATGACATATTAATGCCCAATTTTGCTTTAAGCTCTGTAGTGATGTGGGATTTTTTGGCTATTTTCTACTCTTCTTACTTCTGGTGGATCAGAGATAGATTACAATAAGAATGTCAAAAGGTGGAATCCAATGTAGTTCTGCTACATAAACTCCAAGTATATGTCCATTCAGGACTGACCTTTACCATTTGGCTTAAAAGTATATCATACCAATCAAAGGACTATACCTAGTCAATTCAGCGACTATAAGTATTTACAATTCTGAGAGATGTATGCAACACAAGCATAGAGGTCCTAGATAGGGCGAGTAAAGTGGTTCGACGAGAACACACAATGGTTTTTCACACTGATAGTCGCCTAGAGGGGGGGTGAATAGGGCGAAACTGAAATTTACAAATATAAACTCAACTACAAGCCGGGTTAGCGTTAGAAATAAAATCAAGTCCGAGAGAGAGAGGGTGGAAAACAAATCGCAAGCAAATGAAGAGTGTGACATGCGGATTTGTTTTACCGAGGTTCGGTTCTTGCAAACCTACTCCCCGTTGTGGAGGCCACAAAGGCCGGGTCTCTTTCAACCCTTCCCTCTCTCAAACGGTCCCTTGGACCGAGTGAGCTTCTCTTATCAAATCACATGGGAATCAAACTTCCCGCAAGGACCACCACATGATTGGTGTCTCTTGCCTTAATTACAAGTGAGTGTTTAATCACAAGAAAGAATGCGAAAGAAAAGAAGCGATCCAAGCGCAAGAGCTCAAATGAACACTAAAAATCACTCTCTCTAGTCACTAAGGCTTTGTGTGGAGTTGGGAGAGGATTTGATCTCTTTGGTGTGCTTTGCAATGAATGCTAGCTCTTGTATAGTGGTTGGAAGCTGGAAAACTTGGATGCAATGAATGGTGGGGTGGTTGGGGTATTTATAGCCCCAACCACCAAACATGACCGTTGGTGGAGGCTGTCTGTCGAATGGTGCACCGGACAGTCCGGTGCACACCGGACATGTCCGGTGCGCCAGCCACGTCACCAATTCCATTGGGATTCGACCGTTGGAGCTCTGACTTCTGGGCCCGCCTGGATGTCCGGTGCACACCGGACATGTACTGTTCAATGTCCGGTGCGCCAGTATGGGCGTGCCTGACTTCTGCGCGCTTCTGGCGCGCATTGAATGCGCCTGCAGATGACCGTTGGCGCGAAGTAGTCGTTGCTCTGTTGGTTCACCGGACAGTCCGGTGTACACCGGACATGTCGGTGAATTATAGCGGAGCAGCCGCTGCGTTTTCCCGAGGCTGGCGAGTTCCGGAGGCTGCTCTTCCTTGGAGCACTGGACACTGTCCGGTGTACACCGGACAGTCCGGTGAATTATAGCGGAGTGCCTCTGGAAATTCCCGAAGGTGGCAAGTTTAAGTTGGAGTCCTCTGGTGCACCGGACACTGTCCGGTGGTGCACCGGACACTGTCCGGTGTACACCGGACAGTCCGGTGTCCCAGACCAGAGGAGCCTTCGGTTGTCCCTTTGCTCCTTTGTTGAATCCAATATTTGATCTTTTTATTGGCTAAGTGTGAACCTTTTACACCTGTATAACTTATACACTAGAGCAAACTAGTTAGTCCGATTATTTGTGTTGGGCAATTCAACCACCAAAATTATTTAGGAACTAGGTGTAAGCCTAATTCCCTTTCAATCTCCCCCTTTTTGGTGATTGATGCCAACACAAACCAAAGCAAATATAGAAGTGCATAGTTGAACTAGTTTGCATAATGTAAGTGCAAAGGTTGCTTGGAATTGAGCCAATATTAATACTTACAAGATATGCATGGATTGTTTCTTTATTTTTAACATTTTGGACCACGCTTGCACCACATGTTTTGTTTTTGCAAAATCTTTTGTAAATCCTTTTCAAAGTTCTTTTGCAACTAGTCAAAGGTAAATGAATAAGATTTTGAAAAGCATTTTCAAGATTTTAAAGTTTCTCCCCCTGTTTCAAATGCTTTTCCTTTGACTAAACAAAACTCCCCCTAAATGAGATCCACCTCTTAGTGTTCAAGAGGGTTTTGATATATCATTTTTGAAATACTGTTTTCTCCCCCTTTTGAACACAAGAAGATACCAATTGAAAATACTCTTTGAAAAACTAAGTTTTTGAAATTGGTGGTGGTGCGGTCCTTTTGCTTTGGGCTCATACTTTCTCCCCCTTTGGCATGAATCGCCAAAAATGGAATCATTAGAGCCCTTTAGAACTACTCTCTCCCCTTTGGTCATAAATAAATGAGTGAAGATTATACCAAAGATGGAGTCCTTGTGCTTTGTGCTCATGCTTTCTCCCCCAAGAATGGAGAGTGACTTAGAGCGACGGCGAAGGATGAGTTACGGAGTGGAAGCCTTTGTCTTCGCCGAAGACTCCAATTCCCTTTCAATACACCTATGACTTGGTTCGAAATAGACTTGAAAACACACGTCTTCGCCGAAGACTCCAATTCCCTTTCCATTCTTGGGGGAGAAAGCATGAGCACAAAGCACAAGGACTCCATCTTTGGTATAATCTTCACTCATTTATTTATGACCAAAGGGGAGAGAGTAGTTCTAAAGGGCTCATACTTTCTCCCCCTTTGGCATGAATCGCCAAAAATGGAATCATTAGAGCCCTTTAGAACTACTCTCTCCCCTTTGGTCATAAATAAATGAGTGAAGATTATACCAAAGATGGAGTCCTTGTGTTTTGTGCTCATGCTTTCTCCCCCAAGAATGGAGAGTGACTTGGAGCGACGGCGAAGGATGAGTTACGGAGTGGAAGCCTTTGTCTTCGCCGAAGACTCCAATTCCCTTTCAACACACCTATGACTTGGTTTGAAATAGACTTGAAAACACATTAGTTATAGCATATGAAAGAGATATGATCAAAGGTATGTAAAAAGAGCTATGTGTGCAAATCAACAAAAGAAGTTCCTAGAATCAAGAATATTTAGTGTTAATCAAGTGGGTTGGTAAAGATATCGGCTAATTGATCTTTAGTGTTAATGTAAGAAATCTCGATATCTCCCTTTTGTTGGTGATCCCGTAAAAAGTGATACCGAATAGCTATGTGCTTAGTGCAGCTATGCTCGACGGGATTATCCGCCATCTTGATTGCACTCTCATTATCACATAGCAAAGGGACTTTGGTAAACTTGTAACCGTAGTCCCGCAGGGTTTGCCTCATCCAAAGCAATTGCACGCAACAGTGGCCTGCGGCAATGTACTCGGCTTCGACGGTGGAAAGAGCGACCGAATTTTGCTTCTTTGAAGCCCAAGACACCAAGGATCTTCCCAAGAACTGGCAAGTCCCCGATGTGCTCTTTCTATTGATTTTACACCCCGCCCAATCGGCATCCGAATAACCAATCAAATCAAATGTGGATCCCCTAGGATACCAAAGCCCAAACTTAGGAGTATAAGCCAAATATCTCAAGATTTGTTTTATGGCCGTAAGGTGAGCTTCCTTAGGGTCGGCTTGGAATCTTGCACACATGCATACGGAAAGCATAATATCCGGTCGAGAAGCACATAAATAGAGTAAGGAACCTATCATCGACCGGTATACCTTTTGATCCACGGACTTACCTCCCGTGTTGAGGTCGAGATGCCCATTGGTTCCCATAGGTGTCTTGATGGGCTTGGCATCCTTCATTCCAAACTTGGTTAGAATGTCTTGAGTGTACTTCGTTTGGCATAGGAAGGTGCCTTCTTGTATTGTTTCACTTGAAATCCTAAGAAATACTTCAACTCCCCCATCATAGACATCTCGAACTTTTGTGTCATGATCCTACTAAACTCTTCACATGTAGATTCGTTAGTAGACCCAAATATAATATCATCAACATAAATTTGGCATACAAACAAATCATTCTCAAGTGTTTTGGTAAAGAGCGTAGGATCGGCTTTTCCGACTTTGAAGCCATTAGCAATAAGGAAATCTCTAAGGCATTCATACCAAGCTCTTGGGGCTTGCTTGAGCCCATAAAGCGCCTTTGAGAGCTTATAGACATGGTTAGGATACTTAATGTCTTCAAAGCCGGGAGGTTGCTCAACATAGACCTCTTCCTTGATTGGTCCATTGAGGAAGGCACTTTTCACGTCCATTTGATAAAGCTTAAAGCCATGATAAGTAGCATAGGCTAATAATATGCGAATTGACTCAAGCCTAGCTACGGGTGCATAGGTTTCACCGAAATTCAAACCTTCGACTTGGGAGTATCCCTTGGCCACCAGTCGAGCTTTGTTTCTTGTCACCACACCATGCTCATCTTGCTTGTTGCGGAAGACCCATTTGGTTCCTACAACATTTTGATTAGGACGTGGAACTAAATGCCATACCTCATTCCTAGTGAAGTTGTTGAGCTCCTCTTGCATCGCCACCACCCAATCCGAATCTTGGAGTGCTTCCTCTACCCTGTGTGGCTCAATAGAGGAAACAAAAGAGTAATGTTCACAAAAATGTGCAACACGAGATCTAGTAGTTACCCCCTTATGAATGTCGTCGAGGATGGTGTCGACGGGGTGATCTCGTTGGATTGCTTGGTGGACTCTTGGGTGTGGCGGCCTTTGCTCTTCATCCTCCTTGTCTTGATCATTTGTATCTCCCCCTTGATCATTGCCATCATCTTGAGGTGGCTCATTTGCTTGATCTTCTACTTCATCAACTTGAGCTTTATCCTCATTTTGAGTCGGTGGAGATGCTTGCGTGGAGGAGGATGGTTGATCTTGTGCATTTGGAGGCTCTTCGGATTCCTTAGGACACACATCCCCAATGGACATGTTCCTTAGCTCGATGCACGGAGCCTCTTCAACACCTATCTCATCAAGATCAACTTGCTCTACTTGAGAGCCGTTAGTCTCATCAAACACAACGTCACAAGAAACTTCAACTTGTCCGGAGGACTTGTTAAAGACTCTATATGCCCTTGTGTTTGAATCATATCCTAGTAAAAAGCCTTCTACAGTTTTAGGAGCAAATTTGGATTTTCTACCTCTTTTGATAAGAATAGAGCATTTGCTACCAAAAACTCTAAAATATGAAATATTTGGCTTTTTACCGGTTAGGAGTTCATAGGATGTCTTCTTGAGGATTCGATGTAGATACAACCGGTTGATGGCGTAGCAGGCGGTGTTGACCGCCTCGGCCCAAAACCGATCCGAAGTCTTGTACTCATCAAGCATGGTCCTTGCCATGTCCAATAGAGTTCGATTCTTCCTCTCCACTACACCATTTTGTTGTGGTGTGTAGGGAGAAGAGAACTCATGCTTGATGCCCTCCTCCTCAAGGAAGCCTTCGATTTGAGAGTTCTTGAACTCCGTCCCGTTGTCGCTTCTAATTTTCTTGATCCTTAAGCCGAACTCATTTTGAGCCCGTCTCAAGAATCCCTTTAAGGTCTCTTGGGTTTGAGATTTTTCCTGCAAAAAGAATACCCAAGTGAAGCGAGAATAATCATCCACTATTACAAGACAATACTTACTCCCACCGATGCTTATGTAAGCAATCGGGCCGAATAGATCCATGTGGAGTAGCTCAAGCGGCCTGTCGGTCGTCATGATGTTCTTGTGTGGATGATGAGCACCAACTTGCTTTCCTGCCTGACATGCGCTACAAATCCTGTCTTTCTCAAAATGAACATTTGTTAGTCCTAAAATGTGTTCTCCCTTTAGAAGCTTATGAAGATTCTTCATCCCAACATGGGCTAGTCGGCGGTGCCAGAGCCAACCCATGTTAGTCTTAGCAATTAAGCATGTGTCGAGTTCAGCTCTATCAAAATCTACTAAGTATAGCTGACCCTCTAACTCACCCTTAAATGCTATTGAATCATCACTTCTTCTAAAGACAGTGACACCTACATCAGTAAAGAGACAGTTGTAGCCCATTTTGCATAATTGAGATACGGAAAGCAAATTGTAATCTAAAGAATCTACAAGAAAAACATTGGAAATAGAATGGTCAGGAGATATAGCAATTTTACCCAATCCTTTGACCAAACCTTGGTTTCCATCCCCGAATGTGATTGCTCGTTGGGGATCTTGGTTTTTCTCGTAGGAGGAGAACATCTTCTTCTCCCCTGTCATGTGGTTTGTGCACCCGCTGTCGATTATCCAACTTGAGCCCCCGGATGCATAAACCTACAAAACAAGTTTAGTTCTTGACTTTAGGTACCCAAATGGTTTTGGGTCCTTTGGCATTAGATACAAGAACTTTGGGTACCCAAACACAAGTCTTTGACCCCTTGTGTTTGCCCCCAACATATTTGGCAACTACTTTGCCGGATTTGTTAGTCAACACATAAGATGCATCAAAAGTTTTAAATGAAATACTATGTTCATTTGATGCACTAGGAGTTTTCTTCTTAGGCAACTTAGCACGAGTTGGTTGCCTAGAGCTAGATGTCTCACCCTTATACATAAAAGCATGGTTAGGGCCAGAGTGAGACTTCCTAGAATGAATTCTCTTAATTTTGTCCTCGGGATAACTGGCAGGGTATAAAATGTAACCCTCGTTATCCTGAGGCATGGGAGCCTTGCCCTTAACAAAGTTAGACAAGTTTTTAGGAGGGGCATTAAGTTTGACATTGTCTCTCCTTTGGAAGCCAATGCCATCCTTGATGCCAGGGCGTCTCCCATTATAGAGCATACTTCTAGCAAATTTAAACTTTTCATTTTCTAAGTTATGCTCGGCAATTTTAGCATCTAATATTGCTATATGATCATTTTGTTGTTTAATTAAAGCCATGTGATCATGAATAGCATTGATATCAACATCTCTACATCTAGTACAAATAGAAGTGTGCTCAACGGTAGATGTAGAGGGTTTGCAAGATTTTAGTTCTACAACCTTAGCATGCAACATATCATTCTTACTTCTAAGGTCGGAAATAGTGGTATTGCAAACATCAAAATCTTTAGCCTTAGCAAATAATTTCTCATTCTCATCTCTAAGGCTAGTAAGAGAAATATTCAACTCATCAATCCTAGCAAGTAAATCAACATTGTCATTTCTAAGATTGGAAGTTGAATCAATACAAACATGAGAATCAACCTTAGCAATTAATCTAGCATTTTCATTTCTAAGGTTGTCAATAGTCTCATGGCAAGTGCTTAGCTCACTAGACAATTTTTCACATTTTTCAACTTGTAGAGCATAAGCATTTTTAACCTTAACATGTTTCTTATTTTCCTTAATTAGGAAGTCCTCTTGGGAATCCAAAAGGTCATCCTTTTCATGGATAGCACTAATTAATTCATTTAATTTTTCTTTTTGTTCCATGTTAAGGTTGGCAAAAGGGTACGCAAATTATCTTCCTCATCACTAGCATTATCATCACTAGAGGACTCATATCTAGTGGAGGATTTAGATTAACCTTCTTCTTTTTGCCGTCCTTTGCCATGAGGCACTTGTGGCCGACGTTGGGGAAGAGGAGTCCCTTGGTGACGGCGATGTTGGCGGCGTCCTCGTCGTCGGAGGAGTCGCTTGAGCTTTCGTCGGAGTCCCACTCCCGACAAACATGGGCATCGCCGCCCTTTTTCTTGTAGTACCTCTTCTTCTCCTTTCTTCTCCCCTTCTTGTCGTCGCCCCTGTCACTATCACTTGATAATGGACATTTAGCTATAAAGTGACCGGGCTTACCACACTTGTAGCAAACTTTCTTGGAACGGGATTTGTAATCCTTCCCCTTTCGTTGCTTGAGGATTTGGCGAAAACTTTTAATGATTAAAGCCATCTCCTCGTTGTCGAGCTTCGAAGCGTCAATTGGTTGTCTACTTGGTGTAGACTCCTCCTTCTTCTCCTCCGTCGCCTTGAAAGCCACCGGTTGTGCTTCGGACGTGGAGGGATCATCAAGCTCATTGATCTTCTTTGAGCCCTTGATCATACATTCAAAGCTCACAAAATTCCCGATAACTTCCTCGGGGGTCATTGATGTATATCTAGGATTACCACGAATTAATTGAACTTGAGTGGGGTTAAGGAAGATGAGTGATCTAAGAATAACCTTAACCACCTCGTGGTCATCCCATTTCTTGCTCCCGAGGTTGCGCACTTGGTTCACCAAGGTTTTGAGCCGGTTGTACATATCTTGTGGCTCCTCCCCTTGGTGAAGACGGAAGCGACCGAGCTCCCCCTCGATCGTCTCCCGCTTGGTAATCTTGGTGAGTTCATCACCCTCGTGCGCGGTCTTGAGTAAGTCCCAAATCTCCTTTGCATTCTTCAACCCTTGCACTTTGTTGTATTCCTCCTTGCTTAGAGAGGCGAGGAGTATGGTTGTAGCTTGAGAGTTGAAGTGCTCGATTTGGGCTACTTCATCCTCATCACAGTCTTCATCCCCTACGGATGGTACCTGTGCACCAAACTCAACAACATCCCATATGCTTTTGTGGAGTGAGGTTAGATGAAAACGCATTAAATCACTCCACCTAGCGTAATCTTCACCATCAAATGTTGGTGGTTTCCCTAATGGGATGGAAAGCAAAGGTGTATGTTTGGAAATGCGAGGGTAGCGTAGGGGGATCTTACTATACTTCTTGCGCTCTTGGCGCTTAGAAGTGACGGATGCCGCGTCGGAGCCGGAGGTGGATGGCGATGAAGAATCGGTCTCGTAGTAGACCACTTTCCTCATCCTCTTTTTCTTGCCCCCACTCCGACGCGTCTTGTGAGAAGAGGATTTCTCCTTTTGGTGTGAAGAAGACTTTTTCTCCTTCCCTTTGGAGGAGTTCTTCTTCTCCTTTCTCTTGGTGCGGGACTCTTCCGATGAAGTGCTCCCGTGGCTTGTAGTGGGCTTTTCGCCGGTCTCCATCTCCTTCTTGGCGTGATCTCCCGACATTACTTCGAGCGGTTAGGCTCTAATGAAGCACCGGGCTCTGATACCAATTGATAGTCGCCTAGAGGGGGGGTGAATAGGGCGAAACTGAAATTTACAAATATAAACTCAACTACAAGCCGGGTTAGCGTTAGAAATAAAATCAAGTCCGAGAGAGAGGGTGGAAAACAAATCGCAAGCAAATGAAGAGTGTGACACGCGGATTTGTTTTACCGAGGTTTGGTTCTTGCAAACCTACTCCTCGTTGTGGAGGCCACAAAGGCCGGGTCTCTTTCAACCCTTCCCTCTCTCAAACGGTCCCTTGGACCGAGTGAGCTTCTCTTCTCAAATCACTTGGGAATCAAACTTCCCGCAAGGACCACCACACGATTGGTGTCTCTTGCCTTAATTACAAGTGAGTGTTTGATCACAAGAAAGAATGCGAAAGAAAAGAAGCGATCCAAGCGCAAGAGCTCAAATGAACACTAAAAATCACTCTCTCTAGTCACTAAGGCTTTGTGTGGAGTTGGGAGAGGATTTGATCTCTTTGGTGTGCTTTGCAATGAATGCTAGCTCTTGTATAGTGGTTGGAAGCTGGAAAACTTGGATGCAATGAATGGTGGGGTGGTTGGGGTATTTATAGCCCCAACCACCAAACATGACCGTTGGTGGAGGTTGTCTGTCGAATGGTGCACCGGACAGTCTGGTGCACACCAGACATGTCCGGTGCGCCAGCCACGTCACCAATTCCGTTGGGATTCGACCGTTGGAGCTCTGACTTCTGGGCCCGCCTGGATGTCCGGTGCACACCGGACATATACTGTTCAATGTCCGGTGCGCCAGAATGGGCGTGCCTGACTTCTGCGCGCTTCTGGCGCGCATTGAATGCGCCTGCAGATGACCGTTGGCGTGAAGTAGCCGTTGCTCTGTTGGTTCACCGGACAGTCCGGTGTACACCGGACATGTCCGGTGAATTATAGCGGAGCAGCCGCTGCGTTTTCCCGAGGCTGGCGAGTTCCGGAGGCCGCTCTTCCTTGGAGCACCGGACACAGTCCGGTGAATTATAGCGGAGTGCCTCTGGAAATTCCCGAAGGTGGCAAGTTTAAGTTGGAGTCCTCTGGTGCACCGGACACTGTCCGGTGGTGCACCGGACACTGTCCGGTGTACACCGGACAGTCCGGTGTCCCAGACCAGAGGAGCCTTCGGTTGTCCCTTTGCTCCTTTGTTGAATCCAATATTTGATCTTTTTATTGGCTAAGTGTGAACCTTTTACACCTGTATAACTTATACACTAGAGCAAACTAGTTAGTCCGATTATTTGTGTTGGGCAATTCAACCACCAAAATTATTTAGGAACTAGGTGTAAGCCTAATTCCCTTTCACACACAAACATTATGAAAAAAATTCTCAGAATTACCTTTCGATGTACTCGCAACTTCGTGTTGCTAAGATACTAGCCATTTATCTCAAAGTTCACTTCATGCCGTTCAGCGACAAATAGCAATGTTCCAACATCTAGTTAAGCAATGTATGACTGAGATTCTAGCATTTATTCATCTGATAAGGTCTTATTGCTTACTAATAAAATCCCAATTTGTGATGTTTTCTGTGCCAAAAAGGCTTTCATGCATTAATATTGAATTTCTTCAGGTTACTTCGGGTAAAACATTATGCACGAGGAGAGAGCAGAGATTTAACTTATCTATGTTTCATTGTATTTCGATTTAATTTCCCAGATTATTCAAGCACTATAGAGCTTGATATAGTTGTTATGACCACTTGGCAATATAAATAAATATATGATGCCACACAACACAAGCAAAAAAAATATAGAGCTAAACAAAATTGTTTACGAAGGTTGCGCATAATGTAACTTTAGAGCTTGAACGAACCACCACAATCCACGCGAGTACAAGCTCTATCGTATCTGACGTCAATGCGTGTGTGGCCAGCTAGGCTACGACAACGTAACAAGCCTCTATGACAAGCGCAACAGGCGCAGTTGTGGCTCGGTAATTGGGGTACACGATAAGTCCATGCAACATGCGCAACATGCGCAATTGTGGCTCGATGATCACGACAGACGGACAGTGCCTACAGGGCATGCGAAAAATACGTGACTCGGTGATGGCGGTCCGACTCAACCGGAGCGGTCCGACAAAACGAGAGTGCGACATAGCAATCACATGACACAGCCAAGTTCGTACGACACAAATACTGCATCATGTTGCCAGGGCGCAGCCAATGCCTTAACTCAACCGATTAATAACGTAGTCCGATCGACGTGTCTGAGTACCCACTATACAATTTAATCGCTCGGTGTGAGATTGAAAGCTCAACGCGACACAAATATGTCTAGCGATTTAAGTATGCACAATTGCACATTATAGCCTTCACATATTTTAATAATTTCTGTCAATTATCTACTACGAGAAATAAAACAGAAAAATAATACTAGAATTAATGCATGGACATACCACATCACATGTAAAAGGTATGTTTCCATTTTTAAACATGCATTTTTTCTACTATTTATTTATTATGGGAAGTAATTAATTAATATATAAACTGAAATATGAAACAATCTTTATTCTCTCTCTTTTTTGTGTTATCAGCGAAACTAATCTACGGTGGTTCCTTTTCATTTAATCCACCCACCAACAGCTCGCACCATATTCATTGGCTACCTTCGGCCGCATGACCCGCGCACAAGCAGTCAAAGTCTGAAAACGACGCAATTTTTTCTCAATAAATTGCTACAGCGACCAACGGAAAGCATGCAACTGTGTGAATAGAGAGTGGTAGGGATGGTCCGTGGGCGTCAGATGCGCTGCATGCGACCATGCAATTTTTTGATAGTCTCACAAGAAACATCCCATGCCATCCCGAGGAAAACGGATCCCCTTGCATGCAACCATTAGCTTGCGACGACGGATCGCATAGGCAGAGGGCTTCAGATCAACGACCGGACGGCTAGCCCGGGCTTGCTCTCAGGCCATAGCCAACATCTGGTGTCCCGCCTAAACAGGAACACACGTACAGAATTGGCCTGTCGCTAACAGCACGACTATCCCTGTGCCCCAGACTCCACGGGGCCTTTACCAAACTCGGCGGCGATGCTGCTGCCAATGTGCCATTGTCGACGCGAGCAATTAGGCGAGCCACCAGGGCGCCGCACGTGCCGCCGATTCTGCGTCAATCGGGTGAGTGAAGGGAGGGCCAGCGGAGGCAAAGCCACGTCCGCGCCTAGTTTCTTCAGGAAACTTTTTTTTCTTCTTCGCCGCAAAGGTTAGATTGGAAAGTGAATTACATATCCAATCTAAAAAATTTACATACCACTCGATTGCGTAGAGGGAATCGAAGGCTGTCGCGTAGGACAGTTCGGCTAGGCCGAGAGACCTGCCGGTTTGACGAAGAGTTGATGCAGATCTGATCCACAGCAACGTCGAGGTAGAGCGTGCTGATAACGTGTTGAGAACTACGTTACCACGGATCACCAGATCCACTCCCTTCCATCCCGTCAGCAGTAGAGGCGCAAGAAGATGTAGAAAACCCGTCTCCCTTCCCATAAGCACGACAGAGGAAACACACGAGACACTGGATATAGGGTTGGGCCTCTGTCCTCTTTCTGATCTCCGTAATATGAAGGGATATACGAGTTCCTTATATAGAGATGTAAAACCCCTCAGAGACAAACATGTATTTGCCTACATAACCCTAACTAGGGTTACTTAACAACCCCACGCACACACGCAGGCACGTCGCGAACTTCTAGTATTTTGGCAGCGGACCGCTGTGGAAATGTGCTCGCCAAGGCCCATCAATAGCTAGCCCACCTAAGAATCCGTCGGGCCTGATTGATGCGGCTTCTTCGTCCCGCCTTCGCCCTGCCTGCGGACGCCCCTCTCCTCCTCCGCGCCTGCAGGTCCACCTCCCACGCGTTCCTGTGCCACGCGCCCACGCCCACCTCCTCAATTCGGGCCACCTGGCCGCCTCCCCGCTGCCGCGCTGCGGCTCTCCAACCTCATCGGCCTCGCGTCCCTCCCGCCGCCGCCGCGCTCGCTTGCGCCGTCTTCGCGCGCCTCCCGGAGCCCACCGCCCGCGACCCATTCCCCTGGAACACGTAGGTCCGCCTCCACGCTCCCGCGTCGCGCTGCTCTACTTCGCGCGGATGCGCCATTGCGGCGTGTGGCCGGACGCCTACACGTTCCTCGCTGTCCCCAAGGCATGCGGCCGCGCCCCTGGCTGCAGCGCCGGACTCCTGGTTCACGCCGAGGCCGTGAGGAGGTCTGGGCGCGGACCCCTTCAGTCTTCGCTGTGAACGCGCTCATCAGCTTCTACTGTAGGATCCTGGACTACCGCTTGGGGAGACAACGTGTTCTACGAGGCAGGCGGGGTCTCATGGAACTGCATAGTCTCTGGGTACGTCGGGTGCCGGGAGATGGGGCTCGTGCAGGAGCTGTTCGACGAAATGCCACAGAGAGACGCGTTCTCTTGGGAGTCTCGATCGATGGGTATGGTTGGAAGCAAGGTGGTGCTGGTGTGGACCTTGCACGCGAGTTGTCTGATCAAATGCCCAAGAGGAATTTCGTGTGCTGGAACTTGATGATCGATGGTGATGCCGGACAAGGAAGGATGCATTAAGCGAGGCCGCTGTTTGAGGAAACAGTGATCTTGTGGACCATTTTCATTGATGGGCATGTCAAGTGTGGGGAGGCCAATGAGGCTTTGGTTTGGAGTATTTTCAAAGTATGCGGCGGCGGTGGCGGTCGCTGCGGTGGGGGTTGTCAGTACTTGTGCTCAGCTGGGTGCTTTGGAGCAAGGAAGATCTGGTGTTGTGGCGCAGACAGCTTTGATAGACATGTACATGAAATGTGGGCGCTTGGATCTTGCCATGTTGGCCTTTGGAAGCATGGCTGAGAGGAGTGTGGTCACTTGGAATGTGATTATTGTTGGACATGCAACTCATGGTTATGGTCTGGATGCTGTCATGTTGTTTCATCCAAAGGAGGCAGAAAGGGTTACAGTGGATGATCTTAGTGTAATTGCCATCCTGACTGCTTTGCACACATGCTGGCTTGGTCTCAGAGGGTTTTGTGAATGTAGGTGGCTTTACACTTTTGGCTGCAGTTGTTTACTCCTTTTAGTCAGTTTTCAAATGCATCGTGCAGTGGAGTAGCCACTTGTGGATTGTGGGATTTAAAAGTGGTTTTGGCCTTTGAAGAACAGGTTTAGTTCTAACTAAGAACTGTCTGCACTTATGTACGTTGTTCTTTATTTCATCACTTCATCAGAGTGAAGATACATGAAGTTCAGATTTCAGAATGAAGATTTCAACTGAGAAGTGTCTGCACTTATGTACGTTGGTTGGCACTCGTGTTTTTTCTATAAGAGTTTTTAATATAAAGTCATGTGTCTCGTGTAGTCGTGTTTGATCCATATTCTGCATTATTTGCTAACAGGAGATGGGTAGCATCATATCCCATAAATATCGAGGTTCTTTTTTCATTCGGTATTACTGCTTTTGGAAACATTGCATATAAATTCCATGCATCTTGCGCATGTGAGAAATATCAAAACTAATCATTGATCAAATTTATATTTGAAACTTAACCTAGGGAAAATCATGATTTGTTCCTTCTATTGCACTTCACGGTCAATGCTTCTACTATAGTGGTGAGAATGTTTTCAAAATACAACTTTTATTGATTTTTCCATACTAATTTCAAATATTTTCCATTGCCTTTTTGACTAAAGCATGCAAGATCAAGCTCAGCCCAAAATATGCCTCAAGAAAGAAAGAGACATGAACTTGAAATGGAAATACACACAAAGGATATACTAGGTATGTGTCCGTGCGTTGCGACGGAACACAAATTAACGAGCCTCCAATTGTTTAAGGTTCTAGCGACGGACGGCATGAACACAATAGTGACGGGAGCCCTCATGGGGAACAGTGCATTGTTGCAGAGAAACGCGAGCCTGAACGCAATACGGGCTCCATCGTCGTGTTGCGGGGCTGCCATTGCCACGAGCTCCATATATAAAATGGGTTGTTCAGATCATAATAATTAAAACAATGATGTGCCAAGACTTTTGCTACTACACTCAAAGACTCATACAATATTGACAGTGCATTGTTGCAACAGAAACATATAATACTACGATAACTTATATACAAAATGTGTGTTATATTGTTATGATAAAATGTTTCATAATCTATTTGTGGGCTATTTTAATTTAGCTGTTTCACTACTACCAATTCCCCCACATGGCCATAACTTGTAGAAAGAGATAGCTAATGGTAATCATACATAATACTGTTTTGCCAATTATGTTATATGTAATAAAAATCATAGAAAAAGATAAAATTGCTAAGAAGGTGGTACGGAGAAAATTAAAATAGGATCAGATGTGAACCACCTCCACGATAACATGTCTTTACCAGAATATATTTGCATCACAAAAGAATATATGAATTACCAATCCAGTCTTGCGCCTCGTTTTGTTTAATAATTAATTCATAAAAGATGTGTTGTTGTCAAACAGTAGAGAGAACATAGAATTAGAAAATGGTTCGACTAACTTTAACAGAACTTCGTAGATTACAAGAGAATGAACATATCCATGAGGGATGATAAGGTCTTCCTTCATATAAAGTAGATTCTCAACTCAAGTTGTCCATACTTCACGAATTTCATGGACAAGCTGTTGTTGCATAGCCATTACGAATTCTCCATTGGTGTCACCTTAAAGGACCTGGCATCATGATAGGTTGTGTTTTCATTGTACAGTCCACATATAAAAAACTTCGAGCAAGCAAATAATAAGCATGTTCATCATTTGTTAGAAATTAACATGGATAACTCTCTTGTGCCCAGTCCCATCCCGGTAAGAGTAAGTAACTGGAACTCTAGAGGTGGTTCATCTAGAATGTGACATAAAAATGGTTATAAGCTAGGAAGAAATTTTATCCAAAAATTGTGACTTACGGTAGATTGATTAATTTAAAGTTGAGTACTCATATCAGAATGTGGCAGTACTTTCGATCGATTCCTCCTCAAGCAACCATTGTTTCTTTAGTCATTCTCGTTCTGTTTGTTCCCATGTCCCCCTTTCTCTGAAGGATCACTGTTACCAAACAACTTGCAGGTCTAACAAAGATTGGAATGGAGAATCAAACTTTCCTGAGCGGTAGTCATAAACTAACAGAAATACATCTTGACCGCTTACAAATGAAATGTGAAATCACAAGCTATAACCAGCCCACACAAGTTATAATTACTTTATGAAGTTAATATTCATAACTGATAAAATGCAATGACATATAGCCGCCATGTGTTACATACATCCAGAGGAAGGCCACCAACATCACTGGACAAAGATGCCCGTCTTGAGACCCCAGCAGCCATGGGTTCTTTACGACCTGTGCTCAAAGAATTTGACCGACTGGCAGCCAATGAAGTCATTGATGTGGATGGTGTGATGCTATCACCTGTAAGGGATGTGCAAAAATGTTGAGCTTGTGATCTCAGATGATCTTCCACAAGCATCAGAATAACTATTGCATTCTCTGCTAGTGCTACTGAGAGATGAGCAACATTCTGCGCTTGAATTTTTGCTTCTTCATGAGACAAACCCTCAACAGCAAAGGAAAGGGCTTCGAGGAACTAAGCAAAGGTGAAGGCCAAGCGACAGCTTGTAGACCGAGGTACCATGGCTAAGGTGAAGAAGAGAGTACTTGCACTAAGTCGATGAACTAATCAGCTATGAAGAGTTACAACATGTTGATGCATCAGTAAGGTGACTTGAAGCCATGATTTGAACTCATATATGGTGAAATGGCACAAGTCACAGGCTCGATTTGTGTTTGCTTCAAAGGTGAGACAAAGATGTTTGTGATCCTTATGAAGCAACATCATGGAGAAATCACACTTGAGACACCAATGACTCAAGGAGTTTACTTAATTATATTTTATTTGACTTGAGTATAGGAATCGTCGTACTATCAAGGGGGATGCATAAAGAAGGTTGGTGTTGGTACTAAAGCTCAAAATCCTTGATCTAAAACTTCCATTTTACCCTGGTTTCACTTCGGTTTTCTCAAAATCTGTGCAACAGTTCAAAAACCGGTTCAACCGGTTTCTGCACTGTTCCCCTCTGTCACTGCCAGTCTACCAGTCAGTCCTGTCAGAAAAAGTCGTGTGCAGATTTTTGGAAAACCGGTTCAACCGAATTTTGAATCCGGCTCAACCGAATTTAAAACCGGTTGAACCGAATTTTGAATCCGGTTCAACCGAATTTGAAACCGGTTGAACCGAATTTGAAACCGGTTCAACCGAATTTGAGTTCGGCCCAGTCTCCGACTGAGTCCGCCAGTGAACCGAAAACCGACTGGTGGAATCGGGTTCAACCGAATTTGAAACCGGTTCAACCGAATTTCAGTCAGATTTCCCCAACGGCCACCAGCTTTTGAGAGCACCTTTATATACACCTCCCACACTCTTCTCCACACAAGAGCACGACCCAAACTCCATTTCTAACTTGAAGAACTCCTCCCACTCTCTCTCACACATCTCTTGCCTCTCCCATTTCAAATCTTTGGAGAGAAATCTTTGAGTGAGTTTGAGAGCTGCGGTTTTTGTGCTTCATCTCCACATCTCTCTTGCTTTTCTTCATTCGAGCTTTGGTACTACATCGAGTTCTTTGTGGATTCATTACTCTTGGAGCTTCTAGCTCCTATACGACTAGGTGTCTCTTGTGAGTCTCCAAATCTTGTGGAAGACCACAAGAAAGTTTGTATTACCCGCTCGTTTGAGCAAAGATTAGTGTGTGAGCTTGACCTTTGTGGTCGGCAAAGGGAGGACTAGGGTTTAAAGAGACCCGGCTCTTTGTGGGCGCCTCAACGAGGAAGTAGGGCACCTTGGTGGTGTGACCGAACCTCGGGATAAATCTTGTGTCTTTTGTGTTCTTGTTCATTGTGCTTATTCGTGTTCTTCGTTCTCTCACCATTGCGTGGAAGATTTGTTTATATATTTTGGTGTGTGGATTTTGAGAAGTGCCCTTCTCAGATCTACTACTTTGAACCCTGTGGATCAACTAGAACATCTCATTTCCAAAGTTAACTGGGTGAATTTCGAGATCAATTCAGTTTTACCTAGTTTGCTTCTAGTTTTTGTTGAAAAGGTTTTAACTTGCCTATTCACCCCCCCTCTAGGCAACTTTCAATTGGTATCAGAGCCTAATCCTCGTTCTAACGCTTAACCGCGTGAGGAAAGATCATGTCGGGGGGACCAAGAAATGAAAGTGCTTCTAAGCTTGAAAAAGTTGAGATTGTCTCGACTTCATCTTTTGGTGCAGATGTTGATCCTAGGGCAATAGATCTTGCCATGAGAATCGCCGAAAGGATGTTCCTTAAAATGAAGGAAGATGAGGCGAAGAACAAGATTGAAGAAGAAAATGATCGATGGAGACCAAACGACGAATCCACCTCTTCACAAGGTTCGTCTTTCAAATCTACTTCTCATATGTGCTTTATTGCTAATGGGAGTGACAGTGAAAGCGAAAGTGAGGATGAGGAGGAGCAAGAAAGTGATAGTGAAGATGAGGATGATCTTCAACAATTCTTCGCTCAGCTAAGCAAGAAACATCGGATGAGCTTGCTCAAACTCATGAAAAGAGCGGAAGGACAAAAAGAAATGCTTCATAAGCAAGAAGACTTCCTCATCAGAAAAATCGAAGACTTAGAGAAGTTGACCAAAGAGCATGAGAAGCTAAAGTGCTCTCATGATGATTTGGTCCAAAGGTATGAAGACATTTCAATTGAGCAAATTAAAGTTGTTAATCATTCATCATATATTGCTCAATTAGAAAATAAAAATGATATGTTCAAGAACACGATAGAAAGGCTAAATATTGAAAAACTAGCTTTGCAAGAAAAACATGATATGTTTGTGTGCTCTCATAATAAATTTATGGATTCACATATCATGTTAGAAATGGCTCATGAGGTTGTGTTAACTAATTTGAAATCATACCAACCTCACATATGCATATGTACTCAAATAGAAACTATATTATCATGTGTTAACAAATGTTGCTCTCAAGAAAGCCAATCTTCCATTGAGCTAGAAATTTCAGGAATTAGTGATATTTTTATCACACAAGAAAATAAAGAGCTCAAGGAAGAAGTTGGAAGGCTAAGAAAGAGCTTAACTCTTTTGAAGGGAAAGTGTCATGCTCAACCTTCTCAAGATAATCGTGATAATATGGTGAAAAAGCTTGAGAAGGGGACAACCGTAGCATGCACAAAACCCCTTCAAAAGAATACCAAGCTTTCCAAGAAGGACATGAGCAAAATCCATGGTGAGAAAATTAATGCTCATATGATTTGCTCTAACAATGTACCTATGTGCTTCAACAAAGAAAGATCAAAGAGAAGCGATAGGAGGTGCTATGGATGCAAGGAGAAGGGTCATGAAATTGGTTCATGCCCCTGCATGAAGAACCAAGACCTTGCACGATCAAGAAAGATGACCATCAAGAAGGATGAAAGCAAAAGGCAAATGCATTGCAAGGACAAGCACCGCATTTGCTACAATTGCCGTGAAAAAGGTCATCTATTCAAGGTTTGTCCAAAGGGTAAAACACCTAAGCCTAACCTGTCAATACATTCAAATATACTTAGGAGACCCAAATTTGACTCTTGTGCTAGAAAGGTGATGAGTTCACCACATTCTAGGACCAAGGCTATTTGGGTGCCTAAGTCCTTATTGACTAACCTTGATGGACCCATCATGAGATAGGTACCAAAATATACTTAATAAGATTTTGCAGGTACCTAGAGATGATATGAAGCTTTGGGGTGCTTAAGCAGTTTAATTCAATCCTTATCTCAAGCTATCAATCTTACATTGTCTATCCTTTAAGATTGACCCAAAGATGAATTTAATTGTTATATCACTAACTTCATATTCATCTCTAGCAAGAACTTGTGTTGTAGGGAATAAGGATTAACCTTTGTCAAGCAAAATGCCTACAACTAAGGGATATCCAAAGGATGGTAAAAAATAAATCGCTTTTAATTATTATATTCCTTTGTGTCTTTTGTAGCCACATAGGAAAAATGAAGCACATGAGAATGAACTTAAAATAATTTACCTTGCTTTGGAAAGAATCCAATTATATGGTAGATTGCATATTTGTTATTCTTATATGTGGCAATCTACATGCTTTAAATTGATTGTATGTATCTTGTGGCATATTTCAAGTTAATCATCATATTATTGCCATGACCTAGACATAAAGAGTATTATCCCATGTTCTTAAATGAATAGAGTGCTAAGTAAGAAATTCAAATTCTTATAGCACTTACCAAATGGGGAATTCTCTATATGACTAGAGTTGTGAGACTAATGTTTCTATCTAAGTGTTTATGTAGTCTCACAACATGAGAATGTGTTTCCCAAATGGAGTGTGCCATTCAACATTCAAAGAAGATCGAACCAATACTATGTGATGTATTCATTCTTGTTTAAATTGGTTTTGAGTCTTCTTCATTAATCACTCACCATGCTATGAATTAAACTTGCCATGTAAACTTAATTAAATAATCATGCTACTTTCATCTTTTTTTACAATTGATGTTATGCATGATGCTTGTAAGGGTAATTTAGTTCATATCATGAGATTTCCTTGTTTTAGTAACCTTCTTGTCATTCATATACTAGAGGTTGCTAAATAGGAAACTATTGCTTGTGTTACTAATACAATCTCTTTTAAGATATTTAATGGAAATTCATAAGTAGAGATTGTGCTCTTTAAATTGGTAAAATCACTAGCTTTAAAGGTTAATCTTCACCTAAAAGGAAGATTAGGAATGTTCAAGGTAAAGGTATGGAACAAATTGCTTCAATTGGTAGTTGATCAATAGTAGTTCCTTCCAAGTGGCATTCTTTCAATTGGTAATAATATATTCTATGGAAAGGAATGTCAATATGAAGGTTAAATTCCTTTTGGATTAAATTTGTAAATTAATGCATATTGTGAATTCATTGCTCCATGTGCATTAACTTAAAAGGAATTTAATTTATGCCTTTACGCCTCATAAATGATGATTTGTTTGCCATTCATATATAGATATCATCATTCATTAAATACTTCCTTGTACTACTAATACCTCTTTTCAAAGTGTTTTATCGACTAGTTTTAAAAGGAAAAAATATAACAAAGAAGGAAGTCTCCACAAATGATGAAAAGAAGAATACTAAGGTGACACCAGCACAGATAGTAAGATCTGTCAAATTGGTATAATAAATGGTACATTCTATATGGTGGTAAGTATTCTTAGGCATAAGTTAATTCATTGCAAATTTGTCATGCCTTGACCATGATATGTAATATACTCCTCATGAGACTCTTAACTGAATTGAAAGTGCATGTGGCAAGTCATTCAAATACTTGATGCACATATCTAGTGGGAGAACATTATATATCTTGTGTCATAGAGAATAAGTTTCACTTGAGTAAGCTATACTAAGACAATCCAAAATGGTAAATTTGTATCTCATTCATATGGATTGTAATCTTTGTTTTCTAAATAGCTACTCTTGATGCAGTTTAAAATTCCCTTAGCGTTAAATCTAAAAGTGCATAAGAATCCTTTTTGTTGATATTCATCACATACATATGCACTAACATGGATATGATTTTTAAACTGTAAAAGGTACAATTAGTGATCCATACTCTCTAAATTTTGGAAACCCATATTTTGATATCTTAGAAATCTACTTCAATCGGTATCCATATGCTTCACATTGAATTGGATCACTAAGTTGTAAATTCCATGCATAACTTGTCTTTATGATATGAATGCTTGTGCAACTAACCTTGATAAGGTAGGTGCACCCAAGGTCAAGCTAGGTTCATCATCAAGAAGGCAACACAATGATGTATCAAGAAAAGAAGAAAAGGCTCCTATTCTTAACTCTTGCTCTTATCTGTGAGTTTACATATTAACTTGGAACCATAGTAAGATGGTTGTCAAGCATATGTGGATGCCTACACAAAGAGAAAGGCCACAATAAGGAATGTGTGGGTACTCAAGGCTCTTACTACTAATCTTAAAGGATCCAATTAAAATTGGGTACCAAAATACAAAGCTTAAACTTGTTTTGCAGGATCACTCCTTCAATGGATCAAGTTGGGTGCTCGATAATGAATATATAAATCATATTTGGAGATAGTAGCAAGGGTGGTAACAACTGAATCTCAAGTGCATATTATTTTCAAATCTTATCTTTTTGTGACTTGAGTAGCCACTAAGGAAAAAGAAGCACTTGAGGATATACATCAGATGTTGATTATGAAATAAAGGTCTAATTGGAAGTTGAATGAATATTATCATATGGTGAACAATCCAAAATTATGTGACATATTCTCTATCTAGTTAATTTGGATTTGATTCTTCTATATTAGACACTCACCATAATATGGATTAAGTCATCCCTTTAGACTTCATTGAATAACCATGCATACTATCCATGTCATTCAAAATATATTGTGCATGAGGGTTCAAGGAAATTTAGTCCATATTATGAGGTTTCTCTATTTTAGCAACTCGTTTGCCTTTCACATATAAAGGGTCGCTAAATAAGAAACTAGTGCTTGTGCTACTAACGCCATCTCTTGTGTTGACTTTATCCATAGAAAATCTATGTTGAGAGATGGTGCTTATTATTAAATTGGATAAATCACAAGCTTAAAGGATACTATTCAACTAAAGTAAGATGAAGTTGATAAGAGGCCAAGGTATGAAAACTTCCTCTCCTTCAGTTGTTTTAGTATTTTATCCTTAGTGGAATGTACCATAGTATAGGTTAAATTCCTCGCAATATAAAATGTTCAATAGTGCATATAACTTTGACATCAATTATATGTGTGCACTTATTTAAAGGAATTTAGTCTATCCTTTTGGGTTTCAATAATGATGATTCATTTGCCATCCGTATATAAGGATCATCATTTGTGAAACCCTCCCTCGTGTTTCTAATGCTCTCTTTTCTAAGTGTCTCAATAAGGTCCTTCCAAGTGCTTTCAAGATGGATTCAAAATCTACGGATATAAGAGTCTTGGTTGTTTCAATCATTGAGTTTCAATGGGTCTCATATCAAGTATGATTGAACCAAGCCAAGATGAATGAAGTTCAAGATCGCCTGGTTGGATGAAATCATAAAGAGAAAAGAAATCATAGTGATTCAAGAAGGGAGTTACACTTTTTGTCAACCAAATAATGAAGATGTAGTGACATATTTATATGATATCCTTCATATGAGGTTTGAGGTTCATATTAGCATGCTTTACCCTTCAGGATTTCAATTGATATACTTTCAGTTCTTAAAGTTTCAATTGGTTTAATTTTCATCATCTATGTAAAGCATGTTATGTTAAACCAAGATATAGTGCAAACATCTCCTTTAACCACGTATTGTTAATGTGCATAAGTGTACTTTGTGTACTCTTGCATGCACAAATTGAGGAAGAGTTTAGCCTATATCTTGTGAGGCTAATGATTTCTTCAAGTTCATGTTTTGTAGTCTCACACCTTGGAGAACATCAAATGAGGATGAGTGGTTCCAAGGAAATGATCAAATATTTACCACATGTCACCCCATGGATTAGTTCTATTGGGGAACAATATGTGTTCTCTAGCATAAATTCAATTGTTTCAAATATATTGTGCCTTGAACAAGATATATGATGAACTCCTCTAAGAATCTTAATTGAATCAAGTGCATGTTACAAGTAATTCGAGTACTTGATGCATACATTTAGGGGGAGCTCATTCTATATCTTGTGTCCTTAAAGACTAACATTTTCTTTTAGTGAATTTGTGTAGTTCTTTGAAGAGAATGAGTTTCTCTTGATCGTTTAAAGAAGATAAGTTTCTCTTTGAAATGTCAAGCCTATCAAAAGCTAAGATAGAAATCAATGATTATAATGAAGACCATATGGCATGGAACAAAGGTGACATCTAGACTCCAGGTATCAAGATTTATCTTTCAATTAGTATGACAATATTCATTTGATATCTTGGACCTATGTCACAATTATGCCAACAAGAGATTGCAAAATGAACTCTAAATACAACACAAGTGTGGAACACCCCTTTGAAAAGGTAAAACGCAAAGGTACATCACTTATGACACTTCTCCATTACCTTTGTGCCATATAAGGACCCTTTTCATGATAGTGTGTTCAAATCTTGATTAATCATAATTTCTACCCTTTATATTCTTTATATCTTTTTTTGGAGATTTATGACAAAGGGGGAGAAATTGTGCATTAAAGCTTACCTTTAGTCTTATGTAACTAAGTGTAAGAAGACTTTTGAAAAGGGGGAGAAATAATTGACAAAAGGGGGTTGAATCATAAGTAAAACATAAGATGAAGGAAATTGATGAGTGCATAATATGTCATGAGCATCACGTTTATTTATGACACAAAGCACCCTATGAATAGTATGATATAAGTTGTCTTCACTCTTTGACCCAAATATGTGGTTTTGGCATTTGAGTACAAAATTGGTATTTTATGAAATGCACATATTTAGGGGGAGGAAATTATATCATATGATTCAAAATCTTATTTATCAAATCTTATGTAAGCTTTAAATGTGTTGTCATCAATCACCAAAAAGGGGGAGATTGAAAGTGCATTCATCCCTTTTGTGAGTTTTGGTGATTTGGATAACAACACATTTAAAGGTCTAACAAGTTTGCTAAGTGTTGAACAGGAAATTCAGTATGATGAACATACTTGAATAGTGTATAATGATCAGTGAACAAGGTTCAACACAAGGTCAAATAACCAGTGAGACAATGCAAATGGATATAATATGGTCTCTATATTGGTTTGAATATATGGACAAGTCCTGAGAAATTACTATGCATAAATATGATCATAATAGAGGTTGAAGTGATTAAGAGGATTGGTCAAGCCAAAGTGAATAAGATATGAGGAATCGTGAATTGGCTTGACCATATTACTATTAGTCCATATATGAATATATGAGAATCAAACTAGAGCTTGATTGATCTTAGCAGTTATATCTAGATGACATTCAAGCAAGGTTCACAATATGGAAGAAATGATTCTCTCAATGGATGCTCAATAGGATGTGACTCAAGAATGGCTTGATAGGGTGAAGATAGCAAGGAAAGGGCTTCGAGGAACTAAGCAAAGGTGAAGGCCAAGCGACGGCTTGTAGACCGAGGTACCATGGCTAAGGTGAAGAAGAGAGTACTTGCACTAAGTCGATGAACTAATCAGCTATGAAGAGTTACAACATGTTGATGCATCAGTAAGGTGACTTGAAGCCATGATTTGAACTCATATATGGTGAAATGGCACAAGTCACAGGCTCGATTTGTGTTTGCTTCAAAGGTGAGACAAAGATGTTTGTGATCCTTATGAAGCAACATCATGGAGAAATCACACTTGAGACACCAATGACTCAAGGAGTTTACTTAATTATATTTTATTTGACTTGAGTATAGGAATCGTCGTACTATCAAGGGGGATGCATAAAGAAGGTTGGTGTTGGTACTAAAGCTCAAAATCCTTGATCTAAAACTTCCATTTTACCCTGGTTTCACTTCGGTTTTCTCAAAATCTGTGCAACAGTTCAAAAACCGGTTCAACCGGTTTCTGCATTGTTCCCCTCTGTCACTGCCAGTCTGCCAGTCAGTCCTGTCAGAAAAAGTCGTGTGCAGATTTTGGAAAACCGGTTGAACTGGTTTAACTGGATGAATTTCGAGATCAATTCAGTTTTACCTAGTTTGCTTCTAGTTTTTGTTGAAAAGGTTTTAACTTGCCTATTCACCCCCCCTCTAGGCAACTTTCATAGAGTTATGATGGTTGAATTGTAATGGAGTCTTTGTGTAATGTGCTTAGGCCCAACAACTCTGTTATAAATATATCACCCAACCCTGATTAAGGTTAGGTTTTCAGTCTCTAACTATAACAAATATATTACAGCTATCCTCTAAAATAAAACAACTACAAATAGAAATGTGATTGAGTGTCAGTATTCCTAACAACATAACAAAAAAATGTTGTTGCATAGCAGTGCTACTGTGTCTAGGTGCCACCAACCTGTTATACTTGAGCAGCTAGTAGGGAATGTAGTCAAAGCTACCACGAACTCTTTTCAAACATAAGAATTGCCCATAATCATTATTTATATATCATTTGTACCTATTCCTATCCCCCATCCCCCCATAATATATCACAATTTAAACCAGAGAAGGATAAAAACATTTATTTTATAGGAAGAGACAAAAACATGAAAATTAACTGTAGGAAGTAGCAACAGTAAGAGATATAAGAAACAACTGCCAATACAATGTATAAAAAGATCCATATTTAGTAGGTAGATCATGTGGATAAAAGGAGTACCTGAACTTGAAGCTCCCTGGCAGAAAAATCAAGCAAGTCACCCAACAATCTCCTTTAAAAAATACGTAATGATTCTTCACATTTTAAAAAGAACAGAAAGTAGAAGGTTGTCAAAAAATTGCAGAGCAAAAAATACCAGTAACCGAAAAGGGTAATGGTAAACATAGTGCGGAGAAAACAAATTGTGTTGCCTAAGAAATTTTTGAAGTAAATCCAAAGATTTTGAGTGCAGATATCTTAGAGTGAAGTTCTGAAATTATTTCTTGAACAAGTACCCCGATGAAAGGGAATTAGGCTTACACCTATTTCCTAAATGATTTTGGTGGTTGAATTGCCCAACACAAATAAATTGGACTAACTAGTTTGCTCTAGTGCATAAGTTATACAGGTGTCAAAGGTTCACACTTAGCCAATAAAAAGACCAAGAAATGGGTTCAACAAAGGAGCAAAGGGATAACCGAAGTGTGCCCTGGTCTGGCGCACCGGACTGTCCGGTGTGCCACCGGACAGTGTCCGGTGTGCCAGGGGACTTCACGCTGAACTCTTCACCTTCGGGAAAATCCAGAGGCGCTCCGCTATAATTCTCCGGACTGTCCAGTGTACACCGGACACTGTTCGGTGCTCCAAGGAAGAGCGCCTCAGGAACTCGCCAGCTTCGGGAATTCGCTCCGCTATAATTCACCGGACATGTCCGGTGTACACCGGACTGTCCGGTGAGCCAACGGAGCAATGGCTACTTTGCGCCAACGGTCACCTGCAGGCGCATTTAATGCGCGCCAGAAGCGCGCAGAAGTCAGGCACGCGCGCGCTGGCACACCAGACACTCTACAGTACATGTCCGGTGTGCCACCGGACATCCAGGCGGGCCCAGAAGACAGAGCTCCAATGGTCGGAACCCAACGGCCTTGGTGACGTGGCTGGCGCACCGGACATGTCCGGTGTGCACCGGACTGTCCGGTGCACCATGCGACAGACAGCCCCACCAAACGACTAGTTTGGTGGTTGGGGCTATAAATACCCCCAACCACCCCTCATTCAAGTAATCCAAGTTTTTCCTACTTCAACCACTTACAAGAGCTCTAGCATTCAATTCTAGACACACCCAAGTGATCAAATCCTCTCCAAATTCCACACAACGCCTTAGTGATTAGTGAGAGAGATTTGCTTGTGTTCTTTCGAGCTCTTGCGCTTGGATTGCTTTCTTCTTTCTTTGATTCTTCATTGCGATCAAACTCACTTGTAATTGAGGCAAGAGACACCAATCTTGTGGTGGTCCTTGTGGGAACTTTGTGTTCCAAGTGATTGAGAAGAAAAGCTCACTCGGTCCGAGGGATCGTTTGAGAGAGGGAAAGGGTTGAAAGAAACCCGGTCTTTGTGACCACCTCAACGAGGAGTAGGTTTGCAAGAACCGAACCTCGGTAAAACAAATCCGCGTGTCACACTCCTTATTCGCTTGCGATTTGTTTTGCACCCTCTCTCGCGGACTCGATTATATTTCTAACGCTAACCCGGCTTGTAGTTGTGATTATTTTTGAGAATTTCAGTTTCGCCCTATTCACCCCCCCCCCCCTCTAGGCGACTTTCAATTGGTATCAAAGCCCGATTCTTCATTAGAGCCTAACCGCTCGAAGTGATGTCGGGAGAACACGCCAAGAAGGAGATGGAGACCGGCGACAAGCCCGCTACAAGCCACGGGAAGGCTTCATCGGAAGAGTCCCACAACAAAAAGAAAGGAAAGGAGAAGAAGGCCTCCTCCCACAAGTCGCATCGGAGTGGCGACAAGATAAAGAAGATGAGAAAGGTAGTCTACTACGAGACCGACACCTCATCACCATCTACCTCCGGCTCTGACGCGCCCTCCATAACTTCTAAGCGCCATGAGCGCAAGAAGTTTAGTAAGATCCCCCTACGCTACCCTCGCATTACTAAACATACACCTTTGCTTTCCGTCCCATTAGGCAAACCACCAACTTTTGATGGTGAAGATTATGCTAGGTGGAGTGATTTAATGCGATTTCATCTAACCTCACTCCACAAAAGTATATGGGATGTTGTTGAGTTTGGTGTACAGGTACCATCCGTAGGGGATGAAGACTATGATGTGGATGAAGTGGCTCAAATCGAGCACTTCAACTCCCAAGCCACAACCATACTCCTCGCCTCTCTAAGTAGGGTGGAGTACAACAAGGTGCAAGGACTAAAAAGCGCCAAGGAAGTTTGGGACGTGCTCAAGACGGCGCACGAGGGTGATGAACTCACCAAGATCACCAAGCAGGAAACGATCGAGGGGGAGCTCGGTCGCTTCTGTCTTCGCCAAGGGGAGGAGCCACAAGATATGTACAACCGGCTCAAGACCTTGGTAAATCAAGTGCGCAACCTCGGGAGCAAAAAATGGGATGACCACGAGGTGGTTAAGGTTATTCTAAGATCTCTTATTTTCCTTAACCCTACTCAAGTACAATTAATTCGTGGTAATCCAAGATATACACTAATGACTCCCGAGGAAGTAATCGGAAATTTTGTGAGCTTTGAATTTATGATCAAGGGCTCACGGAAGATCAACGAGCTTGACGGTCCTTCTACGTCCGAAGCTCAACCGGTCGCATTCAAAGCGACGGAAGAGAAAAAGGAGGAGTCTACACCGAGTAGAACACCCATCGACGCCTCCAAGCTCGACAACGAGGAAATGGCGCTTGTCATCAAAAGCTTTCGCCAAATCCTCAAGCAAAGGAGGGAGAAGGATTACAAGCCCCGCTCCAAGAAGGTTTGCTACAAATGTGGTAAGCCCGGTCACTTTATAGCTAAATGTCCTATTTCTAGTGACAGTGACAGGGGTGACGACAAGAAGGGGAGAAGAAAGGAGAAGAAGAGATACTACAAGAAGAAGGGCGGCGATGCCCATGTTTGTCGGGAGTGGGACTCCGACGAAAGCTCTAGCGACTCCTCCGACGACGAGGACGCCGCCAACATCGCTGTCACCAAGGGACTTCTTTTCCCCAACGTCGGCCACAAGTGCCTCATGGCAAAGGACGGCAAAAAGAAGAAGGTTAAATCTAAATCCTCCACTAGATATGAATCCTCTAGTGATGAAAATGCTAGTGATGAGGAAGATAACTTGCGCACTCTTTTTGCCAACTTAAACATGCAACAAAAGGAGAAATTAAATGAATTAATTAGTGCCATCCATGAGAAGGATGACCTCTTGGACACCCAAGAGAACTTCCTAATCAAGGAAAACAAAAAGCATGTTAAAGTTAAAAATGCTTATGCTCTAGAAGTTGAAAAATGTGAAAAATTATCTAGTGAGCTAAGCACTTGCCATGAGACCATTGACAACCTTAGAAATGAGAATGCTAATTTGTTAGCTAAGGTTGATTCAAATGTTTGTAATGTTTCAATTCCAAATGATAATGTTGAGTTGCTTGCTAAAATAGAAGAATTGAACATTTCTCTTGCTAGCCTTAGGATTGAGAATGAAAAATTAATTGCTAGGGCTAAAGATTTTGATGTTTGCAATGTTACTATTTCTGATCTTAGAGATAAAAATGATATATTGCATTCTAAGATTGTTGAACTTAATTCTTGCAAACCCTCTACATCCATAGTTGAACATGTTACTATTTGCACTAGATGTAGAGATGTTAACATTGATGCTATTCATGATCACATGACTTTAATTAGGTGGTGGTACGGTCCTTTTGCTTTGGGCTAATACTTGGTGGTGCGGTCCTTTTGCTTTGGGCTAATACTTTCTCCCCCTTTGGCATGAATCGCCAAAAACGGAGTCATTAGAGCCCTTAGAATTACGTTCTCCCCCTTTGGTCATGAATAAATGAGTGAAGATTATACCAAAGACGGAGTCCTTTTCTCCCCCAAAGATGGAGAGTTTCTCGGAGTGATGGCGAAGGATGAGTTACGGAGTGGAAGCCTTTGTCTTCGCCGAAGACTCCAATTCCCTTTCAAGACACCTATGACTTGGTTTTGAGATAGACTTGAAAACACATTAGTCATAGCATATGAAAGAGACATGATCAAAAGTATATGAATGAGCTATGTGTGCAAATCAACAAAAGAAGTTCCTAGAATCAAGAATATTTAGCTCATGCCTAAGTTTGTTAAAAGTTTGTTCATCAAGCGGCTTGGTAAAGATATCGGCTAATTGATCTTTAGTGTTAATATATAAAATCTCGATATCTCCCTTTTGTTGGTGATCCCTTAGAAAATGATACCGAATGGCTATGTGTTTAGTGCGGCTATGCTCAACGGGATTATCCGCCATACGGATTGCACTCTCATTATCACATAGAAGAGGAACTTTGGTTAATTTGTAACCATAGTCCCTAAGGGTTTGCCTCATCCAAAGTAGTTGCGCGCAACAATGGCCTGCGGCAATGTACTCGGCTTCGGCGGTTGAAAGAGCTACTGAATTTTGCTTCTTTGAAGCCCAAGACACCAAGGATCTTCCCAAGAACTGGCAAGTCCCTGATGTGCTCTTTCTATTAATTTTACAACCCGCCCAATCGGCATCGGAATAACCAAGTAAATCAAAAGTGGATCCTCTAGGATACCAAAGCCCAAACTTAGGAGTATAAACTAAATATCTCAAGATTCGTTTTATGGCCAGTGAGCTTCCTTAGGGTCGGCTTGGAATCTTGCACACATGCATACGGAAAGCATAATATCCGGTCGAGATGCACATAAATATAGCAAAGATCCTATCATCGACCGGTATACCTTTTGATCGACGGATTTACCTCCCTCGTCGAGGTCGAGATGCCCATTGGTTCCCATGGGTGTCTTGATGGGTTTGGCATCCTTCATCCCAAACTTACTTAGAATATCTTGAGTATACTTTGTTTGGCTTAGGAAGGTGCCCTCTTGGAGTTGCTTCACTTGAAATACTAAGAAATACTTCAACTCCCCCATCATAGGCATCTCGAACTTTTGTGTCATGATCCTACTAAATTCTTCACATGTAGACTCGTTAGTAGACCCAAATATAATATCATCAACATAAATTTGGCATACAAACAAGTCATTTTCAAGAGTTTTAGTGAAGAGTGTAGGATCGGCTTTTCCGACTTTGAATCCATTAGTGATAAGAAAATCTCTAAGACATTCATACCATGCTCTTGGGGCTTGCTTGAGCCCATAAAGCGCCTTAGAGAGTTTATAAACATGGTTAGGGTACTCACTATCTTCAAAGCCGGGAGGTTGCTCAACATAGACCTCTTCCTTGATTGGTCCATTGAGGAAGGCACTCTTCACGTCCATTTGATAAAGCTTGAAGCCATGGTAAGTAGCATAGGCCAATAATATACGAATTGACTCAAGCCTAGCTACAGGTGCATAAGTTTCACCAAAATCCAAACCTTCGACTTGGGAGTATCCTTTGGCCACAAGTCGGGCTTTGTTCCTTGTCACCACACCATGCTCATCTTGCTTGTTGCGGAAGACCCATTTGGTTCCTACAACATTTTGATTAGGACGTGGAACTAAATGCCATACCTCATTCCTAGTGAAGTTGTTGAGCTCCTCTTGCATAGCCACCACCCAATCTGAATCTTGAAGTGCTTCCTCTATCCTGTGTGGCTCAATAGAGGAAACAAAAGAGTAATGCTCACAAAAATGTGCAACACGAGATCTAGTGGTTACCCCCTTATGAATGTCGCCGAGGATGGTGTCGACGGGGTGATCTCGTTGGATTGCTTGATGGACTCTTGGGTGTGGTGGCCTTTGCTTTTCATCCTCCTTATCTTGATCATTTGTATCTCCTCCTTGATCATTGTCGTCATCTTGAGGTGGCTCATCTTCTTGATCTTGTCCTTCATCAACTTGAGCCTCATCCTCATTTTGAGTTGGTGGAGATGCTTGCGTGGAGGAGGATGGTTGATCTTGTGCATTTGGAGGCTCTTCGGATTCTTTAGGACACACATCCCCAATGGACATGTTCCTTAGCGCGATGCATGGAGCCTCTTCAATACCTATCTCATCAAGATCAACTTGCTCTACTTGGGAGTCGTTAGTCTCATCAAACACAACGTCACAAGAGACTTCAACTTGTCCAGAGGACTTGTTAAAGACTCTATATGCCCTTGTGTTTGAATCATATCCTAGTAAAAAGCCTTCTACAGTCTTAGGAGCAAATTTAGATTTTCTACCTCTTTTAACAAGAATAAAGCATTTGCTACCAAAGACTCTAAAATATGAAATATTGGGCTTTTTACCGGTTAGGAGTTCGTATGATGTCTTCTTGAGGATTCGATGTAGATATAACCGGTTGATGGCGTAGCAAGCGGTGTTGACCGCCTCGGCCCAAAACCGATCCGAAGTCTTCTACTCATCAAGCTTGTAGTTGTGATTATTTTTGAGAATTTCAGTTTCGCCCTATTCACCCCCCCCCTCTAGGCGACTTTCACCCGATATCTAGCTAACCTATAGATTTTTAAGAGTGAATGGACCACCTGATCCTTTTGTCTCTAGTGCTAGATCCTCCAACTATTGAGAGCCACTCTGCACAATGAATTGTTGCCTCCACATCCTAAATAGTTGTAGGTAAAGGACAAACAAGATCTTATGAACAAAAAATGTAGTTGGCTATGATATAACCATCACAAACCTATCCACAAAGAAGGGACGGGCAGACGGCCATGACACTATGAAACATGTATGTTACTGAGGATGTTCTGCTTAAAAATTATCTTGCCTTCCACCCATCTTTTTGTCGCATCGAATGCTCCAGCATTATAATCAGAAAATTGTGTATGAGGTCTTCAATCTCACCAATGTTTACACCATCAGCATTTTTCTCTGTGTCCATCTACAGTTGGAATACGTGAAATGAAGAAATATAGTTTATGTCATCTGAGCATGATTATTGTTAGAAAAATATGATAAAGGGCATGTGACAACGTTGCTCCACCGCATGAATAATGGCGGAGACAACGTCAATTCAAACGGAGTGGATCTAAACGTAGCGAACGAATCCAGCCTGGTGGATCAGGAGCATCCATGCCAGAATCAAGTACTCGTCGTATTCAGGCTCCGGACGTAATGCTTCTTCTTCGGTTCAGTACCTATCAAAACATCACCAATCATCTCCCTGGGCAGCGCAAAAAAAGCATCAGTACCCCATCCTGGGCCGATGGAAAGGAAGATGACCTCTCGATCAAGACATTCTACGGAGTTAATATTATAAAACACATACAATCAGAAATTGATGACAGAGTACACATACTGTTTTGTGCCATACTTGGTCAGGAAAATACATATCAGTCGACCTCAATGGAAAGGAAAATTACACATACTTGGTCAGGAAAATACAAATCAACATTGCTTCGCATACAATCCAATGAATTCAATCAGTCGACCTCAACGGAAATGAAAATTACACATACTTGGTCAAGAAAATACAGATCAGCATTGCTTCGCATACAATCAAATGAATTCAATTTTCCCATGTTTTGGTCACTGATTCGTATACTAACAGGAGTTGCTATAAGTAAAACAGAAATTGCATTACTAGGTGCCAAAGTTCATTTGAGTTACAGGACAAAGTTCATTTGTGCACCTGGTCGTTTACTGTTTTTAAACAAAAACATCAAACAAAAACAATCGTTGTAATTTAAATAGTCTCTGTAAACAGTCGTTGCAAACAAAAACAGTCGTTGTAACATAAAAATGGCATAAAAACTGGATTACTGTTGTGCATAGTGTAACTTTAATTTGAGATGTGGCATAAAAAATCTTAGAACTGGTGAATCAAGCTAATCCGGTCTTTTACAGGAGTTCGTACCTGTAGTAGCTCTCCAATGAAAGCGTCGTGACGACGTGCTCCTCCAGCAGCTCCAAATCAACACAACTGAAATTGCGAGATGGAAAATGTAGAGAAACAATTATAGGACAATTAGCTGCTTAGCGAAGTTGAGGAAACAAAGGGGCACTGGAAGAACATATGGTCCAAAATTTCGTTTGGGCGTTTTTGGCACAAAACAGTCATAGGATTCCAATTCATATGCCTTCTTCTCATAATGTTTCTAGTGCTAAGTCTAGGTTTGACAAGATCCAAAAGAAAACTTTATGCTTCGGCTAACAAAAGGATTCGCAAATCAATTTATGCATGATATGATTCCCAAATCAATTCATATGACACAAAATAGTATTATATGTTTCAGACATATTTGGAATAAAGAAATAATAAAAATTGAATCGCTAGCTGCTATACATTTTAGTCATTGAAACAAAAGTAATTGAATAAAAAACAAGGGCCGATGGAAAGGAAGATGACCTCTCGATCAAGACATTCTACGGAGTTTGTTGGGGACTTGTTCTTAAATGCTATGAATTAAGAACAAGGCAACATAAAATGTTAAATGTTAATGTCCTTCGTCCAACGAAGCATTATTCCCTTAGGGATTAATGAACTTTGGACGAAGGTTGATGGCAATACGATTACGAAGGTTAAATCTTCGTAATTGAATTATAACAGATTGTATAAAGTAACATAAAATATAGAGTGTCAAAGGTGAATGAATCATAAACGAATCATATTGTATCCATTCAATGTATTTAAGCATTGAATACAATTATACCTCTGCCTTGGCAAAGATTGGTTCCCGAATGATGCGGTTGCAAATACAGGAATCAGTGAACAGTAAAGGAATACTGTTCACTATTTATAGGCACAGGACACAGCCTGTGAGGAATTACAATCACACCCCTCATAAAAGTTTACAAAAATGACTCAAACTCTTATGGGCTAAAAGGTCATTCCATCTTTAAGTCGGTTTCCATTTCCGAAGCTTCATGAACTGCACCCTTCGGCATCACGTACAAACAGCTTCAGCCGAAGCTGTTTCTTTCTGCAGGACCTTCGGCGACGAAGCATGGTCCCAACAGTAGCCCCTTCGCGGTGCTAGATCGTTTTTCGTAACGAGCTTGATCCGTGAAAAAAGGTATCTTAGGCTTCGGGAAGCCGAAGGTCCAAAAAACACCTTCCCTGAGCTCGTTGTCGAGAAACGATTCAGTTTCCGAGCGGGTAGCGGTCCCGGTCCCACCTTGCAGAGTTACTATTTGGTCTCTGCGGTCCACCGCGCAGCGGGTGCAAGCAGCTGTTCGCCTGGTGTAAAAATCCTGGCGATTCACCTTCTTAACTGCATCACTATATAAACAGACGGGTAGGTGTGAAGTTACCACAACATTCATTGCTATTTGCACTGTTTTGCTGCCAAAATTTTTAACCATAGCCGAAGCTTGACTCTCAGAATCAGACGAAGCTCCAGTTTGAAGCCTACTTCGTCAGAAGAAAAAGCTTCGGAAGAAAAAGTATTTAGTTCCCAAAAAATTCAGAGTTAAATGACCAGAGTGCGTTCTACCGCTAGGGTTGAGCGCGAGGGAGGCGAAGCTGAAGGATCAGAGACTGTTCCCATCTCTGAAGCAATGCAACGATCCGGACTGGTGACCTCGGAAGAAATCCGTACCGCCGAGACAGAGCAGACTGTTGCTGAGACAGAACAAGTTGCTGCCGAAGCAGAAGAAGGAAATATTGAGGAAACTGATTCCGAAGATGATTATCAAATTGCCATGCCATGCAAGCCCAGTCACTTGGACTTCAGAAAGTCAACTGTCTCGAAGGCTGATTTCTCCAAGATGGTGAAGTCGGGTTATTTTAGTGAAAGTGAGAAGAAGCTACTTCGCTTCGGGGGGGAAGAAACTACCCCAAAACCAGAGAAGGATGAAATAGTCATTTTCAAGAGCTTTCTAAAGGCTGGATTGAGATTCCCCCTCTATGGGATTATTGCAGATGTATTGAAGAAGTTTGGGATCTACTTTCATCAGCTGACTCCTAACGCTATCGTTAGGCTTAGTGTTTACATCTGGGCCCTCCGAAGCCAGGCGGTGGAGCCGTTTGCGGACAGCTTTTGTCGAGTTCATGAACTGCATTATCAGACGAAGGCTAGAAAAGATGGATTACATGACAACTTTGGTTGCTATAATTTTGCCTATCGAAAAACCACAAAGTTTCCTGTAATCAGCTACCGAAGCAAATGGCCGGCGGGCTGGAAGTCGGAATGGTTTTATGTGAAAGTTGACGAAGACAAAGAGAAGCTGGTACAAAGCCCTCTTGAATTGATCTTCGGAGAAACAAGACCGCGATGCCAAATGTCATTAGATGGTCCCACTTGGGCTGCACTGGCTGAGTTTAAAATTATTTCAGAGCATATCAGCACAAGAGACCTGGTTCAAGAGTTCTTGGCCTTCAGGGTTTTTCCTACTTTGAAAGAATGGGAAATGCCGAAGCTAAAGGGGGAGAAGAAAGAAGGGGAACTTGTGCGGTTACCTTACTATTACAAGTTCAAGAAATACTTTAAAACACCTTGCCAAGAGTGGCTGGATACAATTGAAATAATGTGCAATGAAATACTTGGTAATTACTCCAAAAAAGAAGATCAGTTGATGACTGCGGCCTTCGGCACCCGTCCGAAGCGAAGACTGAATCGAGTGCTGGACGCCTTGGGTTTTGAATACCCTGACTACGAACAACTGAATAAAGTTGCCGAAGGCCGGAAAAGGAAAAGGGTAGCCAAAGCTTTAAATGAAGATGAGAAAGAACCACCAAAAAAGAAGAATATTCCGAAGAAAAGGAAAGTATCATCTCCGAAGCGAAAAGTATCCGACGAAGAAGAGACTCCCGCATCACGCTCTGCCACTGACGTGGAAGAGATTTTGAAGGTAATGACTGAATCCCTGCCTGTGAAGCTAAGTCCATTGAGGCCTCAACTGACGAAGTTTTTTCAGAAGGAAAAGGAGCCCGAAAAAACGAAGAAAACAACTAAAACAAAGAGACAAAGAATCATCGCAGTGACAGAAGTCATTGACAAGACACCACCGAGAGCTTCAGCTCGGGAGATACCAGCGGCTGAGGAAGTAACAAATATTGAAGTCGCACCTTCGGAGATCGCGGCTACCGAAGCTACCTCAACCGAAGATTTGAACTTGGAAACCACAATTGAACACATCGACAAAATGCTGCTAAACATGGCCACAGAAGAAGCTACTACTGCCGCCGAAGAGACCATGGCCGCAGTGTCTGGGAAAGAAAAGGAAATCGCTGACGAAACTTCAGAGGACGAAGCCTTCATGTTTCAAAATTTAGTTGGACAAGAATTGTCAAAAACCGAAATAGAAGAGCTTAAAGAATATGCCAAATCTTGCGGATATAAACCAGGAACACTCCTCTTCGGGGGTATTGACGATGAAAAACTAGACTGTATCCGGGATCAAACTGGAGCTAAGATTATCGGTACTCTATCAAAGAGTATCGGTTTTTCGAAGCTGGAAACGGACATTAGCCGCTACCGACGACAACATATCGTTGGTAGTTTATTTTATTCCAATTTCAAGGTGAACTACTTTTCCCTTGACTTTATTGTTTTTAATAATGAAGACATTTGTAACGAAGGTTGTTTATGTGCAGAGTATGCTGTTGAGTAAAGCTTTGAAAATGCAACAGGATCTGGAAGACAAAAAACACGAGGTTATAATTGAAAATTTAGAGAGCAAAATAAAAGAGCAATCAGCTACTATTGAAAATAAAAACTTCGAGTTTCAGATAACTGAAGGCTTATTGGCAGAAGCCGAAGCTAAATTAGCAGAATTGAATACGAAGCTTCTCTGCCAATCTTAACAGTTTGAACAAGAAAAGCAAGAACTTAATGCAAAACTTGAAGCCGAAGTCCAACAAAATTCAGATTTGAAAAATTATTGGCAAGCCTTCAAGACAAATGTTTGGAGTTTAGCAATAAATGTATTCAACGATTGAGAAAAATCTTCCACTCAGTCGGGGCTAGCAGTGGGAAATTCACCCCGTCAACTGAAGATTTACCAAGGACCTTCGAACATATTGAGGGTGAAATTGATGAGCTTGACGAAGTTATAGCCGGGCATGGTGACTTCTGTGCCTGGGTAGCTTCTCGGGGCACTGCTGCAGCTTTTCTGAAAGCTGGCTGCGATCATGGAAAAATTGTTAATAGGCCCAATTTCACTCTATCACCATCAATTTTAGATGATATTCCTGACCTTGCCCAAAGCATTTCTAATAGATTTGTAAAGATGATATGGACAAAAGGCGGGCGAGAAAAGGCTGGAGACGAAGCTCGGAGTCATCTTGAACCGGTAAGAAATCATACCTTGTGTTTACCTTTTCCTTTAAATTTGATTTTGACCCCCAACAACTTAATTCATGTAGGATGACGAAGCCGAGACCGATGCTTAAAGAGTATGACGCCGAAGCTGAGGCCTCATGAAGATCAGTAGGAGTAGACTGTAGAAAAACTCAAGAGACTTTTGAAATAACTTTTGTAAATATGACTAAATTGTTCTTAATGAATTCTGTTCATACCTTGTAATATGCTCTTACCCTTCCATTAATGTATGAGGTGCTTTGATGTGGACGAAATTATCTTTTTGAGTCGAAGACGAAAAAAAACACCTTCCCTTCTTTTCGTACATAGCGAAGCATAAAAAACAGCTTTTCCTTTTTTCCGAAGCCCTTCTTTTCGTACACGACGAAGTACAAAAGACAGTCTTTTCCTTTTCGCCGAAGCAACCACTTATGCTATGATGATGGTTATCCTACATATGCCTAGATGAATGTTTATGAATGCAAATGTTATGATGTAATGTGGTGTGTAAATGAATGTCCAAACACATATCCGAAGCCATAATCACAACCGTTATTTCCTTAGAAACAATCACATATCAGCGCTGACTTTTCGTTGTAAGCCTCCCTTAGGAGCTTCTTCGCCTTTTACTTTCGGCGGTATCAGCATTGACTTTTCGCTGTAAGCCTCCCTTAGGAGCTTCTTCGCCTTTTACTTTCGGCGGTATCAGCATTGACTTTTCGTTGTAAGCCTCCCTTAGGAGCTTCTTTGCCTTTTACTTTCGGTGGTATCAGCGTTGACTTTTCGTTGTAAGCTCTGCATTCCCTTTGGAACGACTTTGGAGCAGAAAACTTACACTGCGCCCCCTTTGGAGCGACTTCTTTAGTAGCTTCGTCGTGCTCCGCATCCCCTTAGGGACAGCTTTCGAGCTTCTTTCCTGTTTCTCTCTTTTTTTTCTTTTTTCGGCACTCGATGGTGCGTTCTCAGTTTTTACATTTACATCTTTGGGGGATTTTACTCTTATAAAGCTGAAAAATAAAAAAGAAATTACATGCGATGGCCCCATTAAAAACCTTTCTCCCCCTTCGGAAAGGAAAAGGGTGCCATAAAAGAAAAATAAAAATATATAAAAAATTACATCAAGTTATACATAACATCGCCGAAGCTCATCCACATTCCAAGATCTAGGAATGTCGTTGCCGTCCATATCCTTCAATCTGTATGAACCGGGTCTTGACGAAGATACTACCAAAAAAGGTCCCTCCCATTTCAACTGCAATTTGCCCACTGAATCTGGGTTAGCCACTCTCTGAAGCACCAAATGTCCTGGCTCAATATTCTTTAGTCGAACCTTTCTATCACGCCATTTGATTGTTTCGGCTTGATATTTATTGATGTTCTCCACAACTTGAAGCCTGATCCCTTCTATAACATCTTTTTCCACAGAATGATCAGCTTCAGAATCTGATTCTGCCGAAGCTACTACTCTTATTGATCCAGTTTTTGCTTCCTCCGAAGTTATTGCTTCGTCACCAAACAATAATTTGAATGGAGTAAAGCCTGTTGACCTTGATGTTGTTGTGTTGTGGCTCCACACCACTTTGATTAATTGATCTGGCCACTTTCCCCTGGGTTGATTGAAGATTAACTTCATTATTCCTGTCATTATGATGCCATTGGCTCTTTCAACAAGTCCATTTGACTCCGGATGTCTAACTGATGCAAAATGGATCTTCGTGCCAATTTGATCACAAAATTCTCTGAAAGCTTCGGAGTCGAACTGTGTTCCATTATCTACAGTGATGGCCTTTGGTACTCCGAAACGACAAACAATATTCTGCCAGAAAAACCTTTGAATTGTGGCCGAAGTTATTGTGGCTAAAGGCTTAGCCTCAATCCATTTAGAAAAATATTCCACAGCCACTACAACATATCTTAAGTTTCCTTGGGCCGGTGGTAACGGACCTAACAAGTCAAGGCCCCACCTTTGCAATGGCCAGATGGGTTGTATCAGCTGAGTTAGAGACGAAGGTTGTTTTTGATCTCTTGCACATTTCTGACAACCTTCGCACTTTTGAACTAATTCCGCTGCATCCGAAGCTGCCTTCGGCCAATAAAACCCTTGACGGAAAACTTTTCCAAGTAACGACCTAGATCCAATGTGAGATCCACACAGGCCTGCATGTATTTCTTTCATCAATTCTATGCCTTCGGCTCTAGATAAACACTTGAGTAATGGAGCACAAACTCCATGCTTGTACAACTCCCCTTCTATCATGACATATGGACGAGCTCTTGCCTCTATCCTCCTGTTATAAGTTTCGTCATCTGAAAGGAAGTTACCCTGAAGGTAAGAGATGATCTCAGTTCTCCAGTCTTCACTATAAACAGGAGATATATTGAGGACTGCTCTTTCAAGAAGTTCCACTGAAGGTGCTTTTATTGTTTCGAAGAACACATCCGAAGGTAAGGGCAGCCCCTGTGCTGCTGACTTAGCTAGCAAATCAGCATGCTCATTTTGTCCTCGAGGAATATTTTTGACAGAAAATCCTTCGAAGGAAGCTTCAATCCTTCGGACCGTGTCTAGATATTTTTCAAGCTTCGGGTCTTTAGCCTTACAACTCTTGTCGATATGACCCGAAACAACCTGAGAATCAGTTTTAAGAATGGCCCTTCTGATTCCCATTGCTTTTAACTTCCGAAGACCCAAAAGCAGGGCTTCGTACTCAGTAATATTGTTTGTGCAACTGAAATCAAGTCTTGCCGCATAACAAGTTTTAACTTTGGATGGTGAAATCAACACAGCAGCTGCTCCTGCTCCGAAGGTTCCCCAAGATCCATCGCAAAACACTGTCCATACTTCGGCATCTTTATTTGTTTCTTCATCCTGAGCCCCTAGCGTCCAGTCAGCAATGAAATCTGCCAACACTTGAGACTGGATCGAAGATCTATGCACATAATCAATGCAAAATTCATTGAGCTCTGCAGCCCATTTTCCAATCCGTCCAGTAGCTTCTCTATTTCTCATAATATCCTTCAACGGTTGTGAAGAAGGAACAACAATATTGTATGCTTGAAAGTAATGCCGAAGCTTCCTGGATGCCATCAAAACAGCATATAACACCTTCTCCAATTCCGTATAGTTTTTCTTTGATAAACTAAGAACCTCAGATACAAAATATACTGGAGCCTGCTTCTTGACTTGGCCATCAAGCTTCTCCTGAACAAGTGCTGCACTTACCGCTGAGTGCGAAGCTGCCACATATAATAACAAAGGAGCCCCTGGTGTTGGTGGAGTTAATGTTGTTAGATCTATCAAATATTGCTTCAGTTCCTCGAAGGCTTTTTGTTGGCTTGGTCCCCATTGAAAGACTTCGGCTGATTTCAGCACTTCGAAGAATGGTAAATTTCTCTCTGCTGATCTGGATATGAATCTATTGAGAGATGCCAGCCTCCCCGTCAATCTTTGGGCCCCCTTTTTTGTATTTGGTGGCTCCATTCGAAGTATAGCTTCAATTTTACTTGGATTAGCTTCGATTCCCTTTGTTGAAACCAAGCATCCAAGAAATTTCCCCTTCTTTACTCCGAAGACACATTTTTCTGGGTTCAGCTTCAGACCAGCTTGTCTAAAACTGGCGAAGGTCTCCTGCAAATCAGCAATGTGGTTTTCTTGTTTCGTGCTTTTTACAATGATATCATCAACATAAGTTAGCACATTTCTGCCTATCTGTGACTGGAGAACCTTCGCAGTCATTCTGCTGAAACTTCCTCCAGCGTTCTTGAGCCCTTCAGGCATCCGAAGGTAACAATATGTTCCACTAGGGGTTATGAAACTGGTCTTCGGCTCATCCTCCTTCTTCATCCAAATTTGATGATAGCCTGAATAACAATCTAGAAGACTCATAAGCTCTGACGAAGCTGCTGCATCAACTAAGGAGTCTATCCTTGGCAATGGGAATTCGTCCTTCGGACAGGCCTTGTTGAGATCCGTAAAATCGATACACATTCGCCATTTGCCATTGGCCTTCTTTACCATAACAGTGTTAGCTAGCCATTCTGGGTACTTTACTTCTCTGATAACTCCTGCACTGAGGAGTCTTTTGACTTCATTCCGAGCTCCTTCGGCCTTGTCATCAGACATTTTCCGAAGCCTCTGCTTTCTGGGTCTGAAGGATGGGTCAACATTGAGTGAGTGTTCAATAACATCCCTGTTGACTCCGCAAAGATCATTAGCTGACCATGCAAAAACATCTTTGTTGTTGAACAAAAACCTTATCAAGGTTTTCTCCTGTTCTTCGGATAATTGAGAGCCCAACAGCACCTTCTGCTCTGCTATGTCCTCACATAAGAGCATGTGCTTCGGCTGATCTGCCGAAGCTGCTTTCTCTCTTCTGAATTTGTACTGTTCACAAGCTTCAGTTCCATCTATATTATGGATTGCTTTTGAGTCAGTCCAGTTTCCCTCAGCCCTTCTGGCAGCTTCCTGACTTCCATGAATAGCAATGGGTCCTTGATCCGAAGGTATCTTCATGCAAAGATAAGCAGGATGAAGAATTGCTTCGAAAGCATTGAGGGTGCCACGACCAATAATTGCATTGTAAGGGTATTCCATGTCAACAATGTCAAACACAACTTGCTCAGTTCTGGTGTTGTTGATGAATCCGAAGGTCACTGGCATGGTGATCTTGCCCAGTGCTACAATCTGTCTTCCTCCGAAGCCACAGAGAGGGTGTGTAGCATCATGAATCTTATCTTCTGGCTCTTGCATTTGTCTGAAGGCCTTAGCAAATATAATATCAGCTGCACTGCCTGTATCAACCAAAACATTGTGGACCAGAAACCCTTTGACAACGCAAGAAATAACCATAGCATCGTTATGAGGAAAATCCTCGAGCTGAAGATCCTCTTGGGAGAAGGTGATTGGAATGTGGGACCATCTTGACTTGATGAAGGGTCCCTGCACTCCAACATGTTGTACCCTTCTCTGTGCCTCTTTCTTCTGCTTTTTGTTGGCTGGTTCTGAGCATGAACCACCTGTTATCGGGAGCACCAGCTTCGGGGCCGAAGCAGCTCCAGCTTGAGCGTCAATCGAAGCCATCAGCTCAAAAAGTGGAAGTGAGTTGACGGGAGGTGGGCGCCAATGTTGGGGACTTGTTCTTAAATGCTATGAATTAAGAACAAGGCAACATAAAATGTTAAATGTTAATGTCCTTCGTCCAACGAAGCATTATTTCCTTAGGGATTAATGAACTTTGGACGAAGGTTGATGGCAATACGATTACGAAGGTTAAATCTTCGTAATTGAATTATAACAGATTGTATAAAGTAACATAAAATATAGAGTGTCAAAGGTGAATGAATCATAAACGAATCATATTGTATCCATTCAATGTATTTAAGCATTGAATACAATTATACCTCTGCCTTGGCAAAGATTGGTTCCCGAATGATGCGGTTGCAAATACAGGAATCCGTGAACAGTAAAGGAATACTGTTCACTATTTATAGGCACAGGACACAGCCTGTGAGGAATTACAATCACACCCCTCATAAAAGTTTACAAAAATGACTCAAACTCTTATGGGCTAAAAGGTCATTCCATCTTTAAGTCAGTTTCCATTTCCGAAGCTTCATGAACTGCACCCTTCGGCATCACGTACAAACAGCTTCAGCCGAAGCTGTTTCTTTCTTCAGGACCTTCGGCGACGAAGCATGGTCCCAACAGAGTTAATATTATAAAACACATACAATCAGAAATTGTTGACAGAGTACACATACTGTTTTGTGCCATACTTGGTCAGGAAAATACATATCAGTCGACCTCAATGGAAAGGAAAATTACACATACTTGGTCAGGAAAATACAGATCAGCATTGCTTCGCATACAATCAAATGAATTCAATTTTCCCATTGGGATAATCTGATTGTATGTTTCAGACTTCTTAATTCACATGTTTTGGTCACTGATTCGTATACTAATAGGAGTTGCTATCAGTAAAACATAAACTGCATTACCAGGTGCCAAAGTTCATTTGTGCCAAAGTTCATTTGAGTTGCAGGACAAAGTTCATTTATGCACCTGGTCGTTTACTGTTTTTAAACAAAAACAGCAAACAAAAACAATCGTTGTAATTTAAACAGTCTATGTAAACAGTTGTTGTTTTTAAACAGTCTGTGTCAACAGTCGTTGCAAACAAAAACAGTCGTTGTAATTTAAACAGTCTGTGTAAACAGACGTTGTAAATAAGTTCATTTGTTTAAACAGTCGTTGTAATTTAAACAAAAATTGCAGTACAAAGTTCAACCACATTTAGTCTGACAGAATTAAGAAGTAGTTCACGCACCTTCTGGGGAGCTCAACTGCAGTTTCAGTTTAAACCATATCATACTTTCCATGACCAAAAGTCCCAATATATAGTTGAACAACATATAAATGAGGCCAAAAAACTGTCCTCGGTTTGATAGATTTACATTGAACTTTTGGATTACTACTTTCAGGGGAAAAAGTAGTGTATGTTAGTACAGTAGCTGTTAGGAAAACAAATAACATTTATATATAAGAGAAATATTTAGCATAGCACGTCCAATAACTAAACTGGCCAAAATGAAGTTGCCAGTAAGTTATACCCTTCATAAATTAAGCTCTTGACAAAACAGTTTGAAGGTTGCGAACAGCTGCAGAAGATACATAATCCTATGGTGAACCATGGACAATAAGAATAAAAATACCAAAATGACAAACTTTAAAGGTTATTATTTGCATAGGCATAGAAATGGCATCCTTAGTTAATTGTTTATAAAGTTTTTAGATCAGAACTCCCATTTAAGTGATTAACTTCACATGGCCAAAGCAAAAAATAAAAATAATAATAAGGTAATCAATAGATATGTAGTTTCATACAAATTTCCTTCTTAGATTACAACTTTATTACCTATATAGTGTTTTGCAGCTTTTCTTGAATAGCAATGTGATTCATCAACACGGATCCAAAGTTCATCACTGCAGTGCCACATAGAGAGCTAGAATAGAATATTGTGTTTTAGCACCAGAGAACAAACAATGTCGCGGTTCTTAACATGTAAGGAAGTACTTATATTGCAGTACCTGAAACATTAGATCTTTGATATGAGAGAAGTACAAGTTAGCAGCCATAATTCTCACCAACAAGCATACATATCATGTAACCTTTGGTATTACTCTTGGATTTCCTACAAAATCAATACAACATGGAAAGTTTTAGCTTTTCTTTCTATAGTTGGTCAACAAAACAATAATAAGGTTGTACCCAAAATATTTGGATCTGTAATATAGTTTTGAGTGCAAAAAGGGAATCTTAATGCCAATATCAATAATTTCTTGTTACACATGCAACCAGAGCCTGGAACATTTTAGAACTATTCAAACATTTTTTGTACTAACTATTCAATAGAGTATTATATTTTTTTAGACAAACGCCTTGTATACAATGGCATATGAAAGCAAGAAGTAACCATCACGACCACCACCCATTGAGGAAGAGAACTGAATAAGTGGAGCATTGTACGTTCATTGATCCCAATATTTTTCAGAGAATTGTCAATATGCCACAAGAAATTTTGTACACCCTTCCATATAGTTTCAGGGCAATAACTCATTCCAGCACACATTTCATCCTGAGGAGTGGGAGGGGTTCTACAGATTTTATCAGTTCTTAAAGCAGCTTCCCACATTCATACGCTAAATATTCTGCTATTTGTCCTAGAGGCATAATACGTTCAATGGTGGGATCATTAGCCTATAAAACAGAGGATTGAGGTGTAAAAATATGTTGTGTTATACTTATACACCAAGTATGTCAGATGTAGAATATGTTTGGCTCATCATTATGCAGGACCGAAGGATAAGTTTAGGCCAACCTAGGCCAAGAACACCCCTAATATCTTTTTTCTCAATATATACAAAAGCACGAAATCTACTACAGATTGTTGTGCCTAGATCAATATCGATAACATCTATCACTGTCGGCTTTGTGCTGCATGCAGAACATTCACTTAGGAAACAAACTATCACGGATAAAGAACTATTGATGACAAGTTTCTAATTACCTGAGAAGACGAGCTTCTGCTCTAGGCCTAGAGAGCATAGGAGGTGTTGTTTGCTGGGGCATGAGACACTAATCAGATCACAAGAACAGAGAACTAATCAACACATCGTACGAAACAAAACATCATCAGAAGAACGCGCAACACCATAAATTGGCCTTGACCATGGTGCACAAACTGCAAGCAAATAGCAGATTCACGGGAACAAAAATGGCACGGACCTAGGCAACGTTCCTCTGCTCTCCCTTGAGCGCCAACCACCATATTTTCCTATGCTTCATCTACATATTGGTCTTCTCACACCAAGAAACACACAGGGACAATCCATTCCAATATATACAAATAGGATGACTGATCAGTGGATTACTTGGCACGAAGCGAAGCAACGATGGGGCAGTAGGAGAAATTAGCAGTCGTGATGAAGCCACCTACCGCCATGGTCTTCTCATGGGAGCCTGTCACCATCACCGGCAAGTCGGAAGGCCTTGGGGACACCACCATCATCATGACGTCGGAGAGCTAGACGACGAAGGTGAAGCGGTGCTCTAGCTCTTGGTTACGCCACCGCTAGGCCGAGGCGCGGCGAGGAGCCTCTCATTAAGGGTCGGTGGTAGGGGTGAAAATGGGTCGGGTATACCCGCTGGGTACCAGATACAGATAGTGCAAATACCCATTTTTTCGGATACGGATACAAATATTTTTATATTCGGGACATATGCGGGTAATACTCGTATAGTGCAGCTTCAGATTCGGGTCGGATACGGAGCTAATACTACCCGGTAAATACCCGAATATTCGGGCCGGATACGGGTACCCGGAATTCGGGTACCCGTTTTTTCTTTTTCTGCATAATAATATAGTTATAAAATCATAACTTTTACATATGAAATCAGATGAAAAATATAGTTTATATGAAAATTATAGAGCTCGAAGAGATCTATAACTTTGTAGTACATCACATTTTTATTTAAACACATCTTTAGGTCAAAATCATTGAAATAGTGTCCAAATTTATATCAAATTAATAGGTTTTATCATTTTCATGTGGAGACTCAAGGTTATCTCCATGTGAGAACTCAAGGTTATCTACATGTGAAACCACTCTAATTATCCAAAGTTTCAACATAATCAGTACTTTACTTTATCATTTTCATGTGAGGACTTGAGTTATTTTCGTATAGAATATTTATTAGTTTTTGTAACTTATTTGCAATTTTTGAGTGAAAATAGAATATTTTATGAATTTAAGTGCATTTTGATTATTTTCTATAGAAAATAATAATAATACACAAATAGCCCAAACAATTCATAAATTTTTACGGAGACACAACACATATCCACATATAGTTCTCAAAAACATTTGGACTATAAAATACACAAGATGCTAGTGTTTCTTCCATTCCACTCTTACTTATTGTGTGATTTACACGTAAAATCACTTCATGTATCAAAGTTTCAACATAATCAATACTTCACTTATCATTTTTGCAATTTTGGATCGAAACTAGTGTATTTTATTAATTTAATTATATTTTGATGATTTTATGTATATGTTTCTTCTATTTTATTTCCACTTACTGCGTGAGTTACACGTGATTTTACTCTAAGTATCCAAGTTTCAACATAATCAATACTCCACTTTACCATTTTTATGTGGGAACTTGAGATTATCATCTTATAAAATGTTTATTAGTCTTGATAATTTACTTGCAATTTCGTGGTCGAACAAGAATATTTTATGATAACCAACTAATACATTATCCGACAAGTATCTGATATCCGACCAAATAATATCTGTATCCGTCACTTATCCGCCCAGATAAATATCCGGTCCCTGAATCCGTATCCGTCTCATTTCTAACTATCTGTATCCGATCCCGAATCCGTTTTAAATACATTAGGGTAGGATACAGGATGAGCTACTATTTGTCTGTATCCGCCCGTTTTCACCCCTAGTCGGTGGCCACTGTGTTTGGCCGGACGATGACCCATTCCTGGCCGCGTACTTGGTGTGACCAAGAGCGGCAACAGAGGAGTCAGGGACGTCGTTGGCACCTAGGGAGGTCAAGCTGGGCTAGATCTGGTTCAAGTGGGCAGCGTCGACGAAGGCTAGCAAGTAGGAACGGTCGGGGTGGGAGCAGTTGAGCAAGAGGGAGATGCAGCGGTGGGGATCCTATGCCCTAGGACATGGGGGAGGGCGCGAGCGGCAGTGGGGGTGGAGCCAGGATCAGGTGATGGCGAGGGGAAGGGAGCGGTTGCCGTTGCGCATGAAACGCACGGGGAAGAAGGAGGAAAGAACCAGGAATTTGTGATGGAGGCAGAGCGAGGATGGCAGAATGGATGGCCGGCGGGAGGGGGGAGGGCGGAGGGCGGATCAGCGTTGATGGCGGGGAGCAGAGGAGAAGAGGGTGGGGGGATCCGCGGCGCGACAGACTGGGCAGAACCGTGCACCAAAATCACTGTGGACGCCTACGGTAGGGTCTTAAGGAGTAGTAAAGATTATTTATCTCAAATGTAGGATACTGTTATTCTCATTCGGTTGGGATGCACAAGAATTGGGCAGCGGTGCAACACTTCGGTCGACAAATGAGAACCTCAATAGTAAGTTGTTGTATTAAGCCTTTTCCTACTAAAAATAAATTTAATATAGAAATTATTAGATAAGAATAGATAATACACTTAATCTAAGTCAAAAGACCGAGAAATGTATGAGATACACTTATGCCCATGGTTTTTTATTATAACGTTCTTTTTGGCTCTGCTCGTTCAAACTCTGTGATGTAGGCACAACATGTTCTATTTGGTATCAAGGCGTCGGTGCTAGCCACACCATTGAAAAAATCGCTCACAACGCCCATCAATGGCTAGCCCACCAAAGAATCCCTTATGTCTGGAATTTACTCAATTTCCTACTACACTTGGCTTCGCTAGAGTTTGAAGCGACCATGCTTGATCGATGTGGCCTCCTTGTCCCGCCATCATCCCTAGGACTGGGCGTTCGGTTCTTCGGCTTGGTTCCTTGGTTCTTGTAGAAATTCGGTTCTTCGAAAACTAGAACCGACTAGTCCGGTTCTCGGTTCTTTGGTTCGGTTCCTCGGTTCTAACCGAACTGTAACAGTCACTCTAAAATTCTGAATAACGACAACTTTTGTGAGAAATTTCAGCAACATCTCCCCACAAACAACCACAAGTGCACAATGACCATAATTTCATAGATAATACATGGATGATTAGAGGTTCAACATAAGTCGATAAAACAACATCCGAAGTTACAAATACATGTAACAAATTGAATCTAATAATTTTGGTTTTTTCGGTTCTTTGGAGTGTAGAACTGAAAATATCTTATTTATTTCGGTTCTCAAAAACCAGAACCGAATTTCATAACGGTTCCTTCGGTTCGGTTAGTTCGGTTTCGGTTCTCGGTTATTTCGGTTCGGTTTCTCGGTTCCGGTTCTTTTTGCTCAGGCCTAATCATCCCTTAAACGCTCCTTTCCCACCTCTACACATGTAGGACCGCCTCACATGCGTTCGAGTGTCATGCAGGCCCACCTCCTCGTCTCGGGTGCTTATGCAAGTTTTATTATAGTTATGGATGGGTGGTTTATTGTGGAGTTTCTAAATACCAAACTACATCACATCCACTTTTAACAAGTTGTTTGTTTTACATTGTCACGCTAGATGGAAATGCAATGGAATTTTCAGTACTCGGATTCGCATTATGTTTCTTTGTAATAAAAACTATGCTTCACCTATAAGGGCCTGATTGGGAACTATGTTTCTCAAAACCACAGTTTATTGTATGTCATGACATATCTATGGTATATTTTACATCAGTCCAATCTAACACCTGTTTGGAGACACAATATTTCAGTTATAGTGTAGAAGAGAAGACTGCAGGTATGTGCAAACAAAAAACTGTGATCTAGACCAAAAAAATTTTGACCTCAAAAATAGCATGGTATTAGTAAAACTATGGTTTAAAATATAGAGTTTTTAGATGTGCTTCCAAACGCCTCTTAATCTAAAATACCATGGAATGTTCAAATATCGTGGTATTGTCTTGGGACTAAGAAAATAATATGTTCCCAAACACGTGCTAAGTAATGTCAGACATGACCGATATTTTTGGTCGGCTCAAATCTTAATTTTATTATTATTATTATTATTATTATTATTATTATTATTATTATTATTATTATTATTATTATTATTTGCTCTATAATTTTATGAGAACTTTAGAAAGAAATATGTTCGGTTTTTTTATTGTCATTAGCTATGTCGCTTTGTTGTTGTGTTGCGAGATTTCTAGTTAAACAGTTCCGCTCTGTATTGAGGATGGGTTGTAGGCCTGCACTACCAGTATTAGAAGTATTTTTTTATCGCTATACATGTCCAAGTGAACGCACTACTAGTATTATAAGTATTTTTATCGCTATACATGTCTAAATGAACTCTATACATGTCCAAGTGAGGGTACCTCAAATGAAAAGAAGCGCCACATAAAATTCTTACTATGGAGTTTCATCCTCTACAATTGTGTGGAGTTTCATATTCTTACTATAGAGTTTCATCTTCTACAACTGTATGAAATTTCATATTCTACAGGGGCTAGTTTGACAACCTATTTTTCTGTTTTCTAAATTAATTCATTTTCTGTAGAAAAAATAGAAAACGAAAATAGAGGTTCAAACTAGCCCTACAAATATTTTTTTATACATGACAAGTGTATAAAAGTACCATAGAGTTTCATATACAACTACTAGAAAAAATTATCGTTATACATGTCAACCAAATGAATCACCATATAATATTTTCTACAACTGAACCAAATGAATCACCGTATAATATTTTCTATAACTGATCGCACATATTTTCAACGGACATTATCATTTATAGGTATAAATTATTTCAGAAACCATTTCAAGGCCCATCAGCAAAACAAGAGAAAAACTAATTTCGACTTGGTTGGGGTGAACAAGGCTTGGGCTGTAGTGCAACACCCAACAGACATTTAAGAACCCAGTAGCAAAATTTAATTTTGACTTGGTTGGGGTGCGCCAGGCTTGGGCTGTAATGCAACGCCCAAGCGACACGTGAGGGCACCAGTAGCAAGCTACTGTAGTGAGCCCTCCCCCACAAAAAATAAATTTAATATCGAAGTGAACACATGGTTCACATATCAGATATTAAACTGATAAGAACAGATACTACACTTGATCTTAGCCAAAAGGCCGAGAAAGGTATGATTTGCCCAGGCGTCCAGCTTCTTCTTTTATAAGCCTCCTCTGGCTCCACTCGCCCACAGCCTCCGGGGTGGCACTAAACTGAGACGCGCTCCAGCTCCACTCACCGGTCACCACCACGCACACGCGCAGGCACGTCGCGAACTTCTAGTATTTTGGCAGCGGACCGCTGTGGAAATGTGCTCGCCAAGGCCCATCAATAGCTAGCCCACCTAAGAATCCGTCGGGCCTGATTGATGCGGCCTCTTCGTCCCGCCTTCGCCCTGCCTGCGGACGCCCCTCTCCTCCTCCGCGCCTGCAGGTCCACCTCCCACGCGTTCCTGTGCCACGCGCCCACGCCCACCTCCTCAATTCGGGCCACCTGGCCGCCTCCCCGCTGCCGCGCTGCGGCTCTCCAACCTCATCGGCCTCGCGTCCCTCCCGCCGCCGCCGCGCTCGCTTGCGCCGTCTTCGCGCGCCTCCCGGAGCCCACCGCCCGCGACCCATTCCCCTGGAACACGTAGGTCCGCCTCCACGCTCCCGCGTCGCGCTGCTCTACTTCGCGCGGATGCGCCATTGCGGCGTGTGGCCGGACGCCTACACGTTCCTCGCTGTCCCCAAGGCATGCGGCCGCGCCCCTGGCTGCAGCGCCGGACTCCTGGTTCACGCCGAGGCCGTGAGGAGGTCTGGGCGCGGACCCCTTCAGTCTTCGCTGTGAACGCGCTCATCAGCTTCTACTGTAGGATCCTGGACTACCGCTTGGGGAGACAACGTGTTCTACGAGGCAGGCGGGGTCTCATGGAACTGCATAGTCGCTGGGTACGTCGGGTGCCGGGAGATGGGGCTCGTGCAGGAGCTGTTCGACGAAATGCCACAGAGAGACGCGTTCTCTTGGGAGTCTCGATCGATGGGTATGGTTGGAAGCAAGGTGGTGCTGGTGTGGACCTTGCACGCGAGTTGTCTGATCAAATGCCCAAGAGGAATTTCGTGTGCTGGAACTTGATGATCGATGGTGATGCCGGACAAGGAAGGATGCATTAAGCGAGGCCGCTGTTTGAGGAAACAGTGATCTTGTGGACCATTTTCATTGACGGGCATGTCAAGTGTGGGGAGGCCAATGAGGCTTTGGTTTGGAGTATTTTCAAAGTATGCGGCGGCGGTGGCAGTCGCTGCGGTGGGGGTTGTCAGTACTTGTGCTCAGCTGGGTGCTTTGGAGCAAGGAAGATCTGGTGTTGTGGCGCAGACAGCTTTGATAGACATGTACATGAAATGTGGGCGCTTGGATCTTGCCATGTTGGCCTTTGGAAGCATGGCTGAGAGGAGTGTGGTCACTTGGAATGTGATTATTGTTGGACATGCAACTCATGGTTATGGTCTGGATGCTGTCATGCTGTTTCATCCAAAGGAGGCAGAAAGGGTTACAGTGGATGATCTTAGTGTAATTGCCATCCTGACTGCTTTGCACACATGCTGGCTTGGTCTCAGAGGGTTTTGTGAATGTAGGTGGCTTTACACTTTTGGCTGCAGTTGTTTACTCCTTTTAGTCAGTTTTCAAATGCATCGTGCAGTGGAGTAGCCACTTGTGGATTGTGGGATTTAAAAGTGGTTTTGGCCTTTGAAGAACAGGTTTTGTTCTAACTAAGAACTGTCTGCACTTATGTACGTTGTTCTTTATTTCATCACTTCATCAGAGTGAAGATACATGAAGTTCAGATTTCAGAATGAAGATTTCAACTGAGAAGTGTCTGCACTTATGTACGTTGGTTGGCACTCGTGTTTTTTCTATAAGAGTTTTTAATATAAAGTCATGTGTCTCGTGTAGTCGTGTTTGATCCATATTCTGCATTATTTGCTAACAGGAGATGGGTAGCATCATATCCCATAAATATCGAGGTTCTTTTTTCATTCGGTATTACTGCTTTTGGAAACATTGCATATAAATTCCATACATCTTGCGCATGTGAGAAATATCAAAACTAATCATTGATCAAATTTATATTTGAAACTTAACCTAGGGAAAATCATGATTTGTTCCTTCTATTGCACTTCACGGTCAATGCTTCTACTACAGTGGTGAGAATGTTTTCAAAATACAACTTTTATTGATTTTTCCATACTAATTTCAAATATTTTCCATTGCCTTTTTGACTAAAGCATGCAAGATCAAGCTCAGCCCAAAATATGCCTCAAGAAAGAAAGAGACATGAACTCGAAATGGAAATACACACAAAGGATATACTAGGTATGTGCTCGTGCGTTGCGACAGAACACAAATTAACGAGCCTCCAATTGTTTAAGGTTCTAGCGACGGACGGCGTGAACACAATAGTGACGGGAGCCCTCATGGGGAACAGTGCATTGTTGCAGAGAAACGCGAGCCTGAGCGCAATACGGGCTCCATCGTCGTGTTGCGGGGCTGCCATTGCCACGAGCTCCATATATAAAATGGGTTGTTCAGATCATAATAATTAAAACAATGATGTGCCAAGACTTTTGCTACTACACTCAAAGACTCATACAATATTGACAGTGCATTGTTGCAACGGGAACATATAATACCACGATAACTTATATAAAAAAAATGTGTGTTATATTGTTGCAATGGGTTGTTTTCAAATGCATCGTGCAGTGGAGTAGCCACTTGTGGATTGTGGGATTTAAAAGTGGTTTTGGCCTTTGAAGAACAGGTTTAGTTCTAACTGAGAACTGTCTGCACTTATGTACGTTGTTCTTTATTTCATCACTTCATCAGAGTGAAGATACATGAAGTTCAGATTTCAGAATGAAGATTTCAAGATTGTATGCTGCTTCTTACTTCTGTCTACTTTCTGCATTTCATTTTGTAGCTGTGTTCTTGTTTTCTGATTACAAAATGAAAAATGCCTGATACTGGGAATAACAGTTGATAATTTGAGACTCTGTAATATGTCTTGTTTGGGTTCTTTGGCTTCAAAACAGAAAAGTGTCTGCTTTCTAAATTGCCTGTCTGTTGTAAGCGTATAGTCCTGACTAGCTGACCATCAGCACGAGTACTTCGACTTGGCATCCTATTTTTTTTAGTCAATCTAGCATGAGTCAGACATCGAAATGGTCTGTCCTCTTTGCTACTTGTACAGAAGCATGCTCAAGCTTAGAAATTTAATCTTATATCTTAACAGAGTTAACAATGATGAACACTAACAAGCTACATAGGTGCTTGTGGACCATGGGTTCAGTGCTGTAGTAACGTCAACCTTGGTGCATGAGGCTCAAGTATGGCTTGATGTAGGCGTCTTATGCACCCAAAATACAACAGATTGATATGGATTTTCTGTCTGACATCCATGTGTGTCTCTTAGATTCATTGTAGCAATAGGTCAACCAATTAGTTATGCACTTGAATAGGGGTCATTCATACTTCAGATGTCAAAATTGATAACCATTTACTAACAAAATTACTAGTTCATAACCTGAACAAGCATTTTAAAGTACAAAATGCTCCTCTAGGCTCCAGTCCTCTACTAGCTAGCCTCTTGTAAAATAGAAATGAAAAAAAAAGAACCCTTTTCAACAGAGAAAACAAAGAATAGAAGGAAGCGAAGAGGGAGAACGGAGAACCAAGAATGGGGAAAAAAATACTACTATTCTCCGGGACATACCATAACATAGCAGCTCCTCCTACTCATTGAAGATCACCTGTGGCAAACACACTTGTAGTGGTAAGCACTGTTCATGGGGTCATTTGCATCCACTGGGACTTGCTCAGCAGTACACTTGAATCGACACCCCCTGCACTCGTTGTATGTACATATTGGAGCAATTGAGCCGATCAACATTCTCCTTGCATACTTTGACAGTATGCCCTTGTTTAGACCCTAATATCAAGGCATGTGAAAATATCACGCTAACTATACTTGCTTTAAGGTCACTGAGCACTTTGTGGGTTAACTTAATACAAGGTTTTATTGCACTTTTTTTTAAAAAAAAACATTAGTTCCATTCCTTGTTTCTATTCTAAGGTTCTTCTAGTGATATTACAGGAGTAATCTTGGAGGCAAGTGGTTGGCATTTTCTCCTTCTAATGTTTTCGTTGCATACATGTGTAAAAGAATAAAAAAGTACCGCAAGCCTTTGAATCTTGAGAACCCTGCAGAACACTACTTAGCTACAGTTAAGAGAGAGAGAGAGAGAGAGAGGTACCTTGATGACCTTCGGCAAAATTATATGCTTAGTAGTCAATTCTTGGTGAGGAAATTGCACCACGTAATCAGCATCTTCACCTCAAATTAGATTGAAATGAGTGAATAAGCAGTGAAAGCAAACAAAAAGCAAGGGCCAAAAGAAAGAAGGGACTAGTCTCGTGCAAGGAAAGAGGAAATAAACAAGTCAGGGTTTGTGTGTAAGGAGGGGAAGGGCCTGAATACCTGATGTTCTGCCATTGTGGGCTTGGCTGCAGAGAGCATGGCCGATAAGCAGGCAAGAGAGAAGGAAGAAGAGGGGCAGGGAGCTTGTGGTAGTTGTGGGGCAACCATTAGCCATTCCTCTTGTTCAAGTGAGCGATGGGTAGCATATGGGAGGATGATGCTTTATTTGGATTCAGAGAAACAGCATAAGGGAGCAAATGCTAGAGGTTATATAAACTGGAGACAGGTGCAATGGCCTGTGTGCGGCCGCTCTGTGACTGAGACTCTGCTCATGCCTTGCATATGCATATCCCTGTGCCATACCATGCAGAGACACTGGTATGGAGAGGGAACAGTGGGGACTGCGGAGACCACCATGTCCATGTGGTGGCTCCACCCTCTCGTATGCACGAACGCACGGGATAACAGATGCGTCTGAAACTTAGCTACGGGGGGGCTTGCTTCAATTATTACCATAGCGTCACTTCGTCTGTTGACTGTTATGCATGTGCCTTTCTGCATTTTTTTTTCCATGTATCCCATTTCGAACTTAACAATTTTTTTTTACAGAACAATCGAAGTTAGCGGGGCACAAGATCCGAATACAAAGCTTGGGTGTTTCAGTATCGAGCAGCAGGAAAGGAAGACAGTTGACATGGCTCTTCGCTGCGACAAGATGAATGGAAATCAACTCCAAATCTTCAGTCTAAGACCGTGGAAGAGAAAGTCATCCAAACCAAAGCTAACAAGTTCGGACGGACGGTCGGATTTCATACCCAGATGAAAGATGGGGCCCTACAGGAGTATATAAAAGAAAAGGTGGATTAAAAGTGATAAGTTGGCATAATAGATGGATGAGCAAGCTCTGGATCCTGCATTTCTGCATGGCAAGGTCTTTGCTCAGTCCACCGCTGTCCGTCTCCTCACGTGACCTCCAGAGCCCAAGAGGCATGGCCTGCTGCGTCTGGATTTCATATCCAGAGCCGTACCGTCTGGTGATATCTCGTTGACAGTAATGGTTGGAAGCTCTGGGTCTGCGACGTATTTTTACACCCCCCTTTGGGCTTTGGTGGAGGATGTTGCCATGCTGGGGGCTGGCAGGCTTCAGCTGCTGTTGCTTTCAAGTCTCAGAGCTGCCACCTGCCACGGTACCACTCACTGGTCACCAGTCACTCACGAGGCCGTGGCTGAGTCAAAGTCACTCACGAGGCCGTGGCTGAGTCAATTGTGGTGAAACTAATTTGTGTGGTAACCAAGCTATACAGCAGTGGTATTTGGCAGCAAGGGAAGCACGCTGCCGGATGGTAAAAAGGGGAGAAAAGAAAAGAGAGAACAGCCCGTGCATGTGAGAAGTTTACTGGCTGAGAACAGTGAGCACGCTGCACGCATTGCATTTGTCGTAAGTATATATATCTGCATCCTGTCTCCCATTTGTTTGATTCTGCATGCTGCAAACGGCTGGTAACAAAAGGCAGACTAGACTATTCAAAGCAAGCTTGAATGCATGCTAGTGTGCTTACATTCTATTCGCTCCACTTTAATCCATATCGATTCTACAGTTTTGCTTGCGCCACGAACTTCCTGCGAGAATCTCGTGGGCCAAATGTCTGCTGGAGTGCTGCCTGGCAATGGCATACATGGGTTTGTTTTTGGCGCACTCGTCGTGACAGCCAGCATCTATCTCGCCTCGTGTTTCGTCAAACTGTTAGTGCACAGATCAGAAACAACAAACAAATTGAGACCTGAAAGTTTATTGTTTGCGACGGCCGACGTCGACGCGCCGCACAGCAGTGAGCTAGTACCAGTAGGACGCAGGAAAGAAACACGTACGTACGAGAGGGTACACGACGTGGCACGCGGCTGACGGATAGATAGATAGATAGCCCACCGACGAGCACGAGCACGACTGCAGTGCACAAGCATGCAGCCTGCGCGCAGTGTGCAGATTCCGACAGGCCGTCACAGTTTGTTACTATACCCGTACCGTACGTAGCACTGAAACGATGATAAATAAAGCAACAAGACACGATAATCGATGGCCACGAGACACGTCCGGCGTGGCATCTAGATCTAGTCTAGTCTAGAGTCTAGACACTGAGAATAAACGGCTAGCTAGTTGGCGTCGCAGGACGCCGGCGGGTAGTCGCACTTGCACTTGGTGGCGAGGTCCATGACGCGCGCGGCGTCGATGCCGCTGGGGAGAGCGCTCCGGTAGTCGCAGAGGCAGCTCCAGCGGGCGGACTTCACCTTGTCGCAGCAGAGCTGGCCCGGCGCGGCCTGCGCGCTGCCCGCCACGCAGTAGGGCGTGCACGCGTCCACCGCGGACCGGTCCACGCCGCAGAGCTTGATGGCGCCGGCCGCGCCCGCCGCCACGGCCACCAGCAGCAGCGCCACCAGCGCCGCCGCGTTGCTCGCCTTCATCCTCGTCCCGGACATCGATGGATCCGCTCCAGCACGTACGCACGCTCTCGGTCGTCGTCGATACGATCGCACGCGAGCACACTTAGCTATAGCTTTGCTTGTGTAGTGGTGGCCACGCCACGTCGGCGGCGGCCCGGCCTTAATATAGGGGCCGGTTAGCGCGGCCCGTGACGACGTGCATGTGCTCGCGCGCTTGGCTTCATCCAGCGCAAGCGTGCCGAGTCACGCGGGCTAGCCAGAGTCATCCGCCGAACTCCATGGTGCGGATTAGAGATGGCAATGGGTACCCGCTACTCGAAACTCGGTGGGTTTTTCTCTATTAGAGTATGAATTTGGGTCAATTTCTGTACCCATAGATTTGTTAATGGGTTCTACTCATACCCGCAAACCCATGGGTTTTTAAAACCCGCCTTAAAACCAACATTCCTTATAAATATGTCTCATAATATTATTAATTGAATATGTTCTAATTGAAATAAACTTCATGTAACAAATTTTAAACTAAAATTAGTTATCACTTGTTCCTTTTATGCTAGCTTATTAATGTATTGATTGTTATTTACATGATGAATTATTTTTTATGTTGATGTTAGTGGGTATGGAAAACCCATTGGGTACCCGAAACCCGCATGGGTATGAGTTTGGGCAAAATTTTATACCCGTCATGGATATGAGTTTTTTAGCGGGCATATTTTTTCTTCGTATGTATGAGTTTGGTCAAATAATACCCAGCGGGTTTTTACCCATTACCATCTCTAGTGCGGATTGCGGAAGCTGCCCAGAGCTTGCCTCTCGATCTGTCGGCAATATACAAGAAGCATATACCCACGGTAACGAACGCTGGTATTGCTGGCACCAGATGCATTCTGCCCCCCTTTCCAGTGTCGCTTCGTGCCAACTGGCCTTTTTTTTTAGTATATGCTATTTCATTCATAGATATATGGTGTTAGCGATTATGAATGATGCGTGGTCGGTGTAACTCGATCCGTATCTAAACTCCGTGACCATAGCTTAGGTATGCATGTGTTCCACCTCGGGTTACATACAAAAATATAGTCCGATGTTGGTTGTGCGAACATGCATTTAGGGCTAGTTTGAAAACTATATTTTCTATGAGATTTCTATTTTTTCATGGAAAAATGAACTAATTTTTCTTTGGGAAATGAAAATCTCTCGGGAAAATATGACTCCCAAACTAGCACTTACAGAAAGTACCTTTCCGTTTATACATACATACATACATACGGTGGTTGGCTCATCTATGACTTATTTGTTTCTCTTACATAGATATTTGTTTTCTTAGCAAGCTAGGTATAAATTTACAACTAACTTCTCTTGTCTCTTCTCTACCTCACAAGGCAGACCTAGCCCAATACTTGAGTGAGGGCCTAATATATCTGAGTGGCGGCCTACTAACTAATGGACCGTTGTAACTACATTATATGAGATAAAAGGTCCACTAAAACCAAAAAATTATGCCCCCACTGGGATGAACGTAGGTTCGCCCTGTACCTCACTATATATATCACTATCTAATCCACTGGTTTAAATTTGAAAACCCACCAATCGAGTCACCCCTACACCCATAACATACATTAAATCCACTAAACAAAATACACATATACTTAACACACCATCAAATTCAACGATTCATACCACTGGATAATTCTCTCTCCCTTGCTCAAATATAATGGACAATATTATTTGGATCGTCCCTACTCCCTCATCCCTCCCAATTTCCCTACCCCACAAACCCGCAGCTCCCAGCCCCTCCCCCCCCCCCCCCCCCCCCCCGCGTGTCCCTGCTACCACATCCCCCCCTCAACGTCCCCACCGCCCCTTTCCCTAACTCGCACCACCGCCGCCGACCCATTCCCTCCCCTCCACGGCATCGCAGCGTTAGCACGGACTACATGCTAGTAGTCTATATAGAGATTGAATTTATGTTGACGTGAAGCAGAGAGTGTGACGTGGTACATATCTATAGCCAACTGTTATACGAGTATTTTGTGCTTAATGTTTGGACTGTTTCATATTATATTTGCATTCTAATATATGCGCTTGTGGACTTAAATGTTAAATCTACAGTTTCACATGATATTATTATCTTTATATTATAAATTGTATACTAAATTATTATAAATTATACTAATTTATTTAAAACAAGTTTCTTATGACATACATCATAAAAAAATCCTAGCCACGCCACTTGTCACACCCGGGTTTCGGGGCACCAAGACCCGGGCGCGAATATAATCACCAGGTGTGCTGTGACCAAGTCTCACACATATGATGAATCATGGCACAGGATCGAATGTCACAACTTGACTATATAATAGAAGTTCTGTACAAAATAAACAATTACATTATAAGGAGACAACGGTCCAGCAACCCAAAGTTGACTGGGAGACGACAGTCTAGACCTCTCACGAACTCGTCACAGCATCCTCCAAGCGCCTCATCCTGTGATACCTGTTCTTGACCTGTGGGGGTGAGACAACAAGAGTAAGCTCACGTACGTTCATAGCTCAACAAGTTGTGGGGAATAATGTGCATGAACTCGCCAAAGGTGGGAGCTCACGTGAAGTGTAAGGCTTACCAAAGGAGATGGTTAGAGCTGAGCATTGCTTTTAAAGTTGGTCAAAATTTTATTAGCAGTTACTAAGTATAAGTAAATACCAACCCAATTAAAAAGTAACAACCTCACCTGCGATGCAATGCATATGACAACTTGAATTTAGTTCCATAATTTAATCATGTGAGGGTCCGAGCTGCTCATGACCGTGAGCACGGCTGATATACCAGTTTTACACTCTGCAGAGGTTGCACATCTTTACCCACAAGTCATGTTACCCATCTGCCAAGGGATCGCGACTTCCCATACACCTCTACCGAGGAGGCGAGGCGGGGTAACACTATGAGGCCTTTACAAAGTTCCACTAGCTTCAGAAAACCCGCTACAGTTATAGGAAGCTCCAATGCAGGGATCCCTCGCCTGACCGCCATCGCAGCAAAATCAACCCAAGGACCTCCATACACTGACCACTCTCCTACTGCCCTTGCCCCTTCCGGGTAAGGTAGTCTTCCACTAGCTTTCCTAATTAATCAGCCAAGGACGTCCCATTAAACCCTTGTGGTAGCACTATTTTTCCGGGTGGTCGCTCCATGTTCCAATTAACATAATGATCTTATCATGAACAGTAATAATAAACAGATAATAATAGTGTGATCATGAATAATGTATCTTCATACCCAAAACCACATAAAGCACTAGCAAGTACTACCCAAAAAGTTCAGTGGTAAACAAGGTATAAAGATAGACAAACCAGGGTAACCTATTGGGTCCCATCAAAATTAACTTATGCAGATCATTATGATTAATTAGAACATAAGTGGGTAAAAATAAGTGATCAAGGGCACAACTTGTCTGGGACTTGAGATTTCAGGTACCAGGATGATCTTCAGGTGACTCGTAATCTCGCGCTAGTCGTAGCAATACAAACAAGTATGGTATAGGCAAAATTAACATCACAACAAGCATAAGAATAAACTGCATAATAGTTAATCTATGCGTTGCTACGAGGTCGTGGGTTCGAGAACTGCTAAATTCGAAGCTACGGTTATGAAGTTATGGTTTTCCGAAGATCCACGTGGTTAAATATATAATAGACTAAGTGCAACATTTTAACCTATATTCCATGACAAAATTATTATATGATAATAAATATTATTGTGAGACTAATGCAACTAGAATGGATCAAAACGGAGTTAAGGTTATTGGGCTATGAATTTCTGAGTTATTTAGCACCTAGAATAGATTAATTCAAATGAACAATTTTAATTCAAGTTTCATGGCTAAACAAAGGTAATAGGTGATAGACAATATTAAAACAAAATTATTACAACTGGAATGACTCAATTTGGAGTTAAAACGAATTAACTATGAATTTCACAAGTTTCTAGAATTATTTTTGTGCTAGAAAAGTATTTTCTATATTGTTTTCCTACTTTCCTAAATCACTGGACTAGGCGCATAATTATCAGGGAATACAGGGGCTATCTTTCAAAAGTTCATAAGACTCGTATTTACCCCGCGGGGGACGGCGGGTTTGAATAAGAAAAAGCGTAGGGGCTCTTTTGCAATACGAGTGAGGCGAAGGGGTATTTTCTAATCTAGGCCGAAGGATCGACTATCAACGGATCGGATTAGATCTGGACTCCCCACCCTGCACTGCCCGTTGATCACGAGATCGACGGTAACCACGCCCAATAGCCCTGGCACCATCAGATCTGCATCAAACGATCGACGTTCACAAGGGTGAACCGTTACCTGACTTCTAATCTCGCACGTCCGTAGCAGAATCAACGGTTAGCGCACCTTTAATCTCCAAGCCTTTGATTCCGGGGTCGATGGTCGTGGAAGCATCTTCTTTCCCCGGGTCGAACACGCCAGCGGATGGAGCACACGGCGGCGCCATCGCCGCGGTGCCCAGAGCAGACGAGCACTCGCGGCCGCTCGGTCGTGTCCACGGTGACGTCAAGCCCCACAGATACCCAGCCGCGACAAAGCCCAACATCCAAGGGCGCCATGGATGGGATCCCTGACCACGCCTACAAACGCCACACCCAGTATCCACTAGCCCTGGCGGTTCCCCAGGGCCCCACCCAGAGGTCTTGGCAACAGTGATACATGAGCTAGGTCGCGGCGGCTTCCTATTCCTCTATGCGCTCCCTCATCTCCCACACGGTTCGACAATGGTTGCCCAACCCCTCAACTCCAACTCGTCGCAGCCCGCACACCGTGAAGTGAACGAGGCGCAGGGCGCCAGTTTTATACAACCCATCAGACGAGTTTGTTGCGGCCAACAGCGAGGACTCTGGCAGAAGAACGGCGCGAAAATCGCGCGCTTGTTGCGCCATTGCTGCGGGCGACGCGCGGTCCGTTGAGGAAGAAGGTCGAGCTGCCCAAGCGGGCCCACCAGGCAGTGACAGCGACAGAGCCCGCACGCGTAAGAAGAGAGGCTGACAACATGGGACCTACTTGTAAGCGCCAGCAGAGAAAAAGAAAACAGAAGGGAAAGTAGGCCAGCGCGTGGGGTGAAAAGAATGTGGCTAGCTGGGCTGCCTGAGTGGAATTCGACCCATTTGGTCCGTTCGCCAATTCTTTTCTTTATTCTCATTTTCAGTTTTCTATTTCTTTCAAGTTTGAATATGGTTTAAATTGAATTTTAAATCTAGGTTTCCAGTTTTCTAATTCCAAATAAATGCACAATCAAAACTTCAACCTGAATGCATGAATATACTTTTATTAATCTATTTATTATTTTATTTATGAAAATGCTTTTGAATATGACACTTGTGTACTCCACATTGTATTTTATTGAAAGTAATTTGTAACATCTGTTAATTTAGATGCTTCAAGAAAGTATTTATAAGTGCAATACTCATATAATTATTTAAAGGAAATATGCCTCTTTTAATAAGATCCCTAATTAAAATGACTCCTTTAGTATTTCTTAACTGACTAGGATTTTAGGAGTTAGATTCTAGGGTTTACACCACTTCACAAAAATACGCCAACTCGAACTCTCGAAGTACCTAAACTTGCACGACTGTTCCATTTGGCTTCCTAGCTTCCAGAACTACACATTGGTGTCTCTAAAATTGCTACTCGGACCACACAAGAACTAATTACTGTTAAACTTGATAAGCTGCATGTGTATTGCTGACTATACACCTAAAATATGGACCCACATGCCATCCTGTCCAATTATATTTCATTTCACTCCTCTCTCGATCTCTCTCTTTCTCTCACACACACCTGGGCCTACTCCTTCATCTAGATTTGTATTAGCGTGATTGGTATTTCTCGAAGTGCTTGCATTTTGAGAAGGAAAGCGATTTCATTTTTCCAAGAAAATTTAGTTTATTTTCTCTTAAAAATAAAGATCCTTTAGGAAGATAAAGTTACCAAATTAGTCCTAAATCAGATAATTGTCCGGGTTGCGACAGGAGCAACCAACATAAATTACACAAGAAAGATGCGGCGTAGACCATTGACATTAGACGCGACGTCCTTTAGCAGTAGCGGAAGATAGAGATTTAATAAATAAGATAGTACGATGCGTGCATGCATATGCATAGGCTGAAACCATGAGTTGCAAAGACATATATAGAGCGTCCCGATCATATCGACGATAACGACTCAAAGCAAAGAACTAACACACTCAGAGGAGGAAGAAACAGGGTAATGAAGTGGATTTATTCTGTTTGGTCCAAGCTGCCCGTTCGCTGTCCGGGTCACGCAGTCCATGTCTCCATGCATGACTCCATCTACTGGCACTTGGCGTTTGGGAGGTCGCACGCGGAAGGGATGGCCTTGGCGCAGCTGGCGTAGGGCGTGTTCTTGAGCTTGTTCCAGTAGTTGCTGCAGAGGCAGCCGAAGTCGGCGTTCCTCAGCGCGTCGCAGCACCCCTGGCTCGGCGCGCCGCTCGAGCAGGACGCGCACTGCCTCAGCACCGTGCCCCGGTCGACGTTGCACGTCCCGTCGGCCTCGCTCGCCGCGAAGAGCAGCGCCAGCAGCGCGACGCCCACCATGGCCACGGCCACGGCCACGGCACTGTTGCCGCGTACCCTTCTCCCGGCCATCTGATCGGCGGATGTCTTGGCTTCGCTAGGCTGCTGACCTGCTGTCAGTTTAGACGGCGCTCGGTCTGTGTAGGCTAGTGTGATCTGTACTTGCAATCGCTCGATCGAGGGAGGCTTTATATAGAGCTTGATGGGCCGGACCGACGGCACACGAGCAGAGGTGCTCCGTGAGTCCGTGACGGCGTGCTTGCATGTGCAAATGTGCTCGTGAGCTGGCCTCCGGCCGTCGGAACCCCAAAAAAGTGGTCGGCCGGCCGGCCGGTCACGGGCAAGACGGAATCATCGCCGTACGTACGTACTGCAGGGTGCAGAGAGTTCAGGCAGGCGCCGTGCCAATGGGCAAGACGGCGGCAGCGGTTTCTTGCTGGAATTTGGCCGCATCTCGCGTGCCGTCAAGCTAATTTTGGTCAATGTGACTAGTGGTCGTAGGCGGGGGACACGGGGTGGCGTACCGTAGCGCCGTAGCGGGGTAAAATAACCAACCTATCGCCATGCTTGTGACTCTTTCGTCAGTTAGTTTTACTTAGCTCATCCCCTAGGTCTCGCTAGGATTTCTTTCGCATTGGCAGCAGATCGGTGATGGGCTGACGAAGAACGTGCCCGCCAGCGTGCACGATGCAGATGCATATATGCCTCCCTTCAGTTTTCTGCATTATCGATCGATACACGATCTTAAACAGCGATGAACTCACGAAATTAATTCAAAGACCGATTATCGAGAAATCAACCCTATTATTCAATATTTTTACGCTTGAGTTTTGATGTAGGAGTTGAAACGCGCGGTCTGAACTGACGACTAACGACACCCTGAACCTAATTCGGAAACAGTCTACAACCAAAAAAAAAAAAAAGAACTGACTCTCAAACCACGTCCTCAACTTGCACATATTCAGTTTGGCGTCAGAATCCTGGAGCCAAGCCTTCGTCGAGTCGGTTTTTTTCGTCCAGATATGCGGCTGATAAACCTACTACTCGCGTGCCATTATTAGGACAAACCTAAAGCTGGTAAAAACAAACAAACAATGAAACAAACATGAACCCAGTCGTACACGCAGTGCGCCATGCTTAGCGCGTTTATGTTTTATGGTAGAAATCCAAATAATGTGTTTATAAAATACAATGACATTTTAATGCATGCTTTTTTAAAGTAACGCATAGTATACAAATTAGAGGAGACAAAACCCAATACAAGAGAATAGTAACGATCTCTGTATCGTTAAAAAAAATACAAGAATTAGTCACTCATTCTAGAGCATAGGTTGTGTTTAGGGGTGGTAATGGATCACGATCCAACTTTTTTTCACAATTAGTTTGAGTGTTTAATTAATTTTAGCTAAAAATAAATAAAAATAGAGTTAAATCCTAGTCCGATTCGATTCCTAAATTTCATAGTGCAAAATTTAGAGTCCATTATCACCTATACTTGTGTTAGACGGTGAACGACATCAAATTGCATCCTAAACATATGACAAGATGGTCACAATTAAACAAAAACAACTACAATATCTTGTATTACAATTGACATCAATGTAAGCCACTCAATCTAGAGCATATGTTATGTTAGGACTTATGTGTTTGTGCTTTTTGTGGCCATTGGGTGGCCAAGAGCCTCACCACAAAAAGGCTACCTCTCACTTCTCAAAAATGTTATGTCTGGATCACCTCGTCCCAATCCTTTGTGTGCATGCCGAGTCGTGAGAGCATGCATCCAAAAACCATCAATCTCTAGCTACACCTGCTCAAGTGTGTGCATGATCAATTTTTAGGAGGTGTTGTAGAGATTGGTCAATAAAGATCTCAACCGTGGTAGATGCTTGAGGAGCGGCATTGCAAAACATCCAACTACATTGATTGTGGCCATGACTTTAAACAACATACGATGTCAACTCGTATAAATAGAGTCACCAGCGACTTAAGCATTGGTCCCTCACATGGTACATACTAATCTATGGTTTTGTAAAAGTTAGTCTATTCTCTATCATAACGGGTATAATATATTGTTTATGTTTGCTACACAGTAGTAGATTTATACACACACCTACTTGCTATAAAATTTCTGAATTAGATTAAACATTAAATCACACACTAATACACAAAAAGCTTTATAGTGACGGTTCTAGAGTCACTCCCACTAGCGTTTTTGGTGCTGCTAGTGCTAGGGGCCAGCCACTGGTGGTTATTTTGAAACAACCAGTGGAAAATTAGATTATCACTGACGGTTGGTGTAACTAAACCACCAGTGGAAATTAGATTATCACTGACGGTTCCTTAAGCTGGTCCCACCTATTTTTTACTGACGTGATAACCTAAATTGCTAGTACAAATTTGAACGTTTCGTCGGCTTTGAGCTCTTTTGTAACAGTGTATATATCATCACATCCGTTCTATACTTTTTTTTGAATTAGATTAAACATTAAATTACTTAAATTCTTAGCGTTAACACCCTCTATTTTTTATAATCCCAAATGTTCGCTCTCGTACTCTCTACCCGACTGTCCATCTCTTGCGGGCTTCGATCTTTCTCGTACGTTGTATTACACCTGCACCTAGAGATGGTAATAGATACCCACGACCTAATGCCCGTTGAATATTTACTCCATTATAGAGTGTATATGAACTAAGTATTCTACCCATATGTCTTTTATTGGCCAAAACCTTCACCTAAAGGTTATGTGGCCATTCGAACGTTTCTCCCTCACCCACACCCAGTAACCCATGGGTAGAAAATACCATAGATGATTGCATGGTGCTAGAATTTTTGTAATGGTATTTAGATGTATATACTTGACATTTCAATGGATATATGTAGTAGATATATATTTGGATTGATGGACGGATGGTATTATAACTTGGTTCAAAACCTATTGTTTGTGTAATGTGTTATTTTAATAGATTTTCAATATTTGTTAGTATGTGTAACCTGACGAGTGAGTGTGGCTCACATGAATATGAGTAGGAGGAAATTTTATACCCACCAGTATATATGAGTGACTTAAAGATATTTTTTGCCATGAGTATATCAGTTATGTATGGGATAGCAATACTCGTTTGGTAATAGGCCTCATTTGGAATGAAGAAAAAACAAAGGAATTTTAGAGGATTCGGTTCCTACGAAAAAATTTAGACGCATGATGTGAAAATAAGGATGTGGTCCAACCTCATGTTTTGTTTCCTCTGTGTATTTCGTTCCTATGTTTTTCCTGCTCATTATCTAAACATATGTTTTATGACTTCCTAGTGTTATAATTTTTCGTAGGATTCTAATGATACGAGCATTATAATCCTATGTTTTACGCATCCCTGCGTTTAGAATCATGATGATTCCCAATGTTGACATCTCTACCTGCACCAGGATCTGAAAAGGTTTCAAGGCCAACTCAAGTCGCTTCAGAATCTCTTCAACGGTTGACTTTGGCCGTGAACTTGCGCTGCATTCCATATGGCCCAGACGAACATGCGATTAGTCACAGCGTGCGTCTACTCCGATTGTCTAGTCTGACCGGTCGGAGGAAGAAGCAGGGAGCGCCAGAAAGGAAGGATGAAAAGCTCGCCGCACGCAGGCGCAGCGCAGGCATGGATAAAAAAGCAGGTCTTGCGCGCGGCCGCCAATGCAGTGCAGCTGGGACGGCGGACGTCTGCACCACTTGTCCCTAAGCTAATGCTAGCTCACATCAAAAGCCTAACTGAACCCAAAGGAGAGGCAGCAGCAAGCAAACACGCTTTTAACCAAAAAAGAGAGCGAGAGGAGGAAGAGAGGGTCTGGTAAAAACCTGGAAAAAGGTAAAGGGGGCAAACAGAAAAGAAAGAAGAGGGGAGGAGGAGAAGCTCGCTATGCGGGCCGGGAGGGATTCATACAGAAGACAGAAGCCTTCGCCAGCTCCCTGGTCCTCCTCGTCTTTTGTTTGTTTTCTTTTTTTCCGTCGTCAATCAAAGCAGTAGATTCCGAAAGGGTCTTAGCTGGCCCAACGAAAAGGTCAAAAGGCCCATCCGCATATGCGTGCATATACGCCTGGCCTGTACCAGAAGGGCCTGGGCCATGGCACCATGTTGTTTTCTCTCTCTCTCCCTCACATCCTTCCTTCCTTTCTTCCGCTCCACTCCAGTACTCCACATAGCTTTATGACAGGGGTACGCTGATCACTGTCGCCGGTACCTGTAATAATTTCACAGCAACCACTGGCCCGTCGTCAGTGACTCACCGCGGCGCCGCGGTGTAGTAACAGTGACACACGGGACGGAACGACACGTACACGTAGTAAAGGGAGGTGACATGCACACGTAACGTAACGGAGCAGAGAAGAAAGGGGGGCCACTGGCCAGCGGGCCTTTTTTATTTTACAAATCCACGGTGGCACGCATGACCAACGAACCGGTCCAAGTCCCGCAGTCTTTCTTCCCTCCGTTTCAATCAACTACGGTCAATTTTCCAACGAAAAGCGAGCACACGACTAGTAAGAAAGACCGAACGTCTGGGGTTCGGTCGACCGCGCCAGCCAGGCACATGAACATGCACAGCACAGGCCCTTTCGCTCGCTCGTCACCGGCCGACGGCGACGGCGGTGGAAAGCTCTCGGCGGCGGCGTGGAAGTTAAAAGCGGGTCGCGGCGTGCAGTGGGGCGGAACCGCAGGAATCATTGTGGTCTTGCCACGGTTCCGTGCAAAAGCGGGTGGCTTTTGGCGCTTTTCCCGCTCCCCACCACGCGCGGCCGGGCCCTTTCCCTTCCTTGACAGCCGCGGCTGATCGAGAAGCCGGCCGGGGAGGCGAGAGCGCGGCGCCATCCGCTGGTGTGTGTTCCGTGTTCGACAAGGGCACGCGCGCGACAGGCAGGCACGCGCGCTCTCGCGCACACACAAACACACGCTCATTGTTTATCATGCGGTGCCAAGGACTCGGTGCCAAAAGCCGGCAACTTTGCAGTCGTTACTGTTACTGGAGAGGGTCAGAGGGAGAGAGTCGAGAGAGACGCAGACACACCGGCAGGCAGACGGAGACACTACACAGGCAGGCACGCAGGCAGAGAGACTGGGACTTGAGAGACCGGCACAGCGAGAGAGAGGTACTGTACTACTGTTGGTAACTAATCCGCGCATCTGGCCCAGTGGCAGTGAGCGAGGCAGGAAAAGAATAGCGTCATCACCACCGCGCTAGCGCTGCGGACACTAGCTAGGGACTCGGAAAGCAAGGGCCCCTGGCGCGCAGCATGCACGGCTGCTGCACTGCACTCCTGCGGCATGAGTGACTCTCAGTGACTCTGGGGTGCTAGTACTCATTGCCTGCCTGCCGGGGCGGGCCTCGGCTCATCAGTAACAGCTCAACGCTAGCCGCTGCTTTGGGCGCTCGCTTTTCCTCGACCGCTTTTCTCTGAACAGTTTGGGTACGTGTGCCCCCGCATTCTCTTCGGCCCAACCGCCCAAGCCTTTGGACGCCCGGCTATGTCCTATGTATACATGAGCGCCCCCCTGCTGCCCAATTCCAACACTCAGGCAACCCAGCTTTGGCTGCCCTTGCTTGCTGCTCAGCTCTTTGCCCCCTGTTCCTCCTACTCTTCTCGCACCTCGGCGCCTGCTTCGGCATCAACTGCGAGCGAGATGGAGGTGAGCCAAAAAATGCGTGTCTTTATTTGTTTTATTCTCTTGTTTTTTTTTTTTCCGGCAGATGAATATCAGCCTCTTCATGGTATATGGGGATCTGCATCCTCTTGCAATAAGGAAACTAAACTATGCAGCATGTCCTTGCTAACAGAGAAACATGCCATACCAGTTGGGACATGCTCGTCTTATGCAGTATCTTAAATATTTGTCATCCGCTAGTTTAGTTTTAAAATAAAACGCGACAAATAAAAAAGAATAGAGGAAGTAGTAGTTATCTACTGTTAATCTGAGAGACATACTATGCTTCTAACAGTGTTTATTTTCTTTTCAAATAAGCACGTATGTGTCATACATTCACACATTGTCTTTCTTGCTTCCAAGACTAGCTTCCAAGCTATCACCAGAGGAGTAAGCTTTGTTCCGTTTCGTTTTTCCTGACAGGCGCAAGACGACTGCAAGTGGCGCCAGGTCCCGGCGTTCGGCGACTGGAACCTGTGGGACGACATGCCCGTCACCCAGTACTTTCAGGCAGGGACCTTCTTCTTCGCCGCGCCGACGGCGGAGAAGGACGACGACGAGGATCTCTTCAAGGTGCCCCAGTTCCCTGCCACGCCCTACAGCTACAAGAAGGTGAAACAAAACACAACGCTGCATTTAATTTCTTTCACCAATCACCCTCGAAAAAAGTTTTCTTCTTCCACCAGCTCTAAAGATATCAGTATTCAGTACTGTTTCATGCAGTACTTTCATTTCAAATCTCCACTTCCATCTAGTACATATATACATATACCCAGTCTGCACTAGCGATGCGAAAGATACTGACCAATTCTGTGGTCGATGCTTGCATGTGCAGTGCGTCGTTAGAGTGAAGGGGGAGAAAGGAGCTGCCGTGCCGCCGCCGGCGAGGAAGGGAGGCAGGAGGCGCCGCGTGAACGAGCAGCAGAAGTGGAAGCCCAAGGGAGCTGTGGACGAGGACCTCTACAAGATATCCCCGCAGCTTCTCTGCAAGGTGAAGAAGGCAAGGATCCTGTAATCCTAGTTTGCCCCCCACGTGTACCTAAGTGGGTCTACTTCTTATCTAGTTCTCATCATGTGATTGGCATAAGCCTTTATCTAGCCTAAGCTGACCCTTTGCAAGTAGCTTTTGTTAGGATAACAACACTAGATAGAACAGCTATACTTTGCCAGTATATGCTGTGACCTTCCTTCAAAAGCTTAAGCACTTCATTTTTCACAGCAAGTGGAGCTCTGCCAAAGATCATGAGCAATAAAGCTGGACTGTAAACTCCAGAAAGATTTTAGGTGAGAGTTTTGTTCTCATGCGCTCTTTTGTTTGTGTTGCAGAAGAAGCTCCTGAGGAATCTGCTGGGAGGGTGCCTGGGCCTGAGCTGCATCGCCTGACCGAGAGACGCATCGCTTAATAAGTTTCTGGGGAGTTTGTTGTTCGGTTGGTGCTCTGGAGAGTTGTATAGTGTCTACGCTAATATGGAATCAATGGAAACTTACTGCTGCTTTTGCACTCTTTTGAATGTAAACACTAGCTCGCATTCCATCTCTCTTGGTGTTGTTTTGGTGCCTCACTTTGTTACTAGCAGTACATTAAAGCGGTTAGGGCAGAGAGCGGTAAAAAAACTGGAATTTACAATACTATCTTATCTAATAGCGTTAAAATTTCGGATTCCGGAAACTACCCCGATCGAGTACGAGTAAGGTTGTTTGGAAAATGCATAAATTTTTTAGCTTTATTATCTTAGCACAGTCACAAATTTGACCTTGGTTAACTAATGTCTTCAGCAAGACTTGTTAGGGCAAGTTCAATGATTCAGCCAGTGTGATAGACGAGCCATATAACGTTTTAATGCTATAAGAATATAAAAAATGTGAACAGGGCACGTGTCGAAAGCAAAATTCTGCATATGAAGCTATATCAGCATCACCTGCTGGCTGCTGTAGTGCTGCTCCTGCTCCCATTCTGAATTCACTTCAGCCCATATTTTTCTCTGAAAATTTGTCGTCATCATGACCAAGTGTGCCATGGTTCTCTAGGTCATTTGGATCAGGCAGAAAGGTAAATGGATTTGAGGTATCATTGTATCTTGGGCCTGAAATAGGCATGACAGCAAATGAACATTAATGATAAATCTTGTCTGACAAATTAAGACATTTAGCACACTGTATACATAGATGTAAATTGGTCATATTTTTTACCACTCCCTAGTCCCTCCGCCTGTAATAGATAGAAACCAATGCATCTAGAATTGGAAATAAGGCACGTAGGAGAATCACCAATAGGGACTTGTTGGTTATTACTCCTATATAACTATGACACATTGCATCCCAGATATACTACCTTCTCTCGGAAACAATATGCCTGTGAATTTTTAGTGTAAGATGCATTCGGTGACTAAAAGCTGTGTTCTTGGTACTGATCAAAACCATGCAGATGGGGACAGTAGATGAAACCACAGCTATTTTGTTCTACATACATAAGTAGAAGAATGTCTTACACTCATTATTGGTGTATTGTGGTTTCAAGAGTTTCCTAGGTCGAACGAGTCTTCTTCTGCAGTTACAACCTATGCTGTCTCCAGCAGTCCAGCTCCTAAAGCTTCAAACTGGGGCAAACATACTGCTGAGACTAAGGATGACCAAACACCGGCGTTTGGTGTTTCTCCATGGTTGATCATCTCCTCTAGCCATAGCAATGCATCATATATTCTGCCAGCAGAACATAAACCTTCGATAACTCTGTTGAATGCACTTTTGCCAGGCCGATGATGTCCCTTCACCATTCTCTCCATTAACTTTGATGCATCAACAAACTTCGTTTCTGAGCACAAACCGTGAACCAAGATTGAGAAAGTGTCCTTTTGAGCAACACAACCGAGCTGCTTATCCATCTTTTTGAGGTATTCTAGTGCCCTCATTGATTGCATCGTGTCACATAGACCCTTCATGAGCAAGTTATATGTTGTCACTGTTGGAACAAGGTCATTCTTTGGCAGCTCCTCTTCCAGCACTTCCACAGCATCATCCACATTCCATTCCCTGCATAAAGCACCGATCTTTGCCTCATACATGCAGATGGTTGGCCTGAACCCCTTCTTGGCCATGTCCTGGAACAATCTGTCAGCCTGATCAAACCGACCCTCTTCATAGAGCTCAAAAATCATGGACTCAAAGCTGCATACAGTACGTCCAGTTCGAACAGCCAACGCCTGGTCAATGGCTTCCCGAGCATCCTCGACACTAAGCACAGCAAGCATTGGCACACGAAGAGACCGACGACTACTTGGTGATCTCAGACCCTTCCTGAGCACCTTATCCAGAACCAGCTCAGCCTGTTCACCCCGGCCAGCCGCACAGAGTGCGGCCAGCAATGTCCGGTACACCATAATATCTGCATCACAGCCCCTCTGCGACACCCGCCGCATCATGGAATAGACGACGTGTGTGGCCTCATCAAGCATGCCAGCATCACAGAGAGCAGGCACAATCGCGCGGTACGCGTCCCTTTCCGGAGCGAGGCATAGGTTGGGCATTTCGTCGAGCACCTGCAGCGCAAGGTCAGGGCGGCGCACGCGGCAGAGACCAATTATGAGAAGAGTCAGATCCGCGGATGCTATTGACACTTCCGGCCGCCCGGCGAAGTCAGCGAAGAGGCGGGCAGCCTCGGGGAGTAGTGCTTGGGAGACGAGGTGCCGGAGGAGGGCGGTGAAGGAGAGGGACCAAGACGGGGACGGGGAGGAGGGGAGCGACGAGCGGAAGATGGACACGGCGTCTGGAGGAGAGAGTTTGGGTATCGAAGCGGCAAGGAGGGAGTCGGCGGATGGGGAGGATGGGAGAACCCGGCGGAGGAGGGACGGGAGGACGGGGGAGCCGGCGGCGGTGCCAAGGAGGGTGGAGCGGACGTCGTCGTTGTGGCGGTAGGAGTGTGGGTAGCGGCGAGGTGCGTCCCAGTACAGGTGGGCGGCTTCGAGCGGGTCCTTCTGCTGGCGTATGGCTCCGGCTAGCTGCGCCGGGGTCAGCACCCGCGGCCACCGCACCGGTGTGGCGCCCATTTGCCCTTGCTTCTGGTCGCGGGCGGCGGGCTCCGGGAGGCGCGCGAAGACGCGTCCGCGTGCACGGCGGCACGGGAACGGACGCGACGGCTAGGAGAAGGTTGGAGAGGCGCAGCGGGGAGGCGGGAGACGAGCGGCGGCAGGGCGACGGCGAAACGGGGAGGCTGCATCGACACGCTCGGTTTCGCTTGTTTGGAAACAATGCCGTGGGCTTCGACCGTACAGGAACGAGAGTACGAGACATTGCCCAAAACTCCCGTTTAGAAAAGCTCTCCTTATCTCGCGCGTTGAACTCCAATTAAGGCCATGGAAGGGCTTCGTTTCAAAGATTCCTGCTTCGATTTTCTAGCTTCACTATGGAACAACTTCAACAAATTAGTACGATAGAATTCAAGAATGTTTGATTTGTACATAGACTATAACTTATGTAATACAATTAATTTGTACGAGTTTCCTTAATTATTCTTAATGATTAATGGGTGGAGAAAGAGACATGAATCAATAGGTCATGTAACCAATGACATGATTAGTAATTTTTATGTAACTTCATGAGTGTCGGCGTTTCGAGACCGGGGGGTCCCTAAGCCGACGAGTGAATGTCGTCGCGTGCCCCAGCCCAGATGGGTCGACGCGAGGCCGAGCGCGAAGGGGGGAAGTGAGGTGGCCGGAGACAGGCGTGAGAGAGGTGGAAATCCCGCGGCCTCCGTGTTCGTCCCGCGCCCAAGTCAGGTGCGCTTGCAGTAGGGGGTTACAAGCGTCCACGCGGGAGAGGGAGCGAGCGGCTTCAAGCGAGCGACTGTCTCGTCCTCGTCCCCGCGTGGCCAACCCTCTCTAAGAGGGCCCTGGTCCTTCCTTTTATAGGCGTAAGGAGAGGATCAAGATGTACAATGGGGGTGTAGCAGAGTGCTACGTGTCTAGCGGAGGAGAACTAGCGCCCTAAGTACATGCCGTTGTGGCAGCCGGAGAGATTTTGGCACCCAGCTGGTGTGATGTCATGGCCGTCGGAGGAGTGCTGGAGCCTGGCGGAGGGACAGCTGTCGGAGCTGTTGAGTCCTTGCTGATGTCCTCTTGCTTTCGTAAGGGGGCTGAGAGCCACCGTCGTCACGGAGTACACGGGGCGCCATCATTGCCTATCTGGCGGAGCGAGCCAGATGGGACGCCGGTCTTGTTCCCCGTGGCCCGAGTCAGCTCGGGGTAGGGTGATGATGGCGCCTCCTGTTGACGTGGCTGGTCTGCGCCCTAGGTTGGGCGATGTGGAAGCTCCTCCGAAGCCGAGGTCGAGTCTGTCTTCCGTGGCTGAGGTCGAGTCCGAGCCCCTGGTTCGGGCGAGGCGGAGACCGTCGGCTGAGGCCAGGGTGGAGTCCGAGCCCTAGGGTCGGGCGGAGCGGAGTTCGTCGTCTTCTGGGGCTGAGCCCAAGTCCGAGCCCTGGGTCGAGCGGAGCGGAGTTCGTCGTCTTCCGGGACTTAGCCCGAGTCCGAGCCCTGGGTCGGGCGGAGCGGAGTTCGCCGTCTTCCGGGGCTTAGCCCGAGTCCGAGCCCTGGGTCGGGCGGAGCGGAGTTCGCCGTCTTCCGAGACTTAGCCCGAGTCCGAGCCCTGGGTCGGGCGGAGCGGAGTTCGCCGTCTTCCAGGGCTTAGCCCGAGTCCGAGCCCTGGGTCGGGCGGAGCGGAGTTCGCCGTCTTCCGGGACTTAGCCCGAGTTCGAGCCCTGGGTCGGGCGGAGCGGAGTTCGCCGTCTTCCGGGGCTTAGCCCGAGTCCGAGCCCTGGGTCGGGCGGAGCGGAGTTCGCCGTCTTCCGGGGCTTAGCCCGAGTCCGAGCCCTGGGTCGGGCGGAGCGGAGTTTCCTATGGTGCCTACGGCCGGGCCTGACTGCCTGTCAGCCTCACTCTGTCAAGTGGCACCGCAGTTGGAGCGGCGCAGGCGGCGCTGTCTTTTTGTCAGGCCGGTCAATGGAGCGGCGAAGTGACGGCGGTCACTTCGGCTCTGTCGGCTGAAGGGCGCGCGTCAGGATAAAGGTGTCAGGCCACCTTTGCATTAAATGCTCCTGCGATTTGGTCGGTCGGTGCGGCGATTTGGTCAGGGTTGCTTCTTGGCGAAGACAGGGCCTCGGGCGAGCCGAAAATATGTTCGCCGCTGGAGGGGGGCCTCGGGCGAGACGGAGATCCTCCAGGGTCGGCTGCCCTTGTCCGAGGCTAGGCTCGGGCGAGGCGTGATCGAGTCCCTCGAATGGACCGATCCCTGACTTAATCGCACACATCAGGCCTTTGCAGCTTTATGCTGATGGGGGTTACCAGCTGAGAATTAGGAGCCTTGAGGGTACCCCTAATTATGGTCCCCGACAGTAGCCCCCGAGCCTCGAAGGGAGTGTTAGCACTCGCTTGGAGGCTTTCGTCGCACTTTTTTGCAAGGGGACCAGCCTTTCTCGGTTGCGTTTTGTTCCGGTGGGTGCGCGCGAGCACACCCGCCGGGTGTAGCCCCCGAGGCCTCGGAGGAGTGGTTTGACTCCTCTGAGGTCTTAATGCCTCGCGTAATGCTTCAGCTGGTCTGGTCGTTCCCTCATGCGAGCTGGCTGTAGCCCGGGTGTACGGTCGGGTACCAAGTTCTCGGGCTGGTATGTTGACGCTGTCAACGGTTCGGCCGGAGCCAGGTTTGCGAGAGCAGCCCCCGAGCCTCCGCACAGGGCGAGAGGGCGATCAGGGACAGACTCGACTTTTTTACATACGCCCCTGCATCGCCTTTCCGCAAGGAGGAGGGGGGAAAGCGCCATGTTGCCCTCGGTGGGCGCCGAACATGGTGTCTCCGGTGAGCTGCAGGCGGGTAATCCGAGTGGACGTCCGTGCCCCATTCGTTAGGGGTCGGCTAGAGGCCCAGAGGCACGCCCAAAAGTACCTGCGGGTGATCTGCCGGACCCGGTCCCCTAGCGACGGGGTCTGAGGGCTCGATGCCTCCCTCCGATGGGATTCCGTTACAAGATCGTTCCCGCTGGTCTCAGAAATGTCCTAGGGTACCTCGGGAGCGCAGCCCGAGCCTTGGTTATGTATCGAACGTACCCATGGTCATCCCTCGCTCTGTGTCTGAGGCGACTGTGAACCCTTCGGGGGCCAGCCTTCGAACCCCTGATCAGTAGTGGACGCGGAGCCCGAGTAGCCTGAGGCGGCCATTGAACCCTTCCGAGGGGCCGGCCTTCGAACCTCTGACCAGTAGTGGGTGTGGAGCCCACGCGCTCTAAGGCGACTGTTGAACCCTTCCGAGGGGCCAGCCTTCGAACCTCTGATCAGTAGGGAGGCTCAGAGCCTGGTTCCTTCACGGGGAAGGATCCTTTTCGGGGTATCCCCCTTTCCCGGTCCCTGTTGCAAGAGAGAGAAAGAGGAAAAAAGGAAAAGGATACGAAATCGAACGACGCGGTGTACCTTTTTTGACGCGGTTGTTATGGCGAAGGCGAAGCGTTGCTCGCTTCTCCTGCCAGAGGCGCCGCCTGTCCCGCCGCGGAGTTAATGTGACGGGGTGAGTGGTTCGCAGGGCGGCCGTTGCGCGTGCGCGGGTCGTTCGAGGAACAGAACACGGGCGCGTCGTCTTCACGCCGTGAGAGAGGGTTCTCTCGTCGCTCCTGGATGGGACGTAGGCTTGGCTGACGATGTGACCGCTGCTCCTGCCCGCCTGCCACCGCCATTACTGCCGGCCCATTTTTGGTCGCATTGACCGTCGCGCCAGGCTGGCGCCGCTGGGTCGTGTTCTGGGTCGCCTCGAGTCGCGGTATTGGTTCCGCAGTCGAGGAGGCGCGGTGGTGGCGCAAGTGGCGGTGCAGTTACATGCACGAAGCATTCGGCGTGCCGGTTGCATGACGCGTGGGCCTGGGCCTCCATGCTGGGCGTGTTGGGAGTCGGAGAAGTGCGCCCACTTGGCGCGGTTGCATGCCGCTTGCATGGCTGCCCGCCCTTTCGCCCGCTGGTCTGGGCAAAAGTGGAGAGCCGCTTGTAACCGCTGGGCGGTTGCACGCATCGCGCACGGCGGTTTGGCTTCTTCTGCTTTGAGCCGTCTTGCATGACGTGTGGGACCCAGCCCCCGCGCTGTAGGAGGAGGGCCTTGGAGCGTGTTGGAGAAGACTCAGCCCGCGACGGCTGGGGACGCAAGTAAGGAGAGTCGCCTTTAAAAGGGGGGTGACCCCCTTAGAAGGCGACCATGTCTTCGCGCTTCCTTATGCATCGTGTCTTTCCACCTTCCAAGCCCCCGGATGGGGGATACCCGCCGTCTTTCCGCCTTGTCGTTGGGGGAACGCAACTCCGCGGGAGTTGGTACCTCTCAGCCATCGTTCGGCTTCAAGGATTTTCATCATGCAGCCCGGTTGCACCCCTCCGTCGGTGGTCACCCAAAACGGTGACCTCCAGCCCCTGGATGGGGAGAGGCAAGTTGGGCTGTGATCTTGGTCCCGCCCTCAGCCTTAAGGATGTTCGTCATCCTTGCTGGGGCGGGGAGCGAGGCGAGCTGGGGCTCTACCTCCCGTGCGGGCCGGCTGGCCACCTCTTCTTCCAGCTTCTGGTGGTGGCAACCATCCTCCAGCTCTGCGGAGGAGACGTCCTCCAGCCATGCTGGGGAAGGCGAACTGTTGCTGCCCAGCTAGGATGCAACATTCCGCCCTCTTCCTCGCTTTCGTGGCGAGGACGGGAGAGAGGACCTGCCGGTGCCCTTTGGAGCAGCCCACTCTTTAGCTTTAATAGCTGGTTCGCGTCCCTTGAGCGGGAACGCGAACGAGAGCCCTCCGGCGGCCGCGTCCGTCCTAGGACCATGGCTGCTGCTGCAGAGGTCGCTGGCGGGTCCCCCGGTGCCCGTCGCCCCGTGGGCTCCCCGATGTGGAGGTTGTACATACCCGCGGGGACGGAACCAGAGTTCCGTCTGTAATGGCACTTCGAATGCCAGTGTTTTTGTTCATCGTGGCTGTCGAGGCTTGAACATGTATGTAATTTCGGCACGGAGCCGTGTTTTTTCCTCATTTTCGAGCACTAAGACTCGCCTGTTGGTTGTCCGAACCGCTTCACCAAGCGTGAGTCGCCCCGTGTAAAGGTGACGAGTGAGGTATCCGTATCCCGGAGGCGTAGGAGTCCCTCGGCTCGGTCAGCCTTGTTGTCCGAGGCTTCTCTTGCTCAGTTAGAGGAAACCCCTCGGCCGCTCTTCGATGAGCCGAGGCCAGGGGTAGCGGTGTCAGCGTGAACAGAGGCAGAGTTGGCTCAAAAAGGAGACCTGGTCGGCCGGAGCCTGGCCGGGTCGTCCGTTAGCGGGATCGACGCTGGAATTAAACTGCCGAGGCCTCGGGCCGGGCTGATGTCCTCGGAGGACGGCTGGCCGAGGCCCCAGGGTGATCGGCCGAGCCGCCTGCTCGGGCCGGATTCTCGGAGAAGACCCTGGCGGCGATGGCCTGGGCTTGGTGATGACGTTGTCCTTCAGAGCAGAGACCCTTGGACCGCGTCGCCGTCCGAGGCTAGGTCGGGCCTTGCCGAAGGTGTTGTCGACGCCGGGGGCGCTGCTGCTCCCTTTAGCCGTCAGGATCCGATCCTGCAGGGTCAGATTGTCTTGTAGCGTGTGTTTCCTGCGGCCGCCGAGGCCAAAACACACCCTCGTTGTGTTGTAAAGCAGCGTCTCTTTTCCTCTTGTTTCGAGTATCTAGACTTTTTTGTCGGTAACAGAATTGTTTGTGCGAGCGAGAGTTGCTTCTCACGGAAGGTGATGAGTGAGGTATCCGTATCCCGGAGGCGTAGGAGTCCCTCGGCTCGGTCAGCCTTGCCGCTTACGCGCACTCTTACCCGTCCATGGGGTTCTGTCACCGACGCAGTCGAGAAGGCTCGAAGAATCGCTCCGACAGAAGAGCTTCCGAACGTGAAGACTTGTTCGGTCTGCGGAATCACTTATCCGAACGTGAGTTACTTATCGCAGAAGGTGATGAGTGAGGTATCCATATCCCGGAGGCGTAGGAGTCCCTCGGCTCGGTCAGCCTTGGCTGCTTACATGTACTCCGTCGTTTTCAGGATCCGCTTTCGAAGTAGTCAAAAAGCACGAAAGACATTCTGGCAAAAAGGATCTTTTTTCGAGGAAAAAATTCGACGCAGAGGGGGTTCCCCCCTTTTAGCCCCCGAGGGAGGGTCGGGCTTTGCCGAGGCGAGGCCGACCCTTCCTTGATGACTAAACTTTGCGTGGGAGCGAGGTATATGAACAACTTGAAAACATCTTAAGGGTAGAAGCGACGTAGCTGTTGGATGTTCCAGGCGTTGTCGTAGACCTCGCCTTGGCTGTTGGCCAGCTTGTACGTTCCGGGCTTCAGAACTTTGGCGATGACGAACGGCCCCTCCCAAGGGGGCGTGAGCTTGTGCCGCCCTCGGGCATCTTGTCGCAGCCGAAGCACCAGGTCGCCCACCTGGAGGTCTCAGGATCGGACCCCTCGGGCGTGGTAGCGTCGCAGGGACTGCTGGTACCGCGCCGAGTGTAGTAAGGCCTTGTCCCGAGCCTCCTCCAGCTGGTCCAACGAGTCCTCTCGACTAGCTTGGTTGCTTCGGTCGGTGTAGGCCCTCGTCCTCGGGGAACCGTATTCTAAGTCCGTGGGCAAGATGGCCTCGGCCCCATAGACCAGAAAGAACGGCGTGAAGCCCGTGGCTCGGCTCGGCGTTGTCCTTAGGCTCTAGACCACTGAGGGGAGTTCCTTCATCCATCGCTTGTCAAACTTGTTGAGGTCGTTGTAGATCCGAGGCTTGAGTCCTTGCAGAATCATGCCGTTGGCACGCTCTACTTGCCCATTTGACATGGGGTGAATCACGGCGGCCCAGTCCACCCGAATGTGGTGATCCTCGCAAAAGTCCAGGAACTTTCTGCCGGTGAACTGGGTGCCATTGTCGGTGATGATGGAGTTCGGGACCCCGAAGCGATGGATGATGTTGGTGAAGAACGCCACCGCCTGCTCGGACCTGATGCTGTTTAGGGGTCGGACCTCGATCCACTTGGAGAATTTGTCGATGGCGACCAACAGGTGCGTGTAGCCCCCGGGTGCGTTCTGCAAGGGGCCGATGAGGTCCAGACCCCACACAATAAAAGGCCCGGTGATGGGTATCGTCTGCAGAGCCTGAGCGGGCAGGTGGGTCTGCCTTGCATAGAACTGACACCCTTCGCAGGTGCGGACAATTCTAGTGGCGTCGGCCACCGCCGTCGGCCAGTAGAAACCTTGTCGGAAAGCATTCCCGACAAGGGCTCGAGGCGCTGCGTGATGGCCGCAAGCCCCCGAGTGTATATCTCGCAGGAGTTCCTGACCTTCGGCGATGGAGATGCATCGCTGGAGGATGCCTGAGGGGCTGCGGTGGTAGAGCTCCTTCTCATCTCCCAGCAAGACGAACGACTTGGCGCGCCGCGCCACCCGCCGAGCTTCGGCTCGGTTGGAGGGTAGCTCTCCTCGGTGGAGATATTGCAGGTACGGGGTCTGCCAGTTTTGATCAGGCGTGACCCCACTTCGCTCCCCCCCGACGTGCAGCGTCACGCCCTCGGGGGCCGAGGGTACCTCGGGCCGAACCGAGGGTGCCTCGGGCCGAGCCGAGGGTGCCTCGGACTGTGCCGAGGGTACCTCGGGCTGGACCGAGGGTGCCTCAGGCCGAGCCGAGGGCGCCTCGGGCTGTGCCGAGGGTACCTCGGGCTGGGCCGAGGGTGACTCAGGCTCGGGCGTGCCGTCGATCTTGACGGAGGGCTGATGCAGATCTCGGGAGAAGACGTCCGGGGGAACCGTTGTTCGCCCCGAGGCTATTTTAGCCAGCTCGTCCGCAGTCTCGTTGTAGCGCCGAGCGATGTGGTTGAGCTCGAGCCCGTAGAACTTGTCTTCCAGGCGCCGGACCTCATCGCAGTAGGCCTCCATCTTCGGGTTGCGGCAGTGGGAGTTCTTCATGACCTGGTCGATGACGAGCTGCGAGTCACCGCGAGCGTCGAGGCGTCGGACCCCTAGCTCGATGGCGATCCGCAATCCGTTGACCAGAGCCTCGTACTCAGCCACATTGTTGGATGCCGGGAAATGGAGGCGTAGCACGTAGCGTAGGTGCTTCCCGAGGGGCGAGACGAAGAGTAGGCCTGCGCCGGCTCCTGTCTTCATCAGCGACCCGTCGAAGAACATGGTCCAGAGCTCCGGTTGGATCGGAGCTGTCGGTAGCTGGGTGTCGACCCATTCGGCCACGAAGTCTGCCAGGACCTGGGACTTGATGGCCTTCCGAGGGGCGAACGAGATCGTCTCACCCATGATTTCCACCGCCCACTTTGCAATCCTACCCGAGGCTTCCCGACACTGGATGATCTCCCCCAGGGGGAAGGATGACACCACAGTTACCGGATGAGACTCGAAGTAGTGTCGCAACTTTCGCCGTGTCAGGATCACCGCGTACAGCAGCTTCTGAACTTGTGGGTAGCGGATCTTGGTTTTGGACAGTACCTCGCTGACGAAGTAGACTGGCCTCTGAATGGGCAATGCATGCCCCTCTTCTTGCCTCTCGACCACAATCGCGGCGCTAACCACCTGAGTGGTCGCGGCGACGTAGACCAAGAGGGCTTCTCCGGCAGCTGGGGGCACCAAGATAGGTGTCTTCGTGAGGAGCGCCTTCAGGTTCCCGAGGGCTTCCTCGGCCTCAAGGGTCCAAGTGAAGCACTCGGCCTTCCTTAAGAGGCGGTACAGAGGTAGACCTCTTTCGTCGAGGCGTGAGATGAAGCGGCTCAGAGCCGCGAGACATCCCATGACCCTCTGTACGCCTTTCAAGTCCTTGATGGGCCCCATGCTGGTGACGGCTGCGATCTTCTCCGGGTTGGCTTCGATGCCCCGCTCGGAGACGATGAAACCCAAGAGCATGCCTCGGGGCACCCCGAAGACACACTTTTCGGGATTGAGCTTGACGCCTTTCGCCTTGAGGCATCGGAATGTCACTTCAAGGTCGGAAAGGAGGTCGGAGGCTTTCCTCGTCTTGACTACGATGTCATCGACGTAGGCCTCGACCGTCCGGCCAATGTGTTCGCCGAACACATGATTCATGCACCGCTGGTACGTCGCGCCCGCATTCCTCAAGCCGAACGGCATGGTGACATAGCAGTACATGCCGAAGGGTGTGATGAAAGAAGTCGCGAGCTGGTCGGACTCTTTCATCCTGATTTGGTGATACCCTGAGTAGGCATCGAGGAAAGACAGGGTTTCACACCCAGCAGTGGAATCCATGATTTGATCGATGCGAGGCAGAGGGTAGGGAACCTTCGGACATGCTTTGTTGAGACCAGTGTAGTCTATACACATCCGCCATTTCCCCCCTTTCTTTCTCACAAGCACAGGGTTGGCAAGCCATTCGGGATGGAATACCTCTTTGATGAACCCTGCCGCCATTAGCTTGTGGATCTCCTCGCCTATGGCTCTGCGCTTCTCCTCGTCGAATCGGCGCAGAGGCTGCTTGACGGGTCGGGCTCCGGCTCGGATGTCCAGCGAGTGCTCGGCGACATCCCTCGGTATGTCGGGCATGTCCGAAGGACTCCACGCGAAGACATCGTCGTTCGCGCGGAGAAAGTCGACGAGCACTACTTCCTATTTGGGACCGAGCTCGGAGCCGATCCGGATTTGCTTAGAGGCGTCGCCGCTGAGGTCGAGGGGGACGGACTCAACCGTCTCCGCTGGCTCAAAGTTGCCGGCATGACGCTTCACGTCTGGCACCTTCTTAGAGAGGCTCTCCATGTCGGCGATGAGGGCCTCGGACTCGGCGAGGGCCTCGACATACTCCACGCACTCCACGTCGCATTCGAACGCGTGTTTGTACGTGGGGCCGACGGTGATGACCCCGTTGGGGCCTGGCATTTTGAGCTTCAGGTAGGTGTAGTTGGGGACGACCATGAACTTCGCGTAGCATGGCCTCCCCAGTACCGCGTGGTAGGTTCCTCGGAACCCGACCACCTCGAACGTCAGGGTCTCCCTTCAAAAGTTGGAGGGTGTTCCGAAGCAGACGGGAAGGTCGAGTTGTCCGAGGGGCTGGACGCGCTTCCCGGGGATGATCCCATGGAAAGGCGCAGCGCCTGCCCGGACCGAGGACAGATCGACACGCAAGAGCCCGAGGGTCTCGGCGTAGATGATGTTGAGGCTGCTGCCTCCGTCCATGAGGACCTTGGTGAGCCTGACGTCGCCGATGACGGGGTCGACGACAAGTGGGTATTTCCCCGGGCTCGGCACGTGGTCGGGGTGGTCGGCTTGGTCGAAGGTGATGGGCTTGTCGGACCAGTCTAGGTAGACTGGTGCCGCCACCTTCACCGAATAGACCTCCCGACGCTCTTGCTTGCGGTGCCGAGCCGAGGCGTTCGCCGCTTGCCCACCGTAGATCATGAAGCAGTCGTGGACCTCGGGGAACTCTCCTGCCTGGTGATCTTCCTTCTTGTCGTCATCGTGGGCCCTGCCACCCTCCGCGGGTGGCCCGGCCCTGTGGAAGTGGCGCCGAAGCATGACGCACTCCTCAAGGGTGTGCTTGACGGGCCCCTAGTGGTAGGGGCACGACTCCTTGAGCATCTTGTCGAAGAGGTTGGCACCTCCGGGGGGTTTCCGAGGGTTCTTGTACTCGGCGGCGGCGACAAGGTCCGCGTCGGCGGCGTCGCGTTTCGCTTGCGACTTCTTCTTGCCCTTCTTCTTGGCGCCGCGCTGAGTTGGCGCCTCGGGGGCATCTTCCGAAGGGCGGCCCTGGGGCTGCTTGTCCTTCCGGAAGATAGCCTCGACCGCCTCCTGGCCGGAGGCGAACTTGGTGGCGATGTTCATCATCTCGCTCGCCCTGGTGGGGGTCTTGCGACCCAGCTTGCTCACCAGGTCGCGGCAAGTGGTGTCGGCGAGGAACGCGCCGATGACATCCGAGTCGGTGATGTTGGGCAGCTCGGTGCGCTGCTTCGAGAATCGCCGGATGTAGTCTCGGAGAGACTCTCCCGGCTGCTGTCGGCAGCTTCGAAGGTCCCAGGAATTCCCAGGGCGCAAGTACGTGCCCTGGAAATTTCCGGCGAAAGCTTGGACCAGGTCATCCCAGTTGGAGATCTGCCCCGGAGGCAGGTGCTCCAACCAGGCGTGAGCGGTGTCGGAGAGGAACAGGGGGAGGTTGCGGATGATGAGGTTGTCATCGTCCGTTCCACCCAGTTGGCAGGCCAGACGGTAGTCCGCGAGCCATAGTTCCGGTCTCGTCTCCCCCGAGTACTTCATGATAGTAGTCGGGGGTCGGAACCGGGTCGGGAACGGCGCCCGTCGTATGGCCCGGCTGAAGGCCTGCGGACCGGGTGGTTCGGGCGAGGGACTCCGATCCTCCTCGCTGTCGTAGCGTCCCCCACGCCTGGGGTGGTAGCCTCGGCGCACCCTCTCGTCGAGGTGGGCTCGACGGTCGCGGTGATGGTGCTTGTTGCCGAGGCGACCCGGGGCCGCAGGCGCTGTGTTGCGCGTGCGCCCGGTGTAGACCGAGGCTTCCCGCATGAATCGGGAAGTCGCGGCATGATGTTCCGAGGGGTACCCCTGCCTTCGGGAGGGAGAGCTCTCGGCCCGCCGGACCGCGACGCCTTCTAGGAGATTCTTGAGCTCTCCCTGGATTCGCCGCCCCTCGGTGGTTGATGGCTCCGGCATCGCGCGGAGGAGCATTGCTGCTGCAGCCAGGTTCTGGCCGACCCCACTGGATGCAGGTGGCGGCCTGACCCTGACATCGTCGGTGATGCGGTGCTGGAAGCCCTGGGGTAGATGACGTATTTCTCCGGCCGGAGGTTGGCCCGCCCATGCCTGCCCGACGTCCCGGCGGATCGGCTCAAGCGCTCCTGCTCCCTCGTCGAGCCTGGCCTGCACCCCGCGGATTTGCTCGAGCTGTGGGTCATGGCCCCTCGCCTGAACGGGGGACCATAGCTAGCTCCCGTGGGATGTCAACGCGAGGCACCGGCCTAGGGAGATCACCATCCTCCGGCATGCCGAGATGGTTGCCTTCGGAGGGACCCCCTAGATCGACGTGGAAACATTCGCGGCTTGGGCCGCAGTCCTTGTCGCCGAGGCTACGGCTACCGTCGGAACAGTCGGAAAGGCAAGTAGTCGCATGCGGTCATGAAGTCCCGCATGGCATTGGGGTTGCCAAGTCCAGAGAAATCCCAACAGAAGCTGGGCTCGTCGTCTTCCTCGGACCCAGAGGGCCCGTAGGTCGAGACGTCTGTCAGCCAGTCCCAAGGTGACCGCATACGAAACCCCGGAGGGTTTGGACTCGCCTCTACGAGCGCGCCCGCCAAAGCAAAGCCGCTAGGCGGGTCGAGGCTGAATCCGAAAGACGTGGGATGGGAATCAGTCGGTACCTCTTGGTCGACGGGCGGTGATGAAGTCACGTCGGGGACTGATTGCACCGTCGTCTCAGGTACAAGGGTGACGTCCAGCAAGCCTTTCGCGAGCGCGCTGGCGTCGTCCGTTTGCCCGGAATCGACGCGTTGCGGGGAGACGACGCTCGTCTTTGTCTCAAGCGCGAGGTCGATGCCCGGTGCGCCCCCATTGGGGTGTTGGCGCTATCGACTCGCTCGACAGCCGACGAGGCGCTGCCTCCTGCTTGGCCTTGGTTGCCCCGCCTCCCCCTCCGTCGGTGGGGAAGAGGGCGGGGTGAGCTCGAAGGTTGTTCTTCCACCACGCGGGGAAGACGTCGTCGATTCTGCCGCCGGCGGGCGGGCTGTCGGCCGCCATTGTCGCTGTCGCCCGGCGGTGGAATGAGTATCATGTCGTAGCTGCCGTCGAGGGACATGAACTCAAGACTCCCGAAACGGAGCACCGTTCCAGGTTGGAGAGGTTGCTGGAGACTGCCCATCTGGAGCTTGACGGGAAGCTGTTCGTCAACATGCAGCAGGCCCCTACCTGGCGCGCCAACTGTCGGCGTTTCGAGACCGGGGGGTCCCTAAGCCGACGAGTGAATGTCGCCGCGTGCCCCAGCCCAGATGGGTCGACGCGAGGCCGAGCGCGAAGGGGGGAAGTGAGGTGGCCGGAGACAGGCGTGAGAGAGGTGGAAATCCCGCGGCCTCCGTGTTCGTCCCGCGCCCAGGTCGGGTGCGCTTGCAGTAGGGGGTTACAAGCGTCCACGCGGGAGAGGGAGCGAGCGGCTTCAAGCGAGCGCCTGTCTCGTCCTCGTCCCCGCGCGGCCAACCCTCTCTAAGAGGGCCCTGGTCCTTCCTTTTATAGGCGTAAGGAGAGGATCCAGGTGTACAATGGGGGGTGTAGCAGAGTGCTACGTGTCTAGTGGAGGAGAGCTAGTGAAAGGGAATTAGGCTCACACCTAGTCCCTAATTAATTTTGGTGGTTGAATTGCCCAACACAAACAATTGGACTAACTAGTTTGCTCTAGTGTATAAGTTATACAGGTGTCAAAGGTTCACAACAAGCCAATTAAAAGGACCAAAGTTGGGTTCAAATTAGAAAGCTAAAGGCATCCCGAAAGGCTCCCTAGTCTGGCGCACCGGACTGTCCGGTGGCGCACCGGACAGTGTCCGGTGCACCAGGGAACCGCGCACAGAACTCCTCAGCCTCGGGAATTTCTAGGAGCCGGCGCGCTATAATTCACCGGACTGTCTGGTGTACACCGGACAGTGTCCGGTGTTCCAAAGGGACGCGGCTCTGGAACTTGGCAGCCTCGGGATTTTGCAGTGGGCGCCTCGCTATAATTCACCGGACATGTCCGGTGTACACCGGACTGTCCGGTGTAACAGCGGGGCAACGACTACTTCGCGCCAACGGTCACCTGCAGGCGCATTCAATGCACGCCAGAAGCGCGCAGAAGTCAGGCACGCCCATTCGTGTGCACCGGACATTGAACAGTACATGTCCGGTGTGCACCGGACATCCAGGCGGGCCCAGAAGTCAGAACTCCAACGGTCAAATTGCAACGGCTTTGGTGACGTGGCTGTCGCACCGGACTGTCCGGTGCGCCATCGAACAAACAGTCTCACCAAACGGCTAGTTTGGTGGTTGGGGCTATAAATACCCCAACCACCCACCATTCATAGTATCCAAGTTTTCCACTTCCCAACTACTTACAAGAGCTCTAGCATTCAATTCTAGACACACCAAAGAGATCAAATCCTCTCCAAATTCCACACAACGCCCCAGTGATTAGAGAGAGTGATTTGCTTGTGTTCTTTCGAGCTCTTGCGCTTGGATTGCTTTCTTCTTTCTTGATTCTTTCTTGTGATCAAACACTCACTTGTAATTGAGATAAGAGACATCGATCGTGTGGTGGTCCTTGTGGGAACTTTGTGTTCCAAGTGATTGAGAAGAGAAAGCTCACTCGGTCCGAGGGACCGTTTGAGAGAGGGTAAGGGTTGAGAGAGACCCGGCCTTTGTGGCCTCCTCAACGGGGAGTAGGTTTGAGAGAACCGAACCTCGGTAAAACAAATCCGCGTGTCTCACTTCATTATTCGCTTGCGATTTGTTTTGCGCCCTCTCTCGTGGACTCGATTATATTTCTAACGCTAACCCGGCTTGTAGTTGTGATTATTTTTGAGAATTTCAGTTTCGCCCTATTCACCCCCCCTCTAAGCGACTTTCAGCTAGCGCCCTAAGTACATGCCATTGTGGCAGCCGGAGAGATTTTGGCACCCAGCTGGTGTGATGTCGTGGCCGTCGGAGGAGTGCTGGAGCCTGGCGGAGGGACAGCTGTCGGAGCTGTTGAGTCCTTGCTGACGTCCTCTTGCTTCCGTAAGGGGGCTGAGAGCCGCCGTCGTCACGGAGTATGCGGGGCGCCATCATTGCCTATCTGGCGGAGCGAGCCAGATGGGACACCGGTCTTGTTTCCCGTGGCCCGAGTCAGCTCGGGGTAGGGTGATGATGGCGCCTCCTATTGACGTGGCTGGTCTGCGCCCTAGGTTGGGCGATGTGGAAGCTCCTCCGAAGCCGAGGTCGAGTCTGTCTTCCGTGGCTGAGGTCGAGTCCGAGCCCCTGGTTCGGGCGAGGCGGAAACCGTCGGCTGAGGCCAGGGTGGAGTCCGAGCCCTGGGGTCGGGCGGAGCGGAGTTCGTCGTCTTCTGGGGCTGAGCCCAAGTCCGAGCCCTGGGTCGGGCGGAGCGGAGTTCGTCGTCTTTTGGGACTTAGCCCGAGTCCGAGCCCTGGGTCGGGCGGAGCGGAGTTCGTCGTCTTCCGGGACTTAGCCCGAGTCCGAGCCCTGGGTCGGGCGGAGCGGAGTTCGCCGTCTTCCGGGGCTTAGCCCGAGTCCGAGCCCTGGGTCGGGCAGAGCGGAGTTGGCCGTCTTCCGGGACTTAGCCCGAGTCCGAGCCCTGGGTCGGGCGGAGCGGAGTTCGCCGTCTTCCGGGGCTTAGCCCGAATCCGAGCCCTGGGTCGGGCGGAGCGGAGTTCGCCGTCTTCCGGGACTTAGCCCGAGTCCGAGCCCTGGGTCGGGCGGAGCGGAGTTCGCCGTCTTCCGGGGCTTAGCCCGAGTCCGAGCCTTGGGTCGGGCGGAGCGGAGCTTCCTATGGTGCCTGCGGCCGGGCCTGACTGCCTGTCAGCCTCACTCTGTCAAGTGGCACCGCAGTCGGAGCGGCGCAGGCGGCGCTGTCTTTTTGTCAGACCGGTCAGTGGAGCGGCGAAGTGACGGCGGTCACTTCGGCTCTGTCGGCTAAAGGGCGCGCGTTAGGATAAAGGTGTCAGGCCACCTTTGCATTAAATGCTCCTGCGATTTGGTCGGTCGGTGCGGCGATTTGGTCAGGGTTGCTTCTTGGCGAAGACAGGGCCTCGGGCGAGCCGGAAATATGTTCGCCGCTGGAGGGAGGCCTCGGGCGAGACGGAGATCCTCCGGGGTCGGCTGCCCTTGTCCGAGGCTAGGCTCGGGCGAGGCGTGACCGAGTCCCTCGAATGGACTGATCCCTGACTTAATCGCACCCATCAGGCCTTTGCAGCTTTATGCTGATGGGGGTTACCAGCTGAGAATTAGGAGCCTTGAGGGTACCCCTAATTATGGTCCCCGACAATAAGGATATATGAAAACAATGTTTTTAAAACACACTTTGAGGAGCTTCAAATTTTTTATAAAATCGGCCTCTAGATTCAGTTTTTTTTTGAATTCAAATCTCGTGGATTGAACACGTTTGGATAGAAGAACCTGAAATAGATATGAAAATTTTGAAATGGAACTCTTCCAAAGAAACCCTAAACAGACGTCGTTACCTTCCCTATGTATTCTACCTCATCTATCGTCTTCCAAGAGAACACCCAGCATTCTCCTCCCTCCCACGTTTTCTACCGGAGAACCTTATTAAATTAGTTAATAGTAAGCTAAGAATATGTTTAGGTTGGCTTTTAACTTTGACTTTTGTCCCTTAAAAACTAAAAGCCAAACTAAAGGGTTGGAATCAGGAAACAGTTTTTTTCTAAATACCGACTTTCTCACAGCGTAAAACTGAAAAGCACCTTTAAGCCTGATTTTAGTGGCTTTCAGATAAACTATGAAAATATAAATGAAAAAACTTTTAGCGGCTTTTAGTAATTTTCACCAAATAAATTTTAACTTTTTAATAGTTTACAGCACACAACATTTTTTTTATAGCCACAGCTCAACCAAACAGAGCCTAAATATTTGTTAGCTATCTAATTCTACTAGTAACTTTTTAACAAACTAACTATTATTTCTAATACATTCAAACACTCTTAAAAGCCAATTTCCACCGCGGTCTGGGTAGCACCGACATATGGTACATTCTCTTTTTTTCTCTTGCAGTCTCGCTAAAGTTTTTGTTCAGATTGTGAAAAAAGGGGTGAATCCAACAGTTTTCTTTTTTTCGAAAAGATGTAAATAATTTCTTTAGAACTTATACCAAATTCTACAGACTACATTGGTTTTTTGTGTTGACGCATAGGGCGAACAGATTGGTTTTTTTTGTGTTGACGCATTATGATTTGACGACGTAATCCATTTCTACAGACTACAGACCACAAGTTAGCCGACCCCGACTGTCATTCGCGAGCACCGCCGCCGCTCGCCAGAATGACACTTCGGGTGATCCTCTCCCGCCTGCGCCTCACCCCTCTCATCCACGACGGCCACCACCTGCGACGCTCTCTATCCGCCGCCGCTGCCAAACTACCTGACGAGTTGCCTCCTGGCGCGCCGGCGCCAACCTCCGACTCCAGGCTCTTCGTCGCAGGTACCGCTTTGCTCTCCTGCACCCGAAACTCCCTGGCGGCACCCGGGTCTGTCTCCCATATGATTCCCGATTGCATCATAACTCTCACCGTACTACGTTTCTGTTTACCGATTGCGGGTGCAGGGCTGTCGTGGTCCGTGGACGAGCGCTCCCTCACGGACGCCTTCTCCTCCTTCGGCACCGTCACCGAAGGTACGAAACAGATTCGCACACTGGAACCTCACTGTTACTAGGAACTTATTAGGAATGCCCAATTTGGTTGTGTTTAATAACCTCTGTACGTTGGGTTTTTTGGGTTCGGTTTGAGGTCAGATGGTGCACAGTGTAGGTCTTCGGCTAAATGCCGTGGAGGCCGTGAGCCACTCCATCGCCCCCAGGCCTGCAGCCTGTTCGACGAAATTCCTGTTAGGGACGTGGTCACCTGCTCAGCTGCAATTTACCGACATGCGAGGAGCGGGCTGTTCCATGAGTCAGCTGAGCTGTTTGTTGGCATGATGAGGGCAGGTGTGTGCCCAAACTCGTTCACCTTGGTCGGTGTGTTGCTTGCGGCTGCTGGTCTGGGTGACGTTGTGTTTGCCCAGTGCATTCATGGGTGGGCTGCGAAGAGTCGGTTGGAATCCAATCATTTTGTTTCAAGCGCACTAGTGGATGCATATGCGAAATGTGGGCGCCCCATGAATGCATTGGCATTTTTTAATGATTTGAGGGATCCTAATGTAGTTTCCTGGAATGCGATGATCTCCGGATTAGTGCACAATGTTTTGTTTGTTGAAGCAGTATTCGTGTTCAAGAGGTTGTGTTGTTGCTTTGGGTCAGTTCCTAATAATGCTGTGACCATGATTAATGTCGCTCAAGCGTATGCTGGTTGTGGTGACCTTGGAATGTGCAAGAGTGTACATGCTTATGCAGTTAAGGCCGGTTTTGATTTGGATGTCTTGGTGACAAACTCAATACTTGGCATGTACTTGAGTTTGGGAGATATTGAGATTGGAAGAGAGATTTTCAGGAAAAATATTGTTCGGAATGTGGTTACTTGGACAATGATGATGGGTTTCCTTCTTAAGCAGGTGCGTGCTGGTGAAGTTATAATGCTCTTTGTTCAGATGAGGTCAAATGGCATAGTTCCTGACAGGGTAGCAATGGTCAGTTTGGTGCAAGCTTGTGCACTTCTGGGTGATGCAAGGAGAGGAAAAATGGTTCACAACCAAATGATCACCGGTGGGTTTAGTAGTGAGCTTCCTGCAGTTAATTCATTAATCACTATGTATTCCAAATGCAAGGATTTAAGTTCTGCTAGAGTGTTGTTTGATGGAATGAGGAAGAAAAGTTTAGTTTCTTGGACTGCAATGGTGTCTGGGTATATAGGAAGTGGAAGAGCCCTAGAGGGGATGCTTCTATTTGGTAAGATGAGACATGAGAATAATTTTGTGATTGATTCTGTGGCATTAGTCAGCTTATTGACTGGATGCTACGAGACTGCTAAGTTTGATCTATGTGTTCAAATTCATGGGTATAGCTACAAGTCAGGTTTATATCTTTATAGACCTGTCCCTAATACCTTCATAGCAGTTTATGGTAAGTGTGGATATGCCATTTTAGCTCATAAAGTATTTGATGACATGATTTCTCGAGATGTTGTTTCATGGAATACCCTGATATTATCCTATGGTATAAATGGCCAAGGAGAGCAAGCAGTAGCACTTTTTAATGACATGGAGGAATCTAGTGAAAAGCGAGACAGTGTAACATACTTGAATGCAATGCTGGCGTGCAGCCATTCTGGACAAGTTGATGATGGGTTGATCATATTCAGGAGAATGATTATTGAGAAGCGTGTAAATCCTTGCCAGGAGCACATCGGATGCCTAGTAGATATGTTGGCAAGAGCTGGTCGCTTGGATGAAGCAGCCGAAGTGGCTAGCTTGACTAGCAATGAGGGAGCAAATCCTTGGAAGGCTTTGATGGGAGGAGGTCACCTGTATAGTCAGACAGAATTAACTGAAGTTGCTGCTGAGAAAGTGCTGAATGCGGACTCATTTGATAACGGCCATGTGGTGTTACTTTCTAACACTTGTGCATCGGCTGGAAAGTATAGTGATGCTGAATCTATCCGATCCTGTTATTCGAAACAAACACGAAAGAAAATTCTAGGGCTTAGTTCCATTGAGATTATGCTATCCAGCACAAGATAGGCACTATATTTCTCACAATGGAAGGGGAAAGATGCATGAGACAATTGCCATACACTATCTGTCTATCTCAAAGTATTGGAGATCTGTTTTAGGCATGAAAGATGGAATTTTACTTTGCAGACTGCAAGGTTCACTGATTAAAAGAGAAACCTCAAGAATGAGGTTTCAGATAGCACATTTGATGCATTGGGAAATTGCATCAGTCTTTATATTGTGGTAGACTAAGTTTCTAGTAATTCAGGAGCCTTATATCATGTGAGTGTGGTATTTATCTGATGGTATTCTGACCCAATAGAAAACTTGTTGACTACACCAATTGCATCTGTTATTTTATGTTTTCTTAGTACTTTTGCCTTTGAGTACTAACCATATCTGATCTGTACCAATATCCTCATCAATATATCCACACTTTGAATACAATCATTTGCTGTTTGTGAACATGATGCAGCCTCTTTCCATGCTTCATTGCAAAGAGTTGCTGCAAAGCCTGATAATCTGAAGTACTTGAGTTTTGAAAAATATATTATGGCGCATCTTATCCATAGGACAATGTAACATTTTACTTAAAGTAGTGCCTAGGAAATTACAAAAAAAATAAGGTCGATCTTACTTGAAATATTTTATGAAATCTGTGCCTCATTTCTGCAGCCCTAGATCAAGTTTATTGCAAGAGTGCAAGTTTCTACCATGTCTTGCATCTTATTTGTCACTCCCTATTTATGAGGCACTTAAAAGTTTATGTTGGATGTTTGTTTATGTGATCACAATTCACACCCTTGTTTTAAAGTTTTTTGCACTAACATTGTGTATATTTCTGTGCTATTAGCCTACTACCAACAAAACCATAGTTAACAATGTTGACGCTAAAATACGAATAGTTAAGAAGTGTTATGGTTGTATTACTCCATGGATAGCTATCATGTCATGGCTATATGTATTTTTTTCAAGCACATGCATTTTGGCTGTTGGTTCCCTTCATCCGTGGTATGTGATTATAGGTTAACCTAGTCTGGGGTTTATTCGTCCATATCATGGTTCTTAAGGCGGTAAGGCGAGATAAGGCGTTGGACCACCGCCTGGACGCTTAGGCGAGCAAGGCGTCGCCTTATCAGTATCAGAACCAGCAAACCAGCAACATGGAGGAGGAAGGAAAAGAAAAAAAGAAGGGAAAAGGGGAAGGGGTAAGAGGCCCAGCCCACTAGCTAGCCCATATAATCATTACCCTGGTTGCCTCTCTCCTCCATAGTTTAGCCGTCGGTTGCCTTCTCCTCCATGGTTTAGCCGCCGCCGCCTCAATTGAGTCGTCGTTGCCCCTGATTCGCCACCGCCTCCGTCGATTCGACCGCTGTCGCCCCCGATTCGGCCGCCTTTGCTCCTGATTCGGCCGCAGCCGCTCTAATTCGATGCCGCCCCTTCTCCTTCCCCTCTGCCCTCTGCTCTCTTGCTGATTCTTACCTAGGCGGTGGAGATGCCTTGGACCTTTTGGGCGCTTGGACGTCTATGCGTCGCCTTTGAAATAGTGGTCCATATCATGGTAGTGTTAATATACTTGAAAGCCAATAAGTCAATTTATTTTTGTCTTACCTGGTATTGAGCTAGTTCGACAAGAAATAACTTTTTATGTTTTTGTCCTATTTGCCCCCATGAACTTTTACCAACTTTGCATTTATAAGGCTCAAATAATTTAGTTATAAAAGGACCTTTTGCTTTGCAGTTAGAATAATGTATGACAAAAACTCTGGAAGGTCAAGAGGCTTTGGATTTGTTCATTTCTCAAATGATAATGAAGCTAAGTGTGCCAAGGATGCTATGGATGGGAAGGTACAACCTTATTGTTTTGAAAACATGTCAGTTATTGCAGTTGGAAATGAAGCATTGACCGGTATTAATTCTACAGGTAATGCTAGGGCGGCCATTGCGAATAAGTTTTGCCCTTGGAAGAGTTCGTGGCGCATCAGTTATTGTTCCTCGACTTTCTACGGTAAGAAAAAATAGCAATGACATGTTTGTTCACTTCGTTCCCAGAAACAGAAGCACGCCTGCTATTAGTGTTTAAAAATATTGTTTCTACTATTTTTTTGTCATCTGCATATATAAAATCTTTCTACAAGTCAAATCAAAGCTTTGGAAATTGTAAAAATCGAATGCTTAATTATATTGGCCCTTGTCTCTTGTTTATAGATCGACCCTCAGTTTAGACGTGGATGCCATGAGGACAATATCGTCGACGTGGAGTAGGAGGTAGACGGTGTCATTGCCGCGCCAGTAGATGAAGAGTGACGTGTCCGACTTGGCCTCGACGAAGCCGATAGAGGCCAAGTGGGAGGAGAAGTGACTGCACCAGGCCCGTGATGCCTGCTTGAGGCCGTATAGGGAGCGGTTCAGCTGGCATACCAGATTCGGGCGAGCGGCGTTGACGAAGCCGGTGGGCTGGCTGTAGCAGACAGTCTTCGTTATAGTGCTGTGGAGGAAGGCATTCTTGATGTCGAGCTGATGGATTGTCCAGTCCTGAGAGAGGGCGAGGGAGAGGACGACACGAACAATGGCGAACTTGACGACAGGGCTGAAGGTCTCAGTGTATTCCACTCTGGGGCGCTGGGTGAAACCTCGAAGGACCCAGCAGGCCTTGTAGTGGTCGAGGGAGCCATCCGAGGTTAGCTTGTGGCGAAAGAGCCACTTGTCGGTGACCACATTGGTGCTTGGTGGACACGGCACCAGGTCCTAGGTGTGGTTGGCCAACAGGGCCGCATACTCTTCCTCTGTAGCACGACGCCGGTGTGGGTCGGCGAGGGCGGTGCGAACGGAGGAGGGGACCGAGGAGGCGCCCGGAGGAGTGACAGTCGTATCAGCGCCCAGAATCAGCCGGTTGACGGGGCGAAGAACGCCGACGACACGCTGAGTCACCATCAGGTGGACGTGCCCAGGGTCGGGGTGTATGACGACCGTGTGGTACACACGCGGCTCAGAGCGGGCCACCAGGATGTTGGGGGCCACAGGCATGGCCGGCTCGCGGCGGTGATAGACGACGACAGGTTCGGCAAAGCGAGTCGCGCTTGTTGATGGGCCCGAGTTAGTAGGTGCCGAGGGAGTGGCGCGCCCGCGGCGGAAGTAGACGAGAGCGGGGTCAATGAAGCGAGCCACACTTGTCGACGGGGCCGCGCATGGCGCGGGAGGAGTCGACAGGGCCGCGCGTGGCGCAGGCGTGGTCGACGGGGCCGCACGAGGTGCAAGCATGGTCGACGGGGCCACGCGTGGTGCGAGCGGAGGCGTCGAGACCGCACGTGGTGCAGGCAACGACGCAAGGCGGGGCACCTGGGGTGGAGGGGTAATCAGATTGGACTCAAGTAGGGAGTCGAGATCTGTGGGTCGGGAGTTGCCGGATTTGCCAGCAAGGGGAAAGACATCTTCATTGAAGATGACGTGCCAGCAAGGGAAAAGACATCTTTGTGGTCAGGGGAGTAGCCAAGGAAGAGGCAAAGATTGGAACAAGGAGATAGCTTATGAGGAGCGATGGCGGAAGTGTTAGGATAGCAGGCATAGCCGAACACGCGAAGGTGGCCGTAGGAGGGGGCTGTGCCGTAAAGGGCGGAGTGGGGAGTAGGTTTGCTCACCGCCTTCGAGGGAAGACGATTGAGGAGGTGTGTGGCGGTGTGCTGGGCCTCTGCCCAATAGCTAGCAGGGAGAGACTCCTGGAAGAGAAGGCAACAAATCATATTGGTGGTGGTGCGAATCATGCGTTCGGTCCGGCCATTCTGGGCAGAGGTGTAGGGGCACGAGAGACGCAACTGGACGCCATTGGTGAGAAAGAAAGAACGAGAGGCGTGGTTGTCGAGCTCACGGCCATTGGGGCTGTTTGGTTCAGCTTTTTTCTGACCAGCTTTTCTGAAAATCTGGCTGTAAGCAGAATCTGGCTGTAGGGAGAATCTGAGTATCATTACGATTACGTATGGAGGAAGATAAAGTTGTTCATAGGGTTCAGAATATAGAAAGTGACGGATTACTACTATTATAACGACTCAACCGATTATGTGTTTATGTTGATTTTGGATGGTTTTTCCCCCAACGAATTTTATAGAAGCTGTCTGAAAAGCTGAGTGTTTGGCAGTCTGCAGCAGCTTTTGGTGGCCAGAAGCTGCTAGAATCCGAAACAAACAGGGCCATTGTCACACTGCAGGGCACAGAAGGGGTTGGGTGATGTATTAATAGAGCGAGTTAGTTGGGCCTGGTCTATTGGACAGGGTTGAGAAGGTAAATGCACGGGGTAAACCCTAAACAAGTACTCTAACAGCCTGGTCAATCATTGACAATAAATTTTGCTAGGGAGAATCAGGGTTGCTTTTGGAATATTTTAGTATGAAACATATTTTCAGATATGTTTGATAGATTCATCGTGGCTAGTTCTTTTTTTATCATGTATTGATATATTTGCTAGATCTAGTCAAATCTTTATATCTTTGATACCGTTGCTCATTTAGGGGTAGAGTGATACATATTTCACCTAAATTGTAAAGTGGCAGTCTGAAAATGCGGTTGCCCCTTGTGGAGGGTTGTACAGCATCAGCACTTGTTGATTTATGTCATGAGGGCATGGAAACTTGAGTCTTTTCTTTTAAAATGATTGCACAAAGTTCCACAATTCCAGAGAAGATGCTTCCCTCTGGCGGTACATGGACGTAAGTCTGGCACCAGCTGATGTTGGTCTGGATGTGGGTATGACAAATCCTAGTGCCCAGGGCAGCGGTACTTGTGCTATAATACCAGTCATAGTAGCTATATAAGCCCGTTCGATTTCTTTTATCAGTCTGATCCAATTGGACTACTCCGAAAGGTAAGTTGCATGACCTGATTGCTCCATTGCCAATAGTTAGAAGCCCTAGGGGAAAAATGTATAGCACAGTCATAGAGAGGAGTACCATGGCTGCGGTACTTCTGCTATATAAACAATCCCTTCTGGATTAGTGTAACCAAACAAGCCCTCAGAGAGGCTTGTAGGGATGGCAACGGGGATTTCCCCGTCGGGGAATGGCTCCCATCCCTGTTTCCGCGGGGAGGAAAATTCCCCGTCCCCATCCCCGCGAACGCTCACGGGAGAGCTTTTTCTCCCATCCCCGTCCCCGTCGGGAACCCCGCGAGAAATCTGTCCCGCTAGAAGTATAATATTTAAAGATAAATTTAAATTGATTGTATCAAATTAATACAAATTTAACAAACAAGATTGAAAATTACAAGAGACATCTACTTTAGAGTATAGTTTGCTATTTTATAACATGTCATACACTGAGTTTTTACTATATTTTTAACAAGTAAATTGACTAACTCGGATAAAAAAAGTTTGTGGGGTGGGTACACGGCCATCCCCGTGAATCCGACGGGGATTAAATTTCACCATTTAGATCCCCGCGGGGACTAAATTAGTCCCATACCCGTCCCCGGGCTTGTTCGGTTATTTTCAATCCATATGGATTGAAGGGGATTTTGACTTACTAGGGATTGAAACCCTCTCAATCCCGCTCAATCCATATGGATTGGGTAAAACCGAACAAGCCCGGGTCCCCATTGCCATCCGCTTGTCCTGGCTCTGGCTCCCCACTGTAGCAGTTCTGTAGCGGAGCTAAGTGAGGCCCAAATATGTGGCTGCTTCCCCTTTCTAGTTCGTTTTTAACGGAGCCTGAGCCGTTTTTCTCTTAGCTACATTATGCATCTTGATGCGAAAGAACTGAATTGCGTATTGTATGCTTATTTAGTTATTTGCACTTAATCTGCATGAAACACTGTATGATGCAGCATGATAGGCATGAGCATGAATGGATGCATAGGGTGGTTGTAGCATGATTTTTCTGGCAAATATGTTGACCTATGGTCTGTGATTCCTTACAGCAGCTTGAGCCAGTAAAATACCATCACCTGGGATATCAAGTTCTGTGAACTGATAGAACCGACTGAGTCTAATCTTTTGCCTAGGATCCTTGTGCTTGCCGTTTCGTTTTATGGAACCTTACGCAAAAGATGACGTCCGACGTTCCATTCCATTTTGTGTTGGCTAGCAGGTGAAATGAGCAGAAGCATTGGTCGTGGCATACTGGCATGGACCGATGGACATATCAGGAGGGTTGCGAAGTACCCATATAGGCTAGTGTTTTTAATCTTGCAAGGTAGGGATCTTAGTCGAAGGCGCCTGGCAATGGCGTGAAGGGCAGCGTGGCAAAGAAGATGATGGCTATGTTTGTCGCCCCAATTTGCTCGATGTTGAAGCATTTCACGAGGTGCATTGTAGCTTTGCAGCCACCTCGTGTGAGGCCGCCTTTTCGAATGTCTCGTTTGATGTGTGTGTGAGAGAGAGACTCTTCTTGAATTGATTCATGTCAAATGTATCCAGTTGGGGCTTTTCACCCCCTCCCGTTTCGTAAAAAAAATCATGTAAACTGTAAATTTGTGGTGGCAACCGTCACTACGCACTAGTACAACGCAGTTAAATTGGCTTTGATTCTTCATGTCGAAGTGAAGCATAAGCTACATCCGGATTTTAGGATGGAGGGATAACCTCCTTTCTCTTTCTGGCGGCACAGCAAGGGGCGGCTGCCTGCCTTTGTTGCGTAGTCGTGTCGTCTAGGAGATAGCAGCAGCAGGCACTGAGGCTATCGGCCGCTAGGGCGATCGAGACTGTGCTGCGCGGTGGGTCTCCACGGCATGGGTATGCGCGGTGGGTCTCCACGGCATGGGTACGTCCCGTCCTTGCCTCTCCTTGACAGTTGACATGGCATTGGCATTGCATGCATCGTGATATCGGCCACCCATGGGCATCATTATTTCCAAGCACCACCAGCCGGAATTACATAAATCTCCCAAGTGGTTAAGGTACGGATCCAGTTCACCACCTACAGCCTGCCGGCCAAGGAGCAGTGGTGAAAGGTCACAAATCTGTCGCAGGTCAGATGTCAGGATGATATATGCCCGTATTTTATAATGTTGCTAGACATAGGCTACATGCATGTATACACACAGCACACAGGCTACATTCTTCGACAGGCTGCAGCCGGTCACAGGGTCGCCTTCAGAAACTGTACAATGAAGTAGATCACGGCCAGGAGAAGGCCGATCTGGTACACGTCTTGGCTGAACCCATCATCCGGCCTCTGAAAGAACTGCAACCCAAAACAACGCTATGCATGCATGAGTAACAGGCGTAACTTGAAACTAAAAAAAGGAAGGCTCTCACGTACCTTTGTAGGATCAGCAGAAGGATCCGGATAGGCCTCGAGATTCTGGTCTCCCTTGGTCGTCAGCCCAGACGACGCCGCGCTCTTGGCGGCTTCGATCGCGTCCTTCCCGGACTCCACGGCGGAGTAGACCCTTCGGGACAGCCAGAAGTAGGCCTGGGCAGGGAGGGACGAGGCGGAGAGGTCCCAGGACTCGGCCTGCTCCAGCACCTGCCCGCTTATCTGGTTCAGGACGAACCGTGACTCGACGCGGACGATGACGATGACGTCTCCTCCGACGCTCGCGAACAACGGGTTCTTAGGCTTCCCTCTCAACGCCCATCTGATGGTCAGGTTGCTCGTCGACTGCATTGACATTTCCTGGACTGTCTGACGCGATAACAAGAGTCTTTGATTAGATGATGATCGATGTTGTGCTTGTGCAGCAATTAAGTTTGGGTTTCTTTTCTGCAGGATTATTATCTGGAACGAACCAGTCTAATGGTACGGTCAAGGATGAATGTCAATCTGATCGATTCTTACCACTACAGGGTTTTCCAACGCCTTGGTGATCCACAACGGCCTCCTGTACTTCTCACGCCCAACAAATGTCCTGAGTGGATCCTGGAACAAGGTATGCACATGCACAGCGAGAGGTAAGCATAAAGCGCATCTGAAAATTGAGACACAGGCAGGAGGAGAGGAGCCATGATTCGCGTTGCAGAGGGACTGATGAGATGAGCCAGCGACCAGCAGCACCTTGTACTTGACGGAGACGGCGTAGCAGTTGAATGCGCGGTTGTCCTCGCGGAGCTCCAGGATGTCCCGCGCGACCTGCCTCGCCGTCGACTCCACGTAGGGGCTGCTTATGCACTCGAAGTCGCTGCAGAGCTCCCCGAAGTCCATGCCGTCCACCATCTTATCCGTCTCAGACCTCTCCTCGGGGGGGTCCTTGGACTTGGAGTCGTCGACGACTGCGTGCACACGGTTCAAACCAACGCGTCGTCACACCACGCAAGAACGAACGCGCGTCGCGGCACGGGTCACTGGGCTCGCGCGAGAGTCGGGTCTCGAGGGGGGACTCACCGTGCAATGGCGCGAGACGGAGGCGGCGTCGAGGAGGAGAATGGGCGCCGGAGACGGGGGCGAAAACGTTCAGCCGGCGGAAGGCGGCGGATGATGAGGAGGGCGACGAAGGGCGGCAGGAGCAGGTGAGTGCGGTGGCGGTGGGGGTCGCCATTGGTGGCCCATGGCCCGGACGGCGTGGCGCGGCGTGAAGACGCGCGGCCGCGCGGGGATTGGACACTGCGGATAAGGCCGCGGCGCGCCGCTGCCTCTCGTTTGCGCGCTCGAGTGACCTTTGTCCTGTGGCCTCCGCGCTGCTGCCCCGCGTGGCCTCGCCCAACGCCCTATTCTTTTCGTGGGAAAACACGGGGGAACAAAATCTATTTTTATCTCCGTCAACGATCACAAAGTCGTTTTTGTATCTTTGTGCAATAAAATCATATATATATATATATATATATATATATATATATATATATATATATATATATATATATATATATCATCCCCTAAAATCGGATAGATGAACTTTTGACTATTTTTCTTGATGGTTTCTTTTAGATTTATCTCAGCTAAATCTTTACAAAATCATAGCATGAAAATAAATAAAAAAACTATTTTTATTGAACTACATGCTAAGATCTATATAGTGAACGAGTGATATGATATGTTTTAGTACAAAATTTTATCATGGACTAATTATTGGGATGTAACTAATCCATACCTATAGTTTCTTTGGCCTAATTATGATGAAATTTTTATGGTGGTCTAATCACTGCATGCCTGAGCTATAGTAGAAATTTTATATGCATTAGATCATGTATGATTGAGTTATAGATTAATCTAGATAAATATAAATAAATCTATAGATTGATCTAAGCATAAAAGTTTTACTACATCCCAATAATTAGTCCTTGATAAAAAAAATTACCATAATTAGACCATACAAATTGCAGCTATGAATTAATTATAAAAAATATATATTTAAATCCATAACATAAACTTTATATTGAAGCATACCATATTATATGTTCACTGTACAGATCTATTCGTGTGGAGTCAAACAAAACATTTATGCCCATTGGATTATTTATGACTAAGTTATAGAACCTAGATAAATCTATAATTTAGTCATACTTGATCTGACGAGTATAATTTTTTCTATACAACTCAAACGTGCAATTATTAGTATATTGTAAAAATTCCGCTATAATTGAACCATAGAAGTTTCTAGCTATGAATTAATTTCAGGAAAATATATATTTAAATGTGTAGTAAGAACTTTGTACTAAAACATATCATATCATAAATATATTGTATAGATCTACTTATGTACAATTTAATAAAGTTTATTTTTATTTTATAATTTACTGTGATTTTTTGAAGTTTGAGCTAAAATAGAGAGAGAGGAAAAAAGAAAAAAAAATATATATGCCCAGTTTTTATAGTTGAGAGGGGAAACTTTTGCAATGGTTAGATTACACTTCTGCGCCCAGTAGACTAACCATGGAAAATATTGTGCATTAGTTTAGAATAGAAAATGAGATAGAAAAGAACTCCAGAGATAGCGTTTGGTTTTGGAGCATTGGTGGAACGAAGCCATTTCACTTATAATTTGTTGTTATTTGAATTGATTCTATATAAAATAAAAAATTATGCTTAAACGTTGACCTATTTAATTTCCCAAAATCTACAGAACGGAACCCCGCTCTTTAGGATAGAGTCCCAACTGGCTGCGGAACCGAACACTATCTTACCGAATCAAAAATGAATTTTGTTACCAAAAACGAACGCGGCTTTATTTTAGTGGGCGTGCTTTCTTCTCGCCCCACATTTGCTAGTCCGGACTCCGGAGGGCTGTAGTTTTAGTTCGGTTCCACCGTATTTAAAAGCCGGTTGAAAGCATGGATCCGGCAGACCATCCACAACCTAGACGCGTACATCTCAAACATCATACATTTCTTCAGTCTCGTCTTCAGTTCGTCAGAGCTCGACAGAGCGTCGAGGCCTAGGCCTTTGGAAGTCTGACCCAGGTCCATATAGTCCATTTAATAACTAAGCAAAATGCACGAAGCCCGCATGGATTTCTTGCAGCGAAGAATGTAGTGTAGGATAAACTAGACTACTTTTCGACGAAGAAAAAAAAAGAGAAACATCACTCTTGGATGAAATCATATACAGTGTGAGGATATAGCAGTGTGCTGTCCTCCTTGTAGTGGAGGAGGTAGTAGCATTTGATGCAGAAGTAGCAGGGGTTGTTCAGAGCCCACTTATCGTCGACCGTTACCTTCGTCGCAAGATAGATCTGGCACACCGAGCACTTCTGCAAGCGCCTCTGCAGCTGGAACGTCTGGAGAGGGTACTCCGCTTGGTTCTGTGTGTCATCTGGGTGAATCAACCTCATGTCCCTTATCACGATCGTGTGCTTGCAGTTCCCCTGAAAACGTGCAGAAGGGTATCAGAAAACATGGTCTCTGTTTTGCTGTTGGCACGGTAAGGCTGCGCCATGAATAATGCAGTGCAGTTGAAGCTAGTAATGAGCAAACATCAATAATCATCCGCATTGCAGTTCAGATAATGAATGTTAGATTCCATCAAAAGCATAGCATAAGAAAGCAACTTATGCTCCCATTTTACCCCTTTTTATCTTTTTATTGAAGGAAAGAACCAAGCCTGTCTGGTTAGCACAATGTGACGTAAAGCAACCCTGCCCAATGTTTTTGTATCTCATATTACGACCGACAAACATTCAACTTCAACATAAGATATGACACCCAAATGAATTCTAATATAAAAGATCTCGAAAAACGAAGGAAATCAAATCCACGCACAAACTTTTCACCAAGGAAAATGGAACTATCTGAAACAGTAAGACGAAAGAGAAGACAGGAACCTGGTGGCAGTAGAGGTACCCAGCACCGGGCCGGAAGTGCAGGTCAGAGATACGAGTCGTTTGCATCTTTTCAGATTTAAATTCAGGCACGTTAGAAATACTCAGACCGCGCAGCAAGTCCTTTTGTCGCTTCTTCAGAACACCAGATGTTATGGCATCCCACTTCTCTGCTACCTCATCACTGGAATTCTCAAGCCAATCCAGTATAGGCTTACTGTAATCAGTGGCAGAACGATGTCTCGTATCATTGTAGAACGTGTCCTGAGATAGAAAGTGGAGATTTTAAAATTATCCACAGTTCTTCAAGAGCAAATATCCATAAATGTTTTCAATTATCAAAAAAAAGAGAAAAGCATACCTCAATAAGAAAATACCCAGAATGATCGTGCTGCCCAGCCACCTTCATCACCTTATCAGTCAAACAATAAATGTTGTCCCTCAGATCAGTAAGGAATTGGCTTCCCAGCAAAAGAAGTTCCTGGGACTGCAAGGCATGGTAGCAACCATAAAATTAAGGCCTTCATATTAACAAGTATTTGCAACTATTGGACTGTGAAGTATTGATATATTGCATAGAGAAGGGTTACAATATATAGACTCATAGGAGACCCTAACCCTAATGGGCCAGCAGCCCAACAGTGGTGCCAGCCCACACACACATAGTCTAACAGTAACTGAAGGATAAGGTTTACCTTAACAGAGGCATATGTCTTCTGATAAATTTCAACACAGAGAATTACTTCTGGACGAACCACAGGTCTGTGCTCATCAGATCTTAAAGTTTTGTTCTGGGAACAAAATAGATTGTAAGACAAAAACTCCAAAGACAGGAACTTGTGTAAATGGGTGCTACAGTTGAACTCAGATGGTTCAGACCTTCCAAGGTGCACCGATTAGATTAAGAGATCTCGCCATTTCAATTTTCTCACATGATGACTTTGAACCTTTGGGCTTCACAGAATTGCCACTGAACCAAACAATTATATTTATTTAAAATTGTGGCAAGAAAGAGATGGACTGAAATAAATTGATGTTGTCAAGTGCATAAGGATAAAAACAGGCAAAAGTCCATTTATCCAGTTTGCTCTCGAATACAGTATCAAACAAATCTGTTCTAGAATCTTATTGCTAACTCATCATGGATTGCATATTAGCATTCCAGATTTGATCATGAATAACTAAAAAACAATAAATAAGTATGTATACTAGAATCATAATATACAATTGTTAACAATATGCAGCAAACGATTTTAACTGCCTCACCTGAAAGAATGCAGCCTTGCTGCAAATTTGTCTTCGTCTTGCTTGGCCTTGATTTGTACCCACTTATCTACTTTAGTAAGATAGCTTCCCTGATAATGATCATGGAAATAATAAAAATATATAATTATGCAAAATCATAAAAAAATATATACAGAGTTGGCATATGTACTTCAATGTTAAATGATAGAAATTGCAGGTTCCTCTTACATACAAGAATATAAAGGATACATATACTAATACAAAAATAGACCTAATCCTCAACAAAAGCATACCTCGCAATGTAACTTGTGAATATTTCATCTATTACAGTAACAAACTATAACATTTACATCTACCGTGGACTTGTGATTTCTAGTGTCTCCAGATTTACAGGTTAGCAGTAACTACAAAATTAATTTTCATAGCCTGATGGCCTTGTTACCTAAACAGACTAGTCCTATATCCATTTGTATCACAGCGACAAGGGACATGGATGAATGGATTAATCTGTAATAGCACCTTGCTCAAATACAGGATACATGTATAATGAACATAATTCATTCAGGATGGAGAAAAATTAATGTAACAATTCTGCAGCTGCACTAGATGACTTCTCAAACAATTGCTGTTGACAAAAACAAAAGGTGATCAAAAGACTGACAGATGTACCTGTAAAATCTCTGCTCGAACCTCTCTATCAAAATGCCTGCCTCTCTTTTTGCCCTTCCTACATGTTGTTTGTCCATTAATTCCCTCTGAATCATGTGGAACAATTAACATACCATCAACAGGTGATTCAGAGGCACCAGTTTCAGCTAATGGATTTGAAGGCATCGTTCCATTTCCCTCACTACCTTCTGGTTCAAATGGTACAATTGACATGTCAATAGCTGATCCATGGCTCTCTCCTACAACCGGAGAATCTAGTGTGAAGGTTCCAGTTTCCCCCTTCCTGCATCTGCCTTTTGCCTCTTTGCCTCTAGGCTTGCCATAGCTGCTTTGTGGTTCATTTAATACGTCCGCCATATCTTGCAATCCAGAGCTCTCCCTTTCAGCCAATGGGCTTAATGTGGGGGCCTGAATTGTAGGTGTTGGATTCGCTGACATGCTGCATATGGCAAGTCCAAGGATACATCAGCTTCTAACGGCCAAATAATACATCAAGAGAAAGAGATTGTGGTGCACAAAGATCAGAATGATGGCACTATATAAACTTTCCCCAGGGATGGGGTCCTGTAATTTTGCTTTGCAAGGACACTGGAGTACTGAACATAAATGCCAACTTGCAAGTTGCATCACAAACCTTAACAAAGCCTTCCTTGATAAATATTGACTGGCATTAAGATCCATTTGGATCCACCGGATAACAGTTAGCTGCCAGAAACTTGCTGGGGTGGATCCAGAAGAACCTAACTAATAAGTCAACTAATTGTTAGCTGGGCACCTATCTACAAACTATCTCATAGCTACCAACTTAGCTAATAGTAGCTAATATATTGCAAAAAGGCACTTCTGTTCTCCCACCTACTTCTATGCATGTGCCCTACCAATAGCAAATAGAAAAAGGTATGACATTATTGTTGGAATATAATATAAGTGAATTGCCCATCTCCTCCTATTAGCTTAAGCTTTTAGGTTGAATCGGTTGGTGCATGCAACTTAATATGGTATCAAAGCCAGAGATCACAAGTTCGAATTCTGGTTAGCGCAATTAAAATAAAATAATTGTTGTTCGCTCTTATTCCACGTCTAAGATCCAAGAGAGGCTCGACGTGAAGGGGAGTGTTGGGATATAATATAAGTCAATTGTTCACCTCCTCCTATCAGCTTAAGCTTTTAGGTTGAATTGGTTGGTGCATTCAACTTAATAATTATACACAAAACCACCAATGCACAAGCACAACACCCAGCTAATAGGTACACAGCTAATATTAGCTGTGAATTATTAGCTGCTAGTGGATCCAAACAGGGCCTAAGACAAGCTACCACACAATCAATAAGGAAGGTCATCTGCCAATGTTGCATCTAATATGAGTTGCCTAAACGACAATAACAAGATAACCAGAGAACCACAAAGTGGACCAACCAAGCAATGGTCAAAGCAGCCACTTACCCTCCATCAAGTGTTTGATCCTCTGGTTGTGGTTGAGTGCCAGAATCCGAGTCCTAGACACAAAAATCATCAAAGCTTCAAACGAAAATGCAATCCAAAACAAAGTGATTAAATTGAGATGCTTATCAGTAGAGGACACCTCCATAGCCTCCTGCAGGGCGCGCTCCACCAGCTCCTCCTCAGAGAGCACCTTGAGCTCATCGACACTGCGAAAAACGCATCCACGCATTAATAGGCACAGAGGAAAGGATTGTTACTTCGACACGACAGAACGAATCCTGGAATTATTACCAAAGCTCATTGCTGAATTCGTCTCTGGTGTCTCCTAATTCGTCTTCCAAGGCCTGAATGCAAACGAAACAAGGAGGGGAGTCATACCCAAAGCTCTTTGGGGAATAAAAGGTTGGTTAGGGTTTTAGAATAGTTACAAGCAGGCTAGAGTTGGCACCTGGAGCTCGTGGAGGGCTGAGGACATGAACTCTGGTATGGTGGTGATGGGGCCCACCATGAAGGGGACGAACAGCGGGCCACCTAGAGCGAAGGGCACGCCCTGCCGTTCGCCGGCGGCAGAGCTCTCGACTCCCTCTCCGTCGCCCGTCATCACCACGATGGCGCTTCTCTCCTCGTAGTCGATGGTTTACAATGTTGACGACTTGACAGTGCCGCTCGCCCACCTAGAACTATAAAATGGTGGTGAGCACAGTACATGAGTAAGGATGTCAATGGGGCTGCTCCCCGTCGGGGACTGCTCCCCATACCCGTCCCCGCCAAAATAAAATTCCCTGTTCCCGTCCCCGTCCCCGCCCACGGGGAGAAATTTTCCCCGTACCCGTCCCCGTCGGGTATATGGGGATCCGATGGGGAAAAATCCCCGCCAACAGCCCACTTAAAAATCCTGCCCAGCACAATAAATCAACAGCATATTACATTTGCAGATATATAAACAACACAAATCATAGCAGCTATTGCAACTATGGCATGGTACATCACAAGTCACTAATACAATAATAAGTAATAAGTAATATAGTACAGCCACAATGCCACATAGCAGTACCAGGCCACTAGCTATTACACACATGAATGATACACCAGATCCAAACCCAAGTTCTGTTCATAGTCCATACTTCAAGATTACCGGGTCAGTGAAGAAATCAACTTCACGTACTGCAGATCTGTGCTACTCTGGAATCACTGAATCAGCAGAAGCAGAAACCAGTTACCGGGAACAGGAAGCAGTCGATGCCGAGTTGCCGACCAGATCTGCAGGCTGCAGCAGGTGCCGAGTGCCGACGGCCGCTGGAGGAATCCGAGCAGCCGAGCAGCAGATGGGCGCGTGGCCGGCCGGCCGCGTCGTCCGCGTGGAGCCGTGGACGCAGGACGCCTGGGGATCTTCTCGACAGCTCGAGCGCAGGAACTGTGGAAGACGGCCGACGGCCCGAGCAGGGAGCAGGCAGCGGAGCAGCCGAGCAGGGCCGCAGGGGGCGGACGGCGGAGCAGGGCTGCAGGGGACCGCGGTCCACGGAGGGAGGCACGGACGGTCGCACGGAGCGGGCTGCGGGCGAGCGGCGGAAGCGGAAATGAGGATTCCTCGGGAGCAGCCGCCACCCACGCCAAAGTGCCAAACAGAAGCTAGGGTTAGCGACTTAGCCACCCACGAAAATGTAACATGAGGGACACCCCCACCCCCATCCTCGTCGTGCCGAGCTCCCGCACGACGTCACGCTCACACCGATGGGCCGCCGCCACCGTCGCCAATCGTCGTGATCGCCAGCAGCGTAGAGCAGGGGCAAAGAGCCAGAGAGGGCGGCGCGGAGACGCGCTGTCCAGGAGTTTCGCTTGGGGAAAAGTGGGGCGGACTGGGCCGCCGAAGAAGCCCTTTCTCAACTTTCTCTCAGAAAGAGAAGATGCGGGCAGAGGCAGTTCCAGTTCCAGGCTTCCAAAAAAAAGATCAAATAAATGTTTTTTTACTTGGCTTGTTCGGTTCTCTTTTAAACATGGATTGAGTAAGATTAAATAAGTTTAAATTCTAAATAAATAAAATTCTTTTTAATTTTTTTCTAACATCATCTAATCCATATGGAATGATAATAACTGAACAAGGCCGAAAATGGAGTGCTTATCAACCCTGCATTATTCCTCGCGAACGCTACTCGCTGCAACACCGCCATCGTTGATCGCGTGCAAGTTGGAGAATTCGAACAGAAGAATGCCGATACCAAATCGGTTCGTGTGAGATTTTGATACCAAACCCGTGAACCACCAGCAAGCCTTCGCATATGTGCATGCTTCCACGGTAAATCAAACAAGGAACTGATGAGGTGAGACGAGATGAGAGGCGGGGCGGGGCTCACCTGATTCTGGATGGAGCCAACGGGCGACAGATTCCCGTTCCCCTTGACGGTGGGGTCGATCGCCGGTGTCTCCCACACCCAATACCTGATACATGTACGACGACGCCTTCTCAATTGTCGTCGCAGCCGCCCGCGCGGATGGTGTCTTGGGCATGGACCCCAGGGACGTGCGGATGGGGGAACGACGTCTCGGGCATGGGAGGCAGTGGACAACGCGTGCAGGTGCTCGGTGGGGCGAGGACGACGCGTGGGGGCGGACTCTAGGAACACACAGAGGGGGCGGAGCAGGTCGAGGAGGGTGCCTGCGGGGAGAGGGGAACGCTTTGGGGGCGCGCCGGGTGGTGGTGACTCGCGCGGGGCAGGTGGGGGCGGGGGCAGGTGGTGGCGCGTCGCGCGGAGGCGAGCAGTGGCGTGTTGAAGCGTCTCGATCCTTTGGGACTCAAATGTGATACAAATACTAGTCCTAGAAGGCTAGTAAACACATTCCTTTCTTCAAATAGTACAGAGTTTCGAATAATGGTTATTATAATACCAAAATACAAGCTCTGGCGAGCCTGGAAACAAAACACAGTGGAAGATCATCTAGCCCAAGCCACAGGCAGACTGAGTGCAGACACAGCCCCCTTCTAGTCGAACATAGCAGAAAAGAAGTCTTCAGCTGCTGAAAGATATAAATAAATCTGGGTGAATACACTAGATATTTCGCAAGCCCATCTCGCCCGTAAAGAGATAGAGACCTATACAATACATGCTTGGTATGGTGGAGTTGAAGTCACTCTTTTCTTTTTTAGAGAAAGACTATACTTTGATGGTTTACCCCAGGGAGAGAAGTAGCACATTTTCACACTCAACCACCACTGAGCTTCCCACTCCCGTGGCATTGTTTTCATTTCCAAAAACACCCACGCGCACTTCCCTGTTCACGGAGATCAAAAACACTAATTGCCATACCACACCAGACTCGTCCATACCAGTAGACACGGACTATTCGAATAGATTCCAAACTCTGCGCAGAGGGGTACACTTTACCCACTAGTCCGGCTCTGCGGACTCATGGCCAATGAGACCCGAATCTGAATCTCTCTCCTTCCTTGCATGTCCTTACCTTAACGGTTATACCGGAAGGAGTCAGGCCACCGCCATGCCCAAACCGGACAAAACATTCCCCCCTCCTTATCCTCCCGGTGCTCCCCAGCCACCATAACCCTGAGGTTTGGACCGTACAAGTTCAGATTGAGTGACTGCCCATACAGTCTCGAGTGGTTGTACTTGTCATGAGTACAGGTAGTGAAGGATGACAAACCGGTCCTTATATGAGGAGACAATCCTTCCTGCTCACACCTAACCCGGCTGAGCCAACACCTGAAGCCCTCCCCTAAACCAGGGAGTCCCTGACTATCCCACTCAAAAGGTGATAAGGGTGAATGAAAGTCGCCTAGAGGGGGGTGAATAGGCGAAACCTGAAATTTATAACTTTAAGCAAGCACTAAGGTCGGGGGTTAGCGTTAGAATTAAATTCAAGTCAGAAAGAGAGGGAAAACAAATCAACCAAGAAATAAGGCGAGTGAACACGGTGATCTGTTTTACCGAGGTTCGGTTCCAAAGAACCTAGTACCCATTGAGGAGGTCACAAAGACCGGGTCTATTCCAACCCTTTCTCTCTCTCAAACGGTCACTTAGACCGAGTGAGCCTTCTTCCTTAATCTCACGGGTCACTAAAACCCCGCAAGGACCACCACACACTTGGTGTCTCTTGCCTTGTTTACAAAGCACTTGAGAATAAGAGAAAGAAAAGAAGAAAGGCAATCCAAGAAGCAAGAGCTCAAAAGAACACAAAATCTCTCTCTCACAAGTCACTAAGTGTTTGAGATGAATTTGGAACTTAGAGAGGCTTTGATCTTTTGAATTGTGTCTACGAGTGAATGCTAGAGCTCTTGTATTGAATGTGATGTTCAGAATTCTTGGATGCTTGAAGTTGTGGTGGTTGGGGGTATTTATAGCCCTCAACCACCAAGGTAGCCGTTGGGGAGGCTGCTTGCGATGGGCGCACCGGTCAGTCCGGTGCGCCACCAGACATGTACTATTTAATGTTCAGTGCGCCGCCACGTCACCCAACCGTTAGGGTTCTGGAGCAGTTGACCGCTGGCGCCTTTGTCTTCTTGTGGCACCGGACAGTCTGGTGGTGCACCAGACAGTCTGGTGGTGCACCGGACAGTCCGGTGCCCCTCTGACTCGCTGCTCTGACTTCTGCTGCGACACTGTAGCGTTGTCATAGTAGACCGTTGCGTGCAGGTAGCTGTTACCCCGCTGGCTCATCGGACAGTCCGATGAATTATAGTGGAGCGCGCCTGCATTTTTCCGAGAGTGGCTGCTTAGCTCCTGTACGGCCCTAGTGCACCGGACACTGTCCGGTGGCACACAGATAGTCCGGTGCGCCAGACCACAGCACACTCAAGTCCCTTTTGCTCCTTTTGAATTGGGTCCCTAACTTGAATATTTTATTGGTTTGTGTTGAACCTTATGCACCTGTAATACATGAGTTCTAGAGCAAACTAGTTAGTCCATTTATTTGTGTTGGACATTCAACCACCAAAATTAATTGTAGGAAAAAGGTTAACCCTATTTCTCTTTCTATCTCCTCCTTTTTGTGATTGATGCCAACACAAACCAAAGCAAATATATAAAGTGCAGAAATGAACTAGTGTGCATAGGTTACTTGGAATTAAACCAATTGATAATCTTACTAGATATGAATGGATTGTTTTTCTTTTCTTTAACATTTTGGACCACAATTGCACCACTTGTTTTGTTTTTGCAAATTCTTTTGGAAAATCTTTTCAAAGTCTTTTTGCAAATAGTTAAAGGTATATGAATAAGATTGCAAGAAGCGTTTCCAAGATTTGAAATTTCTCCCCCCCCGTTTCAAATGCTTTTCCTTTGACTAAATAGAACTCCCCCCTGAATGAAATTCTCCTTTTAGCTTTCAAGAGGGTTTTTGAAATAGAATCCAATTTTGAATATTGAAAAGATACCAATTGAAGGATTAATTGTAAATTAGATACCAATTGAAATTTATTTTCACAACTTAAGTGAAGCATAAATACTAATTGAGAAATACCAATAAAAACTTGATTTCGAAAAATTGTGAAATGGTGGTGGTGTGGTCCTTTTGCTTTCGGCTTAATATTCTCTCCCCCTTTGGCATTAATCGCCAAAAACGGAGACTTTGAGAGCCCTTTTGCATCTTTCTCCCAAATGGTAATATAAATAGAGTGAAGGGTTATACCAATTGAGAGTGGAGCAACAACGACAAGGAGTAGATGATGCCGTCAGAGTTGTGGAGTGGAAGCCTTGTTCTTTGCTGAAGACTCCATTTCCCTTTCAATCTACGACTTAGTATAGAAGTATACTTGAAAACATATTAGTCGTAGCCTTGGTACAAGAATAATAAGAAATATGCATTTGTACCAAAATGAAAGAGACATGAACAAAGGTATATTAATGAGCTATGTGTGCAATGTTTCAATCAAAATTCTGAGAATCAAGAATATTTAGCTCATTCCTAAGTTTGCTAAAGGTTTTCTCATCTAATGGCTTGGTAAAGATATCGGCTATTTTATTCTTGGTGTTTACATAAGCTATTTCGATATCCCCCTTTTGTTGGTGATCTCTTAGAAAGTGATATCGAATGTCTATGTGCTTAGTGCGGCTATGTTCAACAGGATTATCCGCCATGCGGATTGCACTCTCATTATCACATAGGAGAGAGACTTTGCTCAACTTATAGCCATAGTCCCTAAGCGTTTGCCTCATCCAAAGTAATTGCGCACTACAATGACCTGCGGCAATGTACTCGGCCTCGGCGGTGGAAAGAGCTATGGAGTTTTGTTTTTTTGAAGCCCATGACACCAGAGATCTCCCCAAAAACTGACAAGTCCCTGATGTGCTCTTCCTATCAATTTTACACCCTGCCCAATCGGCATCAGAATATCCAATCAAATCAAAAGTGAATCCCTTGGGGTACCAAAGCCTAAACTTAGGAGCGTAAACTAAACACCTCATGATTCTCTTTACGGCCCTAAGGTGAACTTCCTTAGGATCGGCTTGGAACCTTGCACACATGCATACAGGAAGCATAATGTCCGGTCGAGATACACATAAATAGAGTAAAGATCCTATCATCGACCGATATACCTTTTGATCTACGGATTTACCTCCTGTGTCGAGGTCGAGATGCTCATTGGTTCCCATGGGTGTCTTGATGGGCTTGCCATCCTTCATCCCAAACTTTTTAAGTATGTCTTGAATGTACTTAGTTTGGCTGATGAAGGTGCCATATTGGAGTTGCTTGATTTGAAATCCAAGGAAATACTTCAACTCCCCCATCATTGACATCTCGAATTTTTGTATCATGATCCTACTAAACTCTTCACAGGTTGACTTGTTAGTAGACCCAAATATAATATCATCAATATAAATTTGGCATACAAACAAGTCTTTTGCAACAGTTTTAGTAAAGAGAGTAGAATTGGCTTTACCGACTTTGAAGCCATTAGTGATAAGAAAATCTCGCAGGCATTCATACCACGCTCTTGGGGCTTGCCTGAGCCCATAAAGCGTCTTTGAGAGTTTATATACATGGTTAGGATACTCACTATCTTCAAAGCCGGGATGTTGCTCAACATAGACCTCTTCCTTGATAGGTCCATTGAAGAAGGCACTCTTCACGTCCATTTGATAAAGCTTGAAGCCATGGTAAGTAGCATAGGCAAGTAATATACGAATTGACTCAAGCCTAGCTACGGGTGCTGAAAGGGAAATAGGCTCACACCTTTTCCTAATTGATTTTGGTGGTTGAATTGCCCAACACAAATAATTTGACTAACTAGTTTGCTCTAGATTATAAGTTTTACAGGTGCCAAAGGTTCACAATAAACCAATACAAGTCAAAAGAAAGGGTTCAAACCAAGAGAGCAAAAGACAACTGAAGACAGCCCTGGTCTGGCGCACCGGACTGTCCGGTGCACCACCGGACAGTGTCCGGTGCACCAGAGAACTCCAACTCCGAACTCGCCAGTCTCAGGAATTCTGGGAGCTGCTCCGCTAAAATTCACCGGACTGTCCGGTGTTACACCGGACTGTCCGGTGTGCAAGCGGAGCAACGGCTACTTCAGGCCAACGGTCGTCTGCAATACGCATTTAATGCGCTACAGTGCGCGCCAGAGTCAGAGCAGCGCCAGAAGGCGCACCAGACAGTCTACAGGACCTGTCCGGTGCACCACCGGACTGTCCGGTGGCCCAGAAGATAGAAGCTCCAACGGTCGAACCCTAACGGTCGGGTGACGTGGCTGGCGCACCGGACTGTCCGGTGTGTCATTCGACAGCAGCCTCCACCAAATGGCTAGTTTGGTGGTTGGGGCTATAAATACCCCAACCACCCCACCATTCATTGCATCCAAGTTTTCAGGCTTCCTACACCTTACAAGAGCTATAGCATTCAATTCTAGACACAACCAAAGAGATCAAATCCTCTCCCAAGTCAGGAATCACTCCAAATCAAATAGTGACTAGAGAGAGTGACATTTATGTTCATTTGAGCTCTTACGCTTGGATTGCTTCTTTTCTTTCTCATTCTTTCTTATGATCAACTCAATTGTAACCAAGGCAAGAGACACCAATTGTGTGGTGGTCCTTGCGGGGACTTAGTGTCCCGTGTGATTGAGAAGAGAAGCTCACTCGGTCTAAGTGACCGTTTGAGAGAGGGAAAGGGTTGAAAGAGACCCGGTCTTTGTGACCACCTCAACGGGGAGTAGGTTTGCAAGAACCGAACCTCGGTAAAACAAATCACCGTGTCACACTCTTTATTTGCTTGTGATTTGTTTTCGTCCTCTCTCTCGGACTCGATTTTAATTCTAACGCTAACCCCAGCTTGTAGTTGTGCTTAAACTTTGTAAATTTCAGATTCGCCCTATTCACCCCCCTCTAGGTGACTTTCAATTGGTATCAGAGCCCTGTGCTTCATTAGAGCCTAACCGCTCGAAGTGATGTCGGGAGATCACACCAAGAAGGAGATGGTGACCGGCGACAAGCCCGTTACAAGCCACGGGAAGGCTCCATCGGGAGAGTCCCGAAACAAGGGGAAGGATAAGGAATCCTCCTCTACTACGAGACCGATTCTTCATCGCCATCCACCTCCGGCTCCGACGCGCCGTCCATAACTTCTAAGCGCCATGAGCGCAAGAAGTTTAGTAAGATTTCTCTACACTACCCTCGTATTTCTAAACGTACTCCATTGCTTTCCGTTCCATTAGGCAAACCATTGATTTTTGACAGTGAAGATTATAACATGTGGAGTGACAAAATGAGGCATCACCTAACCTCACTCCACACTAGCATTTAGAACGTTGTTGAGTTTGGTGTACAGGTACCATCCATAGGGGATGAAGACTATGATTCGGACGAAGTGGCCCAAATCCAACACTTCAACTCCCAAGCCACTACTATACTCCTCGCCTCTCTAAGTCGAGAGGAGTATAATAAGGTACAAGGGTTGAAGAGCGCAAAGGAAATTTGGGATGTGCTCAAGACCGCGCACGAAGGAGACGAGGTGACCAAGATCACCAAGCGGGAGACGATCGAGGGGGAGCTCGGTCGCTTCATGCTTCACCAAGGAGAGGATCCGCAAGCCATGTACAATCGCTTGAAGACCTTGGTGAACCAAGTGCGCAACCTCGGGAGCACCAAATGGGATGACCATGAGATGGTCAAGGTTATTCTAAGATCCCTCGTTTTTCTTAACCCCACACAAGTTCAATTAATTCGAGGTGATCCTAGATACACGCTAATGTCTCCCGAGGAAGTGATAGGCAAATTTGTGAGCTTTGAACTAATGATCAAAGGCTCCAAAAGATCATCGAGCAAGGCGCATCCTCCTCCGTGCCCGAAGCACAACCCGTTGCATTCAAAGCAACGGAGGAGAAGAAAGAAGATTCTACTCCAAGTAGAATCCCCATCGACGCCTCCAAGCTCGACAACGAGGAAATGGCGCTCATCATCAAGAGCTTTCGCCAAATCCTCAAGCAAAGGAGGGGGAAGGATTATAAGCCCCGCTCCAAGAAGGTTTGCTACAAATGTGGTAAGCCCGGTCACTTTATTGCAAAATGTCCTATTTCTAGTGACAGTGACAGGGGCGACGACAAGAAGGGGAGAAGAAAGGAAAAGAAGAAGTACTACAAGAAGAAGGGCGGCAATGCCCATGTTTGCTAGGAGTGGGACTCCGACGAGAGCTCCACCGACTCCTTCGACGAGGACGCCGCCAACATCGCCGTCAACAAGGGACTCCTCTTCCCCAACGTCGGCCACAAGTGCCTCATGGCAAAGAACGGCAAAAAGAAGAAGGTTAAATCCAAATCCTCCACTAAATATGCAACCTCTAGTGATGAAGATAATTCTAGTGATGAGGAGGAAAACTTGCTTACCCTTTTTGCCGATCTTAACATGCAACAAAAGAAAAAATTGAATGAATTAATTAGTGCTATTCATGAGAAGGATGAACTCTTGGACACCAAAGAGGACTTCCTAATTAAGGAAAATAAGAAGCATGTTAAGGTCAAAAATGCTTATGCTCTAGAAGTAGAAAAATGTGAAAAATTATCTAGTGAGTTAAGCACTTGCCATGATTTGATTGCCAACCTTAGGAATGAGAATGCTAGATTAATTGCTAAGGTTGATTCAAATGTATGTGATGATTCATATGCCAATCTTAGAAATGATCATGCTATTTCTATTGCTAAGATTGAAAAATTAAATGCTTCTCTTGCTAGTCTTAGGATTGAAAATGAAAAATTGATTGCTAAGGCTAAAGACTTAGATGTTTGCAATGCTTCCATTTCCGATCTTAGAAATGAAAATGACATTTTACATGCTAAGATTGTTGAACTAAAAACTTGCAAACCCTCTACATCTACCGTTGAGCATGTTTCTATTTGCACTAGATGTAGAGATGTTAACATTGATGCTATTCATGATCACATGGCTTTAATTAAACAACAAAATGATCATATAGCAAAATTAGATGCTAAAATTGCCGAGCATGAGCTAGATAATGAAAAGTTTAAATTTGCTCGTAGTATGCTTTATAGTGGGAGACGCCCTGGCATCAAGGATGACATTGGCTTCCAAAAGGGAGACAATATCAAACTTAATGCCCCTCCTAAAAGATTATCTATCTTTGTTAAGGGCAAGGCTCCCATGCCTCAGGATAAAGAGGGTTACATTTTGTACCCTGTCGGTTATCCCGAGCATAAGATTAGGAGAATTCATTCTAGAAAGTCTCACTCTGGCCCTAATCATGCTTTTATGTATAAGGGTGAGGCATCTAGCTCTAGGCAATCAACTCGTGCTAAATTGCCTAAGAAGAAAACTCCTAGTGCATCAAATGAACCTAGCATTTCATTTAAAACTCTTGATGCATCTTATGTTTTGACTAACAAATCCGGCAAAGTAGTTGCCAAGTATGTTGGGGACAAACACAAGGGCTCAAAAACTTGTGTTTGGGTACCCAAAGTTCTTGTATCTAATGTCAAAGGACCCAAAACTGTTTGGGTACCTAAAATCAAGAACTAAATTTGTTTTGTAGGTTTATGCATCCGGGGGCTCAAGTTGGATCATCGATAGCGGGTGCACAAACCACATGACAGGGGAGAAAAAGATGTTCTCCTCCTATGAGAAAAACCAAGATCCCCAACGAGCTATCACATTCGGGGATGGAAATCAAGGTTTGGTCAAAGGATTGAGTAAAATTGCTATATCACCTGACCATTCTATTTCCAATGTTTTTCTTGTAGATTCTTTAGATTACAACTTGCTTTCTGATTCCCAATTATGTAAAATGGGTTACAACTGTCTTTTCACGGATACAGGTGTTACTGCCTTTAGAAGAAGTGATGATTTAGTAGCTTTTAAGGGAGTATTAGAGGGTCAGCTATACTTAGTTGATTTCAATAGAGCTGAACTCGATACTTGCTTAATTGCTAAGATTAACATGGGTTGGCTCTGGCATCACCGACTAGCCCATGTTGGGATGAAAAATCTCTACAAGCTTCTAAAGGGAGAGCATATTTTGGGACTAATAAATGTGCATTTTGAGAAAGACAGGATTTGTAGCGCATGCCAAGTAGGGAAGCAAGTTGGTGTTCATCATCCACATAAGAACATCTTGACGACTGATAGGCCACTTGAGCTCCTCCACATGGACCTATTCGGCCCGATCGCTTACATAAGCATCGGCGGGAGTAAGTACTGTCAAGTTATTGTGGATGACTATTCTCGCTTCACTTGGGTATTCTTTTTACAGGAAAAATCTCAAACCCAAGAGACCTTAAAGGGATTCTTGAGACGGTGTAGGATCTAGGACACCGGCTAGAGGGGGGGGGTGAATAGACGGTTTTGACTAAAAATAACAATACTCAATAAATTTAATCAATGCAACAAGAGAAATAAATTATCTAGTGTCAATAAGTAAACAATGTATGAAAAACAACTACGGAGATTGAATACTTGAAGAACAATAAGCAAAGCACTAATCAATTGCAAGGCAATAAGTAATGCTAGAAAGAATAGACACCGAAATTTATCCCGTGGTATCGGTGATTTGCCGATCACCCCTAATCCACGTTGAGGTGGACTTCAAGCTCTCACTTGCTCCTCTATCAAGACACGACTTGATCTTTGAGCCAAGTGGACAAGAAATCACTCAATACCTCGATTCCACTAATGTCACCTTTGCCGCTCCGGCGAGGTAGGCGCGAACCCCTCACAATCCACACCGCGGCTTCTCCACAATCTTCTTGGAGAGCTCGACGGAGACAATCACCCGAGCCGTCTAGGAGGCAGCAACCTCCAAGAGTAACAAGCCAACAACGCTTGCTCGGTGTACCACCTAGTGCCTCAAGAATCACCAAATGATGCAAATGCACTAGAAACACTCAATCCCTCACTAGAATGCAATCTCAAGCAAAGAGTGTGAGAGAGTGAGTTGGAGGATCACAAATGAGCTCAATGTATGCAAGGAATGGCCAAGAGAGCTCTCTTACACGAGCTACCCTTCTATTTATAGACCCCCACTAAAATCCAACCGTTATGAGCAAAAGGTAACAGTTCTGCGCACACGCGGACCGTCCGCGCCCTAGGGCCGGACGGTCCGCCGTACATATAACGGCTATAAAGTCCATTCAAAAACATGTCAGAGCTGACTCAAAAGGTGGGTCCGGACAGTCCGCCCCTCAAGGCCGGACCGTCCGCGACCTGGCAGCATGAAACACCCGAGCCTCGGATCAAAACAAGTTAACACGTGCGGACCGTCCGGCTATAAATCCCGGACGGTCCGCGACCTGAGACAGTACTGTCCGGACTGGCCACCCGGACAGTCCGTAGTACAAATCAGTAAAAACACACAGTCCCTGTCCAAAAACGAGTTTGACACTTGCGGACCGTCCGCCTCTCACAGGCGGACCGTCCGCCTAATAAATCAGGGACTGGACCGAGGACACCCTCCTCAGGACATGACTGCGGACGGTCCGGCCCTAAGGCTCGGACGGTCCGCAGTGCACACATACAGGACCAGCCCGAAATGAACAGACACTGGACCCCTCTGGATGGGTCGCGGACGGTCCGGCCACTTGGCCCGGACGGTCCGCCGACCCCAAGACTTAGTCACTTTTCAAACTCGTTTTTCAAAAGATTTTATCTTTCGAAACGGAAGCGCTGCTAGTCCTCATGCAAATGCAACCACTAGATGCTCTATGAGGCACTAAGTCTTACACAGAACAAAGTCATTAACCCCTCTTAATAGTACGGCTATCTAGCCTACCAATCCGGTCAATTTCTTCTCTAAACACCTGGTGACCGGCAAAAACAAAACCTATGTTATACCTTTGCCTTCACCTGATCCACAACCAATGCTTATAAGTCTTCAAGACTTCTCAGTTCTCTGTGGTTCAACCTACATTCTTATTTCTCCAAGAATTATTAGTCCACAAGTAGTTGTCATTAATTACCAAAACATTACCAAAGGGGCCTAGATGATTCACAATCTCCCCCTTTTTGGTAATTGATGACAACACCACATTGTATATTAAAGAGAAGTTTAGTTTCTCCAAATCTCTCTCATACCTAAGGTATAAGATAGATCTTGGAGATGAGTTTCATAGGACTTATCTTGATTTGAAGTTCTGTCCGAGAGATAGATAAATCCCAATAAAAAACTCAGTATGTAAGAAAGGCTCCCCCTAAGTGTGTGCAGGATTATTTGAAGTTGAAGATATAACACACATAATATATTGGAGCTTGATGGAGACTTTCCTACAAACATGGTTATCGAGGCATACAAGAGATGATCCGTAGAGTGAGCGCAGCAATTATAATCACTCCTCGAATAACCACACATAGAGTAATTTGAACTAAAACATAGTTCATCCCACAGAATATTACAGAAAATAGTCCACAGACATACGACATAGAGTTAATAGTTCAAATGCGTTAGTCATAAACTAATGCAAGCGGCATAAAAAGGTAAAATGCATATGCAAGGTCTTAATGTCCACATAGAATCACCAACTCCCCCTGAAGGAGACGCCAGACAACCTCATCACTTCTCAGACACAAGACAACCTCATCACTTCTCACTTGTCTCTCCCCCTTTGGCATCAATTGCCACAAAGGAGAGGCCTCACTGATCGCTCGGCGGAGGATGCATGTTGTAGTAGTGAGTGCTGAAGGTGTCAAACAGAGAGGAGAACTGGCCAAAATCCTGCTGGAGCTGCTGCTGCCTCTGACTGATCTCATGCATGTTGTCATTTGTAGAGAGATTATCAAATTGACTGGAGAGAGCACCCATGTTATCCTGAAAACTATGTTGCATATTATTCAGCTTGGTCATGATGGGATCAGTGACATTAGTGTGAATCTGATCACGAAAATCAGAAAACTCAGAGTTGAGTGCATCCCAGTTATTGTCAAACTGAGACTGCATGTCATCGAAACGGTGATCCATACGTGTCATCAGGCCATCAAAGCGAGTATCAATGTGAGTCTCAAGTCCCTGCTGCATATTTTGAAAATAAGGATCAAAGTATCCTGGAGCAGGCTCCCAATAATGCTGAGGCTGAGGAGGAGGTGGAGGTGGAGGTGGAGGCATCTGCTCTCCCTCAACATCAGGAGCTGCTCCACCCTCATAGCCAGGGTCTTCCTCATCATCTGGGAAGGGGGTGAGTGGCCTGGTGAGAAACCCTATCTCATTCTTAAAAGGCCTGAATGGGGTGTGAACAATCTCGCATGGGCCCTCAAATCTTGTCTTGGATTTGATGAGAGCCATAATGTAAGGAGCATATGCCAAATTTTGATTCTTATCCATCTTCAAATCATTAAGCTGTCTCATCATGAAAAGAACAATATTCATGACTTCACCATTCATGATATGCTGGATGATGTTCCAGAACTTATCCCTGATTTTACTCTTATCACCACTCTTGGGAAGGATGGTGACTCTGGCAATCTTGTTGATTACAGCAGGATGATGTCTGAGTCCTGCTGTCTCTCCAAACCTCCTGGGTATACCGAGTCTGGCTGGCTCATAAAACTGCACAAAATCCTCAAAATTATCTTCAGTATAAAGATCCAGCCCAGCAGAAATGGTGCCATAGTTCAGACTGTTGGCAGCTGCAAAGTCAGCAAAAGAAGCAGAATAGCGCTTGAAGCCAGTCATCCAGGTGATAGATTCTTCTTCAATATCAATCTCTGAGGTAGCCAGGAATTGCTTAACAGCCATTTCATTGAAATCTGTGCGCTGCCCCATAAACTGATATAGTCCGCAGGTTTCAAACTTAGGGATCAGACCCTCCATGACTGATTGACTTAGCAAGAAGGACCAATCAATCACCTGATGCTTATGAAAATTAGTATCCACCAGGGTGCCCCAGAAAACATCAAACTGCAGCTGAGTGTGGAAAAACTGGATATGTGTATCAGATGGCAGAGTATACTGATTCACAGTCCGTCTGGAGCAGTACTCAGCCATAGAAAATCGCCGCTTTGGGTAAGTCCATCCTTGGATATCAATGGGATAATCGGGATGAACATGAGGAAAATCTTCAGCATCCATGGATTCAGTGCCCCCAGCTGAAGATTGGGCCTCTGAATCAGTGGTTGGTATATAGTCATCATCATTTCCACGAGGGCGCTTGGATTTAAAGCGACCTGCAAGTTTCTTGCGTAGACCACCAAAACCACTGCAATAATGTGACAGACATCCATAGATAAATAATTGAGACCAATCACCAGTATAGAAGGAACGGAACTGTAATGCACTGCCAGGGTCCGGACGGTCCGCGCTAGGGAGCCGGACTGTCCGCGCCAGAGGCCCGGACGGTCCGCGTCCACCAGGCGGACGGTCCGCGACCGACCAGGGGCGACTCCAAAGAACCCTAGCCGCCACAAATGTTGAATTTGATGATTTTGCAGACAATATGCATCCAAACAAGTTCAAAATTTTGCATAGCAGTCATATTGAGAAGAACCAACAATCCCACCAATTAGATTTTGAAACCGACTGCTCAATTTCAGATCAGAGAGGAAACCCATATAATCTCAAAAATGAAGAGATATGATAAAATCCACAAGATTTGAAGATACCGTGATGAAGACATGTTGATGGAATGTTGCCACAAACTGCCGGACTGTCCGCACACAACTTCACTGCACCGTCCGCGCACACTCGTCACAGGAGAGTACTGGGTGAGTGGAGAGCAGGAGAAGACGAGCGACTGAGCACAAATGACAAGGCTGCGGGCACTGGGTGATTTTACAGCCCTGTCGCGGACGGTCCGCGCTGGGACGGCGGACGGTCCGTGCCCTGATGATGCCAGACTGTCTGCGTGGCCGCCCGGACTGTCCAGGTCCTGATGCGGCGGACGGTCCGCGGTCCATGGGCGGACGGTCCGCGGCCTGATACTCATTTTTCCAATTTCTGTCCACTTGCTGATTTTGAATTTCGAATCCGAATTGGTGCTTATATATGGACATTTCGACCAATCCTAGAGTTAGTATGCATGCATATACATATTATGTAATTGAGGAGTGCAAAACTTTTGAATGAAACTATCTAGAACAATTAGAAATGAAAAATGCACCGATAATACCAAATAAATAGCATAAAAAGCATGTTTAGACCCGAGATGCAAGACGACACATGTGTGATCAACTTCAAGCCACATTTGAGAGATCGATCACATTCATTTCACTTCTTAGGGAACAAAATCTTGTTTCATCCAAAGGCTTTGTAAAAATGTCTGCTAATTGATCATCCGTTCCAATGGAATAAATACAAATATCTCCCTTGCCAACATGATCCCTTAAGAAGTGATGCCGTATATCAATATGCTTGGTTCTTGAGTGTTGGACCGGATTGGTAGCCAATTTTACCGCACTCCCATTATCACACATGAGAGGCACATTCTTGAAAATAACTCCATAATCCAATAAAGTTTGTTTCATCCATAATAGTTGAGCACAACAATTTCCGGCCGATATATATTCCGCCTCGGCGGTAGATAGAGCAACCGAATTTTGTTTCTTAGAAGACCATGAAACAAGAGATCTACCAAGAAATTGACAACAACCGGAGGTGCTTTTTCTATCAACTTTGCACCCCGCATAGTCCGAATCCGAATATCCAATTAATTCAAAGTGAGCACCTTTGGGATACCATAGACCAATATTGGGGGTATACTTCAAATATCTTAGAATTCTTTTTGCGGCCTTCAAGTGAATCTCTCTAGGTGAAGCTTGAAATCGAGCACACATGCATACACTAAACATAACATCGGGCCTAGATGCGGTAATATAAAGTAAACTACCAATTATTGAACGATAAAGTTTTTGATCAACCATAGTACCTCCTTCATCTAAGTCTAGATGACCATTTGTTGCCATTGGAGTCTTGATAGGCTTAGCATTTTCTAAACCAAACTTCTTGAGCATGTCCTTCAAATATTTGGATTGACTTATAAAAATACCATCTTTCAATTGTTTGATTTGAAGGCCAAGAAAGAAGCTCAATTCTCCAATCATAGACATCTCAAATTCTTTTGACATCATTTTTCTGAACTCCTCACAAAATAATTCATTAGTAGATCCAAAAATGATATCATCAACGTAAATTTGACAAACAAATAAGTCTTTGCCAATTCTTTTAGTGAATAGAGTAGTGTCAACCTTCCCAATTTTGAAGTCTTTGGAAAGCAAGAAATCCCTAAGCCTTTCATACCAAGCGCGTGGAGCTTGCTTAAGCCCATAGAGAGCTTTAGAAAGCTTGAACACATGGTTAGGTCTTTTGGGGTCCTCAAAACCGGGAGGTTGTTCAACATACACTAGTTCACTAATCTTACCATTTAGAAAGGCACTCTTTACATCCATTTGGTAGAGCTTGATATTATGTGCACAAGCATAAGCAAGTAGAATCCGGATTGCTTCTAATCTTGCTACGGGGGCAAATGTCTCCCCAAAATCCAATCCTTCAATTTGAGTATATCCTTGTGCAACCAATCTTGCCTTGTTTCTTACTACCACACCATCTTCATTGTGCTTGTTGCGAAACACCCATTTTGTACCAATAACATTGTGGTTCTTTGGTCTCTCAACAAGCTCCCAAACTTCATTTCGAGCGAAGTTATTTAATTCTTCATGCATTGCATTCACCCAATCAACATCAAGTAGAGCTTCATCTACACGGTTAGGTTCCATACAAGATACAAAAGAGAAATGTTCACAAAACGAAGCTATGCGAGAGCGAGTTTGAACACCCTTACTAATATCACCCACAATTTGATCAACCGGGTGATCCTTCACAATGGAATGATGAATTCTTGATACCGTTTGATAATTGCTTGTTGAAGCATTAGAAGGAACCGAAGGTCTTGAAGTACCTTGATCATGTGTATCCATGGTTTCATTGAGTTGTTGGCTTTGGTGATCTTCCTCATTTATAGTTGAGGATGAAGGAATGACAACCACACTATTTTCATCATCATCATCCTTTGGTTTTATTTCACCAATGGCCATAGTTTTTATTGCATTTATCAAATGAGTTCCCCCAACATCATCAAGATTATCACTCTCATCTTGAGACCCATTTGTTTCATCGAATTCAACATCATATGCTTCCTCAATAATACCATGAGTTTTGTTGAAGACTCTATAAGCCTTACTATTTGATGAATATCCAAGAAGAAAACCCTCATCACATTTCTTCTCAAATTTAGAAAGCCGGCTCCCCTTTCTCAAAATATAACATTTGCAACCGAATACCCTAAAATATGAGATATTTGGCTTTCTACCAATAAGCAATTCATATGGAGTTTTCTTCAAGAGCTTGTGACAATATAGTCTATTTGATGAATGACAAGCGGTATTTATTGCCTCGGCCCAATAAGAATCCGATATACTATATTCCGCTAACATGGACCTAGCCATGTCAATAAGAGTTCTATTCTTTCTTTCAACAATACCATTTTGTTCCGGGGTATATTTGGAAGAGAATTCATGTTTGATACCCTTGTCATCACAATATTGATCAATTCTTGCATTTTTGAATTCCGACCCATTATCACTTCTAACCTTTTTGATGTCGAAATCAAATTGATTTTGAGCCAATATAGCAAATGACTTGAATGTTTCAAACACATTGGATTTGTCTCGTAGAAAATAAACCCAAGTAAATCTTGAATAGTCATCCACAATCACAAGACAATAAGAATTACCACCAATACTTACAAAAGATGTGGGCCCAAATAAATCCATGTGAAGTAATTCCAAAGGTCGATGAGTAGACATTTGACTTTTATTTGGATGAGTATTTGCCACTTGCTTACCGGCTTGACAAGAGCTACATAATTTGTTCTTTTCAAACTTCACATCTTTTAAGCCTCGAACTAAGTCATGCTTGGTTAACCGATTGAGTTGCTTCATCCCAACATGACCAAGTCTTCTATGCCATAACCAACCTAGTGAAGCTTTAACCTTTCCTTTACGATTATCTCCAAATGTGATACTATCATAATTTGAGCAATCTTCCTCACTCATTTGGGTAAACAATCTCATATCCCCGGTCATGTGTTGAGTACATCCACTATCCAACACCCAATGATTCCCTCCCGCCTTGTAGTTTACCTACAAAAGGAAATCAATCTCTTTTAGGTACCCAAACTTGCTTGGGTCCTCGGATGTTAGTGACCAAGGTCTTTGGCACCCAAATAGCTTTCTTTTTGTTTCCAACAATTGAAGTACCAACAAATTTAGCATGAACACCTTTTGCATTATGAGAAAGAACATAACAATGCTCAAAACAAGTGGAGGATACATTTTTGAACTTAGGACAATTTTTCTTAACATGCCCCTTTTTGTGACATTTGTGACACACTTTGTCACATTCTTTCACAAACAATGTCTTTTGCTTTACAAAAGCATTCTTTCCTTTCTTAGGAACATATCCAAGACCTTCACGGTTAAGAGAGCATCGTTGACTTCCCAATATGAAATCCAATTTAGTCTTACCACCATATGCCTTTTCTAGATCATGAGTTAGAGCATTTATTCTATCTACTAACACTTCATTCTCAACAATAATTTTTGATTCATCAAGAGCAATGTTATCAATGAGAGAAATTTTGCATTTATCACAAATAGAGTTAGTAGGTAGTGGTTCACTTGTAAGACTATCAAGTAAGTCACAAGTGACTCCAACATCCTTAGTGACCACCTCAACTTCATGCACAATAGATGATTTTTGAGCATCCGCAAGCTTCTCACAATTTTCTTTGAGATCATTGTGAGAGGTCTTGAGCTCCTCAAAAGACACTTGGAGGTTTTTATACAATTCCTTCAAGGTCTTAAATTTTTCTTTTTCTTTGTGCATGTAGTCATCGGCCTCACCTAGCATTCTAACAAGATCATCATATGAATAGCCATCATCATCAACATCATCAATATCATCATCATCTTTTATATCATTTAAATCGGTGATGATTTTTACCTTAGCATCTCCCTTTGCCATAAGACAATGGGGGGATGAGAAGAGGGAGGGAGCTTCCTTGATAGCAATTCCGGCATTAAGCTTGGATGAGGTGTCATCATCATCATTATCCGAGCTATCATCCGAGTCCCATTCAACTAAGTAGGCTTTGCCATCTTTCTTCTTGTTATAGTATTTCTTTTTCTTCTTGTCACTTTCATCTTTGCCCTTCTTCTTCTTGCTTGGGCAATTCATGGCAATGTGACCGGGTTCTCCACACTCAAAACATTTTCTATCATTGAAGGCACTTCTTCTAGATGTTTGACCTCTTCTAGGTTGACCTCTTTTCATCTTCATGAATTTATTGAATTTCCTTACAAATAAATCCATGTCACCATCACTCTCACTTTCATTTTCTTCATCATTGCTATCTTCTTTTTCAATTGCCTTTGAGGCCTTGGCTTTGAGAGCAATAGATTCATTTTTCACCTTCTTTGCCAAACTTAAGGCATCGGCTTGAGACTTCTTAAATATATCTTGAGTGATAATTTCTCCCAATACTTCGGTTGGAGAAGTTGTAGATAGATCACTCCTTACTAGCATTGTCACAATAGTCTCATATTTCTCCGGAAGTGATCTAAGGAACTTGTGTGTGAAATCCACATCCGGTACATTAAAACCAAGTCCTTTGAGTTCATTTACTATCTCATTCAACCGATTGAACATATCGGATACACTCTCATCTTCTTTCATAATAAATTGCTCAAACTTCCCTTTGCACACATATAGTTTGGCACTCTTCACAATTGTAGTTCCTTCATGAATTTCCATTAGTTTTATCCAAATCTTATGAGCGGTTGTGAGATTCTTGATACGATTGAACTCATTTATATCAAGAGCATCATAAAAGACATTCATGGCTTGATCATTTGTGAGGATATTCTCATTATCACTAACGGATGGTTCATCTTCCTTCAATACAACAAATCCATCCCTAACAATTGGCCAAATTTTTCCACCCATTGCTCTAAGATGCATTGACATTCTTATTTTCCAATAATCATAATTGCTTCCATCAAAGTGCGGTGGCTTCCCAATGCACACATTGTTGTTACTAGCCATTTTGTCCCACTCCGGGATGATTAGATCCACAAACAATGGAGTCCTTGGCTTTGATACCACTTGTAGGATCTAGGACACCGGCTAGAGGGGGGGTGAATAGACGGTTTTGACTAAAAATAACAATACTCAATAAATTTAATCAATGCAACAAGAGAAATAAATTATCTAGTGTCAATAAGTAAACAATGTATGAAAAACAACTACGGAGATTGAATACTTGAAGAACAATAAGCAAAGCACTAATCAATTGCAAGGCAATAAGTAATGCTAGAAAGAATAGACACCGAAATTTATCCTGTGGTATCGGTGATTTGCCGATCACCCCTAATCCACGTTGAGGTGGACTTCAAGCTCTCACTTGCTCCTCTATCAAGACACGACTTGATCTTTGAGCCAAGTGGACAAGAAATCACTCAATACCTCGATTCCACTAATGTCACCTTTGCCGCTCCGGCGAGGTAGGCGCGAACCCCTCACAATCCACACCGCGGCTTCTCCACAATCTTCTTGGAGAGCTCGACGGAGACAATCACCCGAGCCGTCTAGGAGGCGGCAACCTCCAAGAGTAACAAGCCAACAACGCTTGCTCGGTGTACCACCTAGTGCCTCAAGAATCACCAAATGATGCAAATGCACTAGGAACACTCAATCCCTCACTAGAATGCAATCTCAAGCAAAGAGTGTGAGAGAGTGAGTTGGAGGATCACAAATGAGCTCAATGTATGCAAGGAATGGCCAAGAGAGCTCTCTTACACGAGCTACCCTTCTATTTATAGACCCCCACTAAAATCCAACCGTTATGAGCAAAAGGTAACAGTTCTGCGCACACGCGGACCGTCCGCGCCCTAGGGCCGGACGGTCCGCCGTACATATAACGGCTATAAAGTCCATTCAAAAACATGTCAGAGCTGACTCAAAAGGTGGGTCCGGACAGTCCGCCCCTCAAGGCCGGACCGTCCGCGACCTGGCAGCATGAAACACCCGAGCCTCGGATCAAAACAAGTTAACACGTGCGGACCGTCCGGCTATAAATCCCGGACGGTCCGCGACCTAAGACAGTACTGTCCGGACTGGCCACCCGGACAGTCCGTAGTACAAATCAGTAAAAACACACAGTCCCTGTCCAAAAACGAGTTTGACACTTGCGGACCGTCCGCCTCTCACAGGCGGACCGTCCGCCTAATAAATCAGGGACTGGCCCGAGGACACCCTCCTCAGGACATGACTGCGGACGGTCCGGCCCTAAGGCCCGGACGGTCCGCAGTGCACACATACAGGACCAGCCCGAAATGAACAGACACTGGACCCCTCTGGATGGGTCGCGGACGGTCCGGCCACTTGGCCCGGACGGTCCGCCGACCCCAAGACTTAGACACTTTTCAAACTCGTTTTTCAAAAGATTTTATCTTTCGAAACGGAAGCGCTGCTAGTCCTCATGCAAATGCAACCACTAGATGCTCTATGAGGCACTAAGTCTTACACAGAACAAAGTCATTAACCCCTCTTAATAGTACGGCTATCTAGCCTACCAATCCGGTCAATTTCTTCTCTAAACACCTGGTGACCGGCAAAAACAAAACCTATGTTATACCTTTGCCTTCACCTGATCCACAACCAATGCTTATAAGTCTTCAAGACTTCTCAGTTCTCTGTGGTTCAACCTGCATTCTTATTTCTCCAAGAATTATTAGTCCACAAGTAGTTGTCATTAATTACCAAAACATTACCAAAGGGGCCTAGATGATTCACAGACGGGCTCAAAATGAGTTTGGCTTGAGGATCAAGAAAATTAGAAGCGATAATGGGACGGAGTTCAAGAATTCACAAATTGAAGGCTTCCTTGAGGAGGAGGGCATCAAGCATGAGTTCTCTTCTCCCTACACGCCATAACAAAATGGTGTAGTGGAGAGGAAGAATAGAACTCTATTGGACATGGCAAGGACCATGCTTAATGAGTACAAGACTTCGGATCGGTTTTGGGCCGAGGCGGTCAACACCGCTTGCTACGCCATCAACCGATTGTATCTACACCGAATCCTCAAGAAGACATCTTACGAACTCCTCACCGGTAAAAGGCCAAATGTTTCATATTTTAGAGTCTTTGGTAGCAAATGTTTTATACTTGTTAAAAGAGGTAGAAAGTCCAAATTTGCTCCTAAGGCTGTAGAAGGCTTTTTACTAGGATATGATTCAAACACAAGGGCATATAGAGTCTTTAACAAGTCCACTGGACTAGTTGAAGTTTCTTGTGACATTGTGTTTGATGAGACTAATGGCTCTCAAGTAGAGCAAGTTGATCTTGATGAATTAGATGATGAAGAGGCTCCATGCGTCGCGCTAAGGAACATGTCCATTGGGGATGTGTGTCCTAAGGAATCCAAAGAGCCCATTTAAGCACAAGATCAACCATCCTCCTCCATGCAAGCATCTCCACCAACTCAAGATGAGGATGAGGCTCAAGATGATGAAGAAGAAGATCAAGAAGATGAGCCACCTCAAGAAGACGACAATGATCAAGGGGGAGATACAAATGATCAAGACAAGGAGGATGAGCAAGTTCCAAGGTCGCCACACCCAAGAGTCCACCAAGCAATCCAACGAGATCACCCCGTGAACACCATCCTCTGCGACATTCATAAGGGGGTAACCACTAGATCTCGTGTTGCACACTTTTGTCAGCATTACTCTTTTGTTTCCTCTATTGAGCCACACAGGGTAGAGGAAGCACTTCAAGATTTGGATTGGGTGATGGCAATGCAAGAGGAGCTCAACAACTTCACGAGGAATGAGGTATGGCATTTAGTTCCACGTCCTAACCAAAATGTTGTAGGAACCAAGTGGGTCTTCCGCAACAAACAAGACGAGCATGGTGTGGTGACAAGGAACAAAGCTCGACTTGTGGCCAAGGGATATTCACAAGTCAATGGTTTGGATTTCGGTAAAACCTATGCACCCGTAGCTAGGCTTGAGTCAATTCACATTTTACTTGCCTATGCTACTTACCATGGCTTCAAGCTTTATCAAATGGACGTGAAAAGTGCCTTCCTCAATGGACCAATCAAGGAAGAGGTCTATGTTGAGCAACCTCTCGGCTTTGAAGATAGTGAGTATCCTAACCATGTTTATAGACTCTCTAAGGCGCTTTATGGGCTCAAGCAAGCCCCAAGAGCATGGTATGAATGCCTAAGAGACTTTCTTATCGCTAATGGCTTCAAAGTCCGAAAAGCAGATCCTACTCTCTTTACTAAAACACTTGCAAATGATTTGTTTGTATGCCAAATTTATGTTGATGATATCATATTTGGGTCTACTAACGAATCTATATGTGAAGAGTTTAGTAGGATCATGACACAAAAAATTCAAGATGTCTATGATGGGGGAGTTGAAATATTTCTTAGGATTTCAAGTGAAGCAACTCCAAGAGGGGACCTTCATTAGTCAAACGAAGTATATTCAAGACATTCTAAACATGTTTGGGATGAAGGATGCCAAGCCCATCAAGACACCCATGGGAACAAATGGGCATCTCGACCTCGACACGGGAGGTAAATCCGTAGATCAAAAGGTATACCGGTCGATGATAGGTTCCTTACTCTATTTATATGCTTCACGACCGGATATTATGCTTTCCATATGCATGTGTGCAAGATTCCAAGCCGATCCTAAGGAAGTTCACCTTAGGGACGTAAAACGAATCTTGAGATATTTAGTTTATACTCCTAAGTTTGGCCTTTGGTACCCCAGGGGATCCACATTTGATTTAATTAGTTATTCTGATGTCGATTGGGCAGGGTGCAAAATTAATAGAAAGAGCACATCGGGGACTTGCCAGTTCTTGGGAAGATCTCTGGTGTCTTGGGCTTCAAAGAAGCAAAATTCTGTCGCTCTTTCTACCACCGAAGCCAAGTATATTGCCGCAGGCCATTGTTGCGTGCAATTGCTTTGGATGAGGCAAACCCTTAGGGACTATGGTTACAAATTGACCAAAGTTCCTCTTCTATGTGATACTGAGAGTGCAATCCGCATGGCGGATAATCCCATTGAGCATAGCTGCACTAAACACATAGCCATTCGGTATCACTTTTTAAGGGATCACCAACAAAAGGGGGATATCGAGATTGCATATGTTAGCACCAAAGAACAATTAGCCGATATCTTTACCAAGCCATTGGATGAACAAACTTTTACCAAACTTAGGCATGAGCTAAATATTCTTGATTCTAGGAATTTTGAATGATATTTTGCACACATAGCTCATATATATACCTTTGATCCTCTCTTTCATGTGCTATGACTAATGTGTTCTTTCAAGTCCATTTCATGCTAAGTCATAGATTGAAAGGGAAAAGGAGTCTTCGGCGAAGACAAGGCTTCCACTCCACTCCATCGCATCATTCATCCTTCGCCGTCGCTCCGCACACCTCTCCAACTTTGGTATAATCTTCACTCATATATTATTTACCATAGTGGGAAAAGATAGTTTCAAGGGCTTATATTTCACTCAAGTATCCGTTTTTGGCGATTCATGCCAAAGGGGGAGAGAGTATTAACCCAAAGCAAAAGGACCGCACCACCACCAATTTCAAAAATGCAGTCTTTCAAATTTGAGTTAAGAAAAGAATTTTCAATTAGTATCAAATTTTTGATATAATTTCAAGTTGGTATACCCTCTTCAAAATTAATATCTAAAACCCTCTTGAACACTAAGAGGAGGATTCCATTAAGGGGGAGTTTTGTTTAGTCAAAGGAAAAATATTTTGAAACAGGGGAGAAAATTTCAAATCGTGAAAATGCTTCTCAAACTCTTATTCATTTACCTTTGAATATTTGCAAAATAAATTTGAAAAGATTTTACAAAATTTGCAAAAACAAAACATGTGGTGCAAGCGTGGTCCAAAATGTTAAAAAAGAAGAAATCAATCCATGCGTATCTTATGAGAATATTTATTGGTTTCAATTCCAAGTAACCTTTGCACTTACATTATGCAAACTAGTTCAATTCTGCACTTCTATTGCTTTGGTTTGTGTTGGCATCAATCACCAAAAAGGGGGAGATTGAAAGGGAAATAGGCTCACACCTTTTCGTAATTGATTTTGGTGGTTGAATTGCCCAACACAAATAATTGGACTAACTAGTTTGCTCTAGATTATAAGTTTTACAGGTGCCAAAGGTTCACAATAAACCAATACAAGTCAAAAGAAAGGGTTCAAACAAAGGGAGCAAAAGACAACCGAAGGCAGCCCTGGTCTGGCGCACCGGATTGTCCGGTGCACCAGGGAACTCCAACTCTGAATTCGCCAGTCTCGGGAATTCTAGGAGTCGGTCCGCTAAAATTCACCGGACTGTCCGGTGTGCCAGCGGAGCAACGGCTACTTCGTGCCAACGGTCATCTGCAATACGCATTTAATGCGCTACAGTGCGCGCTAGAGTCAGAGCAACGCCAGAAGGCGCACCGGGCAGTCTACAGGACCTGTCCGGTGGCCCAGAAGATAGAAGCTCCAACGGTCGAACCCTAACGGTCGAGTGACGTGGCTGGCGCACCGGACTGTCCGGTGCGCCATTCGACAGCAGCCTCCACCAAACGACTAGTTTGGTGGTTGGGGCTATAAATACCCCAACCACCCCACCATTCATTGCATCCAAGTTTTCAGACTTCCTACACCTTACAAGAGCTATAGCATTCAATTCTAGACACAACCAAAGAGATCAAATCTTCTCCCAAGTCAAGAATCACTCCAAATCAAATAGTGACTAGAGAGAGTGACATTTGTGTTCATTTGAGCTCTTGCGCTTGGATTGCTTCTTTTCTTTCTCATTCTTTCTTGTGATCAACTCAATTGTAACCAAGGCAAGAGACACCAATTGTGTGGTGGTCCTTGCGGGGACTTAGTGTCCCGTGTGATTGAGAAGAGAAGCTCACTCGGTCTAAGTGACCGTTTGAGAGAGGGAAAGGGTTGAAAGCGACCCGGTCTTTGTGACCACCTCAACGGGGAGTAGGTTTGCAAGAACCGAACCTCGGTAAAACAAATCACCATGTCACACTCTTTATTTGCTTGTGATTTCTTTTCGTCCTCTCTCTCGGACTCGATTTTAATTCTAACGCTAACCCCGGCTTGTAGTTGTGCTTAAACTTTGTAAATTTCAGATTCGCCCTATTCACCCCCCTCTAGGCGACTTTTAGGTGCATATGTTTGATCTAAGTCCAAACCTTCGACTTGTGAATAACCTTTGGCCACAAGTCAGGCTTTGTTTCTTGTCGCCACACCATGCTCGTCTTGCTTGTTGCGGAATACCCATTTGGTACCTACAACATTTTGATTAGGGCATGGAACTAAATGCCATACCTCATTCCTCGTGAAGTTGTTAAGCTCCTCTTGCATTGCCAGCACCCAATCCGGATCTCTTAGTGCATCCTCCACCCTGTATGGCTCAATAGAGGAAACAAAAGAGTAATGTTCACAAAAATGAGCAACTCGAGATCTAGTGGTTACCCCCTTATGAATGTCACCAAGGATGGAGTTGACAGGGTGATCTCGTTGAATTGCTTGGTGGACTCTTTGGTGTGGTGGTCTTTGACCCTGTATTTCTTGATCATCTTCCTTGTCTTCATTATCTTTATCTCCCCTTGATCATTGTCCTCCTCTTGATCTTCATTTTCATCATCTTGAGCTTGTTCCTCATCTTGGGTAGGCGGAGATGCTTGTATGGAAGATGATGGTTGATCTTGTGCTTGTGTGGGCTCGGATTCCTTAGAACACACATCCCTAATGGACATGTTCCTTAGTGCGATGCATGGAGCCTCTTCATCATCTAGTTCATCAAGATCAACTTGCTCCACTTGGAAGCCATTAGTCTCATCGAACACAATGTCATAAGAAACTTCAACTAGTCCAGTGGATTTATTGAAGACTTTATATGCCCTTGTGTTTGAATCATACCCAAGTAAAAAGCCTTCTACAGCCTTAGGAGCAAATTTAGATTTTCTACCTCTTTTGATAAGAATAAAACATTTGCTTCCAAAGACTCTAAAATATGAAACATTGGGCTTTTTACCAGTGAGGAGTTCATATGATGTCTTCTTGAGGACTCGGTGAAGGTATAGCCGGTTGATGGAGTAGTAGGCGGTGTTAATCGCATCGGTCCAAAATCGGTCCAGTATCTTGTACTCATCAAGCATGGTTCTTGCCATGTCCAATAGAGTTCTATTCTTCCTCTCCACTACACCATTTCGTTGCGGTGTGTAGGGAGAAGAGAACTCGTGCTTGTGAAAGCTCTCTTGTGAGTTTTGGTGTTTGGATGACAACTCAATTAAAGGACTAACAAGTGTACTGAGTGTTGAACAGGTGAACAAGTGTGATGGTCCAAGGACTAGATGGTGATAGAAAATGGGCATCACTAGTAAGATGGACATTGCATAAAGTGAGACTCAGGTGCGAAGCTCGGAGACAACTGATCAAGCCAAGGACGGAGGCAAGAGAAGCTTCGAGGTACCAAGTGCACGGGAGAAGGTCAAGGAGGCTGAGGAACCCAAAGCCAAGGGTGAAGAAGAAGACTTGCAAAGTCAAGGGTGATCGAGTTGAGAAGAGCTATAGCACATCAAGGATCACTACATAAGGATGTGACTTACAACCAATGAGGTAACAGCTACAGTAATGTGGTGTAAGTCATAAGGCTCAAGACCAAGCTCTAAGAAAGAGATCAAGGTCACTAGAAGGAGAACAAGTGTCAAAACCAGAACTGGAACCAGCCCAAAAGAGCTAAGTTCACCTTAATCCTTAGTTTGGGTTGTCCCTATGTTTGGAGATGTTCTATGTGACCTTTGCAGGATGTTGGAGCTAAGAAATGTCAATCTGAATCAAGTCAAGCCAACTTGATGATTTATGAGTCCAACATCAAAGCTCAAGCATGAGAAATACTATGGATGTAATAATTAAGAGAAGGTATGTTTCTAGACTTAGTACATTGGTTTTAGTGTACTAATATATTTGTCTAAGTGTTAGAAACAGAAAGAAGAAGAAAAGAGAAGGGGAGAGAAAAGCTTGGCTGTGTGCAGCCAAGACCCAGCTCGGTCTGGAGCACCGGACTGTCCGGTGTGCACCGGACAGTGTCCGGTGCGCCAGGCCAACTCGGCGCGAACTGGCCGCTCTCGGGACTTCGCCGACGGCGTACGGCTAAAATTCACCGGACTGTCCGGTGTGCACCGGACTGTCCGGTGAGCCAACGGTCGGCCAGGGCCAACGGTCGGCCGCGCAATCTGCGCGGGACACGTGGCGGAGCCAACGGTCGGAAGATGGCACCGGACTGTCCGGTGTGCACCGGACATGTCCGGTGCGCCAACGGCTCTCAGATCTCCGCCGGTCTGCAACGGTCGGAAGCGCCGGATATGGAAACAAATCGGGCACCGGACAGTGTCCGGTGTGCACCGGACTGTCCGGTGCCCCCGACGACAGAAAGCAAGTTTGGCCTTCCACATTTGCTCTCAACGGCTCCTAGGCCCCTTGTGCCTATAAAAGGGACCCCTAGGCGCCTCAAGTAAGATACAAGTGCAGCTAACAAGTGTAGACTTCATTGGAATCAATTCTCGCTCTCCCTCTTGTGTGTAACTCTATAGTTTGTGTAGAAGACACATCTATAAGCCTTTAGAGAGAGGAGTAGTGCTGCTAAGAGCTAGTGCAAGGTCTTGAGCGTATCGTTACTCTGCCGGGGTGCTGCCAAGAAGTCTGTAAGCAGCCGCGGTTCTGTTGTAACCCCACTCAATAGTGAAAGGCTCTATCTGTCATACTGACAGATCTGAGCAAACGGAGGAAGGAGTTGAAATAGACTCCAAGCCCAGGTGTGGCTAACTCCAACGAGGACTAGGCAAGCATTTCAGGCTTGGCCGAACCTCGGGATAAATCCTTGCGTCTGTATGCTCTGTTCTGTATTGTATCCTGACTCCCTGTCTTACTCGCCTTTATATCTGCACTTCAATACTTACCTGTGGTATAAGCTTGATTTGAAGTGCAGGACATTTTGAGACAGGATCTTCCATTCCGCTGCAACCTACTCGAAGAGTCTTCTCACTCCACTGCGTACTAAGTCTTCGAGTAGAGTAAGAATTTAAGTTTTAAAGTAATAAGTTTTATTCGCCTATTCACCCCCCCCTCTAGGTGACATCCAGATCCTGTTCCCGGGTCAAAGGGAACTTTCAATTGGTATCAGAGCTAGGCCTCTCCAGTGTGGGCTTAGCCGTCCGGAGATGATGATGTCGTCACAAGAGGTAACTCTAGAACTTCTTTTAGGCGATGGTTCTAATTATAAATCTTGGTCTGTCTCTATTTATAATGCTTTCATGCATATTGATCCTGATTTGAGACAGATCTTTAGTAGAAGTATTTTTCCCTCTAATATTAGTAAAAACCCTTCTAATACTGAACTAAGATGTCTATCTCTTAATCACCATGCTTGCAACATCTTAGTTGACTCTCTTTCTAGAGGTGCTTATTTTGCCATCATGAGTAGTGATAATGATTTATTTGTTGATGCTCATGATTTATGGAATAGGATTAAGGAAAAATATTTTGTGGCCAATTGTACTACTTCTACTCCCTATGTTGCTTGTGGTACTAACCTTTCAAAGGGAGAAGAAAAACGATGGCAACCAAACGATGAATCCACCTCACCGACAGGTTTGTCTTCCACTAGTTATAAATGTCTTATTGCTAACAATGATAGTGGAGACGAAAGCGATGATGAGGAGGAATATGAGGATGATAGCGAGGATGAGTCTTCATCACCACAAGGTACATTTTCCTGTATTGCTTCCACTAATAATAATGACAGGGAAAATGAGACCGGTGATGTGGAAGAAGAGGAGATTCGCCGGTTCTACGCCAATCTCAACAAAGAAGACAAAGTGCTCTTGGTTAAGTTGTTGAGTAGGAACAAGGAACAAGGCGAGACGCTTCTCAGGCTAGAGGAGACTCTCATCAAAACCAACGACAGCCTGGAGAAGATGACCAAAGAACATGAGGAGCTAAAGTGCTCTCATGATAATTTGGTCCAACGGTATGAATCTATTTTATTTGAGCAAAGAAATAATCATGATGTATTATCTAATGTTGCTCAACTTAAAACTGAGAATTCTATGCTCAAGAGTCAAGTAGAAATGATAAATTTAGAAAAACTTGCTCTAAGTGAAAAATATGATATGCTATCTTATTCTCATAATGAATTAGTTGATGACCATATCATGCTTAATGTTGCTCATGAGGTTGTAATTTCAAACTTAAATTCATGTGAACCTCATTCTTGCACATGTGCACATTTAGATAATATATCACCATGTGCTAACCCCTGTTGCTCAAAAGAAAGCAAATTTTTGAATGAGCATCAAGCTGCAGGATCAAAAGAAAGGAACAAGAAAGCAAAGCAACTAAGGAGAAGACGCATTGCTCAACCTCCTCAAGATATCCACGGACGCGTGGTGAAGAAGCTTGAGACGAGAGAAATCGCAGCAAGTGTTAAACTCCATAAGAAGGATGTTCCTAAAGCAATAAATGAAGAAATCAACATGAACAAGGAAAAAGGTAAAAATTCAATTAGTCATGTTGTTTGCACTGATCATCTCTCTATGTCATCCAAGAGCAAAAAGGGAAGAGGAAAAAGGAGGTGCTTCAAGTGCAAGGAATTAGGTCACTTCATTGCGTCTTGTCCACACAAAGACAAGGATGAAGGAATGAGGAGATGCTTTGGATGCAACGATAAGGACCATATGATCATTTCATGTCCGCTCATGAAGAATCAAAGACGTGCACCCTCCAAGATGACCCTCACTAAGCAAAAAGACAAACAACAAGTGTCAAGTCAGGTTGAGCGACGCTTCTGCTACATGTGTGGTGAGCATGGTCATCTACCTAAGGTATGTAAGAAGGGTAAGGTTCCTAAACAAGTAAATTTATCTCAATCTTATTCGCTTAGGAGACCCCAATCATACACTTGTGCTAGATCAGTAATGAGATCACCTAGAACTAGCACAACTGCTATTTGGGTACCAAAGGCCCTTTTAGATGAACGTTATGGACCCATCTCGAGATGGGTACCAAACCGTGCTAACTAGACCATGCAAGTGCCTTGAGATGGACTGGAGACCATGGGAAAGCTTAATACAGTTAACTCAAACTCTGTGCTTAAGCTATTAATTGTTATGATGTTTATTCATTGACCCAAGGTTGAATTATTGTGAGACACTAATCCCATGTTCATCTCAAGTGAAATAAGGTGTATAGGTCCTTAATCATTATTGGTGAATCAAACAAAGGACCTTGATGAGATTCTTCAACTTGCTCTCCATAGGATGGTACCCTTGTATCATAAGTACTTTGTTTATAATCAGTATTGCTCGGTGTGTTACCTGTCCTTGGAGTAGTTATGTCTCTTGATTGCCTGTGTTGAGTATCTTTCAATCAATGATTAGTGATTTCCAAGATCGTAATCATGCGTGCTTAATCATGATTAGGTGCTCTCAATTGGTATCTTATCATTGCTTAATCATTCTTTGGGTAGCTTATCATTTGAGATATCCTCCATGATTAACTCTTGTTGTGTTCGTGAATAAACCTGCATCCCGTTGTGAGTTATGATATATGGTTTTATGATTAGCCTGTGTGAAAATATGACATATTGCTTAGTTTATATGATGACCCTATTCTGGCACTATGTGTTATGCCTCTAATGCCTCTAATGCATTATCTCGAGCTATGAAGTGCATAAATAATAGGGAACTTTCAGTTGGCTTGTGGTAATAACTGGTGCTCTCATGGCCATACTGGTAAAAGGCAAAGGTATGGAAAATGGAACTGTGCAATTTTATTGAATATCTTAAAGTTCCATTGATTGTGATCATAGCTGTGTTCTTGCATTTCACTGGTAGTACTATGGCTTAGGAGACTTGCCTTAAAATGTTTTTTTTTCTGGTGTACCTAAAGAACCTTCTTAACTATGATGTGCTTAAGACATGATCGTGTTGTTTTTCAATTGGTATATGTGTTACAATGATAGTTAAGTATGAAGCATGTCTAAGTTGCGTGTAAATGTTAGGCTTCCTGTGAGTATTTAATTGGCTTAGGTGCTCCTGAGGCATGCATTGTTGTATTTAGTCAACCTTTCATTTAGCCTTCAATTTGTATTAAGTGGCTTTCAATTTGGTATTTAATTGATATCTCTTTGGGATGAAAGTGATAGAGTATGCCTTGACCAAGGTATGTTGTGATCCCCTCTAGTTCTAAGGAAGCTAGAATGTGCAAAGTGCAAGTCATTCAAATACTTGATGCACAACTTGAGGGGGAGCACACATAACTTGTGTCTTTTGAGACTAACTGTTTCTTGAGCAATCTTGTATAGTCTCTAGGTGGAAAAGAGAAGATAAGCAAGAAATGGAGCAATCAGGACTTGGGTACCTCTGTAAGTCAAGAAATTGGTATCTCAAGTCGTGAGTAAGTACATATTTTTAGATTGCTCATGCTCTATAATATCTGGTGATAATAGATGCTTATTCTTAAATATCATGGAGCTATGATAATAAATGAACTTTGCAATTGGTATCTTTCAATTGGTAGCCGTGATAGTTTGCTTCAATTGACATCTTTTGATAATCATTAGAATAGAAGTTTCTTCTTGTGCCCAATACTATAACTTGTTCTAAGTTTGGTGTCTTAGCAACAAGGAAAAGTTAGGATAAAGAATCAGGCACAAGTGTGGAGAAGCTCTCGAGAGATTAAATACTTTCAAGATGGGAAGTACACTACAACATGGTAAAGGTACAAAAGGAAGTATTAATTTTTTTTTTTTGCATATATGTATCTTACCTAAATGTTGATAGTGCATATGTTCAATAAGTAAGGGGGAGTTTTGATAGTCATTTTTCCTCCTTAACACCCTGCTGTCCCTTGACATCATCCTATGTTCTTGCTTGAGTATGGTTTTTGGTGTTTGATGTCAAAGGGGGAGAATTTGTGTATTAAAGCTTATCTCAACCTGAGAGGAAAGCCTAATAGGTGATGTGTTAGTTTAAGCTTTGCTAATATGTTTCTTGAGTATTATATGTGTTGCTCATATGGACTAGTGTTTCCGCTGCGATGAATTATTTGGCCTCTATAGTGTAATAGATGGTCATGTGGTTAATGGTGCTTTAAGTGGTGTGCTTTAAGATTGCTTTAAATTGGTATCTTAGTTTAAATTAGTATCTTAATGGGAATAGTGGTAGGTTGATATTCCTGTGATATATCCACTAATTTGAATGGTGTTTAACTCTAATTATGTGCATTTGTGTGTTTGATTATGTGCATTTGTGGGTTATAGTATCATGATTTGATTTTGTGTGTTTGACTATGTGCATTTGTGGGTTATAGTATCATGATTTGATTCTTGACACAATGCATCCTAAAAAGTGCTAAGGTGTAGAAATGTTTCGAATTGCCTAAGTATGTGCAAATTGGCATCTGAGGTCAAAACTATGTTTTTGAAGTAAGCACATATTTAGGGGGAGCATTCTATAAACTTAGAATTCAAAATTTGTGCTTCAAATCTTATTCTTATGTAAGCTTTAATTGTGTTGCCATCAATCACCAAAAAGGGGGAGATTGAAAGCTCTCTTGTGAGTTTTGGTGTTTGGATGACAACTCAATTAAAGGACTAACAAGTGTACTGAGTGTTGAACAGGTGAACAAGTGTGATGGTCCAAGGACTAGATGGTGATAGAAAATGGGCATCACTAGTAAGATGGACATTGCATAAAGTGAGACTCAGGTGCGAAGCTCGGAGACAACTGATCAAGCCAAGGACGGAGGCAAGAGAAGCTTCGAGGTACCAAGTGCACGGGAGAAGGTCAAGGAGGCTGAGGAACCCAAAGCCAAGGGTGAAGAAGAAGACTTGCAAAGTCAAGGGTGATCGAGTTGAGAAGAGCTATAGCACATCAAGGATCACTACATAAGGATGTGACTTACAACCAATGAGGTAACAGCTACAGTAATGTGGTGTAAGTCATAAGGCTCAAGACCAAGCTCTAAGAAAGAGATCAAGGTCACTAGAAGGAGAACAAGTGTCAAAACCAGAACTGGAACCAGCCCAAAAGAGCTAAGTTCACCTTAATCCTTAGTTTGGGTTGTCCCTATGTTTGGAGATGTTCTATGTGACCTTTGCAGGATGTTGGAGCTAAGAAATGTCAATCTGAATCAAGTCAAGCCAACTTGATGATTTATGAGTCCAACATCAAAGCTCAAGCATGAGAAATACTATGGATGTAATAATTAAGAGAAGGTATGTTTCTAGACTTAGTACATTGGTTTTAGTGTACTAATATATTTGTCTAAGTGTTAGAAACAGAAAGAAGAAGAAAAGAGAAGGGGAGAGAAAAGCTTGGCTGTGTGCAGCCAAGACCCAGCTCGGTCTGGAGCACCGGACTGTCCGGTGTGCACCGGACAGTGTCCGGTGCGCCAGGCCAACTCGGCGCGAACTGGCCGCTCTCGGGACTTCGCCGACGGCGTACGGCTAAAATTCACCGGACTGTCCGGTGTGCACCGGACTGTCCGGTGAGCCAACGGTCGGCCAGGGCCAACGGTCGGCCGCGCAATCTGCGCGGGACACGTGGCGGAGCCAACGGTCGGAAGATGGCACCGGACTGTCCGGTGTGCACCGGACATGTCCGGTGCGCCAACGGCTCTCAGATCTCCGCCGGTCTGCAACGGTCGGAAGCGCCGGATATGGAAACAAATCGGGCACCGGACAGTGTCCGGTGTGCACCGGACTGTCCGGTGCCCCCGACGACAGAAAGCAAGTTTGGCCTTCCACATTTGCTCTCAACGGCTCCTAGGCCCCTTGTGCCTATAAAAGGGACCCCTAGGCGCCTCAAGTAAGATACAAGTGCAGCTAACAAGTGTAGACTTCATTGGAATCAATTCTCGCTCTCCCTCTTGTGTGTAACTCTATAGTTTGTGTAGAAGACACATCTATAAGCCTTTAGAGAGAGGAGTAGTGCTGCTAAGAGCTAGTGCAAGGTCTTGAGCGTATCGTTACTCTGCCGGGGTGCTGCCAAGAAGTCTGTAAGCAGCCGCGGTTCTGTTGTAACCCCACTCAATAGTGAAAGGCTCTATCTGTCATACTGACAGATCTGAGCAAACGGAGGAAGGAGTTGAAATAGACTCCAAGCCCAGGTGTGGCTAACTCCAACGAGGACTAGGCAAGCATTTCAGGCTTGGCCGAACCTCGGGATAAATCCTTGCGTCTGTATGCTCTGTTCTGTATTGTATCCTGACTCCCTGTCTTACTCGCCTTTATATCTGCACTTCAATACTTACCTGTGGTATAAGCTTGATTTGAAGTGCAGGACATTTTGAGACAGGATCTTCCATTCCGCTGCAACCTACTCGAAGAGTCTTCTCACTCCACTGCGTACTAAGTCTTCGAGTAGAGTAAGAATTTAAGTTTTAAAGTAATAAGTTTTATTCGCCTATTCACCCCCCCCTCTAGGCGACATCCAGATCCTGTTCCCGGGTCAAAGGGAACTTTCAGCTTGATGCCCTCTTCCTCAAGAAAACCATCAATTTGTGAATTTTTGAACTCCGTCCCATTATCGCTTCTTATCTTTTTGATCTTAATCCGAACTCATTTTGAGCCCGTCTCAAGAATCCTTTTAAGGTCTCTTGGGTTTGTGAATTTTCCTGCAAAAAGAACACCCAAGTGAAGTGAGAATAATCATCCATAATAACTAGACAGTACTTACTCCCGCCGATGCTTATGTAAGCGATCGGGCCGAATAAATCCATGTGGAGTAGATCAAGCGGCCTGTCAGTCGTCATGATGTTCTTGTGTAGTTGATGGGTGCCAACTTGCTTTCCTGCTTGGCATGCGCTATAAACCCTGTCTTTCTCAAAATGAATATTTGTTAGTCCTAAAATGTGCTCTCCCTTTAGAAGTTTGTGAAGATTCTTCATTCCAACATTGGCTAGTCGACGATGCCAGAACCAACCCATGTTAGTCTTAGCAATTAAGCAAGTGTCTAGTTCAGCTTGATTAAAATCAACTAAGTATAACTGACCCTCTAGCACTCCTTTAAAAACTATTGAATCACCACTTCTTCTAAAGACAGTAACACCTATATCAGTAAAAAAAACAGTTGTAGCCCATTTTACATAATTGAGAAACAGAAAGCAAATTGTAATCTAAAGAATCTACAAGAAAAACATTGGAAATAGAATGGTCAGGTGATATAGCAATTTTACCCAAACCTTTGACCAATCCTTGATTTCCATCCCCGAATGTGATAGCTCATTGGGGATCTTCATTTTTCTCATAGGAGGAGAACATCCTTTTCTCCCCTGTCATGTGGTTTGTGCACCCGCTATCGATTATCCAACTTGAACCACCAAATGCATAAACCTACAAAACAAATTTAGGCCTTGTTCTTAGGTACCCAAACGGTCTTGGGTCCTTTCACATTAGAAACAAGCACCTTGGGTACCCAAACACAAGTCTTTGGACTCTTGTGTTTGCCCCCAACATATTTGGCAACTATTTTGCCTGACTTGTTAGTTAAAATATATGATGCATCAAAAGTCTTAAATGGCACATTATGTTCATTTGATACAACAGGAATTTTCTTTCTAGCCATTTTAACATGTGTGGTATGCCTAGAGCTAGAAGCCTCATTTTTATACACAAAAACATGGTGAGAAACATTATGAGGTTTCCTAGCATGAATCTTCCTAATCTTATGTTCGGGATAGTTTGCAGGGTATAAAATATAGCCTTCATTATCCTGAACCATGGGAGCCTTGCCCTTAATAAAATTAGACAATCTTTTAGGGGCATTAAGCTTGACATTGCTCCCCTGTTGGAAACCAATGCCATCCATAATGTCACGGCGTCTCCCATTATAGAGCATGCTTCTAGCAAATTTAAACTTTTCATTTTCAAGTTCATGCTCATTAATTTTAGCAGTTAATTTAGCTATGTGATCATTTTTTTGTTTAATTCTGGCAAGGTGATCATCCATAGCTTCTACATTTACATCTCTACATCTAGTACAAATAGAAACATGATCAACGGTAGATGTAATGGGTTTGCATGCATTTAATTCTTCTATCTTAGCATTTAATTTAACATTCTCATCTCTAAGATAGGAAATAGAATCATTACAAACATTTAAATCTTTAACCTTAGAAACTAAGCTAGCATTTTCATTTCTAACGCTAGAAATTGAATCACGACAAATGCTAAGCTCCTTAGATAAATTTTCACATTTCTCTACTTCCTGAGCATAAGCAATTTTCAATTTATCAAATTTTTTATTCTCTTTAATTAGGAAGTCCTCTTGGCTATCCAAGAGTTCATCCTTCTCATTAATAGCTTCTATTAATTCATTCAATTTCTTCTCTTGATCCATGCTAAGGTTGGCAAAGAAAGACATTAAATTATCTTCACTATCACTAGAGCTACCCTCATAACTAGATGTTGTATATTTCGGGGTGGCTCTAGAGTGTACCTTCTTCTTCTTGCCATCCTTAGCCATTAGACACTTGTGGCTGACGTTGGGGAAGAGGAGGCCCTTATTGACGGTGATGTTGGCGACTGAAAGTCGCCTAGAGGGGGGGTGAATAGGCGTAATCTGAAATTTACAACTTTAAACACAATCTACAAGCTGGGGTTAGCGTTAGAATTAAATTTGAGTCCGGGAGAGAGGGGGAAAACAAATCAAGAGCAAATCAAGTGGATGACACGATGATTTGTTTTACCGAGGTTTGGTTCTAAAGAACCTAGTCCCCGTTGAGGTGGTCACAAAGACCGGGTCTCTTTCAACCCTTTCCCTCTCTCAAGCGGTCACTTAGACCGAGTGAGCTTTCTTCCTTGATTTCCCGGGTCACTTAGACCCCGCAAGGACCACCACACAATTGGTGTCTCTTGCTTCACTTACAAGGCTTTGAGAATAAGAGTGAGAGAAAGTAGAAAGCCAACCAAGCAACAAGAGCAACAAAGAAACACAAGAACGATCCTCTCACAAGTCCTAAAGCACTAGAATTGAATTGGGGACTTTGATTGGATCGGAGGCTTTGATTTGTGTCTTGGAGTGTTGCACTTTGCTCTTGTATTGAATGAGGAGTGTTGAATGCTTGGATGGTTGGAGTGGTGGTGGTTGAGGGGTATTTATAGCCCTCACCCACCAAAACAACCGTTGGGGCAGGCTGCTGTTGATGGGCGCACCGGACAGTCCGGTGCACCACTGGACACTGTCCAGTGTGCCAGCCACGTCACCCAACCGTTAGGGTTTTGGTGGCACCGAACAGTCCGGTGCCGCACTGGACATGCACTATTCACTGTTCGGTGCGCCTCTGACTTCTGCCATGAACTGTAGCGCTGTCAGGGGCACTGTGCAGTCGACCGTTGCGCCGAAGAGCCGTCACTCCACTGTCACACCGGACAGTCCGGTGAATTATAGCGGAGCGCGTCCTTAGAAACCTGAGAGTGGAGAGTTTGAGTTTGTACGGCCCTGGTGCACCGGACACTGTCTGGTGGCACACCGGACAGTCCGGCGCGCCAGACGAGGGCACTCTCAAGTTTCTTGCTTCTTTGAATTTGAACCCTATCTTTTATCTTCTATTGGTTTATGTTAAACCTTTATGCACCTGTAGAACATATAATCTAGAGTAAACTAGTTAGTCCAATTATTTGCGTTGGACAATCAACCACCAAAATTATTTATAGGAAAAAGTTAACCCTATTTCCCTTTCATCGGCGTCCTCGTCGGAGGAGGAGTCGGTGGAGCTCTCATCGGAGTCCCATTCCCGACATATGTGGGCATCGCCACCCTTCTTGTAGTACCTCTTCTCCTTGTTCTTCCCCTTCTTGTCTTCGTCCCTGTCACTTTCACTAGAAATTGGACATTTAGCAATAAAGTGACCAGACTTACCACACCGGTAGCACACCTTCTTGGAGTGGGACTTGTAGTTTCCCCCCTCCTTTATTTGAGGATTTGACGAAAGCTCTTGATGATGAGCGTCATTTCCTCATTGTCGAGCTTGGAGGCGTCGATTAGAAGCCTACTTGGTGTAGACTCCTTCTTCTCTTCTTCCGTCGCTTTGAATGCGACGGGTTGCACCTCGGGTGTGGAGGTGGCGCCTTGCTCCAAATTGACAATGTATTTGGAGTCTTTGATCATAAGTTCAAAGCTCACAAACTTAACAATAACCTCCTCAGGAGACATTAGTTTATATCTAGGATCCCCACGTATTAACTGAATTTGAGTAGGATTGCGAAAACAAGGGATCTTAGAATAACCTTGACCATTTCATGGTCATCCCATTTGGTGCTCCTAAGGTTGCGCACTTGGTTCAATATTGTCTTGAGTCGATTATACATCGCTTGTGGCTCTTCTCCTTTGTTGAGGACGAATTGACCGAGCTCCCCCTTGATAGTCTCGCACTTGGTGATCTTGGTCACCTCATCCCCTTCGTGCGCCGTTTTGAGGACGTCCCAAATTTCCTTGGCGGTTTTTAACCCTTGCACCTTATTATACTCCTCTCGACATAGAGAGGTGAGGAGTATAGAAGTTGCTTGGGAGTTAAAGTGTTGTATTTGGGCGGCCTCGTCCGAGTCGTAATCCTTGTCCCCCACTTGTGGTACCTGTGCTCCAAATTCAACTATGTCCCATATGCTTTCGTGGAGGGAGGTTAGGTGATGCCTCATTTTATAACTCCACATACAATAATCTTCACCATCAAAATATGGTGGTTTGCCTAATGGAACGAAAAGTAATGGAGCACGCTTAGAAATACGGGGATAGCGAAGAGGCATCTTACTATACTTCTTGTGCTCATGGTGCTTAGAAGCGACGAACGACTCGGAGCTTGATGTGGAGGGTGACAAAGAGTCGGTCTCATAGTAGACGACCTTTTTCATCATCTTCTTCTCGTCACCTTTCCGATGCGACTTGATGGAGGAAGAGGATTCCTTCTTGTTTTTGTTGTCGGACTCTCTTGAAAGAGTCCTCCCCGAGCTTGCGGATTTTTCGCCGGTCATAAACTCCCTCTTGGTGTGATCTCCCGACATCACTTCGAGTTGTTAGACTCTAATGAAGCATTAGGCTCTAATACCAATTGAAAGTCGCCTAGAGGGAGGGTGAATAGGCGAAACCTGAAATTTATAACTTTAAGCAAGCACTAAGGTCGGGGGTTAGCGTTAGAATTAAATTCAAGTCGGAAAGAGAGGGAAAACAAATCAACCAAGAAATAAGGCGAGTGAACACTCGAGAGCACCTAGAGGGGGGGGGGGGGGGGTGAATAGGTGATCCTGTAAAATTCAACAACTAATAGCCACAAAACTTGGTTAAGTGTTAGAATGGCTAAGTAGCGAGCTCTTGCGAACACACAAGTATCACAGAAAAACAATCACAAAAGACACGCGAGTTTATCCCGTGGTTCGGCAAGTATAACACTTGCCTACCTCCACGTTGTGGCGTCCCAATGGACGAGGGTTGCACTCAACCCCTTTCAAGTGATCCAATGATCAGCTTGAATACCACGGTGTTCTTCTTTGCTTATCTCTTTTCCCGTTTGCGAGGAATCTCCACAAGTTGGAGTCTCTCGCCCTTACAACAAAGATCACGGTGAAAGCACAAGAGTAAGGATGGGAAGCAACACACACAAATCCGCAGCAATACACACGCACACAAGCCAAGACTTGAGCTCAAAATGAAGCACAACGAGTTCACTACGAGAACGGAGCTCAAATCACTAACACGACCGATCAAGTGCGCGGAGACAAAGTGTGGAAGACTTAGAATGCTCAAAGTATGCTTGGGTGACTCCTCCATGTGCCTAGGGGTCCCTTTTATAGCCCCAAGGCAGCTAGGAGTTGTTGGAGGCAACTTTGGAAGGCTAATCTTGCCTTCTGTCGGGTGGCGCACCGGACAGTCCGGTGCGCCACCGGACAGTCCCTGTAGCTGTCCAGTGCGCGATCTCCTTCCTTTTGTGGCGCATCCGACCGTTGCAGATTTGCGGCAGTTGGCGCACCGGACAGTCCGGTGCTCCCTGCCGACCATTGGCGTGCCCACATGTCGCGCGCGGATTGCGCGGCCGACCGTTGGCGCAGTCGACCGTTGGCTCACCGGACAGTCCGGTGCGGCGGTGCCTCACCGGACAGTCCGGTGAATTTTAGCCGTACACCGTTGAACGTTTCCTGAGAGCGACGACTTCACCGCGGACGACGCACTGGATAGTCCGGTGCACCACCGTACAGTCAGGTGATTTATAGTCGTACGCCGCCTTTGAGTCCCGAGAGTGGCCTGTTCACCAAGACTGGTCTGGCGCACCGGACACTGTCCGGTGCACCCAGACCGAGTATGAGTTGGCTGTACACAGCCCGTTCCGCGCGCAGAAAAAAAATCAAACCGTGCTGCTTAGGGATCGAACCTGAGATCTATTGAGTAGAATGCCTAGCCTTCCACCCTCTAACCAACATGACTCATGTTAAATTGTGTATAACTTCAACTAAGACTTTATTTGTGTTTAACCTGCCGTCCACTCTGTATGCTCACTGAGTCTAGAAAAACATTTATAGCTTGGCCCCTGATCTTTCTGGAATTTAGGACGCAGTCCAGGAAATAAAGAAAATAGGGAAAATGAGTTTAGAAATTGATTTTTAGTTTAAAAATAATTGCAGAAACCCATTTAATTCATGGAAATTTCATATTAAATCCAAATGAGTTCATTCCAATTTCTATAATTTTATAATATTATTTTTTTATCACATAATACCTCTGTTTTGTCATGAAAACAACAATAAAATTGATTTCCTAATTAATCCTATATCAAATACATAGAAACTTTGGAAATTCGTAACTTTCCCATTTTAATTCTAAATTGAACCGTTCCAGTTGTGTTAGTCTCGTATGAATATTTACTACGCAGTAACAACATTGATTATACCATGTTTCATACTTTTATAATTAGATATTTATTTATCCTATGTTAATTGGGTTAATCTATGTCTATTGGATTAATTTATTTAATATATTAATATAGTATTCTAACTTTATGGTTATACGATGTTTGACCATTAGTCTTGCAAACACACACACTTACCTTTTTGTTTAAGAAAAAGCGTATGGTGGTACATGTCCGATGACTAACGATGTACGAGGGAATTTCTTCTGGTATGTGTGAAACGTGCTCTCCAATAATGAGACCATGCAAATCGTGACATATATCGAAGTCTGCATGATACTGATGGTTGCAATGTAGTGGTGAAACAGATAGATTATAAATAACAAAATTTATGTATGACCAGAATCACAAATTGATTATGAAACATTTTCTCATAACGGTATAACACATATTTTATATATAAGTTATCCTAGTATACTAGTATTATATATTTCCGTTGCAACGCACGGGCATTCAGCTATATATATATATATATATATTCATTTGATGAATGAATTGTATCTCCATCAACTATATGTTAAGAAAACATCTATTAGAGACATCATATCCACCACACCACATCTTATTTTGATGTTATAGTAGAAGATATGAGAGTTATTAAAAGTAAGGTATGGCTGATGCCACACTAAGCCATAATGGCTCCTCCACCGCTGTTGTCCGGCAAACCATCACATTCTGTGACGCGGGACGTCGAGCAACTCCTGACTTGGGGCACTCCGGTTCCATATGACAAAATCCCCCATTCCCATTCAACCATTACTATCATGCAAGCCATCACACACTCTGGACGTTGGGCCCACATTGCAGACTACGGATGCCCACGTGACAGCCACCATTAGTTTTGCACACACTGGACCCACGTCTGCTCGCGCAAAAAGTTGCCTCAATTTGACACTAGCAGGAGCATTTGACCATGATTGCTTTCTCTAAAGAAGGAAGGCTTATAAGCCGGTAGAAGCTATGTTGGCTGGCCGGTATGGTCATAAAAATATGCAAGCCGTGATGACGACATAGGTCGTGTGGGCTGTGTTTCTTTGGTGCGGCCCAAGTAGCTGCCAGGAGGCCGCACGCTTCTTACCCTGACCCAGCTTGGCTTTAGGGTCAGTCTCCCTTGCTTTCTCTGCCCAGCGAGCCCTCGCCCTCTAGCTCTTCCTGCTAGCGCCGTCTCCGTCCCATGCTCTCCTGTTCATCGTCGATCTCAGCCATCTCAGGAGCACCCGCTCACTCCCAGACGCCCGCACAAAGGAATCCCCCATGATCTCCCTCCAAACTGCCAAATCCCTCCACGATCTCCCCCTCTATCTCATGATCCCTCCGCCCGCCCCCACCCCCCGCCTCCCACGCCCACAAGCGCAACAAGCCAACAACCCACACTCGGCCCCGCTACCCCGATCCGTCGCCATAAATCCGCTACCTCCTCCTCGAGTCCTGCTTGATCGCCCCATGCTCGACTAGTCGACCGGACGGAAGGGCAGCCTCGACTGTGACCACAACGCGATGTGCGATGAGTGAGGGCAGTGGCGGGGGTTGCGACCAACGACAGAGAGCCACACAAAAAAGCCCGTCGGCGATGTTTTCCTCAAGGTTCGTTCGCTCATTCCTTCCTTCCTTGTGCTATTGGCGTGTGATCCTAGCTAGCGCTCTCTTGATTTCATCCTTATCCACATGAATCCTAGATCACACTGCATGCAGATCAGATTATTGGAAGGCCAGACCAGCTGCTCGCATTCACTGGTGCACGGTGTAGGAGCTGAGAGCTCCGTTCCTATGGCCGGGCCCCACCTCTCTTGGGCCCTTGTGCAGATACGCAGAGGTAGTGTCCCCTAATTTATTTATCATGTCCCCTAATTTGTTTGTCAGAGCTACTTGAGGATGTCAATGAGGTATGGCTCCACTGGTTCATCAGTATTCAGTAATTACAAGGCATTATGAGTTAGCATGCTCCCTCCTGCTAAGCTAGCTAAATGTGGTTATCAGGTCTCAATAAGTATCCATTTTTAAAAGTATAAATTGTTATAGCCATACATGCGAGTCTTTATTTTGGAAATAACCAAAGGTTCTGAACCTGCATTGTGCTAACTCGTCAATCATTCTTGAAATGCGATTCCTTTTTTTCATTCAGAGTTCAGTTGGACAAATTAAGATGGATTGAGATCTTAGTTGTTAAGGTAGAAGGAAAAGCACCACCACTGAATCCTATACTTTAAACGGTGATAGCAGCAGTTGTGGTCTTCGATATCTTAGTGTGTTACTTGGTGATAGCAGCAGCTGCGATCTCCAATATTCTAGGGCATGTTTGCCTCCCTCTTCTAAACTTAGAGATCTAAAAGCTTTAGAATGTTTTAGCTTTCTTTTGATGTCCAAATCTCTAATGTAAGGTGGGCTAAAGGTTAAAGCCAACTTTAGACCACCTGATGCATATAAGGAAGAAGGGTCCACATGCACCATTCTCTGTAGCATAGCAAAATCGAGCTTGATGTCCTTGAAGATTGATCGAGATAATATTAGTCAGTACTGAATTTAATTTTAATGACAAGTTTGTAATGGGTAGGATAATAAGGGATATGTTACAGGTTGTTGGTTTCTTGGATGAATATGCTGCTGCATAGGGTTAGGCCTGAAAGGAGAAACAGAACATGATTGGTTTTTGTAGCTCTCCTCCCCTCATCTCTCCATGGGATTGGAATATATATAACTTTATGAGTTTATATGGAAAGCAATAGATATTGTTTGTTTCCTCTCTTCTCTCCTCTCCTCTCTATGCCATATTACTGCTTTTAAACTAAGGCGACACTGCTAGAGGCACTATTATATGTCAAGTTCATATATATTAAGAATTTGAACTCTAGCCTATTGATGATGATAATTGTTCATTGTCTAAAATTCCTCTATTTGACCTCTATATATGTCTGAAATTCCTAAACAACATTATGTCCATGTTTGTGTGTTAATATTTTTTGGTCATTATGTCATGAGTTTGTGTTAATAATCTAAATACTAAAGCATGTGGTAGGCACCATTATGTCTAAAATTCCTATACACATTGCTTATGATTGTTTGAGGATTACACCTGTCTTGAGTTTTTATGTTAATAATCTGAATAGTAAGGTTCATTGTACCTTGTAACACCTGAGTTTAGTTGTTGGCTCTGAACTCTGAAAAAATATTTTTTACCAAATACAACATCAGATGTAATTTTACTACTGTGATTAAGTTGTATCACATATTTACAGTAGTATTATTGTGTTCTTCAAGCAAGTCAATTACAGTGAGCTTTTAGTCATGAATTTACAGTAGTCTATGAAAGATCATTCTTGAATTTTTGCCTTTAAATTGTCTTGTTAAATCTTGTATAATACACTACTAGGTGAGTGCTCATGCGTCACAGGCCCGAGTTTCTCTTCAACGTCATCTCAGACGGCTCTTGGATGTCGTCCTCCATCTCATAACAATATAACACACATTTGTATATATAAGTTATCGAGCTATTATATGATCCCGTTGCAATGCACAGGCACTGAGCTAGTCAATATATTAAGTCTAGAAACATACCTTGTAATATGATTTGCACTTCTTCACTCTTTGGCACAAATTAGCACTTAGAGAAAATGTGTTGGACACTTAATCACCAAAACACTTTAGAAATGGCCCAAGGGCACATTTCCCTTTCAATCTCCCCCTTTTTGGTGATTTATGCCAACACATCAAAAAACAACCAAAAGAAGTGCAACATCAATGCAATTGAGAACAAGAATGGTTTTTGATTCAAATTTGGCATATTTGGATCATTCTTTGCCACCACTTGGTTTGTTTTCGTAAATCAAATTCAATTTCCTATCTCTAAGTCAAACACACTTATTTAGGCATAAAGAGAGGTATTCCAAGAGAAATTGATCAAAGATCCAAAAACTCCCCCTTTTTCCCATAATCAAACATTCTCCCCACAAGAGACCAACTTTTGACAATAAGAGACACTAAGAGTATTTTGACAAACCAAAAAGTTCTAACTCTACTCTTTTTGAAATTTCACAAGTGGTAGCTGATCCATTTGCTTTGGCCTTAATTTCTCCCCCTTTGGCATTAAGCACCAAAACAGGATCATTCTTGGCCCTTTAACCCCATTGCCTCACCAAAATTGTCAATTTCGAGCAAAAAGGCAATAAGAGCATAAATATGAACTTGGAGTGAATACCGGAGTGCAGTGGAAGTCTTTGCATGGTCCAAGTTCACCTTTCCCTTTTAATTCACTTTTGAGACTAAAACAAGTAAACTCAAACACAAGGTTAGTCTCAAAGGGTCAAGTTGTAGCATGCCTCCCCCTAAATAAGTGCATCACTTGCAAATGGACTTGTGAGGTCCGGGGATCATGTGTACAACTTGAGAACCACAAATGAACAAACAAGATTGAAATGCATAAATTACATGATCAAAGGCATAAAACACATGTATGCTATAGATCAATCCAAGTTACGTGAATCTAAGACATTTAGCTCACTACGCAACCTGCAAAACCTTTTCTCATCTAAAGGCTTGGTGAAGATATCGGCTAGCTGGTTCTCGGTGTTAATATGGTACACCTCGATATCCCCCTTTTGCCGGTGGTCTCTCAGGAAGTGATGCCGGATGTCTATGTGCTTAGTGCGGCTGTGTTCAACAGGATTATCCGCCATGCGGATTGCACTCTAATTGACACATAGGAGTGGGACTTTGCTTAGAATGTAGCCAAAGTCCTGGAGGGTTTGCCTCATCTAAAGTAGTTGCGAGCAACACTGTCCTGTGGCAACATACTCGGCCTCAGCGGTGGATAGGGCAACAAAAGTTTGTTTCTTTGAGCTCCAAGACACCAGGGACCTTCCTAGAAATTGGCACGTCCCTGATGTACTCTTCCTATCAACCTTGCACCCGGCATAATCGGAGTCTAAATATCCAATCAAGTCAAAGGTAGACCCCTTTGGATACCAGATCCCGAAGCAAGGCGTAGCAACTAAATATCTAAGAATCCGCTTAACGGCCACAAGGTGACATTCCCTTGGGTCGGATTGATATCTAGCACACATGCATACGCTAAGCATAATATCCGGTCTACTAGCACATAAATAAAGCAAGGAACCTATCATAGACCGGTATGCCTTTTGATCAACGGACTTACCTCCTTTGTTGAGGTCGACATGTGCGTCGGTTCCCATTGGTGTCTTCGTGGGCTTGGCGTCCTTCATCCCAAACCGCTTGAGCAGATCTTGCGTATACTTCATTTGTGAGATGAAGGTACCGTGCTTGAGTTGCTTCACTTGGAACCCAAGGAAGTAGTTCAACTCGCCCATCATCGACATCTCAAATTTCTGTGTCATCACCCTGCTAAACTCCTCACAAGACTTTTGGTTAGTAGAACCAAATATTATGTCTTCGACATAAATTTGGCACACAAATAGGTCACCATCACAAGTCTTAGTGAAAAGAGTTGGATCGACTTTCCCAACCTTGAAAGCATTAGCAATTAGAAAATCTCTAAGGCATTCATACCATGCTCTTAGGGCTTGCTTAAGTCCATAGAGCGCCTTAGAGAGCTTACACACATGGTCAAGGTACCATTCATCCTCAAAGCCAGGGGGTTGCTCCATGTACACCTCCTCCTTGATTGGCCCATTGAGGAAAGCGCTCTTCACATCCATTTGGAACAACCTGAAAGAGTGGTGAGCGGCATAGGCTAATAGAATGCGAATAGACTCTAGCTTAGCCACAGGAGCAAAAGTCTCCTCGAAATCCAAACCTGCGACTTGGGCATAACCTTTTGCCACAAGTCGAGCCTTGTTTCGTGTCACCACCCCGTGCTCGTCTTGCTTGTTGCGGAACACCCACTTGGTTCCCACAACGTTTTGCTTGGGACGTGGCACTAGGGTCCAAACTTCATTTCGCTTGAAGTTGTTGAGCTCTTCCTGCATGGCCAACACCCAGTCCGGATCTAGCAAGGCCTCTTCTACCCTGAAAGGCTCAATAGAAGAGACAAACGAGTAATGCTCACAAAAGTTAGCTAATCTTGAGCGAGTGGTTACTCCCTTGCTTATATCACCCAAAATCTGGTCGACGGGATGATTCCTTTGAATCGTCGCTCGGACTTGAGTTGGAGGGGCCCGTGGTGCTTCTTCCTCCATAACTTGGTCTTCTTGTGCTCCCCCTTGATCACACACCTCCTCTTGAGGAACTTGTTCATCATCTTGAGTTGGGGGTGCACCATTGTTGAGGAAGAAGGTTGATCTTGCTCTTGGTGTTCCTGTGGTCGCACATCTCCAATTGCCATGGTGCGAATTACGTCTGTTAGAACGTCATCTTCATCTACATCATCAAGATCAACTTGCTCTCTTGGAAAGCCATTAGTTTCATCAAATACAGCGTCGCTAGAGACTTCAACCAAACCCAATGATTTGTTGAAGACTCTATAAGCCTTTTTATTTGAGTCATAACCTAGCAAAAACCCTTCTATAGCTTTGGGAGCAAATTTGGAATTTCTACCTTTCTTTACTAGAATGTAACACTTACTCCCAAATACACGAAAGTATGAAACGTTGGGTTTGTTACCGGTTAGAAGTTCATACGAGGTCTTCTTGAGGAGGCGATGAAGGTAGACCCGATTTATGGCGTGGCAAGCTGTGTTCACAGCTTCCGACCAAAACCGCTCGGGCATCTTGAATTCTCCAAGCATCGTCCTCGCCATGTCGATAAGCGTCCTGTTCTTCCTCTCTACCACACCGTTTTGCTGTGGTGTGTAGGGAGCGGAGAACTCGTGCTTGATTCCTTCCTCCTCAAGGTACTCCTCCACTTGTAAGTTCTTGAACTCGGACCCGTTATCGCTTCTTATCTTTTTCACTTTGAGCTCAAATTCGTTTTGAGCTCTCCTTAGAAAGTGCTTTAGGTTCCCTTGGGTTTCTGATTTATCTTGCAAAAAGAATACCCAAGTGAAGCGAGAAAAATCATCAACAATAACAAGACCATACTTACTTCCCCTGATGCTGAGGTAGGCGACGGGTCCGAAGAGGTCCATATGAAGTAGCTCCAGAGGTCTTGATGTGGTCATCACATTCTTGTTGTGATGAGTACTTCCCACCTGTTTGCCTGCTTGACAAGCTGCACAAGGTCTATCTTTTTCGAAAAATACATTGGTTAGACCTAACACATGTTCTCCCTTTAGAAGTTTATGAAGGTTCTTCATCCCAACATGTGCTAGACGGCGATGCCACAGCCAGCCCATGCTAGTCTTAACAATTAAGCATGCATCTAGATCGGCCTTCTCTTTCGAAAAATCAACTAAGTAGAGTTTGCCGTCTAGTACACCCTTAAAAGCTAATAAACCATCACTCCTTCTAAAGACAGACACATCTACATTGGTAAATAGACAATTGTAACCCATATTAAATAGTTGACTGACAGATAATAAATTGTACCCGAGCGATTCAACTAAGAACACATTAGATATGGAATGCTCGGATGAAATGGCTATCTTTCCTAGTCCTTTAACCTTGCCTTGGTTCCCATCTCCAAAGATGATCGAATCTTGGGAATCTTTGTTCTTGACGTAGGAGGTGAACATATTCTTCTCCCCCGTCATGTGGTTTGTGCATCCGCTGTCGATAATCCAGCTTGAGCCCCTGGATGCATAAACCTGCAAGGCAAATTAGGCTTGGGTTTTAGGTACCCAACTCTTGTTGGGTCCTACAAGGTTAGTTACAATAGCCTTTGGGACCCAAATGCAAGTCTTGTCTCCCTTGCATTTAGACCCCATCTTTCTAGCAACCACTTTTTCATTTTTACATGAAAGTACAAACGTAGTGTTGCAAGCATGAAAGGCAGTGGTAGGTTTATTACACACTTTCCTAGGAGCATGAGACACAAAATTTCTCCTAGGCCTACCATTAAAGTTAGAACTTGAAGCAATCATAGAATGAGAATCAAAAGCATTACAACTCCTATTATGATGAGAATTTCTAGAAACTTTTCTATCATTATACATAAAAGCATGATTCTTTTGGTTACTACTAGCCGTAGGGGCCTTCCCTTTCTCCTTGTTGGGAATGGGAGCCCTTTGGCTTGTTAAGTTCTTGGCTTCCTTTCGAAAGCCAAGTCCATCCTTAATTGAGGGATGTCTACCAACAGTGTAGGCATCCCTAGCAAATTTTAACTTATCAAAGTCATTTTTGCAAGTCTTAAGTTGGGCATTAAGACTTGCCACTTCACCATTTAATTTTGTAATAGAAGTAAGGTGCTCAACACATGCATCCACATCAAAATCCTTACACCTATTACAAATGACAACATGCTCTATACAAGAACTAGACTTATTTGCTTCTTCTAACATAGCATTTAAATCATCATTAACGCTCTTTAAATTAGACACAGTTTCATGACAAGCAGATAATTCAAAAGACAACATTTCATTCCTTTTAACCTCTAAAGCAAGAGACTTTTGCACACTTACAAACTTATCATGCTCTTCATATAAAATATCCTCTTGCTTTTCTAAGAGTCTATTCTTTTCATTTAAAGCATCAATCAATTCATTGATTTTATCTACCTTAGTTCTATCTAAACCTTTGAATAGGCTTGTGTAATCTACTTCATCATCACTAGAGTCATCATCACTTGAAGTAGTATACTTAGGGGTATCTCGAGCGCTTACCTTTTTCTCCTTTGCCATGAGGCAAGTATGGCGCTCGTTGGGGAAGAGAGACGACTTGTTGAAGGCCGAGGCGGCGAGTCCTTCATCGTCGGAGTCGGAGGAAGAGCAATCCGAATCCCATTCTTTGCCAAGGTGCGCCTCGCCCTTCGCCTTCTTGTAGGCCTTCTTCTTCTCCCTCTTCTAGCTCTTTTCTTGTTCCTGGTCATCAGCATTATCGGGACAATTTGCTATAAAATGACCAGCCTTACCGCATTTAAAACATGAGCGCTTTCCCTTTGCTTTGCTCTTGTTGGGATGCTCCTTGCGTCCTTTTAGAGCGGTCTTGAATCGCTTGATGATGAGAGCCATCTCATCCTCGTTTAGCCCGGCAGCTTCAACTTGTGCCACCTTGCTAGGTAGCGCCTCCCTGCTGCTGCTTGTTGCCTTGAGTGCAACGGGTTGGGGCTCATAGATGGGCATTGGGCCGTTCAATGCATCATCAACATATCTAGCTTCCTTGACCATCATACGCCCGCTCACAAACTTTCCAAGTATCTCCTCGGGCGTCATCTTTGTGTACCTGGGATTTTCACGGATGAGGTTCACAAGATGAGGGTCAACGATGTCGTGGTCCGTCCATCTCGTGCTTCCATAGCTCCTGATATTGTTGACCAGGGTCTTGAGCCTGTTGTACGTTTGTGTTGGCTCCTCTCCCCTGATCATGGCAAACCTTCCTAGCTCGCCTTCCACCAACTCCATTTTGGTGATCATGGTGGCGTCGTTCCCCTCATGCGATATCTTGAGGGTGTCCCATATTTGCTTGACGTTGTCCAAGCCGCTCACCTTGTTATATTCATCCCTACATAATGATGCTAACAAAATAGTGGTAGCTTGTGCATTCTTATGAATTTGTTCGTTAATGAATACAAGGTTATCCGTACTATCAAATTGCATTCCATTCTCAACTATCTCCCAAATACTAGGATGGAGAGAGAAAAGGTGACTGCGCATTTTGTGACTCCAAAAAGCGTAGTCCTCTCCATCAAAGTGTGGAGGTTTACCAAGAGGAAAAGAAAGCAAATGGGCATTGGAATTATATGGAATACGAGAATAATCAAATGAAAAATTTGAGTTAACCGGTTTCTTTTTCTCGTCGTAGTCGTCGTCTCTTGGGGAAGAAGAAGACTCGTCGCTGTCGTAGTAGACGATCTTCTTGATGCGCCTCTTCTTCTTCCTGTCCTTCTTCTTATGACTCGAGCCAGAGTCAGTGGGCTTGTCGTCCCTTGGCTCGTTGAAGATGGACTCCTTCTCCTTATCATTGACCACCATCCCCTTTCCCTTAGGATCCATCTCTTCGGGCGATTAGTCCCTTTCGTGAAGAGAACGGCTCCAATACCAATTGAGAGCACCTAGAGGGGGGTGAATAGGTGATCCTGTAAAATTCAACAACTAATAGCCACAAAACTTGGTTAAGTGTTAGAATGGCTAAGTAGCAAGCTCTTGCGAACACACAAGTATCACAAAAAACAATCACAAAAGACACGCGAGTTTATCCCGTGGTTCGGCAAGTATAACACTTGCCTACCTCCACGTTGTGGCGTCCCAATGGACGAGGGTTGCACTCAACCCCTTTCAAGTGATCCAATGATCAACTTGAATACCACGGTGTTCTTCTTTGATTATCTCTTTTCCCGTTTACGAGGAATCTCCACAAGTTGGAGTCTCTCACCCTTACAACAAAGATCACGGTGAAAGCACAAGAGTACGGATGGGAAGCAACACACACAAATCTGCAGCAATACACACACACACAAGCCAAGACTTGAGCTCAAAATGAAGCACAACGAGTTCACTACGAGAACGGAGCTCAAATCACTAACATGGTCGATCAAGTGCGCGGAGACGAAGTGTGGAAGACTTAGAATGCTCAAAGTATGCTTAGGTGACTCCTCCATGCGCCTAGGGGTCCCTTTTATAGCCCCAAGGCAGCTAGAAGCCGTTGGAGGCAACTTTGGAAGGCTAATCTTGCCTTCTGTCGGGTGGCGCACCGGACAGTCCCTGTAGCTATCCAGTGCGCGATCTCCTTCCTTTTCTGGCGCATCCGACCGTTGCAGATTTGCGACAGTTGGCGCATCGGACATTGTCCGGTGCACACCGGACAGTCCGGTGCCCCCTGCTGACCGTTGGCGCGCCCACGCGTCGCGCGTGGATTGCGCGGCCGATCGTTGGTGCAGTCGACCGTTGGCTCACCGGACAGTCCGGTGCCTCATCGGATAGTCCGGTGAATTTTAGCCGTACGCCGTTGAATGTTTCTCGAGAGCGACGACTTCACCACGGACGACTCACCGGACAGTCCGGTGCACCACCGGACAGTCCAGTGATTTATAGCCGTACGCTGCTGTCGAGTCCCGAGAGTGGCCTGTTCACCGAGACTGGTCTGGCGCACCAGACACTGTCCGGTGCACCACCGGACAGTCCGGTGCACCTAGACCGAGCAGGAGTTGGCAATTGCTTTTCCCTGTTTCTAGCACTTAGACACAATACATTAGTACTCAAATCAATATACTAAGTCTAGAAACATACCTTGTAATATGATTTGCACTTCTTCACTCTTTGGCACAAATTAGCACTTAGAGAAAATGTGTTGGACACTTAATCACCAAAACACTTTAGAAATGGCCCAAGGGCACATTTCCCTTTCAACACGGTGATTTGTTTTACCGAGTTTCGGTTCCAAAGAACCTAGTCCCCGTTGAGGAGGTCACAAAGACCGGGTCTATTCCAACCCTTTCCCTCTCTCAAACGGTCACTTAGACCGAGTGAGCCTTCTTCATTAATCTCATGGGTCACTAAGACCCCGCAAGGACCACCACACACTTGATGTCTCTTGCCTTGCTTACAAAGCACTTGAGAATAAGAGAAAGAAAAGAAGAAAGGCAATCCAAGAAGCAAGAGCTCAAAAGAACACAAAATCTCTCTGTCACAAGTCACTAAGTGTTTAAGATGAATTTGGGACTTAGAGAGGCTTTGATCTTTTGAATTGTGTCTAGGAGTGAATGCTAGAGCTCTTGTATTGAATGTGATGTTCAGAAACCTTGGATGCTTGAAGTTGTGGTGGTTGGGGGTATTTATAGCCCTCAACCACCAAGGTAGCCGTTGGGGAGGCTGCTCGCGATGGGCGCATAGGACAGTCCGGTGCGCCACCTGACAGACACTGTTCAGTGTCCGGTGCGCCGCCACGTCACCCAACCGTTAGGGTTCTGGAGTAGTTGACCGTTGGCGCCTTTGTCTTCTTGTGGCACCAGACAGTCTGGTAGTGCACCGGACAGTCCGGTGCCCCTTTGACTCGCTGCTCTTGAGAGCACCTAGAGGGGGGGGGGTGAATAGGTGATCCTATAAAACTTAAAAACTTATAGCCACAAAAACTTGATTAGGAGTTAGCACAGTAATGCCAAGTGGCTAGAGAGGAGTCTTAGCAAAACACAATAACCACAAGAAGATCAACACAGATAGACACAGTGGTTTATCCCGTGGTTCAGCCAAGTCCAACGCTTGCCTACTCCATGTTGTGGTGTCCCAACGGACGAGGGTTGCAATCAACCCCTCTCAAGCGGTCCAAAGACCTACTTGAATACCACGGTGTTTTGCTTTGCTTTACTTTATCCCGCTTGCGAGGAATCTCCACAACTTGGAGTCTCTCGCCCTTACAAAGATGTTCACAAAGAAGCGCGGAGTAAGGGAGGGATGAGCAACTCACACAAGACACAAAGATCACAGCAAATACGCACACATAAGACCCAGACTTGAGCTCAAGAGACTATCACGAGTTTCTCACTAGAACGAAGCTCAAATCACTAAGAATGTCGAACAAGTGCGCAAGAACGAAGTGTGAGTGATCAACTATGCTCAAAGAATGCTTGGATGACTTCTCCATGCGCCAAGGGGTCCCTTTTATAGCCCCAAGGCAGCTAGGAGCCGTTGAGAGCATTGTAGGAAGGCGATTCTTGCCTTCTGTCGACTGGCGCACCGGACAGTCCGGTGCACCACCGGACACTGTCCGGTGTGGATCTCTTTCCTTATTTGGCGAAGCCGACCGTTGCAGATCCAGAGCCGTTGGCGCACCGGACACTGTCCGGTGCACACCGGACAGTCCGGTGCCCCAATGTGACCGTTGGCTCGACCACGCATCACGCGCGGAATCCTCGGCCGACCGTTGGCCCGGCTGACCGTTGGCTCACCGGACAGTCTGGTGCCTCACCGGACAGTCCGGTAAATTATAGCCGTACGCCGTTGATGGCTTCCCGAGACCGACGACTTCGCCTATGAACGGCTCACCGGACAGTCCGGTGCACCACCGGACAGTCCGGTGATTTATAGTCGTACACCGTCGTCGAAGTCCCGAGAGCAGCAAGTTCGCCAGAGCCAGCCTGGTGCACCAGACAGTCCGGTGCACCCAGACTGCGCAGACTTTGGCTAAACAAAGTCATCTCTTTTCCAATTTGATTTCTCCTATTTCCAGCACTTAGACACAATACATTAGTCCATAAAACAATGTACTAAGTCTAGAAGCATACCTTTTGACTTGATTTGCACTTTGTCCACCACTTTGCATAGATTAACACAAAAGCACTTGCGTTGGCACTCAATCACCAAAATACTTAGAAATGGCCCAAGGGCACATTTCCCTTTCAATCTCCCCCTTTTTGGTGATTTATGCCAACACAACAAAGAGCAACTAAAAGAAGTGCAATATCAATGCAAATGAGAACTCAAAAAGGTTTTGATTCAAATTTGGTATATATGGATCATACTTTGCCACCACTTGGTTTGTTTTTGCAAATCAACCTTAATTTCCTATCTCTAAGTCAAACACACTTGTAGAGACATAAAGAGAGTTGTTCCAATAGAAATTGATCACAGTATCAAAAACTCCCCCTATTTCCCATAATCAACCATTCTCCCCACAAGAGACCAACTTTTGACAAAAAGAGCCAATAAGAGTATTTTGACAAAACAAAAGCTCTATTATATTATTTTCAAAATTCTCAAGTGGTAGCTGATCCATTTATTGCTTTGGCCTTATTTTCTCCCCCTTTGGCATCAAGCACCAAAATGGGATCAATCTTGGCCCAAGAACCCCATTGCCTCACCAAAGTCTTCAAATAAGAATACAAAGGCAATAAGAGTACATGAGATGAACTTGGAATAAGTTACCCTCTCATCGGAGTGCAGTGGAAGTCTTTCATGGTCCAAGTCCACCTTTGAGACTAAATTAAGAAAACTCAAACACATGGTTAGTCTCAAAGGGTCAAGTTGTAGCACATCTCCCCCGAAATATGTGCATCACTTGCAAATGGACTTGTGAGGTCCGGGGAATACTTGTACAACTTGAGCACCATAAGTAAACAACAAAATGCATAAGGAACATGATCAAATGCATAAACACATGTATGCTATAAATCAATCCAAGTTCCGCAAATCTAAGACATTTAGCTCACTATGTAGCCTGCAAAAGGTCTTCTCATCTAGAGGCTTGGTAAAGATATCGGCTAGCTGGTTCTCGGTGCTAATATAGAACACTTTGATATCTCCCTTTTGCTGGTGGTCTCTCAAAAAGTGATGCCGGATGTCAATGTGCTTTGTGCGGCTGTGCTCAACAGGATTGTCCGCTATGCGGATAGCACTCTCATTGTCACATAGGAGTGAGACTTTGCTCAGATTGTAGCCAAAGTCCCGGAGGGTTTGCCTCATCCAAAGTAGCTGCGTGCAACACTATCCTGCGGCAACATACTCGGCCTCAGCGGTGGATAGGGCAACGGAAATTTGTTTCTTAGAATTCCATGACACCAGGGACCTTCCTAAGAATTGGCACGTCCCCGATGTACTCTTCCTATCGACCTTACATCCAGCATAGTCGGAATCTGAATATCCAATCAAGTCAAAGGTAGACCCCTTTGGATACCAGATCTCGAAGCAAGGCGTAGCGACTAAGTATCTAAGAATTCGCTTCACGGCCACAAGGTGACACTCCCTTGGAACGGATTGAAATCTAGCACACATGCATACGCTAAGCATAATATCTGGTCTACTAGCACATAAATAAAGTAAAGACCCTATCATTGATCGGTATGCCTTTTGATCAACGGACTTACCTCCTTTGTTGAGGTCGGTGTGTCCGTCGGTTCCCATCGGAGTCTTTGCGGGCTTGGCGTCCTTCATCCCAAACCGCTTTAGCAAGTCTTGCGTGTACTTCGTTTGGGAGATGAAGGTGCCATCCTTGAGTTGCTTCACTTGGAACCCAAGGAAGTAGTTCAACTTGCCCATCATCGACATCTCGAATTTCTGTGTCATCACCCTGCTAAACTCTTCACAAGACTTTTGATTAGTAGAACCAAATATTATGTCATCGACATAAATTTGGCACACAAAAAGATCACCATCGCAAGTCTTAGTGAAAAGAGTTGGATCGGCTTTCCCAACCTTGAAAGCATTAGCAATTAAAAAGTCTCTAAGGCATTCATACCATGCTCTTGGGGCTTGCTTAAGTCCATAGAGCGCCTTAGAGAGCTTACACACGTGGTCGGGGTACCGTTCATCCTCGAAGCCAGGGGGTTGCTCCACGTACACCTCCTCCTTGATCGGCCCATTGAGGAAAGCGCTCTTCACATCCATTTGGAACAACCTGAAAGAATGATGAGCGGCATATGCTAGCAAAATACGAATTGATTCTAGCCTAGCCACAGGAGCGAAAGTCTCCTCAAAGTCCAAACCTGTGACTTGGACATAACCTTTTGCCACAAGTCGAGCCTTGTTCCTCGTCACCACCCCGTGCTCGTCCTGTTTGTTGCGGAACACCCACTTGGTTCCCACAACATTTTGCTTGGGACGAGGCACCAGTGTCCAAACTTTATTCCTCTTGAAGTTGTTGAGCTCCTCCTGCATGGCCAACACCTAGTCCGGATCTAGCAAGGCCTCTTCTACCCTGAAAGGCTCAATAGAAGAGACAAAGGAGTAATGCTCACAAAAATTAACTAATCTAGAACGAGTAGTTACTCCCTTGCTAATATCACCCAATATTTGGTCGACGGGATGATTCCTTTGAATCGTCGCTCGAACTTGGGTTGGAGGTGCCAGTTGTGCTTCTTCCTCCATCACATGATCATCTTGTGCTCCCCCTTGATCACACGCCTCCTTTTGATGAACCTGTTCATCGTCTTGAGTTGGGGGATGCACCATTGTTGAGGAAGAAGGTTGATTTTGCTCCTTTTGTTCCTGTGGTCGCACATCTCCAATCGCCATGGTACGAATCGCTACCGTTGGAATGTCTTCTTCATCTACATCATCAAGATCAACAACTTGCTCTCTTGGAGAGCCATTAGTCTCATCAAATACAACGTCGCTAGAGACTTCAACCAAACCCGATGATTTGTTGAAGACCCTATACGCCTTTGTATTTGAGTCATAACCTAACAAAAACCCTTCTACAGCTTTAGGAGCAAACTTAGAATTTCTACCCTTCTTCACTAGAATGTAGCATTTACTCCCAAAAACTCGGAAATACGAAACATTGGGTTTGTTACCGGTTAGAAGCTCATACGAAGTCTTCTTGAGGAGGCGATGAAGATACACCCGGTTGATGGCGTGACATGCCGTGTTCACGGCTTCCGACCAAAAGCACTCGGGAGTTTTGAACTCTCCAAGCATCGTCCTCGCCATATCAATGAGCGTCCTGTTCTTCCTCTCTACCACACTGTCGGGGACCATAATTAGGGGTACCCTCAAGACGCCTAATTCTCAGCTGGTAACCCCCATCAGCATAAAGCTGCAGAGGCCTGATGGGTTTGATTAAGTCAGGGATCAGTCCATACGAGTGACTTGACCACGCCACGCCCGAGCCTAGCCTCGGGCGAGGGCAGCCGACCCTAAGATGACTCCGTCTCGCCTGAGGCCTCCTCTTTCACGGCAGACGCATCTCCGGCTCGCCCTAGGCCCCGCCTTCGATAAGAAGAAACCCTGACTAAATCACCGCGCCAACCGACCGAGTCACCGGGGCGTTTAACGCAAAAGGTAAGACCAACGGGCGACCAGACTTCGCCAGAGGCGCCATAGGAGGCTCCGCCCGACCCAGGGCTCGGACTCGGGCTAAGGCCCCGGAAGACGGCGAACTCCGCTCCGCCCGACCCCCGGGGCTCGGACTCGGGCTAAGGCCCCGGAAGACGGCGAACTCCGCTCCGCCCAAGGGCTCGGACTCGGGCTAAGGCCCCGGAAGACTGCGAACTCCGCTCCGCCCGACCCCAGGGCTCGGACTCGGGCTAAGGCCCCGGAAGACGACGAACTCCGCCTCGCCCGACCCAGGGCTCGGACTCCGCCTCGGCCTCTGCCGAACGATCTCCGCCTCGCCCGACCCAGGGCTCGGACTCTTCCTCTGTCTTGCAGGACGGACTCGACCTCGGCTTCGGAGGAGCTTCCACGACGCCCGACCTAAGACACGAGACCGCCACGTCAACAGGGAGCATCATCATCACCCTGCCCTGAGCCGACTTGGGTCGCAGAGAACAAGACCGGCGTCCCATCTAGCCAGCCACGCCAGATAGGCAAATGATGGCGCCCCGCTAGACCATGACGACGGCGACTCACAGCTCCCTTACGAAAGCAGGAGGACGTCAGCAAGGGCCCAGCCACTCCGACAGCTGTCCCCCCCCGTCCGGCTCCGTTACTCCTCCAACAGCCACGACGCCACACCAACAGGGTGCCAAGATCTCTCCGGCTGCCACCTTGGCATGTACATAGGGCGCTAGCTCTCCCTCGCTAGACACGTAGCACCTTGCTACACCCCCATCTTGTACACCTGGATCCTCTCCTTACGACTATAAAAGGGAGGACCAGGGCCTTCTTAGAGAAGGTTGGCCTCGCGGGGACGAAGGGCAGGGGCAGGCGCTCTCTCGGGGCCGCTCGCTTCCCCTCACCTCGCGCGGACGCTTGTAACCCCCTATTGCAAGCGCACCCGACCTGGGCGCGAGACGAACACGAAGGCCGCGGGAATTCTCCGACTCCCTCACGACCCGGCTCCGGCCACCGACCTCTCTCTCTGTTCCCCCCTTCGCGCTCGCCCACGCGCTCGACCCATCTGGGCTGGGGCACGCGACACTCTCACTCGTCGGCTCGGGGACCCCCCGGTCTCGGAACGCCGACACACACCATTTTGCTGTGGTGTGTAGGGAGCGGAGAACTCGTGCTTGATCCCTTCCTCCTCAAGATACTCCTCCACTTGAAGGTTCTTGAACTCGGACCCGTTGTCGCTCCTTATCTTCTTCACCTTGAGCTCAAACTCATTTTGAGCTCTCCTTAGGAAGTGCTTGAGGGTCCCTTGGGTTTCAGATTTATCCTGCAAAAAGAATACCCAAGTGAAGCGGGAAAAATCATCAACTATAACAAGACCATACTTACTTCCTCCTATACTTAGATAGGCGACGGGTCCGAAGAGGTCCATATGAAGCATCTCCAAAGGTCTTGATGTGGTCATCACATTTTTGGTGTGATGAGAGCTTCCCACCTGTTTGCCTGCTTGACAAGCTGTACAAGGTCTATCTTTTTCGAAATGCACATTAGTTAGACCTATCACGTGTTCTCCCTTTAGAAGCTTGTGAAGGTTCTTCATCCCCACATGTGCTAAACGGCGATGCCACAGCCAGCCCATGCAAGTCTTAGCAATTAAGCATGCATCTAGACCGGCCTCCTCTTTTGCAAAATCAACTAAATAAAGTTTGCCATCTAGTACACCCTTAAAAGCTAGTGAACCATCACACCTTCTAAAGACAGACACATCTACATTTGTGAATAAACAATTATATCCCATTTTACAAAGTTGACTAACGGATAACAGATTATATCCAAGCGACTCAACTAGAAACACATTAGAAATAGAGTGCTCAGATGAAATAGCAATCTTCCATAACCCTTTTACCTTGCCTTGGTTCCCATCACCGAATATTATTGAATCTTGGGGATCCTTGTTCTTGACGTAGGAAGAGAACATCCTCTTTTCCCCCGTCATGTGGTTTGTGCATCCGCTGTCGATAATCCAGCTTGAGCCCCCGGATGCATAAACCTGCAAGGCAAATTTAGGCTTGGGTCTTAGGTACCCAACTCATGTTGGGTCCTACAAGGTTAGTTACAATAGTCTTAGGGACCCAAATGCAAGTTTTGTCTCCCTTACATTTGGCCCCTAACTTCTTAGCAATTATCTTCTTACCCTTTCTACAAATAGCAAAGGAAGCATTGCAAGCATAATAAATTGTAGAAGGTTCATTCATTACTTTCCTAGGAACATGAACAACATTTTTTCTAGGCATGGCATTTTTCCTAGAAACATTTTTATCATGCATAATAGAAGAACTAGAAGCAACCATGGCATGGGAATCAAAAGCATCATAACTTCTAAAATCATTCCTAGAATGTCTCCTATCATGATACATGAAAGCATGGTTCTTATGAGCACTACTAGCCATAGGGGCCTTCCCTTTCTCCTTGGCGGAGATGGAAACCTTATGGCTTGTTAAGTTCTTGACCTCTCTCTTGAAGCCAAGACCATCCTTAATCGAGGGGTGTCTACCAATTGTGTAGGCATCCCTTGCAAATTTTATTTTATCAATCTCACTCTTGCTAGTCTTAAGTTGGGCATTAAGACTAGCCAATTCACCATTCAATTTAGAAATTGAAACTAGGTGTTCACTACAAGCATCAACATCAAAGTCTTTACACCTATTACAAATTGTAACATGTTCTACACAAGATGTTGATTTATTTGCTATTTCTAACTTAGCATTCAAATCATCATTTATGCTCTTTAAGCTAGAAATTGTCTCATGGCAAGTAGATAGTTCATAAGAAAGCATTTCATTTCTTTTAACTTCTAAAGCATGAGATTTTTGTGCCTCTACAAATTTGTCATGTTCTTCATACAACAAATCCTCTTGCTTTTCTAATAATCTATTCTTATCATTCAAGGCATCAATTAATTCATTAATTTTATCCACCTTGGTTCTATCTAGGCCCTTGAATAAACATGAATAATCTATTTTATCATCATCACTAGACTCATCCTCACTTGAAGAAGCATAAGTAGTATTCCGAGTACATACCTTCTTCTCCTTCGCCATGAGGCATGTGTGACGCTCGTTGGGGAAGAGGGCCGATTTGTTGAAGGCGGTGGCGGCGAGTCCTTCGTTGTCGGAGTCGGACGACGAACAATCCGAGTCCCACTCCTTGCCAAGGTGTGCCTCGCCCTTAGCCTTCTTGTAAGCTTTCTTCTTTTCCCTCTTGTTCCCTTGTTCCTGGTCACTATCATTATCAGGACAGTTAGCGATAAAATGACCAACCTTACCACATTTGAAGCATGAGCGCTTCCCCTTTGTCTTGGTCTTGCTTGGCTGCCCCTTGCGACCCTTTAGCGATGTCTTGAAGCGCTTGATGATGAGGGCCATCTCTTCATCATTGAGCCCGGCCGCCTCAACTTGCGCCACCTTGCTAGGTTGCGCCTCCTTGCTCCTCGTTGCCTTGAGAGCAATGGGTTGAGGCTCATGGATTGGACCGTTCAACGCGTCGTCCACGTATCTCGCCTCCTTGATCATCATTCGCCCGCTTATGAACTTCCCAAGAACTTCTTCGGGCGACATCTTGGTGTACCTAGGATTTTCACGAATATTGTTCACCAGATGTGGATCAAGTACAGTAAAAGACCTTAGCATTAGGCGAACGACGTCGTGGTCCGTCCATCGCGTGCTTCCGTAGCTCCTTATTTTGTTGATGAGGGTCTTGAGCCGGTTGTACGTTTGGGTTGGCTCCTCTCCCCTTATCATTGCAAATCTCCCAAGCTCGCCCTCCACCAACTCCATCTTGGTGAGCATGGTGACGTCGTTCCCCTCATGTGAGATCCTGAGGGTGTCCCAAATCTGCTTGGCATTGTCCAAGCCGCTCACCTTATTGTACTCTTCCCTGCAGAAAGATGCTAAAAGCACAATAGTATCTTATGCATTTTTATGGATTTGTTCATTTATAAACATGGGACTATCCGAGCTATCAAATTTCATTCCACTCTCTACAATCTCCCATATGCTTGGATGGAGAGAGAACAAGTGACTACGCATTTTGTGGCTCCAAAATCCGTAGTCCTCCCCATCAAAGTGTGGAGGCTTGCCAAGAGGAATGGAAAGCAAATGTGCATTTGAACTATACGGAATACGAGAATAATCAAAAGAGAAGTTTGAGTTAACCGTCTTCTTTTTCTCGTAGTCATTGTCATCGTCCTTTTGGGAAGAAGTGGACTCGTCGCTGTCGTCGTAGTAGACGATCTCCTTGATGTGCCTCGTCTTCTTCTTCTTTCCATCTTTTCATTTGTGGCCCGAGCCCGAGTCGGTAGGCTTGTCATCCTTCGGCTCGTTGACGAAAGACTCCTTCTCCTTATCATTGATCACAATCCCCTTGCCCTTAGGATCCATCTCTTCGGGCGATTAGTCCCTTCGTGAAGAGAACGGCTCCGATACCAATTGAGAGCACCTAGAGGGGGGGGGGGTGAATAGGTGATCCTGTAAAACTTAAAAACTTATAGCCACAAAAACTTGATTAGGAGTTAGCACAGTAATGCCAAGTGGCTAGAGAGGAGTCTTAGCAAAACACAATAACCACAAGAAGATCAACACAGATAGACACAGTGGTTTATCCCGTGGTTCGGCCAAGTCCAACGCTTGCCTACTCCACGTTGTGGCGTCCCAACGGACGAGGGTTGCAATCAACCCCTCTCAAGCGGTCCGAAGACCTACTTGAATACCATGGTGTTTTGCTTTGCTTTACTTTATCCCGCTTGCGAGGAATCTCCACAACTTGGAGTCTCTCGCCCTTACAAAGATGTTCACAAAGAAGCGCGGAGTAAGGGAGGGATGAGCAACTCACACAAGACACAAAGATCACAGCAAATACGCACACACAAGACCCAGACTTGAGCTCAAGAGACTATCACGAGTTTCTCACTAGAACGAAGCTCAAATCACTAAGAATGTCGAACAAGTGCGCAAGAACGAAGTGTGAGTGATCAACTATGCTCAAAGAATGCTTGGATGACTTCTCCATGCGCCAAGGGGTCCCTTTTATAGCCCCAAGGTAGCTAGGAGCCGTTGAGAGCATTGTAGGAAGGCAATTCTTGACTTCTATCGACTGGCGCACCGGACAGTCTGGTGCACCACCAGACACTGTCCAGTGCGGATCTCTTTCCTTATTTGGCGAAGCCGACGGTTGTAGATCCAGAGCCGTTGGCGCACCGGACACTGTCCGGTGCACACTAGACAGTCCGGTGCACACCGGACAGTCCGGTGCCCCAATGTGACCGTTGGCTCGGCCCGTGTCACGCACGGAATCCTCGGCCGGCCGTTGGCCCGGCTGACCGTTGGCTCACCGGACAGTCCGGTGCCTCACCGGACAGTCCGGTGAATTATAGCCGTACGCCATTGATGGCTTCCCGAGGCCGACGACTTCGCATGTGAACGGCTCACCAGACAGTCCGGTGCACCACCAGACAGTCTGGTGATTTATAGCCGTACACCACCGTCGAAGTCCCGAGAGCAGCAAGTTCGCCAGAGCCAACCTGGTGCACCGGACGCACCACCGGACAGTCCGGTGCACCCAGACTGCGCAGACTTTGGCTGAACAAAGCCATCTCTTTTCCAATTCGATTTCTCCTGTTTCCAGCACTTAGACATAATACATTATTCCATAAAATAATGTACTAAGTCTAGAAGCATACCTTTTGACTTGATTTGCACTTTGTCCACCACTTTGCATAGATTAACACAAAAGCACTTGCGTTGGCACTCAATCACCAAAATACTTAGAAATGGCCCAAGGGCACATTTCCCTTTCAGCTCTGACTTCTGCCGCGACACTGTAGCGCTGTCAGAGTCGACTGTTGCGCGCAGGTAGCCGTTACCCCGCTGGCTCACCGGACAGTCTGGTGAATTATAGCAGAGCGCGCCTGCGTTTTCCCGAGAGTGGCTGCTTGGCTCTTATATGGCCATGGTGCACCGGACAGTCCGGTGCGCCAGACCACAGCACACTCAAGTCCCTTTAGCTCCTTTTGAATTGGGTCCCTAACTTGAATATTTTATTGGTTTGTGTTGAACCTTATGCACCTGTAATACATGAGTTCTAGAGCAAACTAGTTAGTCCATTTATTTGTGTTGGACATTCAACCACAAAAATTAATTGTAGGAAAAAGGTTAACCCTATTTCCCTTTTAGTGAATACCCTTCATCATACACTTTTGAAAACATTTTCTTTTTTAGAAAAAACACCATTTCCCTCAACCCATATTTTGTACTCAAAAGATATTCTTTAATGCAGGCCATCTCTCGACTCACAATGCATAGAACCCAACCCATATTCCCGGCTTAGGCAGTGGTAGACAGAGTAGGTAATTTATGCGCCAAGGGAAGAATGGACTTGCCTTCGTCGAAGTTCTCTTAGCACGAAAGATCTATTTCCAAGAGGTCGGGCTCCTGCCCTTCTTCCGGAGCTACGATTTCCGAAGGATCGGATCCCTCTTCGCCTAGCACAAATAGGCAATAAACACTACATCAACCATTATGGCTTAGCAAAGTGTGTCAAGTTCCAATTATTATTTTTATGTGACTTAGAGAATATTTGGACTATTTTTGGTGCATAAAATATCAACATATATACATAAATATGAAAATAGGAAAATAAATAGGGAAAAAGAAAAAGGGAAAAGGTTTTCTGGTTAGCTGGGCCCGGGGGGATTTCGGCCCAGCGAGCGCGCTCGCGCGCGTGGCCACGCGGGCGGGCGGGCCAACTCAGCCTGCCAGCGGGAGCGGCACGGGGATGCGTGCCAGCGAGGGGGAGGGGGGAAACGACGTTAGGGGGGCCGAGATGGGGGGTTCGGCCGAGAGGAAAAACCGATCGCCGGAATTCGACGACGGTTCTCTGCCGGTGATCCATTTCCGGGTGGTTGGGGAGGTGGCGAAGCACGGGTAGGGGGTCATGGTGGAGGGGTCAATTTGACCGATAGGTGCTTGGGATGGCCGGTCCACGGCGAGGTGGCGGGTTCACGTGGTGGCGAGGTCGCCGGTGGGGCTTCTGGGCGCAATAGGCGAAGGAGAAGGGCGCGTGGTGTTTGTGGCGAAGTGGCGGAGCTCATGAACTATAACAATTAGACTTGAAACCACCAGAGAGGGGAGGGAGAGGCTCACCGGAGAGGGGGAAGATGACGGCGCCGAGCTCGATTGGGCCCAGGGTAGGGGAGGGAGTGGCTGAGGCTGGTGCGAGGAGATGAGGGGCTCAGGGCAGTCCTTTTATAGGCGACCGAGGAGGGGGGGAGGAGGAGGCGTGCACCGGTGAGGCGCGCTTGCGACGGCGATGATGGCGCATAGTGTTGGCGATGGGATGGCTCGGGCAGGTGGTGGAGATGGGATGGCTCGGTCATAGGCGCGGGGATGCAAGGCACCAAACCTTGCTGGTGGGTGAGTAATGGCGAGGAGATGGGGTGGGCGGTGGCCGGCGACGATCGCGTCGTTGGCCGATCACGGGCGAGAGAGAGGGGGGCTGACGAGCGGGACCGGGTTGTCAGCGGAAGAGCGGGTGCGAGGGAGAAAGAGAGGGCACGGCTGATGGGTGGGGTCGGGCGGTCAACAGGGGAGGGGTGGGCGTGGCGCGCGGAAGATGGGCTGCGTGGGCCGGGCGGGGAAGGAGTGGTTGCGGCGCGCGGGAGAGAGAAAGATGGGGAGAGGGCTTGGGCCGGATTCGGCCTAGCCGAGGGGGTTTCCTTTTTTCTTTTTCTTTTCCTATTTCTTTTTACTTAACCCCTTTTTCCTTTAAACAAAAATTCATATAAATTTCCTAGGTGTCCAAAATGAAATATTCTATGTGAAGTGCTACTAGAAATCATGGTGCATGCATATGATGAGTAAGATGCTTCATGAGATGGGGTCTTAGGAGATAATAAGGGGGGTTAGGAGTTTAGGGTTTCTAACCTCGGGATCAAAATTGGGATGTTACATACCTACCTCACTTAAAAGAATCTCGCCCTCGAGATTCAGACTGGGTTTGAGAAAAGGTAAGGGTATTCCTTCCTCAAAGAGTCCTCACTCTCCCAAGTAGCCTCCTTTTCTCCTTCTCTGCTCCACTGGACTTTACAGAGCCTTACTTCTGAGTTTCGGGTCTTTCGAATAGCTGAATCGAGAATCTTCATTGGCTTTTCTCGGTACTGCAGATCCTTCTGAATCTGAACTGACTCTTCTATGATGTGACTTTCTGGTACTTTCAAGCACTTGCAGAGCTGATATACATGAAATACATTATGGATATCTGACATGGACTCTGGTAATTGAAGGCGGTAAGCTGCGGGCCCTATTCTGCCGATGATAAGATAGGGGCCGGCGAATCATGGAGCTAGCTTCCCTGTTGCTTGGAATCTTTTGACTTCTTGCATTGGGAAGACCTTGAGGTAGACAAAATCTCCTTCCTCGAAACTAAGTTCTCTCCTTCTGTTGTCTGCGTAACTCTTTTGCCGACTCTGAGCTTCGAGTAGTCTTTTGCGGACCAGGGCAACTTTCTCTTCTGCCTCCTTAATGAAGGTAGGCCCTTCTAGGGTCTTCTCCCCTACGTTGGACCACATCAGAGGGGTCTGGCACTTCCTTCCATACAAGGCTTCAAAAGGTGTCATTTGTTATATGAAAATTCTGCATACGGCAAACTGGACTCCTAGTTTCTGTCGAAGGTCAGTACACAGGCTCTCAGCAAATCTTCAAGGACTTAATGATTCTTTCTGTCTGTCCATCTGACTGGGGGTGATAGGTGGTGCTAAAGTCTAGCTTGGTGCCCATAGCTTGCTGAAGGCTCAACCAAAATTTTGAGGTGAATTGTGTTCCCTGTCTGACACTATTCTTCGTGGAATGCCATGAAGTCTGACTATTTCTTTGAGATATATCTGGGCAAGGGTGGCTCCTCCGAAGGTAGTTCTTACTGGAATGAAGTGAGCTACCTTGGTAAGATGGTCGATTATAACCCAGATAGAATCGTTCCCTTTTTGGGTCCGAGGCAGTCCGATCATGAAATCCATGCCTATTTCCTCCCACTTCCATTTGGGCACTGGGAGGGTTGCAGTAGGCCTGCAGGCCTCTGATGTTCTGCCTTAGTTCGTTGGCAAGTATCACACCGGGCCACATACTAAGCTATCTCCTTTTTCATTCCTCTCCACCAGTATCTGGTTTTGAGGTCTAGGTACATCTTGGTAGTCCCTGGGTGGATAGAATAGGCCGAGTTTTGGGCCTTGTCGAGCAGGATTCCTCGTGCCTCTCCTTTCGGCACACGCAGACGGTTCCTGAACCAAAGGGCCCCTTTTTCATCTATCCTGAGATCCGGAAGTTGTTCCTTGCAAGCTTTTTCTGCAAGTCCTGCCATCTCGGTGTCTAAACATTGAGCTTTGTGTATGAGATCTTCCAGCATCGGTTTAACTTCTATGCTGTCATTTTCTCCGAAACAAGCATTTAGCTGAGCTGATTCTCTCTTCCAGTCTTCCAAGAAGTTGGTTGCTTTCTCCTCGAAAGGTTTCCGGCTGAGGGCGTCTGCTACTACATTGGCCTTTCTGGGGTGGTAGTGGATCTCGATGTCATAATCCTTAATCAGCTCTAGCCATCTTCGCTGACGGAGATTGAGATCTGGTTGGGTGAAAATGTACTTTAGGCTCTTGTCATCTATGAATATATGACATTTGTTTCCAATCAGGTAATGTCTCCATATCTTTAGGGCATGCACTAAGGCTACTAATTCCAAATCACAGGTTGGATAATTCTGCTCATGCGGCTTGAGTAGGCGAGATGCATAGGCGATGACTTTCTCATTCTGCATAAGTACACATCCCAAACCTTGTCTTGAAGCATCACAGAAGATGACAAAACTTTGGTGGATGTCTGGTAGTGTCAACACTAGCGCGGTTGTGAGTTTCTTCTTGATGACTTGGAAACTTTCTTCACACTTTGGGGTCCACACAAATTTGTTGTCTTTCTTGAGGAGCTCGATCATGGGTCTTGCTATGCTGGAGAATTCTTTGATAAATAGTATCCTGCCATTCCCAAGAAGCTTCGAACTTCACTAACGTTGGATGGCTGCTTCCATTTGGACACTGCTTCCACCTTGGATGGGTCCACTTATATCCCTTCTGCTGTTAAGATATGCCTGAGGAAGGCTATCTTTTCTAACCAGAATTCGCATTTGCTGAGTTTGGCATAAAGTTGATGTGCTTTGAGTCTTCCGAGGACAATCCGGAGGTGATGCTTATGATCCTCATGACTCTTGGAGTAGATAAGGATGTCATCAATAAAGACTACAACAAACTTATCTAACTCTTCCATAAATACTTTATTCATAAGATTCATGAAGAAGGAGGGTGTGTTGGTTAGTCTAAAGGGCATTACTGTGAACTCATACTGTCTGTACCGGATGACAAATGTCATCTTCTGAATGTCTGCTTCCTTGATCCTCAACTGATGATATCCTGACCTTAGATTAATCTTGGAGAAATACTTGGCCCCTTGAAGCTAGTCGAAGAGGTCATCAATCCGAGGTAGTGGATACTTGTTTTTGATTGTAACTTTATTTAAGGATCGGTAGTCAATGCACATTCTCATGCTTCCATCCTTCTTGGTGACAAACAAGACTGGTGCTCCCCAAGGAGATGAACTGGGATGAATGTACCCTTTCTGTTGAAGTTCTACGATCTGGAGCTTCAGTTCTGCCAATTCTATGGGAGCCATGCGGTATGGACTCTTTGCGATTGGTGCGGCACCTGGGAGGAGATCAATGTAGAATTCTACCTCTCTTTCTGGAGACATTCCTGGCAATTCTTCCGGGAACACATCCATGAATTCTTCTACCACAGATATACTTTCTACTGCTAGGCTAAACACTATTAGATCTTGGGTTGGTGGCTGAGTCTTACACGAAATTGGTTTTCCTTGGTGGTCAGTGAGAAGAATAGTCTTATCTGCGAAACTTATGATGCCATTGTGCTTGGTCAATCAATCCATCCCTAAGATCACATCAATTCCGTGGGATGGGAGTACGGCTAAGTCCGCCAAGAATACTACCCCACTTAAAAGAATTCTGACTTGGGAGCATTTGAGGTGGCATAGAAGGTCTGACCCTAGGGTTCGGGTGACCAAAGGAATTTCTAAAGATGCAGTGGGAATGCCATGCTTCTCCACAAATCTAGTGGCGATGAATTAATGGGATGCTCTAGAATAAAAAAGTACAGCAGCGGGGGTAAATTCGATTAGGAACTCACCGAGCACTACTCTATGGGCTTGCTGGGCTTCTTGAGCGTCGACGTGATTCACTCGTGTCCTGCCGTGAAACTGGGTCTTGCTTAGCTAGCTGTTGGAGGAGGGTGCCTTGGAGGCGGGTGTTGAAACATTCTTGGGGCCATTCACTGAGTTAGAGTAGGTAGGTACGGATGTCTTCAACTGAGGACAATTATTCTTGTAGTAACTAGGGTCTCCACAGTGCCAACAAGCATTGGCTGGAGGTTGGCTGCTTGCAACAGATGGGGTGTGGAGGGAACTTTGACCTGACTGGCTGAAACGTGACGGGGTGGACCCTGTTGGCTTGCTGAAGCTCGGTCCTTTGGGAGGAAACCCAAAAGATCAGACTCTCTGATGCCTGTCCCGCTGCTAAGCTCGGAGGACTTGAAACTTTCTCTTGAGGTGACCCTTTTCTTCTTCTCGAGCTCTTTCCACCTGGATGGCCTTGTTTGAGAGGTGCGAGAAACTAAGGAAATCTTGGCTGGCGAGGATGGTCTTGAGTTATGGTCTCAGCCCCTTCAAGAAACGGGCCATCTTCTTGGCTTCCATGCTAACATCATTAGGCGCATAGTGAGCCAGTTCTATGAATTTGTGAACGTATTCACTGACATATCTCCCTCCTTGAGTTAACTCCCAAAATTCTTCTTGTTTGAGCTGGACGATCCCTAGGGGCACATGGTGCTCTCGGAAAGCGGCTTCAAATTCTGCCCAGGTAGCATCTCTGACGACAACGCTGAAAGTATCCCACTAGGATAGGGCCATCCCGGAGAGTTGATGAGCAACAAGATGAACACGCTGGTTTTCAGGGCATCCGATGGCCTCTAACTTCCTCTTTACTGTGCGCAACCAGTCATCAGCGTTGAGCGGGTTGCTGGATCCGGCAAATGTGAGAGGCTTGAGCCTTAGGAACTCTCCCATTCTGTCCTGAGGTCTTCCTCCATTCGGGCGCTAGTTCTCGAGGCTTCTAGTGAGGAACTCAATGAGTCGGGTTTGGTTGGCCAGAACTTGGGCTAGGTCTAATGGAAGCTCTGGAGGTGCGGGGAGGTGGGTCTCACTCCCTTCCCCACCGACTTCTCCTTCAGCACCTAGGGGAGACCTTGCTCCAATCCCTGAGGCGGTAGGCGTGGTTTTATCCGAGGCCATCTGCCAGAGGGGAGAAAGGATTACTACTATGCATATGCCAATTTTTTCCTCAAACATGTTATTTTATTCAGCACTCTAGTTCATTATAGGCATACAATCACCACAGATCACACTATGCACGAGCGTTTTCTAAGGTGTCCCTGAAAGTCGCCTAGAGGGGAGGTGAATAGGCGTAATCTGAAATTTACAACTTAAAACATAAACTACAAGTCGGGGTTAGCGTTAGAATTAAATTCGAGTCCGGGAGAGAGGGGGAAAACAAATCAACCAAGAAATAAAGTGGATGAACACGGTGATTTGTTTTACCGAGGTTCGGTTCTAAAGAACCTAGTCCCCGTTGAGGTGGTCACAAAGACCGGGTCTCTTTCAACCCTTTCCCTCTCTCAAACGGTCACTTAGACCGAGTGAGCTTTCTCCTTAATTCTCATGAGTCACTTAGACCCTGCAAGGACCACCACACAATTGGTGTCTCTTGTCTTGCTTACAAAACACTTGGGAACAAGAATGAGAAAGGAAGAAAGCGATCCAAGCAACAAGAGTGCAAAGAACACGAACAAACACTCTCTCAAGTCACTAGGTGGTTGGAATGAATTCTAGGCTTGGAGAGGCTTTGATCTTTTGGAAATGTGTCTTGGAGTGAATGCACTAGCTCTTGTATTGAATGTGAAGTGCAGGAAACTTGGATCCTTGGAGTGGTGGTGGTTGAGGGGTAGCCCTCAACCACCAAACAAGCCGTTGGGAGGCTATTATCGATGGGCGCACCGGACAGTCCGGTGCGCCACCTGAAAGGGAATTAGGCTTACACCTATTTCCTAAATTGATTTTGGTGGTTGAATTGCCCAACACAAATAATTGGACTAACTAGTTTGCCCAAGTTTATAAGTTCTACAGGTACCAAAGGTTCACAATAAGCCAATAAAAAGATCAAGAGAAAGGGTTTAAACAAAGGAGCAAAGGGACAACCGAAGGCACCCTGGTCTGGCGCACCGGACAGTGTCCGGTGCACCAGGGGACTCCAAGCTAAACTTCGCACCTTCGGGAAAACTCAGAGGCGCTCCACTATAATTCACCGGACAGTGTTCGGTGCTCCAAGAAGAAGCGACTCTGAACTCGCCAGCTTCGGGAATCCGCTCCGCTATAATTCACCGGACATGTTCGGTGTACACCGGACTGTCCGGTGTGACAGCGTAGCAACGGCTACTTCGGCGCCAACGGTCACCTGCAGAGGCATTAAATGCGCGCCAGAGCGCGCAGAGGTCACACACGCGCGACACGGCGCACCGGACACTCTACAGTACATGTCCGGTGCGCCACCGGACATCCAGGCGGGCCCAGCAGTCAGAGCTCCAACGGTCGGAACCCAACGGCCTGGTGACGTGCCTGGCGCACCGGACACTGTCCGGTGTGCACCGGACTGTCCGGTGCACCATGCGACAGACAGCCTCCACCAAACGGCTAGTTTGGTGGTTGGGGCTATAAATACCCCCAACCACCCCTCATTCAAGTCATCCAAGTTTTCCACCTTTCAACCACTTGCAAGAGCTAGGCATTCAATACAAGACACACCCGAGTGATCAAATCCTCTCCCAATTCCACACAAGGCTTTAGTGATTAGTGAGAGAGATTTGTTGTGTTCTTTTGAGCTCTTGCGCTTGGATTGCTTCTTTTCTTTCTCATTTGTTCTTGTGATCAAAAACTCATTTGTAACCGAGGCAAGAGACACCAATTATGTGGTGGTCCTTGCGGGGAAGTTTTGTTCCTGGTTGATTTGAGAAGAGAAGCTCACTCGGTCCGAGGGACCGTTTGAGAGAGGGAAAGGGTTGAAATAGACCCGGCCTTTGTGGCCTCCTCAACGGGGAGTAGGTTTGCGAGAACCGAATCTCGGTAAAACAAATCCACGTGTCTCACTCTTTATTCGCTCGCGATTTGTTTTGCGCCCTCTCTCTTAGACTCTTTTCTATTTCTAACGCTAACCCGGCTTGTAGTTGTGATTAACTTTGTAAATTTCAGTTTCGCCCTATTCACCCCCCTCTAGGCGACTTTCAATTGGTATCGGAGCCCGGTGCTTCATTAGAGCCTAACCGCTCGAAGTGATGTCGGGAGATCACGCCAAGAAGGAGATGGAGACCGGCGACAAGCCCACTACAAGCCACGGGGAGACTTCATCGGAAAAGTCCCGCAACAAGAGGAAGGAGAAGAAAGACTCCTCCAACAAAGGGAAGGGGAAGGAGAAGAAATCCTCTTCCCACAAGTCGCATCGGAGAGGTGACAAGCACAAGAGGATGAGGAAAGTGGTCTACTACGAGACCGACTCTTCATCACCATCGACCTTCGGCTCTGACGCGCCGTCTGTCACTTCTAAGCGCCATGAGCGCAAGAAGTTTAGTAAGATCCCCCTACACTATCCCCACATTTCAAAGCGTACTCCTTTGCTCTCCGTTCCATTAGGCAAACCACCGGTTTTTGACGATGAAGATTATAATATGTGGAGTGGCAAAATGAGGCATCATCTAACCTCACTCCACACAAGCATATGGAATGTTGTTGAGTTTGGTGTACAGGTACCATCCGTAGGGGATGAAGACTACGACTCAGATGAAGTGGCTCAAATTCACCACTTTAACTCCCAAGCCACTACTATACTCCTCGCCTCACTAAGTCGAGAGGAGTATAATAAGGTGCAAGGGTTAAAGAGTGTGAAGGAAATTTGGGACGTACTCAAGACCGCGCACGAAGGAGACGAGGTGACAAAAATCACCAAGCGGGAGACGATCGAGGGGGAGCTCGGTCGCTTCATACTTCACCAAGGGGAGGACCCACAAGCCATGTACAACCACTTGAAGACCTTGGTGAATCAAGTGCGCAACCTCGGAAGCGAAAAATGGGATGACCATGAGATGGTCAAGGTTATTCTTAGATCCCTCGTATTTCTTAACCCTACACAAGTTCAATTAATTCAAGGTGATCCTAGATATAAGCTAATGTCTCCCGAGGAGGTTATAGGAAAATTTGTGAGCTTTGAGCTAATGATTAAAGGCTCAAAGAAAATCATCGAGCAAGGTACCTCCTCAATGCCCGAAGCACAACCGGTGGCATTCAAGGCGACGGAGGAGAAGAAGGAGGAGTCTACATCAAGTAGACAACCCATCGACGCCTCCAAGCTCGACAACGAGGAAATGGCGCTCATCATCAAGAGTTTCCGCCAAATCCTCAAGCAAAGGAGGGGGAAGGATTACAAGCCCGCTCTAAGAAGGTTTGCTACAAGTGTGGTAAGCCCGGTCACTTTATTGCCAAATGTCCTATTTCTAGTGACAGTGACAGGGGCAATGACAAGAAGGAGAGAAGAAAGGAGAAGAAGAGATATCACAAGAAGAAGGGCGGCGATGCCCATGTGTGCCGCGAGTGGGACTCCGACGAGAGCTCCACCGACTCCTCCTCCGACGAGGACGCCGCCAACATCGCCGTCACCAAGGGACTTATCTTCCCCAACGTCGGCCACAAGTGCCTCATGGCAAAGGACGGCAAAAAGAAGAAGGTTAAATCCAAATCCTCCACTAAATATGAATCCTCTAGTGATGATAATGCTAGTGATGAGGAAGATAATTTGTGTACTCTTTTTGCCAACCTAAACATGCAACAAAAGGAAAAATTAAATGAATTTATTAGTGCTATTCATGAGAAAGATGATCTCTTAGACTCTCAAGAGGACTTCCTTATTAAGGAAAATAAGAAGCATGTTAAGGTTAAAAATGCTTACGCTCTAGAAGTAGAAAAATGTGAAAAACTATCTAGTGAGCTAAGCACATGCCATGAGACTATTGACAACCTTAGAAATGAGAATGCTAATTTGTTAGCTAAGGTTGATTCTAATGTTTCAATTCCAAATCTTAGAGATGATAATGTTGATTTACATGCTAAGATTAAAGAATTGAATGATTCTCTTGCTAGCCTTAGGATTGAAAATGAAAAATTGCTGGCTAAGGCTAAAGATTTTGATGATTGCAATGTTATTATTTCTAACCTTAGAAGTGAAAATGATATATTACATGCTAAGGTTGTAGAATTAAAATCTTGCAAACCCTCTACATCTACCATTGAGCATGTTTCTATTTGCACTAGATGTAGAGATGTTGATATCAATGATACTCATGATCATATTGTCTTAATTAAACAACAAAATAATCATATAGCTAAATTAGATGCTAAAATTGCCGAGCATAACTTAGAAAATGAAAAGTTTAAATTTGCTAGAAGTATGCTCTATGGTGGGAGACGCCCTGGCATCAAGGATGACATTGGCTTCCAAAGGGGAGACAATGTCAAACTTAATGCCCCTCCTAAAAGATTGTCCAATTTTGTTAAGGGCAAGGCTCCCATGCCTCAGGATAACGAGGGCTACATTTTGTACCCTAACGGCTATCTTGAGAGCAAAATTAGGAGAATTCATTCTAGGAAGTCTCACTCTGGTCCTAACCATGCTTTTATGTATAAGGGTGAGACATCTAGTTCTAGGCAACCAACCCGTGCTAAGTTTCCTAAGAAGAAAATTCCTAGTGCATCAAATGACCATATCATTTTATTCAAAACTTTTGATGCATCATATGTTTTAACTAACAAATCCGGCAAGGTAGTTGCCAAGTTTGTTGGGGGCAAACACAAGGGCTCCAAGACTTGTGTTTGGGTACCCAAAGTTCTTGTGTCTAATGCCAAAGGACCCAAAACCGTTTGGGTACCTAAAGTCAAGAACTAAAATTGTTTTGTAGGTTTATGCATCCGGGGGCACAAGTTGGATCATCGATAGCGGGTGCACAAACCACATGACAGGGGAGAAGAAGATGTTCTCCTTCTACGAGAAAAACCAAGATCCCCAACGAGCTATCACATTCGGGGATGGAAATCAAGGTTTGGTCAAAGGTTTGGGTAAAATAGCTATATCTCCTGACCATTCCATTTCCAATGTTTTTCTTGTTGATTCTTTAGATTACAACTTGCTTTCCATTTCCCAATTATGTCAAATGGGCTAAAACTGTCTATTTACTGATGTAGGTGTCACTATCTTTAGAAGAAGTGATGATTCAATAGCATTTAAGGGAGTGTTAGAGGGTCAGCTATACTTGGTAGATTTTGATAGAGCTGAACTCGACACTTGCTTAATTGCTAAGACTAACATGGGTTGGCTCTGGCACCGCCGACTAGCCCATGTTGGAATGAAGAATCTTCATAAGCTTCTAAAGGGTGAACACATTTTAGGATTAACCAATGTTCATTTTGAGAAGGATAGGATTTGTAGCGCATGCCAAGCAGGGAAGCAAGTTGGCACTCATCATCCACACAAGAACATCATGATGACTGACAGGCCACTGGAGCTCCTACACATGGATCTATTCGGCCCGATTGCTTACATAAGCATCGGCGGGAGTAAGTACTGTCTAGTTATTGTGGATGATTATTCTCGCTTCACTTGGGTGTTCTTTTTGCAGGAAAAATCTCAAACCCAACAGACCTTAAAGGGATTCTTGAGACGAGCTCAAAATGAGTTCGGCTTAAGGATCAAGAAAATAAGAAGCGACAACGGAACGGAGTTCAAGAATTCTCAAATTGAAGGATTCCTTGAGGAGGAGGGCATCAAGCATGAGTTCTCTTCTCCCTACACCCCACAACAAAATAGTGTAGTGGAGAGGAAGAATCGAACTCTATTGGACATGGCAAGAACCATGCTTGATGAGTACAAGACGCCGGATCGGTTTTGGGCCGAGGCGGTTATCACCGCTTGCTTCGCCATCAACCGGTTATATCTACACCGAATCCTCAAGAAGACATCATACGAACTCCTAACCGGTAAAAAGCCCAACATTTCATATTTTAGGGTCTTTGGTAGCAAATGCTTTATTCTTATTAAAAGAGGTAGAAAATCTAAATTTGCTCCTAAGACCGTAGAAGGCTTTTTACTAGGATATGATTCAAACACAAGGGCATATAGAGTCTTTAACAAGTCCTCAGGACTCGTTGAAGTTTCTTGTGACGTTGTGTTTGATGAAACTAACGGCTCTCAAGTAGAGCAAGTTGATCTTGATGAGATAGGTGAAGAAGAGGCTCCATGCATCGCGCTAAGGAACATGTCCATTGGGGATGTGTGTCCTAAGGAATCCGAAGAGCCTCCAAATGCACAAGATCAACCATCCTCCTCCACGCAAGCATCTCCAACAACTCCAAATGAGGATGAGGCTCAAGTTGATGAAGGAGAAGATCAAAGAAATGAGCCACCTCAAGATGACGACAATGATCAAAGGGGAGATGAAAATGATCAAGACAAGGAGGATGAAGAACCAAGGTCGCCACACCCAAGAGTCCACCAAGCAATCCAACGAGATCACCCCATCGACACCATCCTCGGCGATATTCATAAGGGGGTAACTACTCGATCTCGTGTTGCACATTTTTGTGAGCATTACTCTTTTGTTTCCTCTATTGAGCCACACAGGGTAGAGGAAGCACTCTAAGATTCGGATTGGGTGATGGCGATGCAAGAGGAGCTCAACAACTTCACTAGGAATGAGGTATGGCATTTAGTTCCACGTCCCAACCAAAATGTTGTAGGAACCAAGTGGGTCTTCCGCAACAAACAAGATGAGCATGGTGTGGTGACTAGGAACAAAGCCCGACTTGTGGCCAAGGGATATTCACAAGTCGAAGGTTTGGATTTCGGTGAAACTTATGCACCCATAGCTAGGCTTGAGTCAATTCGTATATTATTAACCTATGCTACTTACCATGGCTTCAAGCTTTACCAAATGGACGTGAAGAGTGCCTTCCTCAACGGACCAATCAAGGAAGAGGTCTATGTTGAGCAACCTCCCGGCTTTGAAGATAGTGAGTACCCTAATCATGTCTATAGGCTCTCTAAGGCGCTTTATGGGCTCAAGCAAGCCCCAAGATCTTGGTATGAATGCCTTAGAGATTTCCTTATTGCTAATGGCTTCAAAGTCGGAAAAGCCGATCCTACTTTATTCACTAAAACTCTTGACAATGATTTGTTTGTATGCCAAATCTATGTTGATGATATTATATTTGGGTCTACTAACGAATCTACATGTGAAGAATTTAGTAGGATCATGACACAGAAATTCGAGATGTCAATGATGGGGGAGTTGAAGTATTTCTTAGGATTTCAAGTGAAGCAACTCCAAGAGGGCACCTTCATTAGCCAAACGAAGTATACTCAAGACATTCTAACCAAGTTTGGAATGAAGGATGCCAAACCCATCAAGACACCCATGGGAACCAATGGGCATCTCGACCTCGACACGGGAGGTAAATCCGTTGATCAAAAGGTATACCAGTCGATGATAGGTTCATTACTCTATTTATGTGCATCTCGACCGGACATTATGCTTTTCGTATGCATGTGTGCAAGATTCCAAGCCGACCCTAAGGAATCTCACCTTACGGCCGTATAACGAATCTTGAGATATTTGGCTTATACTCCTAAGTTTGGGCTTTGGTACCCTCGGGGATCCACATTTGATTTAATTGGTTATTCGGATGCCGATTGGGCAGGGTGCAAAATCAATAGAAAGAGTACATCGGGGACTTGCCAGTTCTTGGGAAGATCCTTGGTGTCTTGGGCTTCAAAGAAGCAAAATTCGGTTGCTCTTTCAACCGCCGAAGCCGAGTATATTGCCGCAGACCATTGTTGCGCGCAATTGCTTTGGATGAGGCAAACCCTGCGGGACTATGGTTACAAATTAACCAAAGTTCCTCTTCTATGTGATAATGAGAGTGCAATCCGCATGGCGGATAATCCCGTTGAGCATAGCCGCACTAAACACATAGCCATTCGGTATCATTTTCTTAGGGATCACTAACAAAAGGGGGATATCGAGATTGCATACATTAATACTAAAGATCAATTAGCCGATATCTTTACCAAGCCACTAGATGAACAAACTTTTACCCGACTTAGGCATGAGCTAAATATTCTTGATTCTAGAAATTTCTTTTGATGTCTTGCACATAAATATACCTTTGATCATGTCTCTTTTATATATGCTATGACTAATGTGTTTTCAAGTGAATTTCAAACCAAGTCATAGGTGTATTGAAAGGGAATTGGAGTCTTCGGCGAAGACAAAAGGCTTCCACTCCACTCTATTACTCATCCTTCGCCGTCGCTCCGAGCAACTCTCCAACTTTGGTATAATCCTTCACTCATATTATTTATTTGCCAAAGGGGAGAAAATAGTTAGCAAAGGGCTCTAATGATTTCGTTTTTGGCTATTCATGCCAAAGGGGGAGAAAGTATGAGCCCAAAGCAAAAGGACCGCACCACCACCCTAATTTTAAAACTAATGATTTTCAATTGGTAAATTTCAAATTGGTATCTTTTTGTGTTCAAAAAGGGGGAGAAAGTAGCACTTTCAAAAAAATTAGTATCTCAAAACCCTCTTGAACACTAAGAGGATAATTTTATTGAAAGGGGTGTTTTGTTTAGTCAAAGGAAAAGCATTTGAAACAGGGGAGAAAATTTCAAATCTTGAAAATGCTTCTCAAAATCTTACTCATTTATCTTTGACTATTTGCAAAAGAACTTTGAAAATGATTTACAAAAAGAATTTGCAAAAACAAAACATGTGGTGCAAGCGTGGTCCAAAATGTTAAAATTAAAGAAACAATCCATGCATATCTAGTAAGTAATATTTATTGGCTCAATTCTAAGTAACCTTTGCACTTTCATTTTGCAAACTAGTTCAAATTATGCACTTGTATATTTGCTTTGGTTTGTGTTGGCATCAATCACCAAAAAGGGGGAGATTGAAAGGGAATTAGGCTTACACATATTTCCTAAATTGATTTTGGTGGTTGAATTGCCCAACACAAATAATTGGACTAACTAGTTTGCCCAAGTTTATAAGTTCTACAGGTACCAAAGGTTTACAATAAGCCAATAAAAAGATCAAGAGAAAGGGTTCAAACAAAGGAGCAAAGGGACAACCGAAGGCACCCTGGTCTGGCGCACCGGACTGTCCGGTGCACCAGGGGACTCCAAGCTAAACTTCGCACCTTCGGGAAAACTCAGAGGCGCTCCACTATAATTCACCGGACTGTCCGGTGTACACCGGACAGTGTCCGGTGCTCCAAGGAGAAGCGACTCTGAACTCGCCAGCTTCAGGAATCCGCTCCGCTATAATTCACCGGACATGTCCGGTGTACACTGGACTGTCCGGTGTGACAGCGGAGCAACGGCTACTTCGGCGCCAACGGACACCTGCAGAGGCATTAAATGCGCGCCAGAGCGCGCAGAGGTCACGCACGCGCGACACGGCGCACCGGACACTCCACAGTACATGTCCGGTGCGCCACCGGACATCCAAGCGGGCCCAGCAGTCAGAGCTCCAACGGTCGGAACCCAACGGCCTGGTGACATGGCTGGTGCACCGGACACTGTCCGGTGTGCACCGGACTGTCCGGTGCACCATGCGACAGACAGCCTCCACCAAACGGCTAGTTTGGTGGTTGGGGCTATAAATACCCCCAACCACCCCTCATTCAAGTCATCCAAGTTTTCCACCTTTCAACCACTTGCAAGAGCTAGGCATTCAATACAAGACACACCCAAGTGATCAAATCCTCTCCCAATTCTACACAAGGCTTTAGTGATTAGTGAGAGAGATTTGTTGTGTTCTTTTGAGCTCTTGCGCTTGGATTGCTTCTTTTCTTTCTCATTTGTTCTTGTGATCAAAAACTCATTTGTAACCGAGGCAAGAGACACCAATTGTGTGGTGGTCCTTGCGGGGAAGTTTTGTTCCTGGTTGATTTGAGAAGAGAAGCTCACTCGGTCCGAGGGACCGTTTGAGAGAGGGAAAGGGTTGAAATAGACCCGGCCTTTGTGGCCTCCTCAACGGGGAGTAGGTTTGCAAGAACCAAACCTAGGTAAAACAAATCCACGTGTCTCACTCTTTATTCGCTCACGTTTTGTTTTGCGCCCTCTCTCGGACTCTTTTTCTATTTCTAATGCTAACCCGGCTTGTAGTTGTGATTAACTTTGTAAATTTCAGTTTCGCCCTATTCACCCCCCTCTAGGCGACTTTCACCACCGGACACTGTTCGGTGTGTCGCCATGTTACCCCAATCGTTAGGGTTCTGGAGCAGTTGACCGTTGGAGGCTTTGTCTTCTAGTGGCACCGGACAGTCCGGTGCCACACCGGACAGGTCCTGTTCACTGTCTGGTGCGCCTCTGACTTCTACCACGCACTGTAGCGCACTGTAGCCTTTGCAGAGTGACCGTTGCGCGAGTTAGCCGTTGCTCCGCTAGTGCACCGGACAGTCCGGTAGCACACCGGACAGTCCGGTAGCACACCGGACAGTCCGGTGAATTATAGCGGAGTGCGCCTGGAAAAACCCGAGAGTGGCTGGTTTGAGTTGTACGATCCTGGTACACCGGACACTATTTGGTAGCACACCGGACAGTTCAGTGCGCCGTTTCTCAACACACTCAATTTTATTTGCTCCTTTGAATTGAACCCTTAACTTGAATATTTATTGGTTTGTGTTGAACCTTCATGCACCTGTAGAACATGTAATCTAGAGCAAACTAGTTAGTCCATATATTTGTGTTGGGCATTCAACCACCAAAATTAATTATGGGAAAAGGTTAACCCTATTTTCCTTTCAGTCCCCAAACTCCCTGAGAAGATCGTCAAGGCTAGCCAGGGACACTTCCTCAACGTCGAAAAAGTTCTCTATCCCTAGGGGAGGCAGTGTTGGCGGGGCTTCCTCCTTTGGGTTAGTCTGGCATCCTCGGCTCTTGAACCGCTTTCGGATCTTCTTGATGGGGGCGAGCTTCTTTAACTTCTTAGCATAGTCCATCTTCAGAGTCCGGTATGCCTCACGAGTGTTGGCTTCTTCGCCTTTTGCCATCTTGAGACTGTCTTGAAGAGACGCATTTTCTTCCTTCAATTCCTTGATTTGTTGCTCTAGGCTTTCCACCCGGGAATTTAGGTGGGTGCAGTGGGAGAAAAGGTCGTCATAGTGGTTGTCAAGGGTGTGGAGATATCCAGCCATGTAAACTACGGTAGGGTCATCTTCATTAGGATCTCTCCCTGACAAGGCCTGGAGTCTTTTCCTCTAAGCAGGAGTATTTTTGTTGCTGGGTGGAAAGTAGCAAAGGGGTGTCTCAGAGACTTCCCTGCTGTAGTTTTAGCATAGCTAGCGGAGGGCTTTTTGGGTAGCATTTTGGCAAGTGTCTGGGAAGCGGTGTCCAGTGGCGGTGATTTGGAAGGGAGGGTGATTTGGGTAGTTTCGGCTTTCTCCTAGGTAGACTACCATACAACATTTCTCAATCTCATTCTCGCGGTATTCTTTCCAGACATACTCCGGCTTCTTGCGGATCCCCATGCGAAGCGTGCAGCTCCGAAGAAGGTGAGGGAATCCTTCCACCTCCGAGCAGTAGGATGTCCTAATGACAAAGGAGCCTTCCATCTGGTAGCAAGAGAAGAAGGGTTGTTAATATCGGGGGAAAGGAGAGAAGGTTCTTTTAGAGGTTAAGAGGTCTTTTCTTTTTTTAAGGAAAGCTTTTTAGGTCAGGGTTGCGGTCTATGGCCAGTCCTATGACTCTGATACCACCTGAAGCGTCCCGATCCTTTGGGACTCAAATGTGATACAAATACTAGTCCTAGGAGGCTAGTAAACACATTCCTTTCTTCAAATAGTACAGAGTTTCGAATAACGGTTATTACATTACCAAAATACAAGCTCTAGCGAGCCTAGAAACAAAACACAGTGGAAGATCATCTAGCCCAAGCCACAGGCAGACTGGGTGCAGACACAACCCCCTTCTAGTCGAACATAGCAGAAAAGAAGCCTTCAGCTGCTGAAAACATAAATAAATCTGGGTGAATACACTAGGTATTCCGCAAGCCCATCCCGCCTGTAAAGAGATAGAGACCTATACAATACATGCTTGGTATGGTGGAGTTGAAGTCACTCTTTTCTTTTTTAGAGAAAGGCTATACTTTGATGGTTTACCGTAGAGAGAGAAGTAACACATTTTCACCCTCAACCACCACTGAGCTTCCTGCTCCCGTGGCATTGTTTTCATTTCCAAAAACACCCACACACACTTCCCTGTTTACGGAGATCAAAAACACTAATTGCCATACCACACCAGACTCGTCCATACCAGTGGACACGAACTATTCGAATAGGTTTCAAACTCTGCACAGAGGGGTACACTTTACCCACTAGTCCGGATCTGCTGTCTCATGGCCAATGAGACCCGAATCCAAAACTTTTTCCTTCCTTGCACGTCCTTACCTCAACGGTTATACCAGAAGGAGTCAGGCCACCACCATGCCCAAACTGGACAAAACATTCCCCCTCCTTATCCTCCTGGTGCTCCCCAGCCACCATAACCCTGGGGTTTGGACCGTACAAGTTCAGATTGAGTGACTGCCCATACAGTCTCGAGTGGTTGTACTTGTCATGAGTACAGGTAGTGAAGGATGACAAACCGGTCCTTATATGAGGGGACAATCCTTCCTGCTCACACCTAACCCGGCTGAGTCAACACTTGAGGCCCTCCCCTAAACCAGGGAGTCCCTGACTATCCCACTCAAAAGGTGATAAGGGTGAATACCCTTCATCATACACTTTTGAAAAACATTTTCCTTTTTAGAAAAACCACCATTTCCCTCAACCCATGTTTTGTACTCAAAAGATATTCTTTAATGCAGGCCATCTCTCGACTCACAATGCACAAAACACAACCCATATTCCCGGCTTAGGCAGTGGTAGACAGAGTAGGTAATTTATGAAGCAAGGGAAGAATGAACTTGCCTTTGTCGAAGTTCTCTTGGCACGAAAGATCTATTTCCAAGAGGTAGGGCTCCTGTCCTTCTTCCGGAGCTACGATTTCTGAAGGATCGGATCCCTCTTCGCCTAGCACAAACATGCAATAAACACTACATCAACCATTGTGGCTTAGCAAAGTGTGTCAAGTTCCAATTATTATTTTTATGTGACTTAGAGAATATTTGGACTATTTTTGGTGCATAAATATCAACATATATACGTATATATGAAAATAGAAAAAGAAATAGGGAAAAAGAAAAGGGGAAAAGGTTTTCTGGTTAGCTGGGCCGGGGGATTTCGGCCCAACAAGCGCGCTCGCGTGCGCGGCCGGCCCAACTCGGCCTGCCAGCGGGAGCGGCGCGAGCCCACGTGCCAGCGAGGGGGAGCGGAAAACGACGTTAGGGGGAGCAATACGGGGGGGTCGGCCGGGAGGAAAAACCGGTCGCCGGAGTTCGACGGTGGTTCTCCGCTGGTGATCCGGTTCCGGGTGGTTGGGGAGGTGGCGAAGCACGGGTAGGGGTAGGGGGTCATGGTGGAGGGGTCAATTTGACCGATAGGCGCTTGGGACGGCCGGTCCACGACGAGGTGGCGGGTTCACGCGGCGGCGAAGTCGCCGGTGGGGCTTCTAGGCGCAATAGGCGAAGGAGAAGGGCGCGCGGTGTTTTTGGCGAAGTGGTGGAGCTCATGAACTATAACAATTAGACTTGAAACCACCAGAGAGGGGAGGGAGAGGCTCACCGGAGAGGGGAAAGACGACTGCGCCGAGCTCGATTGGGCCCAGGGAAGGGGAGGGAGTGGCTGAGGCTGGTGCGAGGAGATGAGGGGCTCAGGGCGGTCCTTTTATAGGCGACCGGGGAGGGGGGGAGGAGGAGGAGGTGGCGTGCACCGGCGAGGCGTGCTTGCGGCGACAATGATGGCGCACAGTGGTGGCTACGGGATGGCTCGGTCACAGGCGCGGGGACGCAAGGCGCCAAACCTTGCTGGTGGGTGAGTAATGGCGTGGAGATGGGGCGCGCGGTGGCCGACGACGATCGCGTCATTGGCCGATCACGGGCGAGAGAGAGAGGGGGGCTGACGAGCGGGACCGGGTTGTCAGCGGAAGAGCGGGTGCGAGGGAGAAAGAGAGGGCGTGGCTGACGGGTGGGGTCGGGTGGTCAACGGGGGAGGGGTGGGCGCGGCGCGCGGAAGATGGGCCGCGTGGGTCGGGTGGGGGAGGAGTGGGTGCGGCGCGCGGGAGAGAGAGAGGGGGGGAGAGGGCTTGGGCCAGATTCGGCCCAGCCGAGGGGGTTTCCTTTTTTTTCTTTTTCTTTTCCTATTTATTTTTACTTAACCCCTTTTTCCTTTAAACAAAAATTCATATAAATTTCCTAGGTGTCCAAAATAAAATATTCTATGTGAAGTGCTACTAGAAATTATGGTGCATACATATGATGAGTAAGATGCTTCATGAGATGGGGTCTTAGGAGATAATAAGGAGGGTTAGGAGTTTAGGGTTTCTAACCTTAGGATCAAAATTGGGATGTTACACGTGTCGAGCGGGGCAAGCGGGGGCAGGGGCAGGGGCGGAGGCACGCGGGCGTGTGGACGTGTGAGTTGTAAGTATTTTTACTTTAGGGCAGAATTACATGGTTATCCCTACTTAGATATGTAATTCTGTTTTATCCCTGTTTTTTTTCCAAAGTTTGTATGTATACTCTTCCTTTTTAAAACGAACAGACAATTTACACTATTCCGCTATTACCACTTTTATCAATTGCTAACTCGGCACACAAAAAGGTGTTAATATCTTTACACAATTGCATCTCTTTTTATCAATTGCTTGCAAATTTATCCCAAATTTGATATGAAGGTTTGGGATATAATTGTAACATAAATCTTATCGTAATTTTTGAAAATCATTATTTCAATTTTGAATTTAAAATATTTCGAAATTGATGAAAATAACTCAACCCGCATAATTTGATAAAAATATATTTTCAACATAATCTAACCATATTTTTTTAAAATAAATTAAAAGTTCGCGGGTTCTTGGTTTGTGTCACGATGTATTGATTTTCAAAAAAAATGTTTTCATTAATTCTAGTTTTAAAAAATCAAAGCTGAGACATTATTTTCAAAAATTATGGTCAAAATTAGATTCTGAACTTTCATATTAAAGTCGAGCCAAATTTATAAATAGTTGATACAAGGAGTGACAATGGTGATACGAACGTCTTTTTACAAGATGGCTTAACATCGTTAAGTGCTATAACGGAATAGGAATGGATACAAATTGTCTATTCGTTTTAAAAAAAGGATACGATAGTAGTCGTTATTAATGGTAAAAACATTGTATTACTACGTGCAAACTTTTAAAAAATATGGTAAAAACAAAATCACATCCTTCGATTAGGGGCAACTATACAACTCTCCCTTTATTTTATACATTGTATAAAAAGTGTTTGGGATATGATAGTGATAGTTATTAATGTACTCCCTCCGTTTATTTTTACTTATCGTTGTTTAATTAAAAAATAAACTAGCGGATGACAAATATTCGAGAACGGAGTAAGTGCCATATAGAAATTTTTTAGATGTATTCGTTTAATGGGTGTAGTTGTGATATAATATAAGATGCTCCTAGCAAGTAATATTCGTGTGGCTGCCATATAATATAAGACGTTGGGTTGTTTATTTTAGATTAAAATTAGTTGTTTTGAACTATTGCAGCTGTAATTTATAAAAACAAAATATTATAAAAGTAGTATAAATTAATACGGATTAAACCAAGCGAACAGTTGAAAGGCGCTATAACTAGACATTCGGGAAAAAAACTCACCAGTCAACCAGTCAACCAATCAGATAAAAAGAAAAACATGTCTAACTTTAGTTGTGCGGTGGCTATACTCTTTTGGTTATCGGAAAACCAAATTAGAGAAGTTCCTTCGGTTTTTCCTACTGAGCACTAACTTTACAGAGTGATAGATTCAAACGAATTTTGTAATTTCACAAAACCGCCTCGCCTTGAGCAATTCCGTAGAAATTTCTTAGGTATGTAACAGTTGCAGTCTCTTTGTCTGCTTTGTTTCAATCCGTACTGCCTGTCAACCAGCGTCGAGATGTGAGCTGAAGCTTAACGGGAACACAAACCAAATGAATGGTAAAAACAATTGCAGGCTGCGTATTCGACTCGTATAATGAAAGAAAATGTTCTATACTTCAATGGATACAAAAGGGTCTATTCTTTTCCTTGCCAAAACAGGCTGCCGCCCGCACCATACTCCAGGGAATTACATTATCTTCTGTCAAAAAGAAATAAAGGTTACATTGAATGGCTCCAATATACAGCTTCTCACCATGCTATCAGCAAAACCGGGCAAAGAAAAAATATATATATAAAGGCATGTTCGGATGCTGGGGATTTGGAACAAATTCCTCAACATTTAGTTCGAATTTGAACTAAACACTTGGTGGTGCTCCTAGAACAACCCCTTTCACCTAAACAAGCCTTAAATGAAAGAAACATCTGATATACTAGGAGCTCTATTTTCATTATAGAAGTTTGCTGGTTCGCCGCTTTGGCCCTCCTGGGAAGAGCTTCATTATCCAGCCAATCACCCGTTCAACAACCTGAGCCATATTCCATGTCAAACGTCTACAGATAACGTTTTCAGGGTGATGTGAACTTTAACGTGCATATGTAAAGTTTGGATTCCTTTAGCTCTAACTCTTATTCAAGCTAAAACACTGGAACCATACTCTGGGAACACAATGTGAATTTCCATCAACAATTATGTGGTAGGATCAACTATCAAATTTCCACTATATACTTGATGAGGGATACTTACCTCATCTCCTTCATCTGCATACATTGTTGCATCATTGATGGAGCGTGTGTCAATTGGTTTTGCCAGGGCATTCTCGTTAGCCATCCTTTGAGAAGTCAATAGTTCAAGCCTCTGTGTCTGAATCTCCAGCTTTTGTGTTAGGTCCTTATTCAACTCCTTGGGGATATAAAGTAAATAGAATAAGTAGGTAACACAAGGCTTACAGAAGTAACACAAGGCTTGCTTCACGAGTTCACGTGTTGACCAGCAAACAAGTTTTCCAATAGATAGAAGCTCCATACAACAGAACCCAGGGCTTCACTATGTCATGAAACAAGCATCTCACCTACATTGCTCGATGCTGCATGAGAGTAAGAGATAGTCAATACCTTCAGCTTGGAGCAGTTGGATGACTCAATTCTCAGTGCTCGCAGCAGCGCTTCTCTCTCCACTACTAACTGCAAATACGAAAAAGCATTAACATAAGGGCAACTGCTTTTACACCAAAAATCAAGTAGGTTAGTTGAGAAATTCTGGTTGGTATAAGAATAATTCCACATTTATGAAAATAAAAAGAGATTACCTCTGACATCAAAGAATTGATGTTGTCAATCATTCTAAGCTGATCATCTGGAATGCTAGATGAGACCTCTTCTAAGGAAGGAAAATCAGACATAATGTTGGAACGCAAAACAGATATTCCAGCATCTTCCAATGTGTCAACAGTGCTGGTTAGCGTTTCTGAAGAGCTGTTTTCCCCAATATCTAAATAAAAATGCATTTGAGGTCAGCTAGAAAAATATAGTTGTGTAGATATAGATAAACAAATAAAGAGATCTTAGCATTCACACCTAAATCTTCTGTCGCAGTTGATGCGTCTCTTTTATCAACCGAAGGTTTCTCTACAGTAGTTGTTGCCTTCTCATTCACGGGAATGTTCCTCAATAGCTTCTTTTCTATCCAAACAGAGAGAAAAGAAACAAAAAAATAGGCATGTCAATGCATGAGGCCAAAACAAATGTGCATCAACGTGCAAGCAAGACATAAACAAATAGCTCTCTAGGATCGACTGGAGAAAAATTTAAGAGATTAACTGGAGAAGACTAGAAGAGAACTCAAAACAAATATATGTGTTAGATTGCAATGAGAAGATATACCTTCTTGAAGAGCTTTGACAGTAGATTGAAGATGCTGACGCTCCTTTTCTAGACTAGAAACTTTGCGCCTGCATGATTATAGTAGGAAAAAGTAGCAAAAAATTTATTACAATACCTGGAAGCTAAATACATGTGCTCAGTAGTTTCTGACATGTTTTTTTAAGTGAAATATGACATGTTTGCTGGCACAGCACCTCTAAAAATGCCAATGTGGACAAAAATTTGAATTTCAATCAATCGTCATACTTCATTAGGATCCATTTCACATATCATTGAACGCAAATATATTGGCGGACATACGATTGCAGCATGAGGCTTAGTAAATTTAACCTGTAAGAAGAAATCTCAGAATGTAAACCTTCAACTTCCTTTTCAAGTTTTAGCTCACTTGACCTCAGCCTCAAACCCTACAAGATTAAAAGAAAAATCAAACTTCCACAAACCAATGCTTAAGTTGGGCTTCGCTGAAAAGGTTATAGTTTGCATAATTTTCAAGTTTGACATGAATCCAAAACAGTTTCACTAAAAAAGCAGGGTAAATGCTAGAGTAAAACTAGCCAACAAACTTAACCACGAATCCACGATCATGCCCGTGCCAATAGCATAGAGTAGATGTGGAACAAGATATTTTTTCTCAAATACATAGAGCTGTGTATCATTGCATTAAGAAGGGCAGACTCAATGCCGGAGGCTCCCACATGAGTGGGGTCTGGGCCTCTGGGCTCTGGGGAAGGGATAAACCGTTAAGAAGAACTCAAAGAAATACAATGCACCCGATATTGTTATACAAAAGGCATAGTTCAACATCCTTAAGATTTCAGCAACAGAGTATTTTAATATCAAGCGCATTACAATAAGATATGATAAACCCTGCCTATATGATCAAACCTACAGAGTTCACTTCCCAAAGATTACAAATTATAGGTTTAGTTCCTGTACTGCATTTGAACAGGCTGTGTTATTTGGATTTGTTCCGACATGACAAAGGTTTACGCACTTTGCATACATAACATAGTCTTAACAATCTGCCATGATGTCAGGTCATTTTCAAGAAGTTTCATAACGGTACACAATAAGCAAGAAGATAATAAAGCACCTTATCTTCTAGTAGAATGACTTCAGCTGCAAGTACTTTTGCCCTCTCATCTGCAGCACTGCATTCTAGTTGTGCATTAGCATATTCGGTCCTGATAGACTCCAGCGCCAGCTGTTGTACAAATAGGATTAATATAAGGATTCTAACAGTATATGAAGACAGTTGTTGTACCACAGAGATGACAAAAAGTCAAAAACTATATAGCAAATAGTGATATATGGTGCTAATCTCAGAAAGTATGCTTAACTAACAGAGACGTCATTGAAAAATCAAACATAACATAGCTGACCTAGTGACAATTGTTTTATAGCCTCATAGCAACCAGTTGCTGTGAATTTAAAATGAGTACAATCTTTTCAGCATACTTCAGTTCATGACCATGTCAACCACCAAAAGACAAACACATTTTGCATACCATGTACGAGATATTGATCCAAAAACTCCCTGGATGTTTGATAACTGAAAACCACATAACAGATGGTAGATATAACTAGTTTGTTTGTTACTTTGTTTGAGAGGTTGACATTGAAATAAGGCAAAGTTAGATTAGATTGGGTCCATTAGCCATGTTAACCTCATTCTCCTTATAAATATAGTACCTAGTGCTAGGGGGCTTAAGTAAAGAGATAGACAAAGTTATTATAATCTCCTGATTGACCAAGATCAAGCATGGTGCCACTGCCAACAAGAGCGGCCTAGAATTTATCCTAGCCCTCAGAGTCTTACCCGATTTCCCAATCAAGTCATATCAATATTGACATAACAGGCAATGCAGTTACTTAATCCTAATATTGAGAATACATTTTCCCCAAATTTAAGTGCTAGAAAGGTAGAGTAGGTCTGACCAGTTGAGCTTGAATCTCTTCCTGCAATCTCTCCATGTCAGATGTCAACTGGCTGATTACATGTGCCTGATATTTAAAGGTTGCGATAAAAAAAGAATCATATAGTATACTAATTTTGGTTAATACTTAATACCAGATACAAGCGCATGCATAATCAATGTTTATTTCATCCTTAAGAGAAGCTGCAATATACAAATATAGATGAGTCTTGAATTCTTGATCAAGCATTAGAGATCACTGACACTGATTGATTTAAGTCTCAGGATTGCTCAATAAAATCAAGCTTAGCACCTATGGTTTCAGCTAGCTTCCTTTTAGCACTGTTGTTACAAAGTTTAACTGCTAGGATTCTGCGAATATGTACTACCCAAGAAGTCGAATCCTGCAATAAGTGAGGAACTCGGCAGGCAATCACTTTGCTGACAATTATACCAGTGAGTTTAACATAACGAAGCATGAAATAAATTACAGCACGAATAGTTTTTTCTATTTAATCAATCATGGAAGAAGAAACTAGTTTCAAAGTTAAGCAAACAGTCTTGATCATTTTACTAGAAGGGAGATGGGGGTGGGGTGGGGGGAGGCATTCCCTATGTTGTGAATTTCTATTGGTCATCAGTGACAAATTTCATGATACAAATCCAGTTTAAAATTATTCTGATAACCATAAGAGAAATTTGCACAAACCTGTTGGTTGAACTTATCAGTTAATGCAGAGTTATCTGTCGCCAAAGTTTCGGCTAGCTCTTGAGATTTCTGAAGAGTTCGTTGTAAAGAAAACTTCTCTTTTGTCAAATCTTCAATGAGCTGGCATACAAACCAGAGAAGCTATTAGTAGTATGTTGACAGGCCTAAATACCAGAGAAGCTATTTGTAGTATGTTGACAGGCCTAAATAAAAAAATATATATCCAATCTTTTCAGCACAAGTTACTAACTTCCTAATGATAAAGGCTTCAGAGATAAATGCTTAATAAGTCAACATATCCAAGGTAAAGGAAATTAATTAATCTTGACAACAAAGAACACATAATAGTGCCATTTATGAGAATGGAAAGTTGGAAACTATTATGAGGCACATAACAGTAACACAGAAAGAAGTGACTAATTATAAGTTGTATAAAATTACTCATTATGTGAACCCACAGAGTAGATATTGGAGATATGATCATTTTCAGAATTTAGTTTACTTATGAAACAACTAGGCCAACAGTTAGCGCTTCACGTTAGTAGCATAAAATTTAAAATCAGAAAATACAAATAAACAGTTGATTCTTTGTATTAGGACTATCATATACTATGACAACGATATGTCAGCTCTAGTCAGTATAATAATATCATATCCTCGAGAGAATACATGTAATAAGTTGAGGAAAAAAGTTTTAAACGTTCATCACCTGCTCTAGTGCTGCAAAATCATCATCCTTCCCATGAGTTGTGGAGTTTTGGAATGTTTGATTACCATGGTGTATACTTCTTTCTTCTTTGGGAAGTAAGAAATCAGGAGGAGTGGAGCTGCCATATGACCCCTTTTCATGACTATATTCCTGACTTTCTGATGCAAAAGAAATATCTGCAGCATTATTTCCAGTGGATTGTTGATTTGATTGCTGCAAAAATGAACTCTGATAATTTGAATAGCTGGATAGTTGATTAGCCTTTGCAGGCTCCCTATATGAGGCTTGAGTTGTTAGGGGGGCTCTTTGCACTCCAATCATATCAAGAAATGATGGCCTTGATCGAGTGTATGTAGTTGGATAACCAGATGACAGAAAAGGATCCTGTCTTTCAGAATTAACAGGTGTGGAATCTGCAGATGTCCGAGTTATTCCAACATTTGTATCATGATCTACAGTACCGGCAATCATTGAACTATTGAAGGCATTGCCATAATCTCGAGTGCTGGCATACATAGATTGCTCCACTTTGGAAGAGTCTTCGGAGGTAGCTACATAGGGGAAAAAGAAGAGTGGAAGAGCCCCAGGCTCAAGTTATTAAATATTGTATATTGTAGTTTCAACACATGAAAATAAGGCCTCAAATTTACCTCTCAAACGACCAAAGATATCACTGTTTGTGGAGTAATCCTGAGCGTAGGCATTTTTAGACTTTCCAAAAAGGGTGCTGGACGAATATGAACTAGATTGTTCAGTATCATGTACTTGACTTGATAAAGAATTTCTTCCCCAACTCGGCATGTTTTCAGTAGAAGGTAAATTTAAACTGCTGCCATTCCCAAAGGCACTTAATTTTGATTTTGATTCCACATCCTTGTCAGGGCTGTGCTCGTCCTTTTTACGGGCTCCGTCGCCTCTCCAATTCTCATGATGACCATTAACAAGGTCAGAGAAGCTCAAGTTCCCATAGAACTTACTTCCTCCATCACTAACAGCGTCTTGCTGAGGACCATTTGACAGGAATTCTGCACCCCTGGATGCACTGGCTGGGCCATTCTCATATACGGACAATGGTACCGAAGACGTGCTCGCTTGGTTTGGGTCTACAGACACCAGTCCATCTCCCAAGCTACCAGCAATGACAATTGGAGGTGGGTTCTCCACTACATCAGGCGCAGGCGCTTTTGCCTGCTCTGCACTAGCTGCAGTAGTCTTCTTCGCCGCTTTCTTCTTGCGGAACTGCTCGAGCTGAATCAGATAAAGCAGAATATTGTTATTCCAGAGCTAAGGTCTGTAAGAAAAACCTGCCAAATCAGCGTTGGAGCGAGATCTAAACAGCTAAATCTCAAAAGGTTGCAAACTGGACCTGAAGTAACGTGGCGAATTTCGTGCATTTGGATTCTGTCGAGCAAGCGGCACAATCGAGACAAAATTGGTATCACTTGGTTTATCTATCACACGCAAAACGACCTCAGACAAGTTTAACAGCATTTGGCTTCTCTGCCCTGTGCAAAACCGATCGAACGGCACGGCAGTCATCACGCTAAGCAACATGATGTCCCTAATTTGTCTACGCCGTTCCTAAGCATATTGCCCAATTAGCGACTGCGGATACAAAAGGACTGCATTTCTCGCAAGCAACACGCAACAACGGACCTACCCGCTTCTTCCCGGCCTCGAGATGGTCCTTGCGCGACGGCGCGGCGGCGGAGGACGGCGCCTGCGCCGACGCCATGGCTCCCCGGCTCGGCGGCTCCCACCAGCCCAGCCCCGCCCAAGCCTAGGCGAGATGACCCCGTCCCCGAATCGCCGACCGCCGCTGATCCGATCGAGCCCCGGGGACGAGGCGCGAGATCTGGCGACGGGGTCGGGTGGGCGTCGGGATTGGGGGATTTGGGAAGCGCGTTGCGCAGCTTCCAAATCCCGCTCGCCCCCCGAACGTTTGGGCATTCGCGTCAGCTATCTTTTTTTCGGTGCGTCGGCAACTCGGCCGTTTTTTTATTATTTTGGCCTTTTTTCAAAAACAAAATCACAAATACGTCTTCATTTCAATAAATAGATTCTCACCTCGGCATCATTATTGATACTAAGATTACGTCTGCTTAACAGTCTTGAATTCGTGTGCTTAGGTGACGCCCGTGTGGTAGCAACCTCCATGTCACGGATCTCAGTGTCATATACCTTAGCGCCAAGATCCTAACGGCGGTGGAATGGTAACAGTATTTGCCATGCCAGTTGTAAGTTTCAGCCTGATCTTAACTTGTAAAATGCAAAATATTGTTGTCACTTCACTGGTGTTGCGTCTCGGCGTCGAGATCCGTGACGTCGAGCTCACTACCATACAGGCACCACCTAAGCGCGCGGATATGAGATCTCGATGTCAATAATAGTGGGCTAGTGGCGGTGAGTTGATGGTTCATTTTCTAAAATAAGACTAAAAAAAGCGTATATGAGAAAAAAAACCTTTCGCAAAAGGGGCTAAAATAAAAAAAAAGAATGGCGACTCTGACGTGGAGTCCGACTAGTTTTGAGTTCCTGCTCCTGCACTTCCCTGACTAATGTTGCGGCGTTGTGGTCGGTCACTGGTGCCTGCACGCAGGACTGCAAGAGTTGATAATGTTTGGTTTATAGGGGCGTTTGGTTTTCCTAACTACCGTGTCATATCAAATATTTAAATATCAATTACGATTATTAAATATAAGCTTAATAAATTTGTATTTTTATTTAGTCTTCATCTGTGTAACTAGTTTTATAACTAGACTATATTTAATACTCGAACATCCAATATGACACGAACTAAACTTTATTTTAGTAGAACTAAACAGATGAAGACTAATTAGTTTTAAATTATATTATATTTAATACATATAATTATCATGTAAATATTCGATATGACCGGGTCTAAGTTTTAGTTGAATGGAATCAAACACCTCATGGAGGTGAACCTGTGGGGGACAGATATCTCCTGGGTCTACTAGAAGGCTAGAAGGCCTCGCGAAAGACTTTGGACCCATTATTTCGCAAGGTCATCCCTTCGTGGGCCAGGAGAAGAACTGCTGGCGGAATGGATTGACGCAGGATTGGATAGACTCGGGCCCAGACGGCTCGTGTGATTTAAGCATTATCCGCATCATGGATCCGATTCTCCCGCGCAGCACCCTCAGACCTCGGAACTAAATGAGGATAAGTCGGTAGGATTATAGGAAGATAAGTTTAGTCGGTTCACTATTACTTAGGTGAACGTTGTTATCATACACGCATGTAACGCCCCACGGTCGAGTATATAAGGCCTAGGGGACACCCCATCAAGAGGCAGGTCATTTATTAGCCATTTACTCCATTCTCTAGCATCCTTCATACTAGAGAATTCCTCTGTAACCCACCACATAAAAGATCCACACCAAGAAGTAGGGTATTACGCCTCTCCAAGCGATCCAAACCTGTAGAAAATTGTCTACCGCCTCTCATGCACCGAGCACGAACCATCAAGCTACAGTCAGCAACACCGTCCTACCCAAAAGCACTTCAAGGGGTAACCCGAGTGCGCGATCGGATCTCAAACACCGACAGAACCATCGACATAGCTCAGTACCATGTGGCTCCATCCTTTTCCACTATTATGAGGCTCCAGTAGTGTTGACACCTTTTTGGAGGCGTCAATTACTCAAGAGAACCAGCGGCGGTGCTCTCTGGTCAGGCGCGGACGGTCCGCGGCTCAGGGCCGGACGGTCCGCGACCTGGCGCGAGGCGGCGGTGCTCTCTAGTCAGGCGCGGACGATCCGCGGCACAGGGTCGGACGGTCCGCGACCTGGTGCAGGAGCTCGGGTTCCCTGCCTGACGGCCGGACGGTCCGCGCCCTAGGGCCGGACGGTCCGCGCGTGCGCAGGGGCGGCGGAAGATCGCCGGCGGCGCCTGGATCTCGCTCCCGGGAGAGACCCCGTCGGGGAGGAGAGATCTTATGAGTTGTCTAGGCTCGGGTAGACCGACCTAGACTCCTCTAATCGACGTAGAGTCGAGGAGAGGCAGAGAATTTGGGGACTGGAAGGCTAAACTAGGGCTAAACTAGAACTACTCCTAAGATAAAATGTGAAATAGAAGTTGTATTGATTCGATTGATAATTACAAATTGGCCGTATACCTCTCTATTTATAGAGGAGGGGGGCTGGACCCTTTACAAACTAATTTCCGAGCTTTTCCCGTGATTTTAGCTAACAACCGTAGCACAAAACTCGGAACCCTAATCTGCTCTGCGCACGCGCGGACCGTCCGGCCCCCAGGCGCGGACTGTCCGGACCGCGGACCGTCTGGCCTCAGGGTCGGACCGTCCGCAAGCCTCAATACGGTGCTCAACATATGCCCCCTGCCTTTTGGTGGAGCTGAGCAAACCAAAAGCAACTAACTCGATGTGATTACATCGGTTCTCTTAGGCATCTTGCCACATACTAGGATGGTACTGTTTGAGGAAACGTCCATTCAAAGCCTTAGGCAAATCCTTGCCTTGTAATGTTTGTAACAAATAGGCGTTGCCAGACATCACCTGTTTTACTTTATAAGGACCCTCCCAGCTTGGCGACCATTTTCTGAACTTCCGGTCTTTATTCCTTAGAGGCAGAATGGTCTTCCACACCAGGTCCCCTACTTGAAATGATTTTGCTTTGACCTTCTTGTTGTAGGCCTTGGCTACCATGATCTTGTCCTTTTCTATTGCTCCCAAAGCTATCATCCTCTTGTCGGTGACCTCATCAATATTATCCATCATTGAATTATAATAATCAGTAGCAGTTAGATCATTTTGTCTGGCGAACCTGACTGCATTCAAACTTATTTCCACAGGCAACACTGCTTCCTGCCCATAGACAAGCTCAAAAGGAGATACTTTAGTAGCCCTAAGTTTAAATATTCTATGAGCCCATAAAGCTTCAGACAAAATCTTATGCCAATGTTTAGGATTATCAGATATCTTCTTTTTTATCAAATTAATCAATGTCCTATTACTAGACTCGGCATGTCCATTGGCCTGAGCATAATATGGAGATGAATTAAGCAGCTTAATTCTGTATAATTCAGCAAATTCACGTACCTCCTTTAACATAAAAGAAGTACCTTGATCTGTAGTTAAGGTCTGGAGAATGCCGAATCTATGAATAATATGCTCAGTTATGAACTCAATTACCTCCTTATGCGTCATGTTCTTTAGAGCAACGGCTTCAGTCCATTTGGTGAAATAGTCAGTGGCAACTAACACAAACCGATGCCCCTTTGATGATGAAGGATGAATTTCTCCAATAAAGTCTAATCCCCATCCTCTGAACGGCCAAGGCTTGATGATAGGATGTAATTCGGCTGCAGGGACCAACTGTAGGTCGCCGAATTTTTGACACACTTGGCAACCCTTGTAGTATTTGAAACAATCAGCTATCATACTAGGCCAATAAAAACCAGACCTTCGCAACAACCACTTCATCTTTGGAGCTGATTGATGAGTACCACAAATTCCTTCATGTACTTCGGCCATGGCTAATATAGCATCATCTGGGCCCAAGCACTTAAGCAGGACATCATTGACCGTTCGGCGGTAAAGTTCATCACTCATCAAAACATACTTGAAAGTTGTTCGCCGAATGTTCTTATCTGTCCTGATATTGGGATTTCGTAAATAATTAAGTATAGGTGTCCTCCAATCACTTGCATCGGCTTCATTGTCAGCCGAATCGATTAAGAGAACATTTCTGGTAACCCCGGACGGTCCGGCGTCATCACGCGGATGGTCCGCGACCTGGGAATTTGGCTCTGCACTGGTTATCAGATTTTCAGTTTTGTGAAATTTTCCTCTCTTTATCCGATAACCTGATGCATCTTGTGCCAAATCGTTAGCTCTATGATTCTCAACTCTAGAAATATGCCGAATATTGAATTCGTCAAAAGAATGAATTATGCTCCAACATTTCTCAAGGTAACTATTTAGAGTACCATCAAAACATTGATATTCTTCTAACACTTGTTGGACAACCAGCTGAGAATCGCCAAATACCTTCACATGTTTTACTCCCATACCATTTAAAAGTTCTAAGCCGAATAGGAGGGCCTCATATTCAGCTTGATTATTAGTGCAACAAGTTTTCAATCGGCTAGAGAAGTCAAAGGAGACATTACTTGGTGAAACAAGCACAATGCCAATTCCTTGCCCTTCATTGCAAACCGATCCATCAAAATATAAAGTCCAAGGAGTAATAGTGAGGTATGACATGTCTAGTTCATGAATATCATTAACCCGATGATCTACAATGAAATCTGCTACGACTTGGCCTTTCATAGATTTCAATGGTTCATAGGCCAAGTCATATTCTATGAGTGCATAAGCCCACTTACCAATCCTACCACTCATAATTGGGTTATGCAACATGTATTTGATCACATCGGCTTGACCAGAAACAGTGCAATGACTAGACAGTAAATAACATCTACATTTGGTGCATGCATAAAACAAGCATAAGCATAACTTTTCAATAAAAGTGTACCTTGTTTCAGCATCCACCAACCTTCGGCTTAGATATGTCACCACATGCTCCCTCCCCTCAGTTTCTTGTGTCAGAACAGCCCCAATAATCTTGTCTTCAGCTGCAATGTATAATCTGAATGGTGCTCCTACTTGTGGTGCTTTTAACACGGGAGCCGAAGACAAGTATTTTTTAATGAGATCAAATGCTTCCTACTGCTCTGCCCCCCCCCAAGTGAATTCGGCATCATTCTTAAGCCGAAGGATAGTGGTGAAGACATCAATCTTCCCGGCTAAGTTAGAAATAAACCTTCGTAAATAATTCACCTTGCCGAGAAACTTCTGCACTTCGACCTTACAAGTCGGAGGTCCCACATTCCGAATAGACTTGATTCGGTCAGGGTCTATTTCTATACCATGTTCATGGATGACAAATCCTAAAAACTTACCAGCCGACACTCCAAAAGCACATTTACGTGGGTTCATTTTCAAACCATACCGACGCATTTTATCAAAGGCTTTGCGCAAATCAGCTATATGAGAACTAAACTCAGCCGATTTGACTACAATATCATCAATGTAGACCTCCATAGTGTTTTCTAACAACTCATGGAAGATCAGATTCATAGCCCTCTGGTAAGTAGCACCAGCATTTTTAAGACCGAATGTCATGACAACCCATTCAAATAAACCAATGAAGCCTGGACATATAAAGGCCGTTTTAGACGCATCCTCTTCGGCCATGAAAATCTGGTTATATCCGGCATTACCATCAAGAAAGCTAATAATTCTATTTCCTGATGCATTATTGATTAATGTGTCGGCTATGGGCATGGGATATTCATCTTTAGGAGTTGCTCTATTTAAATTGCGAAAATCAATGCATACCCTAAGCTTACCTGACTCCTTCTTCTCTACCGGCACAATATTGGAGACCCACTCTGCGTATCTGCAGGGTCTAATAAAATTAGCTTCTAATAGCCGGTGGATTTCGTCCTTGATTCGTGGGAGAAGATCTGGACGAAATGTTCTAGCTTTCTGCTTGAAAGGTCTGAAACCAGACTTAATAGGCAGCCGATGTTCGACGATCTCTCGGCTTAGTCCAGGCATCTCAGTGTAATTCCATGCAAAACAATCTGAATATTCCTTCAATAGACTGATCATTTCATCTCTAGGATCGGTCTCCAGGGTCTTGTTTACAAAAGTCGGCCTTGGAGTTTTATCATCTCCTATGTCAATCTCCTCCAAAGGATCGGTCGATGTAAACCCCTGTCCTAGTTTATCAAGATCTCTGAATTCCTCTATCATGTTCCCCACAGAGGAATTAGATGATCTTTGTGTGACGGCGGACTTTTCGGTCTCGGGGACCGGATCATCCGTAATACTATCCTTTTGCTGTGATATATGTTCGGTCTTAAAGTCTGAACCCTTTTGTGAAAGACCGGACCATCCGGCTTTGAGAGCCGAATTGTCCGTGATCAACGACTCATGAACTTTATGTGTATTCATCATTTAAACTTTATTTAGGATTTAGCCGATTCTCCATCGGCTCTAGCATTACAGGAATGAAACCTTTCTTATCTATACTTATGAACTGATAATCAGAAAAATCTACTCCTGTGAGACATGTAGCAGTCTCATAAGTCCAGAGTACAGGGGCATCGGCCACAGCGATGCAGGCCGATACATCAGCATGTACTTGTTCTACCTCATCGCCTACCCATTGTATTAGCATTTGATGTAATGTAGAAGGTATACATTGATTGGCATGAATCCAATCTCTGCCTAGAATTAAACTGTAATTCCCTTCTACATCAGCGACGAAGAATGCAGCAGCAAGGGTCTTAGTCCCGATGGTTAATTCAACGGACGTGACTCCCCTGGCTTTAATCGAAATATCCCCAACACCGCTGAGGGTCATGTTGGTTTTGACAAGTTCGTCATCTTGTTTACCTAATTTTCTGTATAATGAATAAGGCATTAGATTTACAGCCGCCCCTCCATCTACCAACATCTTAGCAATCGGTATTCCATCAATGTGACCGCGCACGAAGAGCGGCTTTAAATGATTTACCGATTCCTTTGGTTTAGTAAAGGCGGCTTCTTTAGGACCGAAATCAAACTGGGCAACAACAGGTTCATCATCGCCGATAATAGTACAATCGGCAGAAAATGTAATAATATTTACATCCATACCTGGGCGTTCTGGAGAAGCCTCGTAGTCGACCAGGTCTTCTCCCAGCAGGTCGTCCTCTTCCATTGATGTTGTCGTGTCGTTGGAGGCTTCCTGGTGAACGGTGGACGGTCTGCATGCGGGGGCCGGACGGTCCGCGCCTGGTGCAGATTGACTTTCTATTTCTGTGGCCGTTTGTTTTTTCTCAACGGCCTTCGGTCTCCATTTCTTTTGCGGTGGCGGGTATAGTGGATGTGTGTCATTAAATGTCTTTTCCGCCTCCTTCTCCTGGCTCTCTTTTGCTCTTAGGCGCTGTAATTTTCTCTTTTAGGATCGTGTCAATCCTGCTGGGCACTATCGAGGCATGGAGTATTTTGGATTGGCTGTTTTGATGGTAGCCGTATCCTTTTCGGTTGTGTTGGCCGATTCGCCGAAAATCATCGGCCCTTTATTGTCTCCCTGTATGACAACATCTACAGTGCCTATTTTGATGACGTCTTTTTTTGTTGTTCTTTGAGTTGCTACAGTCATATGCCCCCCTGCCGGATTGGTCAGCCTAGGAGGCCGAGTAGTCCGGCAATCTTGTTGGGCATGTGTCTAGTGACCGGATTCAGCAGCGCTCAATCGGTCTTGCACTGGCGGCGCCAACCTATCAAAAACGGATGTTTGGGGTGCCCCCCAGGCGGGGTACTGTGGCATCCCAAATGGATATGGTGGCATGCCCCACATTTGATTTGGGACATATGGTGGAGGTAAGTATGTGTATGGATATGGCATAGATGGATAAGGAGGTGGAGGGGTCCATGTCGGCATGTTAGGTCTCAATTGTACAATAGGACCTTTCATTTCTTCCGATTGGTGAGGTGATCCAATCGGCCTGACCTGACGTTGCTCATGAATGGGTGAGCGGGGTCGCTTCGGTGGCCGGTCACTGGGGCCGGCCTTCTTTTTCACATATTTAGACAACAATTGATCGAAAGTCGGGCCAGGCTTGATCAGCCGACTAGCTGCTTTAAATGTATTTGTTTTCCACGTACCTATCTCTGGTCGTCGTGGTTTGAAGGTACGTGGTCGCTGCGAGTCCTGAGCATGGCCGGACCGTCCGCCAGAGTCCTCCGGACCGTCCGGAGAAGCGTCGGACCGTCCGCGTCGGGACGGCGGATTGTCCGTGATGCGCAGCACGGGTTCCCGCAACTGTCTCCCTGTCTGCGCTTGCCCCCCAGTGCTAGAGGCTGTGATGGTTACCTTCAGGGTCTCCCCTCCATCGGGAGTCTTCTCGGCCACCACTTTCCTGCAAGAAACTTTACAATCCCCATCGGCCTTTTTAGCATTGCTGAGGATTGTTTCCTTGCCTTTGCCTTTATCGGTTGTATTTGGCCGAACCAGGACTTTCTTGCCCTCGAAGTCAATCATGTTCATCGGAAAGGGCTCTGTATCCACCTGCATTTCCTGAAATTTCAATCGTCCTTCGTTAATGGCCGATTGAATCTGTCGCCGAAATACATTACAATCATTAGTGACATGAGAAAATGAGTTATGCCACTTGCAGTACGCACGACGTTTTAGCTCGTCGGCGGATGGAACAGTGTGATTTATTTTAATATTGCCATTTTTAAGTAACTCATCAAATATTTTATCACATTTACCAACATTAAATGTAAACTTTACCTCCTCTTGCCGTTTCTTTTGAACCGGCTGTAAGGAAGCACAAGCCGAAGATTTGGCCTGCTTTGGCCAAACCATTTCAGCAGCGTACACTTCTGCTGATTCGTCATCTGAGCTACTTTGGTCGTATTCTACTATGTGTACGTTGTGACGCATTGTTTTAGCAGTTTCTTTGCTCCGACTTTCGCAAGCCAAAGCTCTCTGGTGTAACTGTGCTAGTGTAAAAAATTGGATGCCTTCTAATCTTTCTTTTAAATAATATCGCAGACCATTAAAGGCTAATCCTACTAGTTGTTTCTCTGCTAAATGAATTTGAAAGCATCGGTTTCTTGTATCTCGGAATCTCCGGATGTAATCATTAACCGATTCATCTTTTGTCTGTCGCAACGACACTAAATCTACCAAATCCAACTCATAGTCACCGAAGAAAAAATGATCATGAAATTTTTGTTCTAGATCCCCCCATGATAAAATGGAATTAGGAGGTAAAGTGGCATACCATGCAAACGCGGTTCCTGTTAGCGATAATGAAAATAAACGTACGCGAAATGCCTCTGTGTCGGCCAATTATCCCAATTGTGCTAAGAACTGGTCTATATGTTCACGTGTGTTTTTCCCTTGATCACCCGAAAATTTTGCGAATTCGGGTATCCTGGTTCCCTGTGGGTATGGGTGGTGATCAAATCGGCTGTCATAAGGTTTCCGATATGATTGCCCCCCAGGGACCATGCTTACTCCGAGCTTATCTCGGAACGCCCCGGCTATTTCTTCCCTTACTATATCAATGGCAGCCGGTGCGAGACCACCGGCTCTCTGGTCAAACATAGGTGGGGTTGGCTGGATATTAGCATGTTGTCTTTCCCCCCATTGGTTTGAGTTACGTGGTGTATTTTCATTTGCCCTATATGGGTCATAGGTTTGATCGTTTCTTTCCGGCCTTCTCGGTGGGGCCGGAAAGTTTTCCTGGGCTCTAGATCTCGAATTAATGGGTTGATGCATTGTATAGTGCGATGGGAAGTGCTGTTGGGACGGATGAGGATTCAGGTAACAATCCTCCTCAAAAAGGTCATGTGCGGGCTGTCCGGACATTGGCCCGGACCGTCCGTGATTATGTGCGGACCGTCCGTCGTTGTACGCGGACGATCCGACTGGGTAGTTTAGATTCTGTGTCGTGTGTGGTGGTTCGGGCGCATATCTAGGTAACTCATTAAAAATAGGTCCGACTGTTGTTGGTCTGGACGGTCCGCGCTCACGTGCGGACGGTCCGGGCATGTGCAGATCGGCTGATTTGCTGCTGATTTGCGGTTGCTCAGGGTATGTGTCCATCGGCATCCCATAAAGGGGTTGTGACTGGTCGTGACAACCTGTAGCCGAGTGTTACGCGTGTTACCTCCTAACTCAACCTCGTGCGAAGGAAAATTTGCGATACTAGATTTATCAAATGCACGTACTAGTCTCTTAAGATCGCTTTGCATACCCCCTATGATGTTCTGCATTTGTTCACGTTGCTCTTCTACATAATTTCTAAGAGATTGTAGCTCGTTGGTATTACTTACATTGGGGATATCTGGCGTGGATTGGAGCGAAGTCGGATCCGTCGCCCGGTGTCGGACGACCTTGTTGTTCCTGTCCACTTTGAAGTTGGCCAAGAATTTTGCTTTCGCCTCCTGGATCATCCGCTCCTTGTGCTCCTCAAACTGGAGCTGCTCGTCAGCCGACAAGGTTTCCCAAGTCGGCTCTATGATGTTGCTTGGAGAAATATCAGAGCTATCCCTTGAACCGGCCATTGAGGGCCGATTTGATGAGCCTAGATGTGTTGTCCCCAGCGGAGTCGCCAAAAAGTATGTTGACACCTTTTTGGAGGCGTCAATTACTCAAGAGAACCAGCGGCGGTGCTCTCTGGTCAGGCGCGGACGGTCCGCGGCCCAGGGCCGGACGGTCCGCGACCTGGCGCGAGGCGGCGGTGCTCTCTGGTCAGGCGCGGATGGTCCGCGGCACAGGGCCGGACGGTCCGCGACCTGGTGCAGGAGCTCGGGTTCCCTGCCTGACGGCCGGACGGTCCGCGCCCTAGGGCCGGACGGTTCGCGCGTGCGCAGGGGCGGCGGAAGATCGCCGGCGGCGCCTGGATCTCGCTCCCGGGAGGGACCCCGTCGGGGAGGAGAGATCCTAGGAGTTGTCTAGGCTCGGGTAGACCGACCTAGACTCCTCTAATCGACGTAGAGTCGAGGAGAGGCGGAGAATTTGGGGACTGGAAGGCTAAACTAGGGCTAAACTAGAACTACTCCTAAGATAAAATGCGAAATAGAAGTTGTATTGATTCGATTGATAATTACAAATCGGCCGTATACCTCTCTATTTATAGAGGAGGGGGGCTGGACCCTTTACAAACTAATTTCCGAGCTTTTCCCGTGATTTTAGCTAACAACCGTAGCACAAAACTCGAAACCCTAATCTGCTCTGCGCACGCGCGGACCGTCCGGCCCCCAGGCGCGGTCTGTCCGGACCGCGGACCATCCGGCCTCAGGACCGGACCGTCCGCAAGCCTCAATACGGTGCTCAACAAGTAGCTCATCTCATCTCCTTTCTAAAATTCCACACCCTATACCATATCATTTATAATATAAAACAACATTTTTGAACAGTCACATACACGATCTTTGACATAACACGAGAGAGCGATGTTTTTCTTGTGGAATAATTGATCTATATCATTAAAAGATTGTAATTATATATATATATATATATATATATATCAATGACTCTATATGTCATTGTTTATGTGAACCCCACATGTAATTAAGATAACAATAATATATATCTAAAGTTATAATCTTTTAATGGTACAGATCCAAAATTCTTATCAGTTTTATGGCATTGTACTTCTTCCTTTTAGTTTTCCTAATAGCACGAGAGAAATATGACACTTTTCTTTTTTGTCCCTATTTTCTTATGGTCCGTTCATTAGATTGATATAGGGTGGAAAAGCACTAAGGCTCATTTCCTATAATATTTTTAAAAAAACTTCACAATATAAATAGTATTGTATACAAATATAACGTGTATCTTGATGGACGCCAACTGTTCAACCTTTTGCCCCATAGACATTCTTGTCGAATGGGATTTTAACTTATGGTCATCCTTCTCCATGGTAATTTTCAAATCCACACTCTAAAAAAAATCTTTCACTTTTGCCACTTACTCCCTCCAGTATACTATTATCCTATTATCTATCGTTTTGGATAAAATTAAATTTATAAAGCTTTGACTACAAATAACAATTTTATTATTTAGTTTTGAAATCTAACAATTATATATATTGATTTGTCTTAAAAAGTGATTTTATAAATGTATAGAGTTTATTTGTATTTTAAAAAAACATTGGTCAAAGCTATATTTTAAAAACTAGCTATATTTTAAAAACTGTGTCGTTGTCCTAAACAAAGTTGATACCGGATGGAGTAAGGGCTAGTTTAACAACTCCGTTTTTCTAACGATTCTCCTTTTACCAACAGAAAATGAACTAATTTCATTAGAAAAATAAAAATCCTCTAAAAATAAAAATGAGGTTGCCAAATTAGACCTAAACAGGTGGTTTGGCTCCCGGCGCCTAAGCTTCGGCGTAAAAATGATTTCAAACCAAACATCTCCATTATTTTTTGTGCCTGCCGGCTATGGCGTGCAACTAAACACGCTAAAAAATTCTTTAACTTTGCATCATTTCTGTGTACATATAACGTTTCAGTTCTATTAAGAATGATGTATATCGAATGATCATATAAATGCTATGATTAAACATCCATTCTATTCAGAAACTGTGATGTGAGGTTCTGTTACTTGTCCTAGTATCAGTATTCGTCAAAGCCAACTGAAATAAACCGAGTCCTCCCTCAAAATTCATGTTAGCTAAAGAAAAACTAGGGTGCGGTCGGAGTACCAAGCAAAGACACCCAGTGGCCTGGAATGGCCACCTCAAAAATCGAATTGATGATCGGGAAAGCTCTGCTTGCACTGTCCACTCATGCCGTCTTCTGTTTTGCTGACGCCGAGGAAAGGTAGGACAGGGTCCTATGGCCCACAAACACGAGGAAGATGCCGAGGAAGCCAAGGTACTTCAGAGTTGTGAAAAGGTCCAACTGCACCAAATTAGAAGTGAACATCAGCGCCAGTTTTCGCAAGTACAGTTTATCACAAGGGACAAGGCAAACCTTGAGCCAGAAGAGAACGTAGAGCAGCAAGACTGCTCCTATTCCAGCATGGAAAAGTGAGGCAAATGCGGCCGGTCCCGGCAAGGACGGGAAGTTCTTCACGTTCACTCCAAGACGCACGAGCTGCAAGAGAAGCCCCCTCAATCAGTTGCACTAGAGCAGGCAGAAACTTTGATTCAAAGCAAACGTAAGAAATGCATGACTATTTTACTCACCCCAATCAAGAATCCGATAAAAGGCAGAAGCGTGAGACCCGTGAATGCGAGCGAGAGTTCCTTGGGTGGCCTCTTCTCTGGGGCACGGAATATATGCAATATCTCTGCCTTCGGCCCAAATTTTGAGAATGGGTCAACAGCTTGTGCAGGAGGACGTGGGGCTTTTTCTGGGGCCTCTGGTAGGTCCAACTCCAAATGGCCAAGAGGTCGTAGAAATGAATTTTCCTGAGCATACAGAGAAAATCAGCAAAGCAAACAAATGGGGACCCTAACATAGAAGCAGGACAAAATTACATTACATGGTTGCATACCATTGCAGCATCACCAACGGCAAGCTCAAGGTCATATCTTCCAGAGAGGTAGTAAAATTTCTCCACCAACCCTAGGAAGTCCTACAAGAAGTCAAAATAGCATATAAGTAACCATGTCACAAAGTCAATGCCTTTAAACACTTCAGAAAATTTCAAGGACTTGGAAGACGAATTTACACCAAACAAATTATGATAGCTACGCACACCGCTCCATCAATATACCATATTGAACAATATATATCTTTACAAAAATGCAACTGGATGATGCTTTAAACCTCAATTTGTCAGTTGCCACCTACATACCCCCACTACTGCTTCCCATAAACATGACTATAGAGTAAAAAACTTGAAAACAGGCTTCATTGCTTAAATACCTTCCAAAGTTGAAAAGCTTAGTTGGTATGTATGTGCAACTTTTCGAGATAGTTAAGTGTCTGGTCTAAACCATTGGTTACATTGAGCATCCAAAGAACTAACAAAGCAAATTCCAATGTGGAGATACTCACGAGAACAATTTTGAATTGCCTTGCAGAGCCAGGTACCACAAATAAGTGTTCAACCTTACTCTCATGCTTCAACTTCAAGAACACCTGAACACATTTGCTAAGTGATGTACGGGGAAACAATAGCCATCATGTAATCAGAATACCAAGTGAGTGGCAACCTGGTGAGGTTTAAATGTGAGCCCAAGCGGAGTAGTTAATTGAAAAGATAAACGCAGCTTCTGTAGGTGGTTTGCAGAAAGAGACACCTTTGTATCTTTCAGAAGATCTAACCTGAAGAAGGAATTTGAAAATGATAAACGCATAAGATAAGTTCTTGTATAAGAAGAATAAAATGCAGAATATATTATACATCAAATTGTTCTTATGACTAAATTAGATCAGATCAGCCATCAAAACACTACAAGGAATGTCATAAATATTTCAGAAATTGCCCGTGCATTCAAGAATAAAATGTGTGCTTTAATGGTCAAGCCAACTCATTTTCAATGAAATAGCATGAACTCAAATAACTTTTATATCCTTACTTTTGGACAGACTCCACGGTCCCAGCATCATTGTCGGATATTCCTATTTCTGCCTTATCAACTTTGACCAGTCCTGTGACAAATACACTTTCAGTGTTCCTCCCTCCAGTAGCATAAACAGTCTCACGCTCTTGTTCCTGAAGTGAAATCTGGAATACAGAAGGTAACCACTGTTAAGGCCCATGTGGCCCATATTAGTTGTGTCTATATTTCTACCAAGTCCTAAGGACTAATTATATTTTTCTCTAATCCAAGGTTAGTAACATGGTACCAAAGCAGGTTAGGATTAGGGTCTAATCCCATTTTTTCATCTGGCCTTTCCTTGGCCCCCATCCCCGTCGTCTGGATTCGCCGTCGTCGCGGCTTCTTCCGACCGGCCGCCGCCGCCCCGCCTTGTCTGAATCTGCCGCCATGTGGCCCACAGATCCGCCGCCGCCGTCGCGGTTTCTTCCGCCCGCATGTCCGTCCAGGCCGTCCGACGCCTTCGCGGCTCAGCTGCCGCCGCCCCGCCCTGTCTGGATCTAGCGCCAGGTGGCCCAGATCCACCGCCGTCGTCCAGCCCGCCAGCCGTCGTCGGTCGCCCCTGCCCACCAGGCGGTCCTGCTCCGCCACTCCTGTCTGGATTTGTCACCCCGCCTGCCAAGAACCCCCGCCAGGCGGTCCTGCTCCGCCTCTCCTGTCCGGATTCGTTGCCCCGCCCGCTAGGAACCCCTGCTCCACCGTCGTATCCGCCGCCTCTGCCCGAATCTGTTGCTGATTCTCCGACAGGCTGGTTCCTGCTAGGATACGTGGTCCAGGACGCCCTCGGCAGGCCTCCTGAACCCTCTGCTGCTGTCCAGAGCAGTGCATGCCTGTCGGACTGCCTCTGCTTCTGTCCAGGCTACCTTCATCCCCGACGGATTTGGTTGTACCTTCATCTACCTTGGGTCAGCGGATCAGGTTTGGGGCAGCATATAAGGTCATCTCTTCAGTTCTTATTGGTCATTCCTTTGCTGCTATCGCTGTTGTGTGATTTCACCAATCCAGCATCATGTCAGTCAATGTTATTGTGGTTAACATCGTTCTTGATGGTCACAGCTATCCAGAATGGGCCTTCTGTGTTCAGACTGCTCTGCGTGGTTATGGATTGCTTTTTCATTTAACCGAGGATCCACCTGCTTTACGTGAGGATCGTAGTAATGATGCTAATATTAAAACTTGGCAGATTAATGATGGCAAAGTGATGGTTGCTATGGTTAATAGCACTAAACCATCCATGATTATGAGTTTGTCCAAGATCACAGTGTATTGGCTGCTACTCAGAAGTCCTATCCACCGAGGAGTTCCTTTTTGGTTCCTTGTGAGCATTGCAAGAAGAATACTCATTGGTCTGAACAATGTTTTGCAAGTTTCCAGAGAAGTTGGATGATTTTCGTGCACGGCGTGCAGCTCATGGTCGTGGTACTGGTTCTGCACCTAGAGGTTCAATTGCTATTGCTTCTACTTCATCAGCTATAGCCTCGTCATCGTCTTGGGCTCTTGACTCTAGGGCCTCCTTTCATGTGACTTCTGATCAGTCCCAGTTAGTTTCTTCTACACCTGTCACAGAAGACGCTTATGTTCAGACTGCTGATGGTACTTTATGTCATATAACCCACAAGGGTTCTCTTTCCACTTCACACTTTATTGTACCTAATATATTCTTTGTACCTGAGTTGTCCATGAATCTTCTCTCAGTCGGACAAATTACATATCACAATTGTTTTGTTGGATTTGATGACTCATCTTGTTTTGTACAGGATCATCACACAGGGGCTGTGATTGGGACTAACCATCATCGTAGGTCTGCTCCTCGCCTCTACATCCTCAACACCATGCGCCTTCCTCCACCCACTACATCATCGTCACATGTGCTCTCAGCAGCTTCGATTACTTCCGCATCTTTTGCCCAATGGCATCACTGTCTTGGCTATTTATGTGGACCTCATATGTCAACTTTAATAAAATCGGGTTGTTTAGGTCGTACATCTTCTGAGTCTAGCTTTCATTGTAAGGACTGTCATATTGGAAAACAAATACAACTTCCTTATTTTACTAGTGATTCTTATTCTGCTAGACCTTTTGATCTTGTTCACTCTAATGTTTGGGTAGCTCCTTTTGTTTCAAAAGGTGGTAACTATGTCATTTTTTTATGATCATTCTCGATATACTTGGATTTATTTTATGAAACGACGTTCTGAATTGCTCTCTATCTATAAGTCTTTTTTGCTCGCATGATTCACACCCAGTTCACTGCTCCAATTAAACTTTTTCGCTCTGATTCTGGTGGTGAATATTTATCCGATACTTTTCGAGAATTCCTAACTTCAGAGGGTACTCTTGCTCAGCTTTCTTGCCCTGGCGCTCATGCTCAAAACGGGGTTGCTAAACGCAAGCATCGTCATGTCATAGAAACTGCTCGCACTCTCTTGATTTCTTCGTTTGTCCCCTCGCATTTTTGGTGTGAAGTAGTATCTACTTTTGTCTATCTCATCAATAGACAATCATCATCAAAACTCTCTGGCAAAACTCATGGTGAAGTTCTTTTTGGAACTCCACGCTATGACCATCTTAGAGATTTTGGATGTATATGCTACATCTAGTTAGCACCTCGTGAACGGACTAAATTGACTGTTCAACCTGTTGAGTGTGTTTTTCTTGGATATAATCCAGAGCATAAAGGTTATCGATGTTATGACCCTTTAGCACGTCGCATTCGTATTTCTCGTGATGTGAGTTTTAATGAAAATCGACCTTTCTTTTATAACTCCCTCACGCATTCATCTTCTTTTTCTAAAGAGTCCACCTCTTTCATGTGCTTTCCTCCCATTCATGTTCCTTCATCTGGGTCCTCATCTTCCACTAAACCGTCAAATCCAACATCCCCACCTGATGTTCTCATTCCCATTACAAATCCTTCTACTTCGGCTCCCACTTCAAACTTCGCATCTAAACCACCAGTTACCAAAACCTATATATGTTGTCCTCGCGCTAGTCCCACGACCGGTCCTGATAACGAACATGTTGTTGATGTTTGTACTAACAATGATGACTCTCCATCTATTTCTGATGATCTACAGATTAATGATGGGTCACTGTGTGCTGATGCATTACCAAATCACCAAGGATATCATCTTCGTGATCGTAGTACAATTGAACCTCCGGATCGCTATGGATTTACTAGTGCTGCTGCAGTAATTGGTGAACCATCTAATTATCATGAAGCTTCTGGTGTTCATGAATGGCGGCTTGCTATGAAATAAGAGTTGGATGCTCTTGTCCTCTTGATCGTACGAGTACTTGGGATCTTGTTCCTTTACCATCACATGCAGCCCCTATAACATGTAAATGGGTCTTTAAGATTAAGACCAAATTTGATGGTTCGGTTACATCCAAGATCTTATATTCTTATTGCTTGCTCGCTCTGGTCTGAGTGATAATCGCACAGCTGCAACACCCATGGATATTCACTTACAACTTTGTCCGGATGATGGTTCACCACTGAAGGATCCATCCAGATATCGTCATATAGTCGGCAGTCTAGTCTATCTCACTATTACTCGACCGGATATTGCACATGTCGTTCATATTCTGAGTCAGTTTGTCTCTGCGTCTACTTCAGTTCATTATGGCCACTTGCTTCGTGTATTGAGATACTTAAGGGGCACAACATCTCGAGGCTTGTTCTATGCTTGTGATAGTCCTCTTCGGCTTCACGCCTACTCAGATGCTACTTGGGCGAGTGATCGCATTGATCGTCAATCTATTACAGGTTATTGTATTTTCCTTGGTTCCTCCCCCATTGCATGGAAATCTAAGAAGCAGGCTGTTGTATCTCGGTCTAGTGCAGAAGCAAAACTTTGTGCCATTGCTACTACTACTGCAGAGATTATATAGCTAAGATGGTTATTAGCTGATCTGGGTGTCTCTTGTGATACTCCTACACCTCTTCTGTGCGACAATACTAGCGCCATACAGATTGCTAATGATCCTGTGAAGCATGAGCTTACAAAGCATATTGGTGTTGATGTTTTCTTTAATCGGTCCATTGTCAACAGAAAACTATTATTCTTCAACATGTGCCCTCAGAATTGCAAATTGCCGATTTCTTCACAAAAGCACAAACAAGAGAACATTGACTCAACTTTATCAAACTGAATGCTTCAGATCCTCCACTTCCACCTTGAGTTTGAAGGGGGTGTTGAGGCCCATGTGGCCCATATTAGTTGTATCTATATATTCTACCAAGTCCTAAGGACTAATTATCTTTTCTCTAATCCAAGGTTAGTAACAACCACCATTATAAAGAAGGGCCAGCTACTAGCCTACTAGCATACAAATAAGAAGTAAAGTGCAAGTACCTCAAAAACTACCGAGTATTTCCCAACATCTATTTCCAATGGAGCAATGTCCAAGTAATGGACATTTTTGTCAAGGTCATATTGAAGCTCCTGGGACCAAAAAAAGGATTAATGTTAGGGAATTGGAGCTGAAACGAATAAAAACAATAACTGTCATGACAAGGAAGTTGCCGAAGGAAGCCACTGATTCAGCTATATACCCTGTTCCCATTGGTGATGACTTTAGAGTCAGTTCCCAACACTTGCACAAGATTCACTTTGAGTAAAGGTGCTGCAGATCCAAACACTGTGGTAACTTCAACCTGAAAAGATCATGCAATGAGTACAGCAAAATTGGGGCTAACTAACACTTTGTTAAACACAAAAAACTCAAAAGCAATCAGTAGCGACTCTGCATCAAGATACTCTGATACTGTACAGTTTTACTTGCTGCATACTAATACTAGCATTGGGTGAATTACTTGGTAATACCAGAGAAGTGTACCGACCAGAAATTAACATCTGATGTCAGTGGACTATATTCCCAGGCCCCGCATGTATTTTCGCACTGAATATTATTACTTTAGCTACAGAATACGTGATAGATAGGCATGTAATAATCACCTTAAGCTGATCTTTCGAAGTCAATGAGAATACTTTGGTAGGAAGTGAGAGTATCAAAGGAACGAAGACCCTGCAAAATGCAGAAAATAGATAAGCAAAAAAACTTACAGCAGGACCCAAAAAGTGACATGCTGATTCACCAATATGCGATAGGAAATTATCTATCCGATCAAAAAAGAAGCAGAACAAATATTCATATTTTTTTCTCGAAAAGTGCAGGAGAACTGCGCCCCATTATATTAAGAAAGAAAGGATGGGAAAGGCCCAAGAGGACCCCAATACAAAGCACTCCTTACGGAGGCCAAAAACACGCATACATAAAATGATCCATAACACACTGTTAAAACAACTACAATCCTCCAATAGCAGTAGTCGAGCCAAGAACAATAAAGAAGACTTGCCTATTGTCCTCCAGGACTGACAAAGAGTCAATCTGATTAAAGCAATCCTTTGAGCTACCTGGGAGCCCAATACCAAGGAAGAATTTTGCCAAGCCAAGTATCTTGTCACCAGGGATCTGTACATTTGAGTATAGTTACATAAGAAAGGTTCTTGCACACAAATTTAGTGAAAAATAAGTGCCAGAGGTACAAAAAACTCACATTCAATTTTCCAGAAGCAACAGCTGCAAAAGAGGTGACACCACGTACCACCGAAGCAGAAGTCATTATAGGACCCTTGTATTCGGTAGCATCAACATGCTTTTCATCAAAGTAGAAGGTCCCATCATCTGTGTTCAGATAGCATAATAACTAAGTACACCAAGTAATGAAGTAACCATATCACATTCAGCTGAACATGACTTCACTAGTCCACCTCCCCACCCCACCCAAAAAGGAAAGACAAAAAAATCCTTCCAATCACATAAATCTGTAGTTCAATCTTCCCATATAATTTTGCAACATAGCCAAAGTATCAACAACATAGGCAAAGTATCAGCACCAGAATTGGGTGGTGAGGAGTAGGAGGATCCTATGTTTCTATGAAGTGGCAAGCTTAAAATTCACAAAAGGTAGACAATCCCACACAATTTATGTGCATTTTCTGAAGCTCTTCTACTGTAAGTTTTCATCATGAAGTATAAGGAAAGCTAGACAACTTACCGTAACTCTTGATGGTGTCAAACAGCTTAACGATGTCATTTCTAACCACTACCATCTGAAGGAATTAAAACCAAGACCATCAATCAGCAAAACTTACTGATGGATATCAGCATAAAACAATGAAAAGTAGCAGCTATATACATATATACAATCAAGAACCTTCACTAGTTCACTCACAGATTCTTAGAAGCAAAAGGAAAACAAAGCACCCAACACAAGCATGCACCTAAATATCAAGGCATCATCAAAAATGCAAAATCACATTGTACGCAAAGAATGAATGGGTGCGCCTCTTTTAACAGGGTCATAAATCATGTCAGATTATCATATACAGGATATTGCAATAAATGGGGTGCAATAAGTATTTGGGATAAATGGGTATCAGCAACAGAATGTGCAACCTCTACGTTAATAACCAGCAAAGAGCAAATACACACCATGGATGGATCAACCTCTGCATCTGCCAGTGAAACAACGCCCGCCAATGCTTCTAGTGCGATACCTGCGGTAGTACTTATTAATCATCAGTGGCATGTATTATTTGTGGTTGAATTCTCCTGGAGCTGGAACAAGCTACAGAAAGAGATGGACTAACTAGGAATATAGCGCAAGCAAGATATCAATGCTTTTTACTTATATAACATATTTTTCCTTATTTGCTGGTGGCTCATGTTGGGTTGCATCTCTAGCCTATCATGACTTTTTGCATCTAGGCTTTTTTGTTGTGTCATATTACCAGTCTACAAGTAATAATCTATTTATTCCAACAGAGGTCATCATTCACCAAGAACACTTACCAGCAGCAAATGTGCTAGATTCAGCGCTGTTAGTGTCATAACGCCATCTCCCGTCACTTTGGCTAAGTGCCTACAGTAACAATGACAAATATATAAGACAACACTGAATTGATGAGGAAAACACACATTGCAAAAACTAGATATGGAAAAATCGACTGCTGTATCAAATTGTGATCACCTTAATGGCATGAAATGTACTTTCTGCATCAGACAGAACAACATTATGGCCTTGTTCCTGCAAGAAGAAAGATAAAAATATCAATTACCACATAAAATTCAAGTAAACAGGAGTAGTCATGAGTAACAGAGAAGTATCAAAGTAAAATGCATTGGAGGGTCATGGAGTGACCTTGATGCTAAGCAAACCTCCCACAGAATAGTAGAATTCCAACAGGGAATTGGTATCCTTAATCACTGCCTTGAGTCTCGCCACAACACCCTGCCAAAACAGAACAATACCAAAACCCCATCAAACATCACAATACAGGTAGCAACATCGAGATCTCTAAAACCAACACGCACATCATACACGCCGGCATCAACGCCACATCCCAGCGCGCCACTGATCCGAACTGCGTGGAACAGATCTTTCGCGGTGGAATCGGTGGAAGCCAGGTTCTCCGCGGCAAAATTGCACGCCTTCCCATATAAACTCTTATAGTTCTCCAGCCCGAGTATCTGGAACGTCCTCACTGCCTCATACGTACTCTCCAAACTGCACAGTACACGCAGATCAAAACCACCAGGTAAGCACACATAAGCATGAATTTCAATCAGACAGATCGATGTGCGCCCAGCTGGGATGTCTACTGTGTCTGCGAGACGGGGTGGCCGAGATCGGGAAGACGTAAGGCGCTCGGGAGTTGGTAGTGCACTTACTCGCCGAAGGATCCGTCGGCGGAGGGGGCGAAGAGCTCCTCGGCAGCGGATCTGTGCGCATCGGAGACTGGGCGAACGGCGGAGCAAATGGGGGCAAAGGCTACGGCGAGGAGGAGGAGGAGGGCCGCCGGTGCCGGACGCCTCCCGGCCATGGCGATGGCAGTTGCCGTGGCCAATAGGATGTGAGGATTGAGGAGACTGGGCGTGTGAGAGTGGGAGTGGCCAGATCTGGAGGTTGAAATTGTGGAGCAATAATCGAAATCTGTTTGAAAAAAGAGGAAACCAACACTCTAGTTAACCGAAAACTTTGGTTTGATTTTTGGTTTAACCGAACAAATTGATCTTACAGAACACAACACAACATTTTGTAAAATCGGAACATTAACACCAGTTTACATAGAACATTGCAGTTTACAATAACACTAGAACAATAATATAAAAAAATATTTCAATCTCTACTACTTATTAAGGTCGTAAGATTAGTCTGTCATTCCGTGTTTTGGCACCATTCTCAGTCTTGTTATTCTCATTCCTTGTTATGCACAGCACATTCTCATATTCTGTTACCGAAAGTCGCCTAGAGGGGGGTGAATAGGCGGAATCTAAAAATTATAAACTTAAACACACACTACAAGCCGGGGTTAGTGTTAGATTTAAAATCGAGTCCAAAAGAGGGTGAAAACAAATCACAAGCGAATGAAGAGAGTGACACAGTGATTTGTTTTACCGAGGTTCGGTTCTTGCAAACCTACTTCTCGTTGAGGTGGTCACAAAGACCGGTGTCTCTTTCAACCCTTTCCCTCTCTCAAACGGTCACCTAGACCGAGTTAGCTTTTCTGCTCAATCAATTTGATCTCTTGTTGTCTCTTGGTGTCTATTGCGTTGATTACACTTAGTCCCCACAAGGACCACCATAACTTGGTGTCTCTTGCGTTGATTACAAAGGTGTTGAGAACAAGAATGAGGAAGAAGAAAGGCGATCCAAGGGACAAGAACTCAAATGAACACAAATATTTCTCTCACTAGTCACTAATTGTTTGGAGTGATTTTTGGACTTGAGAGAGGATTTGATCTCTTGTTTGTGTCTTGGAGTGAAGTCTAGAGCTCTTCTATTGAATGCAATAGCTGAAAACTTGGATGCCTTTAATGTGTGGTGGTTGGGGGTATTTATAGCCCCACCCACCAAAATGGTCGTTGGGGAGGCTGTCTGTCGACGGGCGCATCGGACAGTTGTGGGGGACAGATATCCCCGGGTCCACTGGAAGGATAAAAGACCTCACAAAAGGCCCAGGAGCCCAATAAATCATAAGGTCATCCTTTCGTGGGCCTGGGGAAGAACGACCAGCGAAGCAGATCGATGCAAGGCCGGATCAGCGCGAGTCTGGATGGCTCCAATAACATTGAGCAAGCAACCACAACAGAGACCCGACTATCCTGCGCTGGAGCCCCGTACGATGGAACCAGGCGAGGATAAGTCGGCCGAGTTATAATAAGATAGACGCAATCAGTTCACTATCTTTTAGGTGCGCGTCGTTATCATATCTGCATGTATTGCCCCACGGTCGAATATATAAGGCCCAGGGGTACCCCTTCAGAACGATCGATCTCATTACTTAGCCACCAACTCCAGCTCTCTACGTTCCCAATACTAGAGAACCTCCTTGTAACCTACCACATAACGCATACCCACCAGGACGTAGGGTGTTACGCATCTCAAAGCGGCCCAAACATGTAAACATTGTCCCTCGCTCCTCGTGCATCTGGCACGAACCATTTAGCTACAGTCGGCGACACCGTCCTACTCCTAAAAACACCTTGAGAGGCAACTCCGGGTGTGCGGTCGGACCCAAAACACCGACAGCTGGCGCGCTAGGTAGGGGATGTGTCGCCGATCTAAGTTAGCTCAATGGCCGTCACCTTCCACCGCAAGATCACCCTCCGCCCCGGATCTGTGTTCTGCTTTGGAACAATCTCATCCGTGGCAGACGAAGAAGGAACTCTACATCGCATCGCAGATCCGCCAAAGAAGAAGTCTCCTCCAACAAACTCCGAGAATGTTGGGGTAAGGAAGGAAAAAGCGCAACCTCCGGCGCTCCGAAAAGAGATCACCTTCAGCAAGCCAGGGACCGAGGACCCGCTGACCCGGAGAACCCCGCTGTCTACTTCCCCGACGAAAGAATGGACACGAATCGTAAGGAAGAAAGAAACAAACGAAACCGGGAGGAAGCAAGTTGTTCTTTCCGTGCCTCTGCCCTCGAAGGAGAACGGAAAAAGACCGCCAAGACAGCCACTCCATTCTACCCCGACGTTCTTTTCATCGTAAGGGTGGAGTCGCCCCCCATCTCCGACGACGAACCAATCGCGCCCGGAGAAGAACCACCTCAGCGGGAATCCCGTCGACGGAGAAACCGGCGCCGAAATGTCCGGCGGCATCACGAGGCCGGAGAGCGGAATCTGGAGCAGCCTGTCTCGCGAGATGAGGCCTCAGAGATAGGAGAAACTCCGGAGGAACGCGTCTTCAGAGAACGAAGGAACTCCCGACGGCGCGATCGCCGGCGAGCTCAAGAACAAGCCGAGCAGGAGGCAAGGCAACGTCGGGAAAATCCACTCTTCGGGCGCAACCTAAATCCCGACTTCGCCCGAGCCATGAACACGCCGAGTGAAGTCGGAGGGGTACTAGCTCGGATAGCTGATGGACTCCCTCGAACTCCCGACGCCGAAGGCTATCGACGACTATTCACTCAAGCAGCCAACCATCTTCTACCTCTCGGTCACCCGCCGAACGACCTACGACACGCCATCAACAGCCGCCGATACGCGCGAAGCTCCATCAATGCTTCACGCGAACGACGACATGAGAACGAGATCCGCCACCGGGAGGAGTACGACAGGGATCACGGCGTCCCAGCTCGGAGTCATGCCGCCAGAACTGAGTCAGCAACGGCCTCGACTGGCGGTACTACCCGGGGACGGTCGAGGAACCACGACAACTACTCCCCTCCCTGGGACAGACATCATCCCCGCCGACAAGAAGACACGTGTGGAGTGTCTGCCCTTACTCCGCGCCTTAGGGCCATTCAATGGCCCCCTAACTTCAAGGTATCGAATGTCGACAAATATGAACCTAAACAGGATCCAGGAGGCTGGCTGGCCGTCTACACCACCGCTGCTCAAGCTGCCAGAGCGTCCGAGGACGTGATGACCGCATACTTACCCATCGTCCTCGGACAAGACGCGCTACAATGGCTGCGACACCTACCCCGACACTGCATCGACGACTGGAGCGACTTCAGTCGACGCTTCACCGCCAACTTTCAGTCCCTTTCCGACAAACCAGCGCAACCATGGGACCTCAAATCCATCAAGCGTCGGGGGGACGAAACTCTCCGGTCGTACCTCAAAAGGTTCCAGACCATGAGAAATCGTATCCCCGAGGTCACGGAGGCGGCCGTGATCGAAGACTTCTACAGAGGGTCCAATGACTCGGCCTTCGTCCAAGCCATATTACAGAAGGCGTCGACTACCTCCGAGCAGCTATTCCGGGAAGCCGATCTCTACATCACCGCCGACGAGCGAGCTCAGGACCTCATCGGGGGAACGAAACCTGCACCGACGGCGCCACGACGCGACACGAACCAGCAACCCGACAAACGCTGGGAGAAGAGGCCTCGCGAAGAGGTGCATGCCGCCGGACCACCTGCCTCTCGCGCCTGAGGAGGACCTCGCGGAGGCGAACGTACACTGGACGACATCCTCGACGCTTAGTGCCCATACCACAAGGACATGCGCCACACCCTTCGGAACTGCATAGACTTCAAGCACTCCGTCGGGCACAGCCGACCCTTCCAACCTCTACCTCCTCCTCCGCCGCGGGAAGGACTAGGGGAACCGCGACAACCCCAGCAGCAGGAGGAGGGAAGAGGCGGAGCCTTCCCGCGCATTGACGGGGAAGTCAACGTCATCTTCGGCGGACACGGATCACAGGAGAGCAGAAGACAACAAAAGCTCAACGATCGCCAAATATTGGTGGCGACCACCGGTCCTCCCGCTCCGTACTGATGGTCGGAGCACCCGATCACCTTCACTCGGGCCGATCAATGGCTCAACTTCGACCACTCAGGCAAATACCCGCTCCTCCACTACAAGAAACTGATAAAAGTTCGTGGGTTTTGTTAAGAACGTGGGTACCGACGTTCTTACATTAGGTAAGTTCATGGTTTTTTTTAAAAACGTGGGTACCCACGTTCTGAAATTAAGTTCGTAGGCCCTAGCAAAAACCGTCAAACTTAACCTATTAGAAACGTGGGTACCCACGTTCTTAATTTAAGTTCGTGGGCCACGTCGATACCGTCGAACTTAACCCAAACTAAATCCCTAGCGCGGGTCGCTTCTCTCTTCTATCCTGCCTACGCGCGAGCCGCCGGTCCCCGCTCCTCCCTCGCGGTCCCCGCTCCTCCCCCGCGCGCCGCCTAACCCGCTCCAGGTGCTCCCCTTCGCTCATGCTTCCTCCCCCACCTCTCTCTTTTGTCTCCTCCGCCGAGCCCGCCACCAACCCCGACTCGCGGCGCTCGACCTCCACATCCTGTTGGCCGCCGCAGATGCGTCCTCCACTTTCCGACCCGACCACAGCCTCACGTCCCTTGTCGCCGCCCGCCTCGCGGCTTCCCGCCGCCTCCCTTCGCTCCAGCGCCTCCTGGAGCTCGTCCTCACCCGCCCCTGCCCCTATCGGGATGGCCACATCTAGGCTCCTCAGGGACCGCTGGACCCTCTGGTGTTGCCGCTCAAGGCTTCTATGGCCCAGCAGTAGCCGCAGCCAGAGAGGGAGACAGCTGAGCCCCTCAACCTCTCCGTGGCTCCTCAAGGTCAGCAGTAGTCGTAGCTGGACCCTCTAGTTTCTGCGCTTTGAAGTACCATATACCATGAAAGAAACAAGTAACATTTGAGTACTACTGCTGTACTGCAGAAAGATATTCTACAGAATTTTCTCTCACGATCTTTTTTGTCATTGCAACTTTAGGGCTGTGATAGTGTGATAGCTATTGACTAGATATGCAGGTTATTTGTACTCTGCTATATCGAAGGCTTACAAAAATAACTGTAGTGTGATCTACTGGTAATTCTTACCCTTTGTAGTGAAAAATGTTAGTAGAGTAAGAACGTGAATGGTTTAAGGGAGTAACCGAACAAAATTGTCCGGTATTGAAGTCAGGAACTGCATGCATTCTGGTATGAAGACTGAATGTTTCAGTAGTGACTCCATCAGTAATTTGTTTTCTTTTAAATGGCAGTCAAATCAGAAGTTACAAGGTTTAAGGGAAGAATTGAATGCGATTGTCCCATACTTGGAGGAGATGAGAAAGAAGAAAGTTGAAAGATGGGACCAATTTGTTGATGTCATAGAGCAAATTAAGAAGGTTGCATCTGAAATCAGGCCTGCAGATTTTGTACCCTTTAGAATTTCTGTGGATCAGTCTAATCTGTCTTTAAGAAAGCTGGAGGAGCTAACGAAAGAGCTGCAATCCCTTCAGAAGGAGAAGGTCAGCATCGCTTGTTCAAATCCTCTTTATCTGTCTAATGAATATTACTCCCCATGTCTATTATTTTCCTTCAATCTCTACTACTCTTCTCTACTACTCTATAAGACCTAAGGAGGGCGTCCCTCCGCCTCCTCGTGGGCTTGCTCCCAGTCCCACGTTACCTTGGAGATGTTTTCGTCGACGCACTCACTAACCTCCGCCTCGCGCTCGCACTGCCTGTACTTTTCCCGTTGATTCTGTACTTGATCAGACTCGTCAGTGCTTGCAAATGATACTGATTGTTCTGCTCAGCTTTGCCCCAAAAGCTTCTGCAGCATCCTAGGGCTTTGATATGGGTGGATTTCTCCATTGACGAACACAAGGACATTCTTGTCCATCGCAATGTGAACTCTAAGCGTCCACCAAATTGTTCCCACCAATTTTCAAACATCTGGTATTTAATTTGGATTGCAAGTAAAATTGTATTGCTTATATGCTGGTGAGGGAAGCACATTTTTTTTGCTAAAAAAGCAACTTGTAAGTATTTTTGTGGTCCCAAGTTCGTCAAAATTTTAGATCCGTGACCATGCTTGATTACTGAAACAAGAATTACAGAGCTCAAGCACTTGCAGCATGTTTGGTTGGAGTAATGAATTAGTACGTCCACCATTTTTTCATTCATTTCCCTTTTTTCTTTTATGGAATGAAATAGATTGATACATAGTTACCTCAGTCCTCATGAGAAAATAACTAATAATGCCAGTATTAGTACAAGGATGACATGATGATTCCAAAAAATTTGAAGGAATGAGTTCACGATGTATCACCCCATGAAACGATCTATTTACATGTATGTTCTTGTGCTTTCTCATGCATTGTGTAATTATATATTTTCCCTGTTTGTTAATGTCTTCATAGATCCGGTAGCATAGAACTTGTATTGTGCTAGATAGACAGCAAGGCAACTCGGCAAAGCAAACTAGGAGCAGTATATTTTCTCCACTACCGTCCCGGCCCTCCCTGGCCTTGCCATTATCTATCTACCCTTGTCTATGTCTACAACAAAAAAGTGAGCATATTATTTATTTTCTCCATTGTTCGCCTGGAGATGATAATGATCTTATGTGAATCGTCTTTATCTTTTTTAGGTCCACTTATATGATATTACATTGCAAATAAGACCCGCCATCTCTGTTGATTTTGGTGAGTCACTAATCAAGGCAGCTGTTGCTGATCCAAATGGGCATGATGTCTATGTTGGCACAGGAATAGGGGACCTTTGCTTCCTTCGACATGAGAATAGGTAATATGCTGGCATGCTGCTATATGCTATCCTCTTCTTCAATACAGAATTGAAAACTTGATCATATGACACGTTCTTAGGATGTTATGTTTAGTTTCTACTTTTTGTAGTGTTGGATTGTTTCAACTGGCAATGCACCTTCTGTTCCACTGTTGCTACTTAAGTTTTTTCTCCTATTACCCTCCAATCTGCAGCTAAGGTGATATTACAACTAAAAAAATGCTGACCTTACATGTGTACTCATAGGAATATACATTTTGGGTAGACTGAAACATGGGCTATAATTTGTGTAAAACTATTATTTAGATGGACCCTAAACCCTTACATGAGTGGTGAGTTCAAACGACTTCGGATGTAGCTTTGAACAAGCTGCCAATAAACCACTTCTAAAGACTATATTATGTAGCCGTGCACACCCACTCGCCGTCGCTCTGCATCACCGGAGGTCCTCGCGAGCGATCCATCACGGATTTTGCCGTCACCATTTTACTCACGTCGTCCATCGCTAGGACCCTGAGCCATTGAAGGCTCATCAATTTGTGTTTCGTGGCATCTGATGCAGCAAATCAAACCAAGTTGAAGTTATGCAAGATTGTATGTAGCACATAATTTCTACTAGGATAACTGAAATTTAAATGGAAAAATTAATTCAATCCGTTGAGAACCAAAGGTAGTCTATAATACCTTCCGTTGTTTTTAATATTCATGTACTGTCAGGGTGTGTTCTTATCTGATAAAAAGAGGAGTAATGGTTGCTTGAAGATGGGCTGTCAGGGTGTGTTCTTATCTGATTTTTTCAGACCAATGTAACTCTGACAGTAGAATGTGGTTCACTTTGGAGCCCTACTGTTACTGATCCATAGTGTTTTGGGCCAAAGTGTTTATACTAAATTGGTAGACCATAGAAAGGAGAGAAAGGTTGTTGTGGAGTAATTGTGAGGCCTGGTACTATGCAAAATAGTGAGTAAAATGTTCTTAAACTAGCTCTGCCAGGCTGTAGTGAGTGGTGTCAGTTTCAACTAATTGAATTTGGGTTCAGTGTGATGTGCTCCACTTTTGGGCACCATAACTTTGAATATATGCATTTTTGGCCTGGGAATTCTATAGCAACGTGAAAGAGCTATGCTTGGTGAACCACTTTGATGTAGTGAGGTAGGTCTGTCCTTATGTAGAAATGGGAGAAAATGGGATGTGAATTTGGTCCTGTAGTCGAACTGAAGAAGTTCAGAGCAGTCCAAAACATCTGAAAATATCTCAGTCCACTAAATTTGTGTCCATTAAAATGTATTGCAGACCTGAAAGAGCATACGAGACGTGCTCATTGCAGACCTTAAAGAGCATAGGAGACAGAACTGGAAGAGCATAGGAGACGTGCTCATTTGATTGGCAAGGAAGGCTATGCAGCTGAATTTAGCGATGAGGCTATTGAGGCAGGTAAAGATCATATCCTGGAATGTAAACTTGTGTCCATTAAAATGTATTGCAGACCTGAAGATAATGGGAACATGAGAATGATCTTATCTACCTTCGCTTCCTACAGGAGCTGTTGATCCTACGCTGGTGCTGGAACAAATTGAGGCTCACATTGCCACAGTGAAAGAGGAAGCTTTTAGCAGGAAGGATATTGTCGAGAAGGTTGAAAGATGGTTGAATGCATGTGAGGAGGATGCTTGGCTGGAAGATTACAACAAAGTAGCAATGCTGGTCAACTTTATATGCAAATCTCTGTTCTGTTTTTGTTTACTGGATATTAAAAGTTCCCTAAACATGACATCTATAGGATGACAATCGTTATAATGCCGGGAGGGGGGCCCACTTGACACTCAAAAGGGCTAAGAAAGCTCGTATTTTGGTTAACAAGATCCTAGGTAATATTTGCCTGTCAGATTTCTATTAGAGCTATCACATATTTTATGTGTTCTGCTCATAGAATGTTACTCATCATAGTTCGAACCAATTTACCATTGCCATGCCTGAAATATGACTGGTAGATGTTTTAACCACAAAAATTGTAGCCTGGGAGGCAGAAAGAGGAAAGGAATTCACATATGACGGTGTAAGTTTTCTTATTCCTGTACTTTTTTTCTTGGATGTTTAATTCCTTTCAGAATCAAGTACAGTCAGGAAGTAGTTCTTTAGGATCTTCTGGAATGCTATACGAAGGAAGCTCGGGTGACAATGCTCCATTTGATATTAATGACTTTCCTCAGTTAACTGGACGACCTAATTCTGCTGGAGGTGGTCAAGGACAATATGGTAATACTGCAATGCTACCAAATATTCCGATGATATCTAGACTATATATAACTTCTGACTACTCTTATTTGAAGGATCACTGAGAAAGCATGGAGTAAGCGTCAATGCCATTGTACAACAAAACCAGGAATTCAGCATTCAGAATGAAGATTTTCCAGCTTTACCAGGTAATAAAGGTGTGTGCTCACCAATCACCATTGCTAGTCTCATTATGCATGTAATAGAGAAAAAAGAACTTACCCTTGTTTGACATGATATGAACGGCCACCTGTTCCTGTTACCAGCCACTCGTTCCTGTTACTGGTCCAGTTATTTTTTTAGCTTTGTGCACTTACATTTCATCTGTTATTATTTATATTTTTAGTTTGGATAATTGCATTCAGGCATTCACAATATATGCTATAATTCAACACTACAGGATAATATACCCAATAAAGCCAGCACAATGATGTATGTTCAACTTGTTCTTTTGCAACTGATCTCTTTCCAGCATGTCCAGGCCTTAATTTTCTGAAATATGTTCCTTTTTTCGTCAAACCTATGTAGCTTGTTTCATGGGAAGAAGGTGGTTACAAGATTTCTGATTATCCGATGCCGAGAGGAGAGGTAGTGGTTGGCGGACAAAGTACAACAAAAGGCTATAGGACTAAGTACAACAAATGGCTATAGGACTAACTGTATTGTATGTGATATTCTGTGTGGCATGTGATATTATGTGTGTCTAATTTTTCATTTCTGTATTTTTTATTTTTTTGTACTGTGTGAATTTCATACTTTCCTATATCTTTGTGTACATGCATGTGATTTAATGCCAGTTGTGTATTTATGAGAATTTTGGTTTATTTTGTAGGATTCCGGCTCCCATCAAGTGACTCCTCCCCCTCACGTTGACTTTGCGGACAGATGTCTCAATTCTAGTGGTGGAGCTACGAACAACAATCCGATGTCCTGATCGAGAGCGACGGAGCTAATGTTTGAACTTGTGTGTTTGAACTTGTGAACTATGGATGTGAACTTGTGTGAATTTGTGAACTTATGTATTTGGACTTATGTGAATTTGCGAACTTATATATTTGGACTTGTGTGAATTTGTGATATGAACATATATCAATGTGTTTGAAATCTGTATTGTATGTGATATTGTGTTGCATGTGATATTTTGTGTGTCTATTTTTTCATTTTTGTATTTTTTATTTTTTTTGGAAAAGGGTTAAGAACGTGGGTACCGTCGAACTTATTGTGCAGTCCGCGCAGACCCACGCAGGGTTAAGAACGTGGGTACCCACGTTCTTAATGTTAAGAACGTGGGTACCGTCGAACTTATTGTGCGGTCCGCGCAGACCCACGCAGGGTTAAGAACGTGGGTACCCACATTCTTAATGTTAAGAACGTGGGTACCGTCGAACTTATTGTGCAGTCCGCGCAGACGTCCGCAGGACACATAAGTTCGACGGCCACGTGGCCCCGTCGAACTTAAGGTTAAGAACGTGGGTGCCGTCGAACTTACGGGAAAAAATTCGACAGCCCCGTCGAACTTAAAAACGCACGTTCTTAACATTAAGTTCGACGGTACTCACGTTCTTAACATTAAGTTCGACGGTACTCACGTTCTTAACCTTAAGTTCGACGGGGCCGTCGAACTTACTTCTCTAAGTTCGTCCAAAAATCGCCGTCGGCTATATTCGTCGGTAAACCCACGTTCTTACGGTAAGTTCGACGGCTTATTACATTAAGTTCGACGGTTTTTCACCCACGTTCTTTAACCAGATTCTTGTAGTGCTCGTCGATCCGGTGATCCGAGAGAACAGGGTGAAGAAGGTATTAGTTGACGGGGGGAGCAGCATCAACGTCACCTTCCCCCGGACACTCCAAGGCTTGGGGGTTCACCTCAAAGAGCTCCACGAGTCAGACACTCCTTTCTTCGGCATCGTGCCTACTGAAGGGGAATACCCGCTGGGCCACATCTACATGCCCGTCACCTTCGAAACTCCGGAGAACTACAGAACCGAGTTCCTGAGGTTCGAAGTGGCGAACTTCGACTGCGGGTACAACGCCATCATCGGGAGGCCGGGATTGGCGAAATTCATGGCCATTCCGCACTACACGTACATGATACTGAAGATGCCGGGACCGCAAGGAATCATAACTGTGCGCGCTGACTTCCAAGGCAGGTAGAGTGTTTCCGTGTGGCCATCCAGGCTGCCCTCACCACCAAGCCGTCGGCAACCTCTTCAGCGCGGGCAAACTCTAAGCCTGAGGAAGACCTTGCAGTACCTGCAAATGAAGCTCAAGCCGTGACCTCTATGCGGCCGACTGAAGAAACCAAAAGGATCAACCTAGGGTTCGCTGATGAACGCAAGACTGCCATCATCAGCTCCAGCCTGGATGACAAATAGGAAGGCACGCTCGTCCAGTTTCTGCAAGATAACCGAGATGTATTCGCATGGCAACCTGCGGATATGCCGGGAGTCCCGAGAGAACTGGCCGAGCACAAACTGAATGTCTATCCCCAGGCGAGGCCGATTCGGCAAAAACTATGTCACTTCACGCCCGACAAGAGAGAGGCCATTCGCGCTGAGCTGGCTCGCTTGGTCGCGACTGGGTTTATCAGAGAGGTATTACATCCCGAGTGGTTAGCCAACCCAGTTCTTGTACTCAAAAAGAATAAAGTGGATTGGCGCATGTGCGTCAACTACACGGATCTCAACAAACACTGTCCAAAGGATCCCTTCGGGCTTCCTAGGATAGATCAGGTGGTAGATTCCACCGCTAGATGTTCTGTGCTATCTTTCCTGGATTGCTACTCTGGATATCATCAAATTAGCCTGGCAAAAGAAGACGAGGAAAAAACAGCGTTCATCACTCCGTTTGGTGCTTTCTGCTATACCTCCATGCCGTTCGGCCTCAAAAACGCTGGAGCGACTTATCAGAGAGCCATTCAAACATGCTTAGCCGATCACTGGGGCAAGCATGTGGAAGCCTATGTAGATGATGTGGTAATCAAAATGGAGAACTCGGAAAATTTCATCAAGGATTTACAACTGGTTTTCAACAGTCTGCGGCGATATCGATGGAAGCTTAATCCCGAAAAATGTGTCTTTGGGGTGCCAGCGGGAAAGCTACTCGGATATTGTTAGTCACCGGGGAATTGAGGCTAACCCGGATAAGATTGAGGCTATCATGAAAATGGAGGCACCGCGATCGCAAAAGAAGGTTCAGAGACTCACCGGATGTATGGCAGCCCTGAGCAGATTCATATCCAGGTTGGGAGAAAAAGGCTTGCCGTTTTACCAGCTACTCAAAAAGGTGGATAAGTTTCAGTGGACTTCAGAAGCACAGGAAGCCCTAGATGCACTGAAAAAATTCTTGACAACACCACCAGTGCTGAAGCCGCCACGGCGAGCCACGCCGACTCAACCAGCTGAAGATTTGCTGCTATATATCTCTTGCACGACTCACGTGGTAAGCACCGCGTTGGTAGTCGAGCAAACAGAAGAAGGGCATGCCTACCCAGTGCAACATCCTGTTTATTTCATCAGTGAAGTTTTGGGCCCCTCAAAGAAAAAGTATCCTCAAGTTCAGAAGCTATTATATGCAGTACTTCTAACTGCCCGCAAGCTACGTCACTACTTTGACGACCACAAAGTCATAGTAGTCACTGGTTTTCCAATAGGGGATATTCTTCGCAACAAGGAGGCCATCGGCCGAATAGCCAAGTGGGCCTGTGAACTGGGATCTCATGACATCGAATTTCGACCTCGCACTGCCATCAAAACTCAAGTGTTGGTTGATTTCGTATCAGAGTGGACCGAACAACAAGTACCAGACAACCCAGAAACAGCGGAAGTATGGCAAATGTATTTCGATGACTCGTTGAAACTACAGGGAGCAGGCGCAGGAATTCTCTTTACCACACCTAGAGGCGAGCACCTCAAATATGCCCTCTAGTTGCTATTTCCAGCCTCCAACAATGCAGCCGAATATGAAGCTCTGATTCATGGACTGAACATTGCTATATCACTGGGCGTCAAGAGACTGATGGTATACGGAGACTCCTTGGTAGTCATAAGCCAGATAAACAAAGAGTGGGACTGTTCGAGCGATTCAATGGGAAAGTACTGCACTGCCGTCCGGAAACTAGAAGATAAATTCGAAGGTTTGGAATTTCATCATGTAGAAAGAGATCGAAACACGGCAGCTGATGTATTGTCTAAGTTAGGATCCAGTCGAACTCAGGCCCCACCTGGAATCTTTGTACAAGAATACCGCATCCAAGCATCTCGATGGACCAGGCAGAAGAATGTAATATCGTGAACCAACCGGAGTCAGATTCCGATGACTGGAGAAGGCTGATCATCAGATATATACAGAATGAAGAGGAACCAGATGACAAAATGTAGCCGAGCGCATCGCTAGACAGTCGGCTCACTACACACTCATCGGGGAGACACTGTATAGAAGAGGTGCATCGGGTGCCCTGATGAAATGCATTCTTCCATCTACAGGGAGGCAACTTCTAGATGAGGTCCATGTCGGGCAATGTGGAATACACGCAGCATCCAGGACACTAGTCGGGAAGGTCTTCAGGTCGGGATTCTATTGGCCAATGGCGAAAAGTGATGCGGCCGAATTAGTTCAGAGGTGCGAAGCTTGCCAGTACTTATCAAAGCAACAACATCTACCGGCACAGCAACTGCAAACCATACCAGTAACATGGTCGTTCGCATGCTGGGGACTGGATATGATTGGACCTTTCAAGAAAGCTCAAGGAGGATACACCCATGTATTGGTAGCAATCGACAAATTCACCAAATGGATAGAATTCAAACCCATTGCTTCTTTAACCTCAGCCAAGGCCGTGGAATTCATACAAGACATAATATTCAGATTCGGAATACCAAACAATATCATAACCGACCTAGGATCCAACTTCACAAGTTCAGAGTTCTTCGATTTCTGTGAGCAAAAGAGCATTCAGATCAAGTATGCTTCGGTAGCACACCCGAGGGCCAACGGGCAGGTTGAACGAGCTAACAGGATGATATTGGAGGCGCTCAGGAAAAAGGTCTTCAATAAAAATGAAAAGTTCATAGGAAAATGGATAAGGGAATTGCCCTACGTTGTTTGGAGCCTAAGAACTCAACCTAGCCGAGCTCTGCATGGAAACACTCCTTTCTTCATGGTCTACGGGTTAGAGGCAGTATTACCCGCTGATCTCAAGTTTGGGGCGCCAAGGTTAGTCTTTGAAAGCATAGCAGAAGCCGAAGCTACAAGGCTGGAGGATATTGATGTACTCGAAGAAGAACGGATGAACACAGTAATTCAATCAGCACGATACCAGCAGACTCTGAGACGCTATCACGACAAGGTCGTGCGACGACGATCCTTTGCAGTAGGAGACCTCGTCCTCCGCCGAATTCTAACGGGGGAGGGACGGCACAAGTTGTCACCCCTATGGGAAGGACCATTCATAGTAGCAGAAGTCACTCGGCCGGGATCATACCGCCTCACTCAGATGGACGGCACAGAGATTGGGAACTCCTGGAATATAGAACACCTCAAGAAATTCTATCCCTAGCTATATTTCAAAAGCTACTGGGACGACAATGTACTCTATAAAATGGGAAATACGTCTTCAATAAACAAGATTTCAAGAATACTCAGTTTGTTCATGATCGACCTACATTCTTACTTAACTCAGGGTGACCACTATGCCCTGCTAACGGAGCAATCGGCTTAAGTCGGCAACGACTTAAGACGGTGCAATATGCTCACGCTTACTTAACTCAGGGTGACCACTATGCCCTGCTAACGGAGCAATCGGCTTAAGTCGGCAACGACTTAAGACGGTGCAACATGCTCACGCTTACTTAACTCGGGGTGACCACTATTCCCTGCTAACGGAGCAATCGGCTTAAGTCGGCAACGACTTAAGACGGTGCAACATGCTCACGCTTACTTAACTCGGGGTGACCACTATGCCCTGCTGACGGAGCAATCAATCTAAGTCAGCAACAACTTAAGGCGATTCCATATGCTTACGATTACTCATATAGGGGTGATCTCTATATCCCATGAAAAAACTTCAAAATCATCATACAACATTTTACTCCTGCAAATCCATGTACTGTTGAATTCTAAAACAGTAGGAGAGTGACAGTAGCATTCAAATGTCGAGTTAGTGTCCTCTAACAAATAGCCAGGCACGATAACCGCATGCTCAAAGCACGCAATGTTTCTCTATTTTGCAATACTTTTCTCAGGAGCAACCGACGAAGAAGGGCGACTCGAGGAATCAGGAGCAACGTTCACATCAGCCCTTATATCGTCGGGAACAATCGCGCCGGGTCTCCTCATCAAAATCCGCCCCGCGCGAATGGCTTTATCCGTAGCCCTGTCGCGCTGGGCCCTCAGAGTAACGGAAGTTTCTTCAGCAACTTTGACGGCCAGCTGAGCGGCCTCCAGCTCCTGGGCGATGGACTTCTTAGAAGCACGCAGTTCCTTGATAGCAGCATCCTTAGCCGATATCAACTGCCTGAGACGGATCACGTCATCCGTGGATTCCTGCAGCTTACAGCGAAGATTGTCTAACTCCTCCATGGTGAAGCGATGACTCCTTTCCAGGATGGTCAACGAGTTGCTAGAGTCACGATATAGCCTATCAAGATTGTCACGGGAGGCAACAAGGGCGCGTTTTTCTTCCTGCAAACAAGAATCAGCCTTTTTAAACATCAAGCAGGCAATAAGAGCACAGCAACACAAGACGCAGATTCATAAATCACCTTTTCAGAATCAAGCTGAGTGCGAAGAGTAGAATTCAGCATATTAGCATCATTCAGGGCATCAGAGACCTGGGCCAGCTCAGTCTGGCTCTGGGAATACCTTTCCTCAAAATCAGAGCATCGCCGGACCAGCTCAGCTTGACTTTGAGAATGTTTCTCTTCAAGAACAGAAAACTGTCGAGCCATATCTAGCGAAGAAACAATCAAATGAAAGAGTCAAATTGAGAAGCAGTTTAACAAGGTAGACGAGGGGAAGCAGAAAGGCGCCAACCGGCATTTGCCGCCTCTAAGTCAAAGACACGCTGTTGAAGCAGCACCGGATTCCAACGGGCCAGCGACGAAGCTCTTTCCGGAACAGAAGCACCTTGTGATTTTAGCTGACTAGCCATCTCGTCCACTAGTGCCTGTTAACAAGAGCAAATGAGTGCAAAGACAGCAATTCGTCAAGTGTAAAGGTCAAACTAGAATATGGCATAGTACCTGGAGGTTGGAGAAGAACGAGGGACTCCCGGATCGTGAGAAATCAATTGATGGCTTGGCATAGAGTCACCATCCGGAGCAACTTGCAATGAACCAGCGGGAACCAATTCAATATCATCAGCGGAGCCCAAAGCTTGTTCGTCAGGAACGTTGACATCTAAAGCAACTCCTTGACCAGAAACTTGGGCCACCACCATGCAACCAGAATGTGAAGGAGATCCGACGTGAACATCCATGGAAGTACAAGAGGGAGACCCCGCTCGGACACCCTCGGGGGCTGGGTCATGGCTCGTGCCGCCCACTTGAGCCGGATTGTCCCCGGCTACACCCTCGGGGGCTGGGTCGTGACTCACGCTGCCCACCCGAGCCGAATCATCCCCGACAACACCCTCGGGGGCTGGGTAAGCGTCAACACCATCCATGAGGGTCAAGTTCTCTGCGGCAGCCACCTCTAAGGCTGAAGGCTCCTCAGTTACTTCCATAAGAGCAAAACGATCAAAGTCAGTTTCCTGGCCCTCAAGACCGCGCTCTAAGGTCGATGAGGCGCGGGACGCTGCCCGGGATGACCCCAACCCGGCGTCGAACACATCAGCACAAACATCCATCGCGTCACCACCCGCTGGCTCTGATAACAGGTCCTCTGGAACCATATCTTCTAGAGTCTGATCAAAGTTCGCTAGAGATAATTCCTGTAGACCAATGAGGGCTGACAGAGCAGGAGAAGGAACCCCACTACTTTCCCCACTGGCAATATATTGCCGACTGTTTTTCCGAGTCAAAGGGACCTCATCTTCTTCCTCCCCCACGATTTCGTCAGCGACATATGGAGCACACCCATTAGGATCAGCGACATATGGAGCACACCCATTGGGATCAGCGACAGATGGAGCACACCCATTGGGTTCAGCGACGGTAAATTCAGGCACATGCACTTCCTCAGCGGCAGGAACCGAAGGACCAACTTCCCGATCCAAACTACATACTCGCCGAAAATGTCTCCTTTTCTTTTTCTGCTCATCAGCAGGAGAATCAGGTTGATGGGCTCGGCAAGGACGTTTCGAGCGAAGACTGACAGGCCTCTGAACATCCAAGGTTGTACCAGCTTCCGGGAGAGGCACCACTGCCAATGTCCCAGCAGGAGCAGCATCAGAAGAGTCTTCAGCCAGCATATCAAGCATAGCATTTATTTCTGCATCATTAGGATCCAAAGGCACCTCAAAGTGGACTTGCCGTTCATCATCGGGAATTTCTCCAATCGAAGCAACCAAAACACTAACTTCTTCGGCAGAGGGTCGTACTCTAAGGCTCAAATCGCCGTCAGTAACAGGAGGATTCGACACAAAATGGGTAAAAGCCTTGGAAGGAGGCAGGTTCCAGGCCGAGTATGCGATAGGGGCACCAACATTGGACACCTTGCCTTTAAGTATCATTTCAAGCCGGTTCACCAAGTCTACAGCGGTAATTCTTCTATTGGTGACCCGGGTTGAGTCAGCTAAACCTCAGTACAAGTAGGCTGGGTATGCCCTATCCTTCAACGGCTGGATGTTTTTGAAAACAAAATCAGCAACCACAACCTCTGCAGTCAAACCCCTCTCCTTCAGCAGTCCAACTTCAGCCTGCAAAGCCCCTGCCTCAGCCACCTCCTGGTCTGTAGGAGACTCGGTCCAACTCGGAGTGCGAACATTCGACTGTCTCCCTGACCATGGGGGGAGAGATTTTCCGTGGTTCTCAACAATAAACCATTCCAAGCGCCATCCTTTGATACTATCCTTGAGCGGGATTTCAAGGTAGTCAGTCTTCCTCCCACGACGCATCTCTAAACTCGCACCCCCACTAGCTGATGCTGCCCCCCAGCCATCCCAGGGCGACAGTGATACAAGTACTTCCACAGTCCAAAATGTGGCAGGATGCCAAGAAAAGCCTCACATAAATGAACGTAAATGGAAATTTGCAGAATGGAATTGGGATTCAGATGGGTCAAGTTAAGGCGATAGAAATCAAGGAGACCGCGGAAAAAGGGAGAAATAGGAAGAGCGAGACCGCGGAGAAGAAAAGGAACATAAATCACGGATTCGTGGGTATCCTCTGTTGGGACAGTGACCCCGTGGCAAATCCGCCAAGAACAGAGCTCCTTCGGAGGAAGAACCCCGATGGACACGAGGTGGAGAAGGTCGGGTTCAGAAACGATAGACATGTGGTTACCTGCGAAAGGCAACTGGCTGTTGGGGTTGATAGGGGGAATCACCGCAGCGGATGAACTCGAGGCCTTTCGCTTGGGCGCCATTTCAATTCCACAGGCGAACAGAACGGGAGCCGAATTTCAAAAGGACAGAAAGGATCTGGGGCAGGAAAGCAAGAACTAGGGCACGGAAAGCAGAGGCGGCTGAAAGCACAACGCATATGGGATCTTCCCGGGCCAGATACCGTTTCCAAAAAGCGCCCAGTCATCACCCGGCGGTTATTTCTAAAAGCACTGGTGCGCCACATCATCACTCGACAGTTATCTCTAAAACGCCGACGTCGCCTTCGGTCACTCGGCAGTTATCTCTAAAACGCCGACGTCGTCTTCGGTCACTCGGCAGTTATTTCTAAAACGCCGACGTCGCCTCCAGTCACTCAGCAGTTATCTCTAAAACGCCGACGTCGTCTTCAATCACTCGGCAGTTATCTCTAAAACGCCGACGTCGCCATAAGCCACTGTCACACCCGGTTTTGGAAGGCAAACCGAATGCGAACTATGTACGTGCCAGGATCAGAACTCACGTACACAGCGATTACATAAATGAACATCATCGCACAATGCTCGAATAATAACATAAAAGAGTAATAACTTATTACATCACAGAGTCATAGACATCCACATAGTCATCAACTTAACAGTTAAATCAAAGTGCTAGCGAAACGCAGTAAAGATAAGGCCTTCACAGGCAGCTGACTGGGGGTTGCCGCCAACCCACACCTAGAATTCGTCGTAATCTTGGAACTCCTGGAAGTCTCCTTCCACGACTTCGCCTTCTCCGGAGCAGTGGTTACAATGCGGACAACCTGGTATTTTGTGGTAAAGCAAGGATGAGTACACATCAACGTACTCAGCAAATGTCCCGTTTGGCTGAGGTGGACTAGCTTTATGTGGGGTTAGGCTCAAGCAGTTGCTTTTAGTTGGTCAGGTATTTATCATTAGTAGAAGCCAGATTTTATCATTAACCAACCCATGAACCATTTCCTCATCGAGGAACAACATCATCATATTCGAACCAAAACCATAACATAATCCTTGTATCTCGAACCATCTGTATCTCTAATCAAAGAGGATCCCAAGGCTGCTCTTAACCGTGAGCACGGCTGATATACCAGTTTCACTACCCTCTGCAGAGGTCGCACACTTTACCCATGAGTCATGATTCCCTTTCTACCCGGGGAGAGCTAATCCCCATTGACCACTACCTAGGTGGTCCGGCAGGGTATCACTACGTAGCTGTTACAAAGATTCCCTAGAGATCATAGCTGCCCGTTAGGTTTCTCCAGTTTGATAAACACAGTACTCCTCCCCGCAGGAGAGTGACTAACAAAAGCAAAACGAAAGAACCTCGGCACTCAGCCTCGGCAGAGCAAGCACTGTGCCTGGACCCCATTGACGGCATGACGGCGAAGCAACTACACCTCTAGTTCCTCTAATTAATTAGCTAAGGGCGCCCCATTTCACCCTCATGGTTGCACTGTTATCCCGGGTGGTCTCTCAACGAATAGGTCCTTACGGAGAGGTACTCAGGAAACAGCATGAGCCCCCTAGAGTATCACAAGATCATCAACATCATCAGGATAACAGTATCATAAATATTCACATCATGTTCATTGATTAAGTTAAAGCAGTAGCAAAATGCTAACCATAATAGCCCATAAGGTCATCAAGGATAAAGTAAAGTGTAAAGCTAGTCAATCCTTAGGTTTCAAGTAGGTAATGCGGGACAGTGTATTATAAAGTAAATGGGACATAATGGGACTGAGGACACTTGCCTTCACCAAACTGCTGATCAGGAACTTCCTCTGCAACTTCCTCGGGAAACACAGACTGCTCGTTGTCTCACGGCGAACTCCGGGAACTCCTCGGCGACGACGGAGACGCGACGGTGGCCCGGGTCGACGGTGGCGGCGTGGCAATGGACACGGTGGAGCTCCAACGGCGGCTGGGAAACGAGCTCGGGCGGCGGCGGTTCGCGGCAATGGCGCTTGGGCGTGCGCGCAGCGAGGGAGAGGGCGAGAGAGGGGGCCGGTTGGTGCGCAAATGAGGGAGGGGGAGAGGGCGAGTGAAGCTCGGGGCTCAAGTGGCCGAGGGCGAGGTGGGGCGGGCTCCCCACGCGCGACGTGGGCGCGGAGAAGGCGGGCGCGCACGGCTCGGCGGCGGTTACGCGAGAACGGCGAAGCTGACAGCCGGGGCCCGCGACGCAGAGAGAGAGAGAAGAAAGCGGGCGCGGGCGCGAGGGAAGCGGGGCTGACGGGCCGGGCCCACGGGCAGAGAGAGCGAGGGAGCGGGCGCACGCGGAACGATTGCGCCGACAGGTGGGGCCCGCCAGGCAGAGAGAGGAGGGGAAGCGAGCGCGCGGAAGGCGGCCGCGCCGACAGGCGGGCCCGCTCGCGCAGAGAGAGAGAGGGGGCGGAGAGCGCGCGCGCGGGAGTTGGGCCTGATGGGCCGAAAGGCCGAGCGGGCTGGGGTAGCGGGCTGCTTTTCCTTTTCTTTTTATTTTGGAATTTCCCTTCTCTTTTCTTTTTATTTTCTCCATTTGATTCAAATTCAAATGTGTCACAAATTCAAATTAGACCTTTTGAGAATTATGCACCAAACAAAAGTGAAATCTAGGGTTCAACATGATGCAACAATTCATACTCCCTTAGGGTTTAACCTAGCACACTATTATTACAAATAAAATAAGCACTTTTCTCCTATATAAATGAGAAAGAAAAGATTGGGGAAGGATGAGAAAAGAAAAGTAACACCTGAATTTGTGAATATGAGCAAAGAAATTTTATACCCCCAAATTTAGGGTGTTACAAACCTATCCCCCTTAAAAGAATCTCGCCCCCGAGATTCAGGGTTGGTCAGCAAAGAGTTCAGGGTATTTGGCTTTCAGATCATCTTCTCGTTCCCAGGTTGCTTCTTCCTCCGAGTGGTGACCCCATCTGACTTTGCACATTCTGATGGTATTCCTCCGGGTGACTCTGTCTGCGAACTCCAGAATCTGCGTTGGCTTCTCTATGTATGTCAGATCCTCCTGGACTTCCAAACCCTCCACTGGCAACTGTTCTTCTGGTACTCGCAGACACTTCTTCAATTGTGACACGTGGAACACATTGTGCACTGCCGACAAACTTTCTGGTAGGTTGAGTTGGTAAGCCACTTCTCCACGCTTTGCTTGAATCTGATATGGTCCAACGTACCGGGGTGCTAACTTGCCTTTAATTCCGAACCTTCTGACTCCCCTGATAGGTGACACCTTCAGATAAACGAAATCCCCCACTTCGAAACTCAATTCTCTTCTCCTTCGGTCCGCATAGCTTCGCTGTCTTGATTGTGCTATCTTCAGATTCTCCCGAACCATTTTGATATTCTCTTCGGCTTCAAGCAAAATGTCGGGGCCAAACACCTGTCTCTCTCCAGGCTGGTCCCAATGCAACGGAGTCCTACAACTCCGTCCATAGAGTGTCTGAAATGGTGACATCTTCAAGCTGGCCTGGTAGCTATTGTTATAGGAGAATTCTGCATACGGTAACCTTTTGTCCCATCCTGACTTGTCTTGCAACACACAGGCTCTCAGCATATCTTCTAGGATCTGATTAGTTCTTTCAGTCTGACCGTCTGTCTGCGGGTGATAAGCCGACCTGAAGTTCAAATGGGTGCCCAAAGCTTCTTGTAGCTGCTGCCAAAAATGAGAGGTGAACTGCGTTCCTCGATCTGACACTATCTTCTTCGGCACACCATGAAGGCAGACTATCCGTGACATGTATAACTCAGCTAACGTTGCTCCAGTATATGTGGTCTTCACAGGTATGAAATGGGCCACCTTTGTTAAGCGGTCCACAACCACCCAGATGGAATCATAACCGGCCCGGGTATGGGGTAGGCCAACTATAAAATCCATCCCGATCTCATCCCACTTCCACTGAGGAATCCACAATGGCTGCAATAGTCCGGCGGGCCTTTGATGCTCTGCTTTGGTTCTTTGACAGCTATCACAGATGGCGACATATTCTGCGATCTCTCTTTTCATGCCATACCACCAAAACCTCCTTTTTAAATCCTGATACATCTTCTCACTTCCAGGGTGTATGGAGTAGGCTGTCTCATGAGCTTCCTTTAGGATCAGTCCTCGAATAGGTTTGAGGTCGGGGACACACAATCGGTCCTTGAACCATATTACCCCCTCTTCATCCTCTCGAAAGTCTTTGCCTCTTCCTTCTAAGATTAGCTGCCGGATCTTGCTGATGCTTTCATCATCCTTCTGCCCCTCTTTGATCTCCCGCTCTAGGGTGGGCTCTAATTCCACTGTTACTCCTTGCGTACTGTTCAGGAAACCGAGACTCAGTCTGTCGAACTCCTTGGCTAACTCATATGGCATTGGGTACGTGGCCAACATATTGATTTGACTCTTCCTGCTCAGAGCATCTGCAACCACATTGGCTTTGCCTGGATGGTAATGTATCTCCAACTCATAGTCTTTGATCAATTCCAACCATCTTCGCTGTCTCATGTTTAATTCTGACTGGGTGAATATGTACTTCAGACTTTTATGATCTGTGTAGATGTCGCACTTCTGCCCATACAGGTAATGTCTCCAGGTCTTCAAAGCATGAACTACTGCTGCCAACTCCAGGTCATGTGTGGGATAATTTTTCTCATGGATCTTCAGCTGTCGAGATGAATATGCTACAACTCTTCCTTCTTGCATTAGCACACATCCCAATCCGGTGTAAGAAGCATCGCAATACACTGAGAATGGCTTGTGAACATCAGGCAGGACTAACACCGGAGCTGTAGTCAATCTACTTTTCAGTTCTTCAAATGCTTCCTGACACTTTTGGGTCCACTTAAACTCAACTTTCTTCGCTAGTAACGCTATCATTGGTCTAGCAATCTTTGAGAAGCCTTCGATGAAACGCCTGTAGTATCCGGCCATTCCAATGAAGCTCTTGATCCCACGAACATCTTTTGGTGCTTTCCAGTTCAGGATATCTGCTACTTTCTTTGGATCCACTGCCAACCCATCTTGATTTATGATGTGACCCAGAAACAAGACTTCATGAATCCAGAACTCGCATTTGCTCAGCTTGGCATACAACTGATGCTCTCGAAGTCTTTGCAATACCATCTTCAAATGCTCTACATGATCTTCCTCACTTTGAGAGTATATGAGAATATCATCGATAAACACTACCACAAACTTGTCCAGACAATCCATGAACACACTGTTCATCAGGTACATAAAGAAAGCTGGCGCATTTGTCAAACCGAAGGACATAACTGTGAATTCATATAACCCGTACTTGGTGATGAATGCCGTCTTTGGTATGTCCGAGGGTCGGATTCTGAGTTGATGGTAACCTGACCTCAGATCTATCTTCGAGAATACGCTGGCACCTCTGAGCTGGTCGAACAAATCTTCTATCCTTGGCAGGGGGTACTTGTTCTTGACAGTGACTTCATTCAAGGCTCTGTAGTCTATGCACATCCTTTTGGTACCATCTTTCTTCTCTACAAACAACACTGGAGCGGCCCAAGGCGAGGTACTTGGTCTGATGTAACCCTTCTCTAACATCTCATCTATCTGCTTCTTGAGTTCCACCAATTCTGGTCCAGACACTCGGTAGGCTCTTTTGGAGATGGGGGCGGTACCAGGAATAAGCTCTATGGCAAACTCAACCTTTCTCTCGGGTGGCATGCCCGTTAGCTCCTCGGGAAATACGTCCGGGAAGTCCGACACAACCTTGATAGCCTCGAGCGGGTTGGGCTCCTTACTATCAACTGAAATCTGGTGACAGACACCCTCCGCTGATTTAGGCATCCTTAGCTCGGCCACTACCTCTTCTCCTGATGTAACACCCACTTTGTAATTGCTAGGAATAATACCAGTAGAGAAAACAATTTCTCTCTATGTGAGTTGATCTTCATGCATCATCCTATATGAACACCATGTCCAAGAACAATTAATAAAAAGATATGCTACTAAATTGTTGCATCATGCTGAATATTTTATTTTTGTGTGCATTTTGTGACAAGAAAAATATTAAGACCAAAAAGGGAATTTAAAACCTAAAAGGAATTCTTGAGAATAGAGAAGAGAAAGGAATATTATTCAATACAAATAAAATTATCATTAAAATTACTTCATCACAGTTGATATGATCAAAATAAATAATTAGCCAGTATATAAAGTGCCACAAAGTTTGAATTTGGATTGAAGTTTGAATTTGAAAAAGAAATGAAAAAGAAAAACAGAAAATAAAAAGGAAAAGGCCAAACCTGGCAGCTGGGCCGACTTCACCCTTTTCGGCCCACTTGCGCTTACCTCCGCGACGGCCCACTCCTATTCTCCACTGCGCGCGCCCGGCCAACTGCCATGTGGGACCCGCTCGCCAGTCGCCCACTCGCGCCCGCGTGCGCCGACAGGTGGGGTCCCCTGGACCGGCCGCTTGCGCGCGTGGCTCTCCCCTTGTCTCACTGTCGCGCGGGCCCAACGGGTCAGTGCCTTCTTCTCCGTGTTCCGAATCCACCGTGAAGCTCCGAGCGATTCGCCTGAAAATTCGGCTCGATCTATTGGAGAGGGGATGGAACCAGGGTATAAACTCCACCTCGGATACTTCCACCCCTGGCAGACCAAGCCTCTTCCCTAGTGAGCCACCGTCACCGCAGAATTTGTGCGCGCGGCGGAAGAGTTTCGCCGACCTCCGCGCCATCGCCGTCGACTCAGCCTTATATCGCCGATTGGTGGCTGGAGCGGTGTCGTGCCCGTTCATCGGCGCCTGGGGATTGTTGGCGTGAAGTATTGCGCTCGGCCGACCGCCCAAACGCCCTGGATTTCTCACCGGAGTACAAGCTCCGCCGCGGATCCGCACACCTCCGTGGGCAGTGACCTTGCTGCCGTGAAACAAGGTAATTTACCACCCGCACGCTTCCGTCATGTCCTTCACATCGTTTAGCGTTGGTCAATTTTGGGATCGGGGAAAGGGGCTCGCCGGATTTCATCCACGCCGGTGAGCCAGTCGCCGCGGGAGCCATGCTCCGCCGCCTGGGCGCGCTCGGGTTGGGGGCGATCCTCGGGCCGTCCGATCGCTTTTTGACGGTCCCGATTAGATCGAAGATACCCTTTCGTTCAAACGAGCTTCGACCGTAGATTCAAGATCCGAGGGATGCGCGTCGATCTCGGTTATGTTGAGCGCGAGCCGTTGATCGCCGATCGAACGACTGTAGATGCGTACCGGTTCGGGTGATGAGTGGATCTAATCCGAGCCATCCGCGTTTGATCGAACGGTCCAGATTAGTGAATACCCCTTCGCGCGTCCGTTTTTACTTAAGAGCCCCTCGGGTTTCAGTAAATCAACCCACAGTCCTGCGTAGGTTGAGTCTGAGTCACAGGAAATTTTGTAGATTAAACCCTGTTGTCTCTGGTATTCGAGGCCCAGTCCAGTCAGCTCGGAAATCAGAAAAATAAAATAGAAATGGATTTTTAGTGAATAAATAATTGTTAGAAACTTGTATATTCCCTAGAAAATTCATATGAACTCCAAATTCATCCATTCCAGTTCCTAAAATTTTGTAATTTTATTATTTATCACCTAGAGCCTCTGCTATGACATGAAAACAGTAAGAAATTTATTTATCACTTAATCCTATTTAAAGCACATAAAACCTTTGAAAATGCATAACTTAAAATCTATAACTCAGAAAATTATGATTCCTATTCCTAGGATTTTATTTTATTGAGTAGAATATCTCTGTGTATTTTGTTTACATGCTTGGTGTAATGTTAATTTTCCCTGTATCCTGTGCTTGTTTGTATTGTGGCGAGTAGAAGAGCCCGTTGCTGAGGATCCTGGTGAGCAGCAGGTTGAAGTAGCTGAGCAGGAGCTCATTGAAGGCAAGTTGTGCCCTTGACCACTTTTTACCCAATAATGTTCTTTAATATCACATACTCATGCATAGGTTAATTTTGATGGGACCCAATAGGTCACCCTAGATTGTTTATCTCATTACCTTGTTTACCCCTGAATCACTTGGGTAGTTTGCTATTGCTTTATATGGTTTTGGGATAATCATTTATTACCTCTATGTTCCAATTCTTGTTGTTATTCTGTTTATGTTCATGTTGATATCATTAATGTTAATTGGAACATAGAGCTTAACTTGAGAACCACGTGCCACCACAAGGGAGGAATGGGACCCCTTGGCTGACTAATTAGGAAAGCTAGTGGAAGACTACCTTACCCGAAAGGGGCAAGGGCAGTAGGGGAGAGGTCAGTGTAGGGAGGTCCCTGGTTGATTTTGCTGCGATGGCGGTCAGCCAGGAACCCTGCACTGGATCTTCCTATAAACTGTAGCGGGTTTTCGGAAGCTAGTGGAACTTTGTAAAGGCCTCGTAGTGTTGCCCTGCCGCGCTTCCTAGGTAGAGGTGTATGGGAGTCATGACCCCTTGGCAGATGGGTAACATGACTTGTGGGTAAAGGGTACAACCTCTGCAGAGTGTAAAACTGGTATACTAGCCGAGCTCACGGTCACGAGCAGCTCAGGACTCTCTGATGTTTAAATTATGGAACTTAAATTCAATTTTGTCATTCGCATTGCATGGGTTTATTATTAATTTTGTTCTATTACTTTACTTATGGTTTGGTATTTACTTACACTTAGTAATTGCTAATAAAATTTGGACCAACTACTTAAAAGCAATGCTCAGCTTTAACCCCTTTCATTGATTAGCCTTACACATCACATGAACTCACACCTTTGTGAGCTTATGCCCACTGGTTCCCCACAACTTGTTGAGCTATGATCATGTGTGAGCTCACCCTTGCTGTCTCACACCCCCCCACAGGAGATGATCAGGTGGTTCAGGAGGAGCCGCCTAACACGGAGGAGTTCGATCTGATCTAGGTGGCGTTTCCCAGTCGACATTGGCGCCGACGATCCTTAGTTTGTTTTATCTTTATTACTTTATTTTGTAATAAGTCTTCCGCTATGTAATAAATACTCTGATGTTTTATGACATTTATCTCTATACACTCTGTTATTATATATGTTGTCTTCTTGGCGCATGTATGAGATGCACCCGGCTTTGTTCTTTAAAACCGGGTGTTACAGAAGTGGTATCAGAGGAAATGTTGGCTGTAGGATGAAACCTAGATAGAAATGGACAAACCCTTACCTACTTATCTCATTCTGATTCATTCTACACTCACCTTACTCTGATTCTTTCTACACTCATCTTGATCTTGTCTCACCTTCTACTGTTCTACTCTGATCATTCTCACCTTTTCTACTCTAAGACAAGATGGATTTCACACCTTGGAATCCTATGACTATGATCTTTCTAAGAGATAGGGAACCTAAGACAAAATTAAAACTATTTTCTCTATTAAAAATGTTGTTTGATTGTGCTGATGCTAAATGCCTGATTTGCTTCTTTGATTGATTGAATTATTATAGATGGACATCTTAGTATGTACCACCATAAGGTATTGAATTAGCTAGGATAGGTGAAATATTAATCTGCTTAGCTAATAAATTCCCCAAAGTAACCTGATTTGTAAATACCTGCCTTGTCTACTATTTTCTTACCATATGTATCTAACTCAGATGGTCAATACCAGGCGGGGTGGTGGAATTGACTTGCCTCCTAACCAACACACTCGAAGACAACCTCAGCCACAACCTGCAGGGATGAATCCTCCTAATCCTCCACCAGGCGGAGTTGACCCACTGGTTGCTGCTCAGATGGCGGTGATGCAGCAAATGGCAGATACTATGGCCGATATGCGTGCTCAGATGCAACAAGAACGCCAGGAGATGCGTCAGGAGAGAGAAGATATATGCCAGGAGTTGCGCCAGGAGCGAGATGAGATACGCCAGGAAAGGAGGGCGCAACAACAGCAGCTGCAACAGCAAATGCAACAACAGCAACAACAGCAACAAGTACCACTGCCTCCACCACCACCACCAGTTCCACCCCGAGATAAGCATAGGGAGTTCATGAGCCATAAGCCACCTACATTCGCTAGCTCACCTGATCCACTGGACGCGGATGATTGGCTGAAGTCCGTTGAGAAGATGCTGAATATTGCACAATGCACGGACCGGGAGAAGGTTTTATATGCTTCTGGACGTCTGATTGGTCCTGCTGCTGACTGGTGGGATTCTTATACTGCTGCCCATGATGCTGCGGATACTATTACTTGGGCGGAGTTTAGTACACAATTCAGGAACTACCATATTCCAGCTGGTATGATAAAGATCAAGAAGAAGGAATTTCTGTCGCTGAAGCAAGGAAGTATGTCAGTCAGCGAGTACCGCGACAAGTTTATTCAGTTATCCAGATATGCCCCTGAAGAAGTTGCTGAAGACGAGAGGAAGCAGGAGCATTTTATTGAAGGACTTAATGGACCACTGCAGTATGCTGTTGTGGCACACACATTTCCATCATTTCAGAGGCTGCTTGATAATGCACTGGCTATTGAACACAAGCGTGTTCAACTGGGAGATTTGAAGAGAAAGGCCATATCTCAAGGACAAGGAAGCAGCAGTGTTCGTCCTCGCTACAGTTCACCACAGGGTACACCGACCCGACCAGGAGGACCACGCCCAGTTCCGCAATCACCACTGAGGACTCCACCTCCTCGACAGGCTACCCCTACTGGCACCCCGACGAAGTTTTCAGGACAGAGTCCGGGCACTCAATGTTTCAAGTGTGGGAAGATTGGTCACTATGCACATGTCTGCCCACAGAGGATTGCTACTACTCCAGTTCAGAACAGGCAGCAAACTCCAGGAACTGGCAAGGGATATTCTATTGCCAAGGTTAATCAAGTCAGCGTTGATGATACTCCGGATGGAGGGGACCTCGTAATTGGTATGTTTTATGTTAATGCAATTCCTGCAACCATATTATTTGATTCTGGTGCTACACATTCATTCATGTCTGCTAGATATGCCAACACAAATGAAATACCACTGCTAAATATGAGAAAACCCCTGATAGTAATTACACCTAAAGGGCCTGTTGAGGCGAATCAAATGACACGTAGATTGACATTAACCATTATGGGTAGAGAATTTGGAGCTACTGCTATAATATTGGAGTCAAGCAGTATAGATTTGATCCTTGGTATGTCATGGCTAAGAAAGGCAAAGGCCGTTATAGCATGTGGTAGAGGTACCGTAGAACTCACTACTACTAAAGGAGAAAGGTTTCAAGTTAACATTGCAGTAACCTCCTCATCCATGCGTGCCATGTTCTTTATACCTGAAGAGTTTGTTGGTGACAACATCCGGGTGGTTAGAGATTTTCCGGATGTCTTTCCAGAGGAGTTACCAGGGATGCCACCTGATAGAGAAGTTGAGTTTGTTATTGACCTCTTACCTGGAACCGCCCCTATTTCTAAACGGCCATATAGGATGTCCGTAGAGGAGCTGAAGGAACTTAAGAAGCAGTTAACTGAGTTACAAGAGGCTGGGTACATTCGTCCGAGTTCCTCACCTTGGGGAGCACCGGTCTTGTTTGTACAGAAGAAGGATGGATCGCAGCGGATGTGTGTGGATTATAGATCTCTTAATGATGTTACAGTAAAGAACAAGTATCCGTTGCCCCGTATTGAGGATTTATTTGATCAGATGCGAGGTGCAAGAGTATTTTCGAAGATTGATCTCCGATCCGGTTACCATCAGATGAGGATTAGACCATCGGATATTCCCAAGACGGCTTTCTCGACTAGATATGGATTATATGAGTTCACAGTTATGTCGTTTGGATTGACTAACGCACCCGCCTATTTTATGAACTTAATGAACAAGGTGTTTATGGAGTATTTGGACAGATTCGTCGTGGTATTCATCGACGATATTCTTATTTATTCTCAGAGTGATAGTGATCACGAGGAACATCTGAGATTGGTGCTACAGAAGCTACGAGATAACCAGCTATATGCCAAATTCAGCAAGTGTGAGTTTTGGATTGGCGAGGTGCCATTTCTTGGTCATATTATTTCTAATGGAGGAATAGCAGTGGATCCTGCTAAAGTTAAGGAGATAATGGAGTGGAGAGTACCCACTACAGTTACTGAGATTCGAAGTTTCTTAGGACTTGCTGGATATTATCGGAGGTTTATCGAAGGATTTTCTAAGATTGCTAAACCGATGACTTCGCTTTTGGAGAAAGGAAGAGAATTCAAGTGGGATGAGAAATGTCAAGAAAGCTTTGATCAATTGAAGGAAAGATTGATGTCGCCCCCAGTTTTGGTTATGCCAGACTTACAAAAAGGATTTGATATCTATTGTGATGCATGTGGCCAAGGCTTAGGATGTGTGCTCATGCAAGAAGGACATGTGATTGCATATGCTTCTCGTCAGTTGCGGAAACATGAATTGAATTACCCCACTCATGACTTGGAATTGGCAGCCGTTGTGCATGCGCTTAAGATTTGGAGACATTATATCATGGGGACCAAGTGCCAAGTGTACACGGATCATAAGAGTTTGAAGTATATATTCACTCAGAAGGATCTCAACCTTAGGCAACGTCGTTGGTTGGAGCTTATTAAGGATTATGATTTGGAGATTCACTATCACCCGGGCAAGGCAAATTTGGTTGCAGATGCCTTGAGTCGCAAGGAGCATGTTCATTCAGCTATTGTTGCCCAGCTACCCGATGAGATTGTTGAGGACTTCAGGAGACTTAACCTGGGGATAGTTGCTCATACTGAAGGAGTTACTATTGATGTGGAACCTACTTTGGAGCAAGAGATCCGCGAAGGACAAATCGGTGATGCTAAAATAAAAGAGATTAAAGATCTGATTACTGAAGGTCGAGTTCCGGAATTCACGAAAGATGAGCAGGGCACGGTATGGTTCAAGGACAGGATATGTGTTCCTGATATTAAAAGCCTTCGAGAGACTATATTGAAGGAGGCCCATGACTCGGATTATTCTATTCATCCTGGTAGTACCAAGATGTATCAGGATTTGAAACGGAAATATTGGTGGTATGGATTGAAAAGAGATGTAGCTGCACATGTAGCTATGTGCGATGTATGTCAAAGAGTTAAGGCTGAACACCAGAGGCCAGCTGGACTACTGCATCCACTGAAAATACCTGAGTGGAAGTGGGAAGAGATTGGTATGGATTTCATTACTGGATTGCCTCGCACCCAGAAAGGATATGATGCTATATGGGTGATTGTGGATAGATTGACTAAAGTGGCTCACTTTATTCCAGTCAAGACTACTTATAAAGGTTCTCAGCTAGCAGAGTTATATATGGCTCGGATTGTGTGTTTACATGGAGTACCAAAGAAGATTGTGTCTGATCGAGGTTCGCAGTTTACCTCAAGATTTTGGAGAAGCTTTCATGAGAACATGAGTACGAAGTTGAATTTTAGCACGGCTTATCACCCTCAGACTGATGGACAGACTGAAAGGACTAACCAAGTATTGGAAGATATGTTGAGAGCATGTGCCCTTCAGCATGGAGGAAGTTGGGATAAGAGTCTGCCTTATGCTGAGTTCTCGTATAATAATAGTTATCAGGCCAGTCTGAAGATGTCACCTTTTGAGGCTTTGTATGGGAGGAAGTGCAGAACTCCTCTATATTGGGATCAGACTGGAGAAAGACAGTTCTTTGGTCCTGAACTGATTCAAGAAGCAGAAGAACAAGTTCGTATAATTCGAGAGAATTTGAGAGTGGCTCAAACCAGGCAAAAGAGTTATGCTGATAATAGACGAAGACCACTGGAATTTGAAGAAGGAGATTATGTGTATCTCAAGGTGTCACCACTTCGTGGAATGAGGAGATTTAAGGTTAAGGGCAAATTGTCCCCTCGCTATATTGGACCATTCTTGATCTTTAGAAGAGTTGGGGAGATGGCATACCAACTCGAGTTACCGGATAGTCTATCAGATGTGCATAACGTGTTCCACGTATCTCAACTTAAGAAGTGTCTCCGTGTCCCTGAGGAACAGTTACCAATGGAAGAGCTTAGTGTTCAGGGAGATTTGACTTACACGGAGTACCCTATCAAGATTTTGGATACATTGACTCGAGTTACAAGAAATAAGGTGATAAAGATGTGCAAAGTGCAATGGAGTCACCACGGTGAAGATGAAGCAACTTGGGAAAGAGAAGAAGAGCTTCGCATAGATTTTCCCCACCTTTTCCCTAAATCTTCTTAAATCTCGAGGACGAGATTATTTTTAAGGGGGGTAGGATTTGTAACACCCACTTTGTAATTGCTAGGAATAATACCAGTAGAGAAAACAATTTCTCTCTATGTGAGTTGATCTTCATGCATCATCCTATATGAACACCATGTCCAAGAACAATTAATAAAAAGATATGCTACTAAATTGTTGCATCATGCTGAATATTTTATTTTTGTGTGCATTTTGTGACAAGAAAAATATTAAGACCAAAAAGGGAATTTAAAACCTAAAAGGAATTCTTGAGAATAGAGAAGAGAAAGGAATATTATTCAATACAAATAAAATTATCATTAAAATTACTTCATCACAGTTGATATGATCAAAATAAATAATTAGCTAGTATATAAAGTGCCACAAAGTTTGAATTTGGATTGAAGTTTGAATTTGAAAAAGAAATGAAAAAGAAAAACAGAAAATAAAAAGGAAAAGGCCAAACCTGGCAGCTGGGCCGACTTCACCCTTTTCGGCCCACTTGCGCTTACCTCCGCGACGGCCCACTCCTATTCTCCACTGCGCGCGCCCGGCCAACTGCCATGTGGGACCCGCTCGCCAGTCGCCCACTCGCGCCCGCGTGCGCCGACAGGTGGGGTCCCCTGGACCGGCCGCTTGCGCGCGTGGCTCTCCCCTTGTCTCACTGTCGCGCGGGCCCAACGGGTCAGTGCCTTCTTCTCCGTGTTCCGAATCCACCGTGAAGCTCCGAGCGATTCGCCTGAAAATTCGGCTCGATCTGTTGGAGAGGGGATGGAACCAGGGTATAAACTCCACCTCGGATACTTCCGCCCCTGGCAGACCAAGCCTCTTCCCTAGTGAGCCACCGTCACCGCAGAATTTGTGCGCGCGGCGGAAGAGTTTCGCCGACCTCCGCGCCATCGCCGTCGACTCAGCCTTATATCGCCGATTGGTGGCCGGAGCGGTGTCGTGCCCGTTCATCGGCGCCTGGGGATTGTTGGCGTGAAGTATTGCGCTCGGCCGACCGCCCAAACGCCCTGGATTTCTCACCGGAGTACAAGCTCCGCCGCGGATCCGCACACCTCCGTGGGCAGTGACCTTGCTGCCGTGAAACAAGGTAATTTACCACCCGCACGCTTCCGTCATGTCCTTCACATCGTTTAGCGTTGGTCAATTTTGGGATCGGGGAAAGGGGCTCGCCGGATTTCATCCACGCCGGTGAGCCAGTCGCCGCGGGAGCCATGCTCCGCCGCCTGGGCGCGCTCGGGTTGGGGGCGATCCTCGGGCCGTCCGATCGCTTTTTGACGGTCCCGATTAGATCGAAGATACCCTTTCGTTCAAACGAGCTTCGACCGTAGATTCAAGATCCGAGGGATGCGCGTCGATCTCGGTTATGTTGAGCGCGAGCCGTTGATCGCCGATCGAACGGCTGTAGATGCGTACCGGTTCGGGTGATGAGTGGATCTAATCCGAGCCATCCGCGTTTGATCGAACGGTCCAGATTAGTGAATACCCCTTCGCGCGTCCGTTTTTACTTAAGAGCCCCTCGGGTTTCAGTAAATCAACCCGCAGTCCTGCGTAGGTTGAGTCTGAGTCACAGGAAATTTTGTAGATTAAACCCTGTTGTCTCTGGTATTCGAGGCCCAGTCCAGTCAGCTCGGAAATCAGAAAAATAAAATAGAAATGGAATTTTAGTGAATAAATAATTGTTAGAAACTTGTATATTCCCTAGAAAATTCATATGAACTCCAAATTCATCCATTCCAGTTCCTAAAATTTTGTAATTTTATTATTTATCACCTAGAGCCTCTGCTATGACATGAAAACAGTAAGAAATTTATTTATCACTTAATCCTATTTAAAGCACATAAAACCTTTGAAAATGCATAACTTAAAATCTATAACTCAGAAAATTATGATTCCTGTTCCTAGGATTTTATTTTATTGAGTAGAATATCTCTGTGTATTTTGTTTACATGCTTGGTGTAATGTTAATTTTCCCTGTATCCTGTGCTTGTTTGTATTGTGGCGAGTAGAAGAGCCCGTTGCTGAGGATCCTGGTGAGCAGCAGGTTGAAGTAGCTGAGCAGGAGCTCATTGAAGGCAAGTTGTGCCCTTGACCACTTTTTACCCAATAATGTTCTTTAATATCACATACTCATGCATAGGTTAATTTTGATGGGACCCAATAGGTCACCCTAGATTGTTTATCTCATTACCTTGTTTACCCCTGAATCACTTGGGTAGTTTGCTATTGCTTTATATGGTTTTGGGATAATCATTTATTACCTCTATGTTCCAATTCTTGTTGTTATTCTGTTTATGTTCATGTTGATATCATTAATGTTAATTGGAACATAGAGCTTAACTTGAGAACCACGTGCCACCACAAGGGAGGAATGGGACCCCTTGGCTGACTAATTAGGAAAGCTAGTGGAAGACTACCTTACCCGAAAGGGGCAAGGGCAGTAGGGGAGAGGTCAGTGTAGGGAGGTCCCTGGTTGATTTTGCTGCGATGGCGGTCAGCCAGGAACCCTGCACTGGATCTTCCTATAAACTGTAGCGGGTTTTCGGAAGCTAGTGGAACTTTGTAAAGGCCTCGTAGTGTTGCCCTGCCGCGCTTCCTAGGTAGAGGTGTATGGGAGTCATGACCCCTTGGCAGATGGGTAACATGACTTGTGGGTAAAGGGTACAACCTCTGCAGAGTGTAAAACTGGTATACTAGCCGAGCTCACGGTCACGAGCAGCTCAGGACTCTCTGATGTTTAAATTATGGAACTTAAATTCAATTTTGTCATTCGCATTGCATGGGTTTATTATTAATTTTGTTCTATTACTTTACTTATGGTTTGGTATTTACTTACACTTAGTAATTGCTAATAAAATTTGGACCAACTACTTAAAAGCAATGCTCAGCTTTAACCCCTTTCATTGATTAGCCTTACACATCACATGAACTCACACCTTTGTGAGCTTATGCCCACTGGTTCCCCACAACTTGTTGAGCTATGATCATGTGTGAGCTCACCCTTGCTGTCTCACACCCCCCCACAGGAGATGATCAGGTGGTTCAGGAGGAGCCGCCTAACACGGAGGAGTTCGATCTGATCTAGGTGGCGTTTCCCAGTCGACATTGGCGCCGACGATCCTTAGTTTGTTTTATCTTTATTACTTTATTTTGTAATAAGTCTTCCGCTATGTAATAAATACTCTGATGTTTTATGACATTTATCTCTATACACTCTGTTATTATATATGTTGTCTTCTTGGCGCATGTATGAGATGCACCCGGCTTTGTTCTTTAAAACCGGGTGTTACACCTGACGGGGACTTTAATGTTACGGTCCTCTTGTCGCAGCTAACACTCGCTTCATACTTCATTAACCAATTCATCCCTAGAATGACATCTATCCCAGGGGTGTCTATTACTATTAAGTCACTGGGGAACCCTATCCCCCTTATTTCCACCCTTATATTTGAGCATATTTTATCTGTTTGCACCTTGCCACCAACTGAATTAATCCTCATGGGCGGCATCATTGCCTCTACTGAGATGTTATGCAATTCTACCCAGGTTGCAGTGACAAATGAATGAGTTGCACCAGTATCAAATAGCACTTTCGTGGGATGAGATTCGACTGAGAACATACCTACTGCCACATCTGGTGCATCCTGGATCGCTTCGGCCTCCAAGTGGTTCACCTTTCCACGGTTGTACGCTTGGTTACGATTGCCTGCTGTCGGCTGTAGTACACCTTGCCTTGTTGGAGCATTGGGGTTGGTCTGCTGCTGCGCCGCCTTCTTTGGGCACTGCATCGCCCAGTGGCCTTGTTCTCCACAGTGGAAACATCCTCTGCCTCCTCCTTGTGCTGGGGCTGCTTGATTGCTCTGGTTTGCTGCTGGGGCAGGAAGGCGAGGTGCCTGGTTGTTCTGCTTCTGATGCTGATTACCTCCTTGCTGGTTGTTCTGACGATACTGCTGCTGTTGTGGGTACTACCTCTGGAACTGCTGCTGATGCGGACGCTGATTCTGATTCTGATATCCTTGTGGGTGACCAGGCCTGCCTTGCTGAGATGAACTGCCTGAGAAACGTGGACGGCTGATGCCTCCGGTCTGGGGTCCACTCATCTTGCGCTTCCAATCTTCCATATCCTTACGCTTCTTCTCAGTCATAACTGCCCTATCGATCAGGTGCTGGAAGGTGGGGAAGGTGTGATTCATCAGCTGATAATGCAGGGGATCCACCAAACCTCTCATGAACCTGTACTGCCTTTTAGCATCAGTGTTGACATCCTCAGGTGCATACCGAGACAGCTGCAGAAACTTGTCTCTGTATTCACTAACAGACAGGGGTCCCTGCTTCAGAGCCAGAAACTCCTCCTTCTTCACGATCATCAGTCCCTCCGGCACATGGTACCTACGGAAACTCTCGCTGAATTCTTCCCAGGTGATGGCTTCGGGGTCAGCATGGGTGGCGAGGTAGGACTCCCACCAGGACTGGGCTGCTCCCCTTAGCTGACGGGGACCATACAGAACCTTCTCCCTGTCGTTACATTGGGCGGTGCGCAGTTCTCTTTCCACTGCGCGCAGCCAGTCTTCTGCATCCATGGGGTCGGCAGAATGGGCGAAGGTAGGAGGGTGCCCTCTCATGAACTCGCCACGCTTATCCCGTGGCATCTGGGGCATCTGCACTTGCAATTAGGGTTGGGGTTGCTGTTGAGCCTGCTGCATGGCTGCCAGAGTCTGCCCAATGGCCTGCACTGCCTGAGTCTGCATCAAGAACATCTGCTCCACTGTCATCGGGGGTGGTGGGGGAGGCTGCCTCTGTTGTTCTTCCTGCTGGTCATGCTGCTCTTGCTGAGCACGCCTGTTGCATCGGCGCCTGTTGTCAGACATCTGTGGAAGACATTCATGCATCAGCATTGATCTTACAATCCTCCAGCATAAGAAAAGAGAATATAGAATTCTTCATGACACTGAGTGAACAAAGAGCTTCACTGATCCTCATTATGATCCAACACAGCTTCTCAGATAAGAAGGAAAGTAGAAGTAAATGGCTTCCCAACTAAATAACTGACTTTATTAATATTATAGCTAGGCCAAACTGCAGGAGAAACCCACAGGTTGGCAACAGTCATTACAAAGATTCAAATTCAGCACAAGTTCATCATAACAAGCATGCAAGCAACTGATAAGCAAACTAAACTGAATGGAAGCAACTGATAAGCAAACTAAACTAACTATTTTAAGACTGAGACATCTGACTTAAGAATTATTACAAACTTCGACGCTAACGATCTAAGGATCCAGATCTATCCTGGTCTTACAGGCAGGGGAACCATAAGTGTGGTGACCACGTGGCGGCGAGCGGTATGGGTGCTGAGTCCCAACAGGAGCGGGAGAACCACCCTCCTGGTGATGGCGCTCTGCCAGCTCAGCACGCAACTCCGCAATCTCCGTTCGAGCCCTGCTCAGCTCGTCCAGAGAGTGATCCAGCTCGGTGTTAAGCACTGCGACTAGGTTGACTGTGCTGCTCAGCCTAGGGTTAGCCTCACCAACAGGTGAGACAACCACACTCTCTGTGCTGCCAGTAGGGCGGCGGGGGTAGTACCGAAGGTTAAGACCGTCGGCCACGCCACCGAACAAAGAACAGTACTGGGAGAGTGCACGTCGTGCTGCATCCTGCATAGCTGCCTCTGCAGTGTCCCTCTCGGAGATGGAATAGTGCTCCGAAACGGCCTCCGCACCCCGGAGGTCATCCTCCGGACGGCGAACTAGGCAGGTAGCCTCCCAGCGGTCCGGGTACCTCCCGCGACTGTGCTGGTAGACTACACAACGATACTCGATCGACCAGGTGTGCCGGTCGAAAGCCTGGCGCAGCAAGGTGTTGAGTGCGTCGTGGAAGTGACAACCGCGAGCGGCGTCACGGGTGATGGGTCGGGCGACCCATCCTTCCGCCTCCTGTGGCTCAGAAGACTCCGTGTTGTGGTCTGAGTCGTCGTCGTCGGGGTCTCCTCCAGTAGCTCCTCCAACAGCCGAGGCGTCCCACGGCGGTGCAGGGGGCGCCTCCAACTGGGCAACAGAGGAACGGGGCCTCACGGACTCCACCTCATGCTGGGATGAGGAGGAAGAGTCCTGCTGCTCTCTGTGCTGGCGCCGGCGTTCCTGCTCCTCACGCAGGCGGTGGTGCAGTCTCTCCAGGTGACTCGACTGACCGGACACGGTGCGGTGCAGAGGACGCTCCGCAAGTCGAGACGGCAGGAAAGGAATCACCGACTTACGTGCAGTGTGTCTAAGACGAGCCATCTACAAAAGACACCGTAAGCATAAGAGTAAGAGCAGAACTAATATGACAAGTGAATAAACCATAGACAGAATAAGATAAAAATTTTAACAAGGTATAATATAGTATATATATGTAGTAAAACATAGGGTTGGTCGAGGTGACCGACTTTTGAAGTAACATCAGAGGTCAAGGTGAGAGGGAAGGTCAATAGTCCTTAGTACGACCAGTGCTACTCTAGGTCAGCGGTCCTACAGTCAGCACGGCTTTGATACCACTTATGTCACACCCGGTTTTGGAAGGCAAACCGAATGCGAACTATGTACGTGCCAGGATCAGAACTCACGTACACAGCGATTACATAAATGAACATCATCGCACAATGCTCGAATAATAACATAAAAGAGTAATAACTTATTACATCACAGAGTCATAGACATCCACATAGTCATCAACTTAACAGTTAAATCAAAGTGCTAGCGAAACACAGTAAAGATAAGGCCTTCACAGGCAGCTGACTGGGGGTTGCCGCCAACCCACACCTAGAATTCGTCGTAATCTTGGAACTCCTGGAAGTCTCCTTCCACGACTTCGCTTTCTCCGGAGCAGTGGTTACAATGCGGACAACCTGGTGTTTTGTGGTAAAGCAAGGATGAGTACACATCAACGTACTCAGCAAATGTCCCGTTTGGCTGAGGTGGACTAGCTTTATGTGGGGTTAGGCTCAAGCAGTTGCTTTTAGTTGGTCAGGTATTTATCATTAGTAGAAGCCAGATTTTATCATTAACCAACCCATGAACCATTTCCTCATCGAGGAACAACATCATCATATTCGAACCAAAACCATAACATAATCCTTGTATCTCGAACCATCTGTATCTCTAATCAAAGAGGATCCCAAGGCTGCTCTTAACCGTGAGCACGGCTGATATACCAGTTTCACTACCCTCTGCAGAGGTCGCACACTTTACCCATGAGTCATGATTCCCTTTCTACCCGGGGAGAGCTAATCCCCATTGACCACTACCTAGGTGGTCCGGCAGGGTATCACTACGTAGCTGTTACAAAGATTCCCTAGAGATCATAGCTGCCCGTTAGGTTTCTCCAGTTTGATAAACACAGTACTCCTCCCCGCAGGAGAGTGACTAACAAAAGCAAAACAAAAGAACCTCGGCACTCAGCCTCGGCAGAGCAAGCACTATGCCTGGACCCCATTGACGGCACGACGGCGAAGCAACTACACCTCTAGTTCCTCTAATTAATTAGCTAAGGGCGCCCCATTTCACCCTCATGGTTGCACTGTTATCCCGGGTGGTCTCTCAACGAACAGGTCCTTACGGAGAGGTACTCCGGAAACAGCCTGAGCCCCCTAGAGTATCACAAGATCATCAACATCATCAGGATAACAGTATCATAAATATTCACATCATGTTCATTGATTAAGTTAAAGCAGTAGCAAAATGCTAACCATAATAGCCCATAAGGTCATCAAGGATAAAGTAAAGTGTAAAGCTAGTCAATCCTTAGGTTTCAAGTAGGTAATGCGGGACAGTGTATTATAAAGTAAATGGGACATAATGGGACTGAGGACACTTGCCTTCACCAAACTGCTGATCAGGAACTTCCTCTGCAACTTCCTCGGGAAACACAGACTGCTCGTTGTCTCACGGCGAACTCCGGGAACTCCTCGGCGATGACGGAGACGCGACGGTGGCCCGGGTCGACGGTGGCGGCGTGGCAATGGACACGGCGGAGCTCCAACGGCGGCTGGGAAACGAGCTCAGGCGGCGGCGGTTCGCGGCAATGGCGCTTGGGCGTGCGCGCAGCGAGGGAGAGGGCGAGAGAGGGGGCCGGTTGGTGCGCAAATGAGGGAGGGGGAGAGGGCGAGTGAAGCTCGAGGCTCAAGTGGCCAAGGGCGAGGTGGGGCGGGCTCCCCACGCGCGACGTGGGCGCGGAGAAGGCGGGCGCGCACGGCTCGGCGGCGGTTACGCGAGAACGGCGAAGCTGACAGCCGGGGCCCGCGACGCAGAGAGAGAGAAGAAAGCGGGCGCGGGCGCGAGGAAAGCGGGGCTGACGGGCCGGGCCCACGGGCAGAGAGAGCGAGGGAGCGGGCGCACGCGGAACGATTGCGCCGACAGGTGGGGCCCGCCAGGCAGAGAGAGGAGGGGAAGCGAGCGCGCGGAAGGCGGCCGCGCCGACAGGCGGGCCCGCTCGCGCAGAGAGAGAGAGGGGGCGGAGAGCGCGCGCGCGGGAGTTGGGCCTGATGGGCCGAAAGGCCGAGCGGGCTGGGGTAGCGGGCTGCTTTTCCTTTTCTTTTTATTTTGGAATTTCCCTTCTCTTTTCTTTTTATTTTCTCCATTTGATTCAAATTCAAATGTGTCACAAATTCAAATTAGACCTTTTGAGAATTATGCACCAAACAAAAGTGAAATCTAGGGTTCAACATGATGCAACAATTCATACTCCCTTAGGGTTTAACCTAGCACACTATTATTACAAATAAAATAAGCACTTTTCTCCTATAGAAATGAGAAAGAAAAGATTGGGGAAGGATGAGAAAAGAAAAGTAACACCTGAATTTGTGAATATGAGCAAAGAAATTTTATACCCCCAAATTCAGGGTGTTACAGCCACTCGGCTGTTACCCCTAAAAGCGCCGACGTGGTCATCAGTCATTCCAACACTGATGTGGCTTCGTCATCACTCGGATACCACTTCAAAGGTGTAAATGTTGACAATAATAACTCGGCCATCACCCTAAAAGCGACGATATGACGCCCGAATGACTCAACTACTACTCCAGAGGGATTGATTTCACAGACAAAGCAAACGGAGAAATGACTTGAAAACCCCATGCTGCGACACAAACATAACAGACAGAGAACAACATCCTTCATTAAGGGAAGTTTCAGAAATTACAAATCAACTCATTATGAGTTGATACTTCCCTATTGCTACTACTATACTACATTCTACTGCTACACTACATTTCTACCACCACTATACTACATTCTACTACTAACTACTACTACATTATTTCACTATACTACTTCTAATCTATACTAATATCTAAAAAACCAGTGGCATCTAGCCACTGGCCTTGTTGCTGCCTTTGCCGCTGCCGCCGCCATTGCTGCCCCTGCCGCTGCCGCCGCTACCGCCGTTGCCGCCCTTGCTGCCGCCGTTGTCGCCCCCGCTGCCGCCGTCACCGTCATCGTCGTCGTCGTCATCATCGCCCCTGCCGTCGCCGTCATCTCCGCCATCGCCGCCGCCGTCCTCCTCGGACGACTCCAAAGAGTCCTCCTCGTCCGAGGAGTACTCCGACTCATCTGAGCTCGCGAGCCTAGAGCGCTCAACGATCCGAATGTAACTCCAGACCTCCGCGGCAATCCCCTGGGAGTCGTCTGAATCGTCAGACGACGCTGGGGGAGAGATGGGAGTCGGAGACCCCTCGGACTCGAAGGAGAACTCCTCCTCTGAGTATTCCGAATCACCGAAGTCCTCTGACGGAGGAGTTGGCTCGCGCTTGCGTTTGTTGCTCTTGCCCATGGTGGAAACGAGGGGAGAAGAAGAAAGCAAGCAGTGGAGAACAGCAAAGAGGTGTGAAGAAACCAGAGAGGCAAAGGCACTATTTATATAAGAAGAAGGCAACCGCTCACCTCCTACCACGGTCGCCGAACAGTCGCAAAATATTCAATATACACTTCAACCCGTCTGAAGATACGTCTGGTGGCTGACGCCGTTTCATGCAATGCAACACCCAGTGGGACTCCAGTCAACTGCACGGGCGATATGATTACACCCGCCGTCACATCACATTACTACTCAGAAGCGGCCGGCTAAAACACTCAGCGTACCAAGCCGTCCCTTGCCCACACCCATTGGGGGGACGCCAAGAATTTTCAGTATATTTTTGAAAACTGTCACGTCCGCGCAGGGCATGCAATGAATACCTCAAGACAAAAATGAGATATCAGTAAGGATCAAAGGGAAGCCAAATATAGCCGGAGAAGTATAAAGTCTGACTGACAGAAGCGACATGAAGACTAGCCAGGGGACGTCCATCGAATGTCCAATCAGACGCAGATCAAATAAATTGCACCACCTAGCAAGATATGGGTAGATCACGAACTCGGCTCCAAAGACAAAATACGTGCTGACCTCTAAAGCATAATATCGATGACATAATGCTGACGTCTAAGGCATTCGAAAGAAAAAAAGAGAGAAAAGATGACTCTCAGCAAAAGAACACAAAATGAAGACCTTCGAGTGGATTATTTTCAAAAAATCCACTCGAAGCTCGGGGGCTACACCCATTGGGTGCACCTCCGGTGCACCCAGTGAAGTTCAGGATCCTACAAATACGAGATGCTAACCTCCAAAGCACGAGTTTGAGACAGAACGCCCGTTTTCGAGCAGAAGGAGATAGCAAGGAATTGTTTTTACCAAACTACCCGGAAGGTCTCCCTTATCATAAAATGAAGACCGCAAGCTGGACCTAGGATCTTTGGGCCGATTATCTCAAAATCAACCTAAAGATCGGGGGCTTGTGGGGGACAGATATCCCCCGGGTCCACTGGAAGGATAAAAGACCTCACGAAAGGCCCAGGGGCCCAATAAATCATAAGGTCATCCTTTCGTGGGCCTGGGGAAGAACGACCAGCGAAGCAGATCGATGCAAGGCCGGATCGACGCGAGTCTGGATGGCTCCAATAACATTGAGCAAGCAACCACAACAGAGACCCGACTATCCTGCGCTGGAGCCCCGTACGATGGAACTAGGCGAGGATAAGTCGGCCGAGTTATAATAAGATAGACGCAATCAGTTCACTATCTTTTAGGTGCGCGTCGTTATCATATCTGCATGTATTGCCCCACGGTCGAATATATAAGGCCTATGGGGCACCCCTTCAGAACGATCGATCTCATTACTTAGCCACCAACTCCAGCTCTCTACGTTCCCAATACTAGAGAACCTCCTTGTAATCTACCACATAAAGCATACCCACCAGGACATAGGGTGTTACGCATCTCAAAGCGGCCCGAACCTGTAAACATTGTCCCTCGCTCCTCGTGCATCTGGCACGAACCATTTAGCTACAGTCGGCGATACCGTTCTACTCCTAAAAACACCTTGAGGGGCAACCCCGGGTGTGCGGTCGGACCCAAAACACCGACAACAGTCTGGTGCGTCAGCCACGTCACCCAACCGTTAGGGTTCGACCATTGAAGCTTCTGATAGCTGGGCCATCGGACAGTCCGGTGGTGCACCGGACAGGTCCTGTTCACTGTCCGGTGCGCCTTCTGGCGCCTGCTCTGACTCTGCGCGCGCAGTCCGCACTGTTCACTGTTCACTGTTCATTTTGCAGTCGAACGTTAGCGCTGTAGCTGTTGCTCCCGCTGGCACACCGGACAGTCCGGTGCTACACCGGATAGTCCGGTGCTACACCGGATAGTCCGGTGCCACACCGGATAGTCCGGTGAATTATAGCGGGGAGCAATTTCCAGAAACCCGAAGGTGGCAAGTTCGGAGTTGATCTCCCTGGTGCACCGGACACTGTCCGGTGGTGTCGGCGTTTCGACCCCGGGGGTCCCTGGACCGACGAGTGAATCGTCGCCGCGTGTCCCAGCCTAGATGGGTCGGCGCGAGACGGAGCACGAAGGGGGTAGAAGAGAGGGGAAAGCCCGCGGCCTCCGTGTTTGTCCTGCACCCGGGTCAGGTGCGCTTGCAGTAGGGGGTTACAAGCGTCTACATGGGGGGAGAGCGAGGGACTCTACGCGTCGCCCCGTCCTCCCGCGCGGCCAACCTTCTCGTAAGAGAGCCCTGGACCTTCCTTTTATAGGCGTAAGGAGAGGGTCCAGGTGTACAATGGGGGGTGTAGCAATGCGCTATCGTGTCGAGCAGAGAGGAGTTAGTGCCCTAAGTACATGCCTTCATGGTAGCCAGAGAGGTTTTGGCACCCTGTTCATATGATGTCGTGGCCGTCGGAGGAGCATTGGAGCCTTGCGGAAGGACAGCTGTCGGGGCTGTCGAGTCCTTGCTGACATCTCCTTGCTTCTATAAGGGTTTGAGAGCCACCGTCGTCATGGAGCACGCGGGGCGTCATCATTATCTGTTTTCCGGGGCGAGCCAGATGGGACGCCGGTCCCGTTACCCGTAGCTTGAGCTAGCTAGGGATAGGGTAATGATGGCCCCCCTGTGACGTGGTCGGTCCGAGCCCTGGGTCGGGCGAGGCGGAGGCTCCTCCGAGGTCGGGGTCGAGTCGGTCTTCCGAGGTCAAGGTCATGTCCGAGCCCTGGGTCGGGCGAGGTGGAGTTCGTCATCTTCTGGGGCCGAGCCCGAGTCCGAGCCCTGGGGTCGGGCGAGGCGGAGTTCGTCGTCTTCCGGGACCGAGCCCGAGTCCGAGCCCTGGGGTCAGGCAAGGCGGAGTTCGTCGTCTTTCGGGACCGAGCCCGAGTCCGAGCCCTGGGGTCGGGCGAGGCGGAGTTCGTTGTCTTCCGGGACCGAGCCCAAGTCCGAGCCCTGGGTCGGGCGAGGCGGAGTACGTCGTCTTCCGGGACTGAGCCCGAGTCTGAGCCCTGGGTCGGGCGAGGCGGAGTTTCCTATGGCACCCGAGGCTGGACTTGGCTACTGTCAGCCTCACTTTGTCGAGCGGCACAGCAGTCGGAGCAACACAGGTGGCGCTGTCTTCTTGTCAGGCCGGTTAGTGGAGCGGCGAAGTGACTGCGGTCACTTTCGGCTCTGTCGACTAAAGGGCACATGACATGATAGGATGTCAGGCCATCCTTGCATTAAATGCTCCTGCGATTTAGTCGGTCGGTGTGGCGATCTGGCCAAGGTTGCTTCTTGGCGAAGACTGGGCCTCGGGCGAGACGTGAACCTTCTGGGGTCGGCTGCCTTTGCCCGAGGCTGGGCTCGGGCGAGGCGAGGTCATGTCCCTTGAGTGGACCGAGCCTTGGCTTAATCGCACCCATCAGGCCTTTGCAGCTTAGTGCTGATGGGGGTTACCAGCTGAGATTTAGGAGTCTTGGGGGTACCCCTAATTATGGTCCCCGACAGTAGCCCCCGAGCCTCGAAGGGAGTGTTGATACTCGCTTGGAGGCTTTTGTCGCACTTTTTTGCAAGGGGACCGGCCTTCCTCGGTTGTCTTTTGTTCCGGTGGGTGCGCGCGAGCGCACCCGCCGGGTGTAGCCCCCGAGGCCTCGGAGGAGTAGTTTGACTCCTTCGAGGTCTTAGTACGTTTCGTAATGTTTCGGCCGGTCTAGCTGCTCCCTCGTGCGAACTGGCCGTAGCCCGGGTGAACAGTCGGGTCCCAAGTTCTCGGGCTGGTATGTTGACGCTGTCAACGGTTTGGCCGGAGCCGGGTTTGCGAGAGCAGCCCCCGAGCCTCCGCACAGAGCGAGAGGACGGTCAGGGACAGACTCGACTTTTTACATACGCCCCTGCGTCGCCTTTCCGCAAGGAGGAGGGGGGGGGGAAAGCGCCATGTTGCCCTCGGAGGACGTCGAACGTGGTGTCTCCAGTGAGTTGCTAACGGGTAATCCGAGTGGACGCCCGTGCCCCATTTGTTAGGGGTCGGCTAGTGGCCCACAGGCGCGCCCTAAAAGTACCTGTGGGTGACTTGCCGGACCCGGTCCCCTTTTGACGGGTCCGAGGGCTCGATGCCTCCCTCTGGTGGGATTCCGTTACAAAATCGTTCCCGTTGGTCTCGGAAATGTCCTAGGGTACCTCGGGAGTGCAGCCCGAGCCTCGGTTATGTATCGAACGTACCCAGGGTCATCCCTCGCTCTGCGTCTGAGGCAGCTGTCGAACCCTTCGGGGGCTAGCCTTCGAACCCCTGATCAGTAGTGGGCGTGGAGCCCGAGTGGCCTGAGGCGACCGTTGAACCCTTTTGAGGGGCCGGCCTTTGAACCTCTGACCAGTAGTGGGCGCGGAGCTCGATCGCTCTGAGGCGGCTGTTGAACCCTTCTGAGGGGCCAGCCTTTGAACCTCTGATCAATAGGGGGGCTCGGGGCCCGCTTCCTTCGCGGAGAAGGATCCCTTTCGGAGTATCCCCTTTTCTGAACCCCGAGGCAAGAGAGAGAAAGAGGAAGTGAAAAGGATACAAAATCGAATGACATGGCGCACCTTTTTTGACGCGGTCATTATGGCGGGGGTGAAGCGTCGCCTGCTTCGCCTACCAAAGGTGTCGCCTGTCCTGCCGCAGAGTTAATGCGACAGGACGAGTGGTTCACGGGGCGACCGTTGCGCGTGCGCGAGCCGTTCGAGGGACGGAACACGGATGTGTCGTCTTCCGCCATGGGAGAAGGTCCTTTCGCTATCCCAGGAGGGGACGTGAGCTTGCTGATGACTCGACTGCCGCTTCCGCCCGCCTGCCACCGCCATTACTGCCGGCCCATTTCTGGCCATATCGACCGTCGCGCCCTCTCCCGCGGCTGACCGGCCCATGACCGATGTGCTCGATTGGCACTATCGGGTCATGCGCAGGGTCTCCTCGAGTCGCGGTACAGGTTCCACAGTCGATAAGGTGCGGTACTGGCGCGGGTGGCAGTGTAGTTTCTTGTACGTAGTAACCGGCGTGCCGGTTACATGACGTGTGGGCCTGGGCCTCCATGCTGGATGTGTCGAAGTCGAAAGGGTGCGTCCCCCTAGGTGCGGTTGCACGCCGCCTGCATGGCGGCCCGCCCTTTCACCCGCTGGCCTGGGCGAGAGTGGAGGAATGCTCGTAACCGCTGGGTAGTCGTGTGCACCGTGGGCGGCGGTTTGGCCCTATCTCCCCTGCGCCAGCCTGCATGACGCGTGGGGCCCAGCCCCCGTGTCGTAGGGGGAGGGCCTTGGAGCGTGTTGGAGAAGACTCAGCCCGCGACGGCTGAGGACGCAAGTGGGGAGAGTTGCCTTTAAAAGGAGGGCGACCCCCTTGAAGGGCAACCATGTCTTCGCGCTCTCCTCATGCATTGTGTCTTTCCACCTTTCGAGCCCCCAGATGGGGGGCGCCCGCGGTTCTCCCGCCTGGTCGTCGTTGGGGGAACGCAACTTCGCGGAAGTCGGTACCTTTCAGCCATCGTTCGGCTTCAAGGATTTTCGTCAGGCAGCCCGGCTGCATCCCCTCGCCGGTGGTCACCCAAGACGGTGACCTCCAGTTCGGTGGTGGGGAGAAGCGAGCCGGGCTGCGATCTTGGTCCCGCCCTCAGCTTCAAGGATCTTCGTCATCCTTGCTGGGGCGGAGGCCGGGCTGAGCCGGAGCTCTATCTCCTGCGCGGGTTTGTGGGTCACCTTCTCCCTCAGCATTCGAGGGAGAGGGCGCTCACCAACCTAGCGGGAGGGCCGGACTTCGACAACGCGGGGCTGGTCGGCAGCGAGCGTCGTTAGCTCCAACACATTGGGTTCGCTGGCTTAGCGGGCCTGGCTCGGCTCCCGGTGCCCCCTCCCGCCGGAAGAGCGGTTGTCGCGCCGCGCGCACTGGGGGACAGCCCGAGACGTCGCGCGCTGCTAGGGCGGCGTTCGTGTTCTGGGGCTGTCCTGCCTTTGCCCCGGTACGGCGCCTCTGCGTAGAGGTCGGTGCTTCGCCCGTCCGGGAGGATCCGAGTGGGAATCTGCCGGTGGGCAGATGGCTTCCGTCGTCGGCGCTGAGGTGGCGGTGGCTGAAGAAGTCCTCGTCGCCGACGGGGTCACCGCCACCATGTGTGCTCTGGGCCTCCGGCTCTTTGGCTTTGATAGCTTGTCCTCGCCCTTCGAGTGGGGGCATGGGCGAGGAGCTCGTCGCAGCAGCGTCCGCCCTGAGGTCATCGCTGTTGTTGTTTGGCCACTTCGGAGCGGGCGTCAGCGAGCCACCAGGGGTTTTGTCGCCCCGTAGGCCCTCCAACGTGGGGGGTTGTTCGTACCTGCGGGGGCAGAACCGGAGTTCCGTTTGTAATGGCACCTTGAGTGCTGACGTATGTTCATTGTGGCTGTCGGGGCCTGAACATGTATGTATCTTTCGGCGTGAAGCCGTGTTTTTCCCTCATTCCAAGCACTGGGACTCGCCTGTCAGCTAACTGAACGCTTCACCAAGTGCAAGTTGCCTCGTGCGAAGGTGATGAGTGAGGTATCCATATCCTGGAGGCGTAGGAGTCCCTCGGCTCAGTCGGCCTTGCCGCCCGAGGCTTCTCTTGCTTAGTTAAAGGAAACCCTCGGCCGCTCTTCGATGAGCCGGAGCCGGAGGCAGCGGTATCAGCGTGGACAGAGGCAGAGTTGGCTCAAAAAGAAGACTTCGTCAGCCGGAGCCTGACCGGGCCGTCCGCTGGCGGGACCGGCACCAGAATCGAGTTACCGAGGCCATGGGCCGGGCTGATGTCCTCGGGGGACAGCTGGCTGAGGCTTCGGGGTGACCGGCCGAGCTGTCTGCTCGAGCCAGACTCCTGGAAGAGACCTTGGCGGTGATGGCCCGAACGTGGTGCTGACGTCGCCCTTCGGAGCGGAGATCCTCCGACTGTGTTGCCGTTCGAGGCTCGGTCGGACTTCGCCGAAGGTGGTGTTGACGTCGAGGGTGCTGCTGCTCCCCCTCCATCGAGGTCTGAACCTGCAGGATCGGTTTGCCTTGTAGTGTGCGTATGTTTTCTGCGGCCGCCAAGGCCCAAACGTGCTGTCGTTATGTTGTAAAGCTGTGTTTCTTTTTCCCTTTGTTTCGAGTATCAAGACTTATTTGTCGGCAACAGAATTGTTTGTTCGAGCGAGAGTTACTTTTCACGGAAGGTGATGAGTGAGGTATCCGTATCCCGGAGGCGTAGGAGTCCCTCGGCTCGATCGGCCTTGCCGCTTATGTGTACTCTTACTCGTCCGTAGGATTCTGCTAACGATGTAGTCGAGAAGGCCCGAAAAATCATTTCGGCAGAAGGGTCTCCGAGCATTGGGACTTGTTCGGTTAGCGGAATCGCTTATTCGAGCGTGAGTTACTTATCGCAGAAGGTGATGAGTGAGGTATCCGTATCCCGGAGGCGTAGGAGTCCCTCGGCTCGGTCGGCCTTGGCTGCTTACGTGTACTCCGTCGTTTTCAGGACCCCACTTTCGAAGTAGTCAAAAAGCACGAAAGGCGCTCCGGCAGAAAGACTTTTTCCGAGGAAAATTTTGACGCAGAGGGGGTTCCCCCCTTCTAGCCCCCGAGGGAGGGTCGGGCTTTTTGCTGAGGCAAGGCCGACCCTTCCTTGATGGTTAGACTTTGAACGTGAACGAGGTGTGCGAACGACTTGAAAGCATCTTAAGGGTAGAAGCGACGTAGCTGTCGGATGTTCCAAGCGTTGCTGTAGACCTCGCCTTGGCTGTTGGCCAGCTTGTATGTCTCGGGCTTCAAAACCTTGGCGATGACGAACGACCCTTCCCAGGGAGGCGTGAGCTTGTACCGCCCTCGGGCGTCTTGTCACAGCCGAAGCACCAGGTCGCCTGCTTGGAGGTCTCGGGACCGAACCCCTCGAGCGTGGTAGCGTCGCAAGGACTGCTGGTACCGCACCGAGTGTAGTAAGGCCATGTCCCGAGCCTCTTCGAGCTAGTCCAGTGAGTCTTCTCGGTTGGTCTGGTTTCTTTGGTCGTCGTACGCCCTCGTCCTCGGGGAACCATATTCTAAGTCTGTGGGCAAGAAGGCCTCGACCCCATAGACTAGAAAGAACGGTGTGAAGCCCGTGGCTTGGCTCGGTGTTGTCCTCAGACTCTAGACCACTGAGGGGAGTTCCTTTATCCACCGCCTTCCGAACTTGTGGAGGTCGCTGTAGATCCTCGGCTTGAGTCCTTGCAGAATCATGCCGTTGGCACGTTCCACTTGCCCATTCGTCATGGGGTGAGCCACGGCAGCCCAGTCCACCCGGATATGGTGATCCTCACAGAAGTCCAGGAACTTTCGGCCGGTGAACTGGGTGCCGTTGTCGGTGATGATGGAGTTCGGGACCCCAAAGCGATGGATGATGTTGGTGAAGAATGCCACCGCCTGTTTGGACCTGATGCTGTTTAGGGGTCAGACCTCGATCCACTTGGAGAATTTGTCGATGGCGACCAGCAGGTGCGTGTAGCCCCCGAGTGCCTTCTGTAAGGGACCGACGAGGTCCAGTCCCCACACAGCAAACGGCCAGGTGATAGGTATTGTCTACAGATCCTGAGCGGGCAGGTGGGTCTGCCTCGCGTAGAACTGACATCCTTGGCAGGCGCGGACAATTCTAGTGGCGTCGGCCACCGCGGTCGGCCAGTAGAAACCTTGTCGGAAGGCGTTTCCAACAAGGGCTCGGGGCGCTGCGTGATGACCACAAGCCCTCGAGTGTATTTCTCGTAAGAGCTCCTGGCCTTTGGTGATGGATATGCACCGCTGGAGGATGCCAGATGGGCTGTGGTGGTAGAGCTCCTTTCCGTCACCCAATAAGATGAACGACTTGGCGCGCCGCGCCAGTCGCCGAGCCTCGGCTCGGTCGAGGGGCAGCTCTCCTTGGTGGAGATATTGCAGGTACGAGGTCTACCAGTTTCGATTAGGTTGGACCCCACTCCGCTCTTCCTCGACGCGCAGTGCCTCACCCTCGGGGGCCGAGGGTGCCTCGGGCCGAGCCGAGGGCGCCTCGGGCTGGGCCGAGGCCTTCTCGGGCTCGGGCGTGTCGTCGGTCTTGACTGAGGGTTGATGTAGGTCTCGGGAGAAGACATCCGAGAGGACCGTTGTCTGCCCCGAGACTATCTTAGCCAGCTCGTCCGCAGTCTCGTTGTGTCGTCGGGCGATGTGGTTGAGCTCGAGCCCGTAGAACTTGTCCTCCAGGCGCCGAACCTTATCGTAGTAGGCTTCCATCTTCGGGTCGCGGCAGTGGGAGTTCTTCATAACTTGGTCAATGACGAGCTGCGAGTCGCCGCGAGCGTCGAGGCATCGGACCCCTAGCTCAATGGCGATGCGCAACCCGTTGATCAGAGCTTCGTACTCAGCCACGTTGTTGGACGCCGGGAAATGGAGGCGCAACACGTAACGTAGGTGTTTCCCGAGGGGCGAGATGAAGAGCAGGCCCGCGCCTGCCCCTGTTTTCATCAGCGACCCATCGAAAAACATGGTCCAGAGTTCCGGCTGGATCGGAGCCGCCGGGAGCTGGGTGTCGACCCATTCAGCCACAAAGTCCGCCAAGACTTGGGACTTGATGGCCTTCCGAGGGGCGAACGAGATCGTCTCACCCATAATTTCCACCGCCCACTTTGCAATCCTACCCGAGGCCTCTCGGCACTGGATGATCTCCCCAGGGGGAAGGATGACACCACGGTCACCGGATGAGACTCGAAGTAGTGTCGCAACTTTCGCCGCGTCAGGATCACCGCGTACAACAGCTTCTGAATTTGCGGGTAGCGGATCTTGGTCTCGGATAGTACCTCACTGATGAAGTAAACCGACCTCTAGACGGGCAATGCATGCCCTTCTTCTTGTCTCTCAACCACGATCACGGCGCTGACCACCTGAGTGGTAGCGGCGACGTAGATCAAGAGGTCTTCTCCGGCGGCGGGGGGCACCAAGATGGGCGCGTTCGTAAGGAGTGCCTTCAGGTTCCCGAGAGCTTCCTCGGCCTCAGAGGTCCAAGTGAAGCACTCAGTCTTTCTTAAGAGGCGATACAGAGGTAGACCTCTTTCGCCGAGGCGCGAGATGAAACGGCTCAGGGCCGCAAGGCATCCCATGACCCTCTGTACGCCTTTCAAGTCCTTGATGGGCCCCATGTTGGTGATGGCCGCGATTTTCTCCGGGTTGGCCTCGATGCCCCGCTCGGAGACGATGAACCCCAAGAGCATGCCTCGGGGGACTCCGAAGACACACTTCTCGGGATTAAGTTTTACGCCCTTTGCCTTGAGACACCGGAATGTCGTTTCAAGGTCGGAAAGGAGGTCAGAGGCTTTCCTCGTCTTGACTACGATGTCATCGACATAAGCCTCGACCGTTCGACCAATGTGTTCGCCGAACACGTGGTTCATGCACCTTTGGTACGTCGCACCCGCATTCCTCAAACCAAATGGCATAGTAACATAGCAGTACATGCTAAAAGGTGTGATGAAAGAAGTCGCGAGCTGGTCGAACTCTTTCATCCTGATTTGGTGATACCCTGAGTAGGCATCGAGGAAAGACAAGGTTTCGCATCCCGCAGTGGAATCCACGATTTGATCGATGCGAGGCAGAGGATAGGGAACTTTTGGGCATGCTTTGTTTAGACCAGTGTAGTCTACACACATCCGCCATTTCCCTCCTTTCTTTCTCATAAGCACGGGGTTGGCAAGCCATTCGGGATGGAATACCTCTTTGATGAACCCTGCGGCCATCAGCTTGTGGATCTCCTCGCCTATGGCTCTGCGCTTTTCTTCGTCAAATTGGCGTAGAGGTTGCTTCACGGGTCGGGCTCCAGCTCGGATATCCAGCGAGTGCTCGGCGACATCCCTCGGTATGCCAAGCATGTCCGAGGGACTCCACGTGAAAACTTCGGCGTTTGCGCAGAGAAAGTCGACGAGCACTGCTTCCTATTTGGGGTCGAGCTCGGAGCCGATCCGGATCTGCTTGGAGGCGTCGTTGCTGGGGTCGAGTGGGACGGACTTAACCGTCTCCGCTGGCTCAAAGTTGTCGGCATGGCGCTTCATGTCTGGCGCCTCCTTGGAGAGGCTCTCTAGGTCGGCGATGAGGGCCTCGGATTCGGTGAGGGCCTCGGCGTACTCCACGCACTCTATGTCGCATTCGTACGCGTGTCGGTACGTGGGGCCGACGGTGATGACCCCGTTGGGGCCCGACATCTTGAGCTTGAGGTAGGTGTAGTTGGGGACGGCCATGAACTTGGTGTAGCATGGCCTCCCTAGTACCGCGTGGTAGGTTCCTCGGAACTCGACCACCTCGAACGTGAGGGTTTCCCTTCTGAAGTTGGAGGGAGTCCCGAAGCAGATAGGCAGATCGAGTCGTCCGAGGGGTTGGACGCGTTTCCCGGGGATGATCCCGTGAAAAGGCGCCGCACCGGCCCGGACCAAGGACAGATTGAACCGCAGGAGCTCGAGGGTCTCGGCGTAGATGATGTTGAGGCTGCTGCCTCCGTCCATGAGGACCTTGGTGAGCCTGACGTTGCCGATGACGGGGTCGACAACGAGCGGGTATTTCCCCAGGCTCGGCACGCGGTCGGGGTGATCGCCCTGGTCGAAGGTGATGGGCTTGTCGGACCAGTTTAGGTAGACTGGCGCCACCACCTTTACCGAGCAGACCTCCCGACGCTCTTGCTTGCGGTGCCGAGCCGAGGCATTCACCACTGGCCCACCATAGATCATGAAGCAGTTGCGGACCTCGGGGAACTCCTCTGCCTGGTGATCCTCCTTCTTGTCGTCGTGGGGGGCCCTGCCACCCTCCGCAGGTGGCCCGGCCCTGTGAAAGTGACACCAAAGCATGGCGCATTCCTCAAGGGTGTGCTTGACGGGTCCCTGATGATAGGGGCACGGCTCCTTGAGCATCTTGTCGAATAGATTTGCGCCTCCGGGAGGTTTCCGAGGGTTCTTGTACTCAGCGGCGGCGACAAGGTCTGCGTCGGCCGCGTCACGTTTCGCTTGCGACTTCTTCTTGCCTTTCTTCTTGGTGCCGCGCTGAGCGGACGCCTCGGGAACATCTTCCGGCTGGCGGCCCTGGGGCTGCTTGTCCTTCCGGAAGATGGCCTCAACCGCTTCCTGGCCAGAGGTGAACTTGGTGGCGATGTCCATCAGCTCGCTCGCCCTGGTGGGGGTCTTGCGACCCAGCTTGCTCACCAGGTCGTGGCAGGTGGTGCCGGCGAGGAACGCGCCGATGACATCCGAGTCGGTGACGTTGGGCAGCTCGGTGCGCTGCTTTGAGAATCGCCAGATGTAGTCCCGGAGAGACTCTCCCGGCTGCTGGCGGTAGCTTCGGAGATCCCAGGAGTTCCCAGGGCGCACATACGTGCCCTGGAAATTACTGGCGAAGGCTTGGACCAGGTCGTCCCAGTTGGAGATCTGCCCCGGAGGCAGATGCTCCAGCCAGGCCCGAGCGGAGTCGGAGAGGAACAGGGGGAGGTTGCGGATGACGAGGTTGTCATCGTCCGTTCCACCCAGTTGGCAGGCCAGCCGGTAGTCCGTGAGCCACAGTTCCGGTCTTGTCTCCCCTGTTGGTGTTTTGGGTCCGACCGCACACCCGGGGTTGCCCCTCGAGGTGTTTTTAGGAGTAGGACGGTGTCACCGACTGTAGCAAAATGGTTCGTGCCAGATGCACGAGGGACAATGGACAGTGTTTACAGGTTTGGGCCGCTTAGAGATGCGTAACACCCTACGTCCTGGTGAGGATGCTTCGTGTAATGGGTTACAAGGTTGTTCTCTAAAGCGAGAACGTGGAGAGTTGAGGTGGATGGCTGAGTAGTGAGATCGATTGTTCTGAAGGGGTGCCCCCCGGGCCTTATATATTCGACCGTGGGGCAATACATGTGGATATGATAACAACGTGCACCTAAAAGATAGTGAACTGTTTGAGTCTATCTTCCTATGATTCTGCCGACCTATCCTCGCCTGGTTCCGTTGTATGGGGATCCAGTGCGGGAAAGTCGGATCTTCTATTGTGGTTTCTTGCTCAACGTTGTGGGGCCGTCCGGGCTTGCACCGATCCGACCTTACGTCGATCTGCTTTACTGATTGTCCCTCCCCAGGCCCATGAAGGAATGACCTTACGATTTATTGGGCCCTTGGGCCTTTCGTGAGGTCTTTTACCCTTCCAGTGGACCCGGGGGATATCTGTCCCCCACAAGCCCCCGATCTTTGGGTTGATTTTGAGGTAATCAGCCCAAAGATCCTAGGCCCAGCTTGCAGGTAATTTGGAGAAAGACGATTTCTTACTGTCTCCTTCTGCTGTGATCACTCGTAAACTGGAGCTTTGTTTCATGCTTGTGCCTTAGAGGTCGGCATTTCATATTGTAGGACCCTAAACTTCATTGGGTGCACTGGAGGTGCACCCAATGGGTGTAGGCCCTGAGCTTCGAGTAGATTTTGGAAGATAATCTACTCGAAGGTCTTCATTAGAAATTATTTTATTTTCCTCTTGTACTTTGGTTGAGGGCCAGCCTTGTCTTTAATCTTGTCTTATGCCTTAGAAGTCGGCACTATCTTGGCTTGAAATGGTGATTCATGGGGTGCACCGAAGGTGCACCCAATGGGTGTAGCCCCCGAGCTTTGAGTGGATTTTTGAAAATAATCCTCTCGAAGGTCTTCATTTCGTGTCCTTCTGCTGAGAATAATCCTTTCTTTTTTCCGAATGCCTTAGAGGTCAGCATTATGTCATCAATATTATGCTTTAGAGGTCAGCATGTATTTTGTCTTTTGCAGCTGAGTTCATGATCCACCCATATCTCGCTAGGTGGTGCAATTTATTTGCTCTGCGACTGATTGGACATTTGATGGATGTTCCCTGGCTAGTCTTCACGTTGCTTCTATCGGTCATATTTTGTACTTCACCGACTATATTTGGCTTTCCTTTGATCCTTACTGATATCTCATTTTTGTCTTGAGGTATTCATTGCATGCCCTGCACGGATGTGACGGTTTTGAAAAATATACTGATAATTCCTGGGCGTCCCCCCCAATGGGTGTGGGTAAGGGACGGCTTGGTACGCTGAGTGTTTTAGCCGACTGCTTCTGAGTAGTAATGTGATGTGACGGCGGGTGTAATCATATCTTCTGTGCGGTTGACTGGAGTCCCAATGGGTGTTGCATTGCGTGAAACGGCGTCAGCCGCACGTCTTCAGATGGGTTGAAGTGTGTATTGAATGCTTCGCGACTGTTCAGTGACCGTGGTTGGAGGTGAGCGGTTGCCTTCTTCTTCTATAAATAGTGCCTTTGCCTCTCTGGTTTTTTCACATGGTCTTGCTGTTCTCCGCTGCTTACTTTCTTCCTCTCCTTGCATTTCCACCATGGGCAAGAACAACAAACGCAAGCGCGAGCCGACTCCTCCATCAGAGGACTTTGGCGACTCGGAATACTCAGAGGAGGAGTTCTCCTCTGAGTCCGAGGGGTCTCCCGCTCCCGTCCCTCCCCCAGCATCGTCCGATGACTCGGACGACTCTCAGGGGATTGCCGCGGAGGTCTGGACTTACATCCGGGCCGTCGAGCGCTCCGGGCTCGCGGGCTCGGATAAGTCAGAGTACTCCTCGAACGAGGGGGACTCGTCCGAGGAGGATAGTGGCGGCGATGGCGAAGGCGACGACGACGACGAAGACGACGGCGGCGACGACGGTGACGGCGGCAGCAGGGGCGGCAACGGCGGCAGCGGCGGCGGTGGCAGCAGCAAGGGCAGCAACAAGGCCAGTGGCTAGATGCCACTGGTTTTTAAATATTAGTATAGATTAGAAGTAGTATAGTGAAATAATGTAGTAGTATTAGTAATGTAGAGTAGTATAGTGTAGCGTAGTAGTAGTAGTAGTAGTAGTAGTAGTAGTAGTAGTAGTAGGGAAGTATCAACTCATAATGAGTTGATTTGTAAGTATTGTTACTTCCCTTAATGAAGAATGACTTTGTCTCCTCTTGTACCAATTACTTTGCTTCGTAGTAAGTCGATCTCTTATTTGTGGAGTTGATTCATTCAAAATAGTAACTGAATAACTCGGGCATCATATCGCCGCTTCAGGGGTGATGACCGAGCTTATTATTGTCGATATTTACGCATTTGAAGTAGAGTCCGAGTGATGATGAAACCATGCCAGCGTCGGAATAACTGTTGACCACGTCGGCGCTCTTAGATGCAACAGCCGAGTGACCTGTAACAACGCCAGCGTTTTTTAGAGATAACTGCCGAGCGACTGAGGACATCATCGGCGCTTTAGAGATAGCTGCCGAGCGACCGAGGACATCGTCGGCGCTTTAGAGGTAACCGCCGAGCGACTGAAGATATCGTTGGCACTTTAGAGGTAAATGCCGAGCGACTGGTGATAACGTCAGCGTCTTAGAAATAACAGCCGAGTTAAAATGGGCCGTGTCAGCCACTTTGAGGATAATAGCCGAGTGATGATGTGGCACACCGGGGTTTTAGAAGTGGTCGCCGGATGCCGACGTGGCACGCCGGTGTTTTAGAAGTAACTGCCGGGTGCTGACTGGGCGCTTTTGGAGACGGTATCTGACTCGGGAATATCCCGCCTATACTGCGCTTTCAGCTGCCTCTGCTTTCCATGCCCTAGTTCTTGCTTTCCTGCCTCCAGATCCTCTCTGCAATTCGATTCTCGCTCTGTTCGCCAGTAGAGTTGAGATGACGCCCATGAGAAAGGCCTCGAGTTCATCCGCTGCGGTGATTCCCCCCATCGACCCCAACAGCCAGTTGCCTTTCGCAGGTAACCATATGTCTATTGTCTCCGAGCCTGACCTCCTCCACCTCGTGTCCATCGAGGTTCTTCCCCCGAGGGAGCTCTGTTCTTGGCGGATTTGCCACGGGGTCACTGTTCCGACAGAGGATACCCATGAATCCGTGATTTACGTTCCTTTTCTTCTCCGCGGTCTCGCTCTCCCCATTTCTCCTTTTTTCCGCGACCTCCTTGATTTTTATCGCCTTAACTTGACCCACCTGAATCCCAATTCTATTCTGCAAATTTCCATTTACGTTCATTTGTGCGAAGCTTTTCTTGGTGTGCTGCCACATTTTGGTTTGTGGAAGTATTTGTATCACTGTCGCCCTAGGATGGCGGGGGGGGGGGCAGCATCAGTTGGTTGGAGGTGCTAGTTTGGAGATGCGTCGTGGGAGGAAGACTGAATATCTTGAAATCCCTCTCAAGGACAGTATTAAGGGATGGCGCTTGGAATGGTTTATTGTTGAGAACCATGGAAACTCTCTCCCCCCACGGCCGGGGAGACAGCCGGATGTTCGCACTCCGAGTTGGACCGAGTCCCCCACGGATCAGGAGGTGGCTGAGGCAGGGGCTTTGCTAGCTGAAGTTGGACTGCTGAAAGAGAGGGGTCTGACTGCAGAGGCCGTGGTTGCCGATTTCGTCTTTAAGAACATTCAACCGTTGAAGGACAGGGCATACCCGGCTTATCTGTACCGAGGTCTGGCTGACTCAACTCGGGTTACCAACAGAAAAATTTCCTCTGTAGACTTGGTGAACCGACTTGAGATGATTCTTAGAGGCAAGGTATCAAATATTGGTGCCCCAGTGGCATACTCAGCATGGAACCTGCCTCCTCCCAAGGCCTTCACTCTTTTTGTGTCGAATCCACCTGTCGCTGATGGCGGTTTGGGCCTTAGAGTGCGACCCTCTGCCGAAGAAGTTAACACTTTGGTTGCCTCGCTCGGGGAAATTCCTGATGATGAACGGCAAGTCCACTTTGAGGTGCCTTTGGATCCTAGTGACGCCGAAATAAGTGCTATGCTTGATTTGCTGGCTGAGGACTCTCCTGACGCTGCTCCTGCCGGGACATTGGTGGTGGCGCCTTTCCCAGAAGTTGGTACAACCTTGAATATTCAGAAGCCTGCCAGTGCTCGCCCGAGACGCCCTTGCCGAGCCAATCAACTTGATCCTTCTGCTGATGAGCAGAAAAAGAAAAAGAGACGCCTCCGGCGAGTATCTAGTTTGGATCGGGACGTTGGTACTTCGGTTCCTGCTGCTGAAGAAGTGCCTGTGCCTGAATTTACTGACGCTGACCCCAATGGGGGTGCTCCATCTGTTGCTGATCCCAATGGGGGTGCTCCATTCGATGCTGATCCCAATGGGTGTGTTGCCTATGTTGCTGATGAAAACGACAGGGAGGAAGAAGATGAGGTCCCTCTGACTCGGAAGAACAGTCGGCAGTATATTGTCAGTGGGGAAAGTAGTGGGGTTCCTTCTCCTGCTCTGTCAGCTCTCGTTGGTCTACAGGAGTTATCTCTGGCAAACTTTGATCAGACTCTAGAGGATATGGTTCCAAAGGACCTTTTATCAGAGCCAGCGGATGATGGTGTGATGGAGGTTTGTGCTGATGTGCTCGATGCTGGGTTGAGGTCATCCCGCACCTCATCGACCTTTGGGCGCGGTCTTGAGGGTCAGGAGACTGACTTGGATCATCTCGGTCCCATGGAAGTAACTGAGGGGCTTTGAGCCTTAGAGGCGGCTACTGCACAGAACCTGGCCCTCAAGGATGGTGTTGACGCTTACCCAGCCCCCGAGGGTGTTGCCGAGGGTGACTTGGCTCGGGTGGGAAGTGCAAGCGACTGCCTAGCCCCCGAGGGTACTGCCGGAGATGATCCGGCTCACGTGGGTAGCGCAAACTATGACCCAGCCCCCGAGGGTGTCCGAGCGGGGTATCCCTCTTGTACTTCCATGGACGTTCATGCGGGATCGCCTCCGCACTCCGGCTGCATGGTGGTAGCCCAAGCTTTGGACCAGGGAGTCGCTTTAGAGGGCAGCGTCCCCGCTGGCCAAGTTTTGAGCTATGTTGATGGCACTGAGTTGGTTCCTGCTGGTTTGTTGCAAGCTGCTTCGGGTGGCGACCTTACGCCCGGTCATCAATTGATCTCTCACGATTTGGGAGTCCCTTCGTTCTTCTCCAATCTCCAGGTACTGTGATATATTCTGTCCTGACTTTTGCACCGTATGAACTGCTGTCATTACACTCGTCTGTTCTCCTTATCAGGCTTTGGTGGACGGGATGGCTAGCTAGCTGAGGTTGCAGGGTACACCCCATGAATCACCATTTCAAGCCAAGATAGTGCCGACTTCTAAGGCATAAGACAAGATTAAAGACAAGGCTGGCCCTCAACCAAAGTACAAGAGGAAAATAAAATAATTTCTGATGAAGACCTTTGAGTAGATTATCTTCCAAAATCTACTCGAAGCTCGGGGGATACACCCATTGGGTGCACCTCCGGTGCACCCAATGAAGTTCAGGGTCCTACAATATGAAATGCCGACCTCTAAGGCACAAGCATGAAACAAAGCTCCAGTTTACGAGTGATCACAACAGAAGGAGACAGTGCCTATGTTGCCTATGTTGCTGATCTTGATGAGGAGTTCCCAGGGCGCACATACGTGCCTTGGAAATTACCGGCGAAGGCTTGGACCAGGTCGTCCCAGTTGGAGATCTGCCCCGGAGGCAGATGCTCCAGCCAGGCCCGAGCGGAGTCGGAGAGGAACAGGGGGAGGTTGCGGATGACAAGGTTGTCATCGTCCGTTCCACCCAGTTGGCAGGCCAGCCGGTAGTCCGTGAGCCACAGTTCCGGCCTTGTCTCCCCCGAGTACTTTGTGATGGTAGTCGGGGTTCGGAATCGGGTCAGGAACGGCGCCCGTCGTATGGCTCGGCTGAAAGCCTTCGGGCCGGGCGGTTCGGGCGAGGGGCTCCGATCCTCCCCGCTATCATAGCGTCCCCCACGCCTGTGGTGGTAGCCTCGGCGCACCCTCTCGTCGAGGCGGGCCCGATGGTTGCGGTGGTGGTGCTCGTTGCCGAGGCGTCCCGGGGCTGCAGGCGCTGTGTTGCGCGTGCGCCTGGTGTGGACCGAGGCTTCTCGCACGAATCGGGAAGTCGCGGTGTGGTGCTCCGAGGGGTATCTTTGCCTTCGGGAGGCAGAGCTCTCGGCCCGTCGGACCGCGGCATCCTCCAGGAGATTCTTGAGCTCTCCCCGGATCCGCCGCCTTTCGGTGGTTGATGGTTCCGGCATTGTGCGGAGGAGTATCTGTGACACCCCAGTGTCACTCAGGGTTTTTCTTTCAAAAGCCAAACCAAGAGCCTTTAATTTATGTGAACAAAAGTAAGCATGAGCATCAAAATAACTTAAGGAATGATGAAGTCACCAAGTATATACTTAAAAGTGTCATGATCAAAGTAATTGAGTCCCTTAAAAGATTGGATTATGCAACCCTAATTAAAAACCCTAAATGAACCCCATGGGCAAAATTCAAGAGAATAAGAAAAAGGTAATGAAATGTTTAAAATTTTGAGTTGAGCCAATTATATAAGATAAAGTATGTTTATTAAGCAACAAGAAAGATTGAGAAGGCTTAGCCAAAATAATTCAATTAAATCCCCAAATCAGCCCTTGATCTATGAACCCTTGGGAAATTCAGATTTCTGAATTTCTGAATTTCAGACCTCCTTCCAAAGATCATCTGTGTTCTCTGCTTTTCAAAACTCAAAGCCAGAAGATCCAAATATCAAAGTCGTGCCAAATTACCTTGAACACATTCTGGGAAAGTTTGAATTCGAACCAAATCCGTTTGACACGATTTTGGCGTAGCTTAACCTCGGGACCAGGCATTCTGACACTGGCACCTTGGTGACGCTACAACTCCCTGTCCCTAGCCTAAAACCGCGCGTCGTCCACACACAAAAGACAAAGCTTGGTCTGGTGAACAAATCCCTTGCAGTGATCTTGCCCAAATTCGCGAAGATTTGCTCCCAATCGGCGCTTGAGCAGGGGCAGAAGCAACGGGAACACGTGTTCGACCGTGGCTGACACCCCGGTTCACGCCCGTTCGCGCATCGCGCCTTCTCAGTGCACGCCCGCACGCACTCGTCGGTCCACGACCGCCCGTGCACCGCGCCGTGCCTATAAAGCCTCCCCAGGCGCGCCTCACTTCGCCCCGCACTCACCCTCACCGGCCAGCCGCTTCCCTTAGCTCCGGCGAGCTTGTTTTCCGCCCGCCATTGCCGCCCGAGCTTCGGCCGTCGTGGCCAGCCCACACCAGCCGTCCTCAAGCCAAGCCAGTGCTTCGGCCAGCTCCACCAGTAGCCCGTGAAGCTCGCCAAGCCCTCGGACCCAGCCGGACTTCACCGGAGGCCCGAGATTGACGTCGCCGGACTTCGGTCTTCCGCCGCCGCGCGTGGACCGAGTTATCCGGTGAGTCTCCGCCCAATTCCTCTCGCTCATGTCTTCTCTGGCATCCCGTGGACCTCCCTGACCCGTTTGATTGGACTATCTCGCCGTGACCAGGCCGGTCTCCTCGCTGCCGACGAGCATCCCCGCCTGCGCGCGTGGACCGACCGACTCCGGCCATCTCCGACGGTGTTCCGCACACCGTTGTGATCCCCAGGACCTCCCCTTCGTCCTCGACCACTTCACCGGAACAGTCTCGCCGCCGGTAAGACCCTCCGCCCTTTTCTCCGCCGCGGCCACTGTTTAAGGTAGAAGAAGGACCTCGGGTTAGTTTTTTTTAGAACCCGAGGGGTTTTCTGTAATGTCAGCGACTCAGGTGAATAGTAGCCTGAGGACTGATTCGCGAGGAAAAACTTAGAAAATCGCCAGGGACCCCAGTGCAAAGTAGATTTTCATTTAAATCGATTCTGAAATTCTTTTAAAATAACCAGAGAACTTGTAAAATTCATAACTCGATGAATTCTTACTCAAAATATGTCAAACCAATTTTGCTAGCCTCTGTATATTACCACCTATCATTTAAAAATAGTAAAACCTATGCTTTCTGTTCAAACTTTTAGAGTTTAGAATTAAAAACAGAAACCCCCTAAACCTTATTTAATCAAGGAAAATTAGTTTTTCTTCTGTACTAGATTTGAGAAAATTTGTGAGTATTCAAACCTCTTTTAGACACTGTTTAAAAATAGTAGGAACCCCAGCATTAGAGATTATGATGTATTTTCTCATTTAAAGATGTTTTGTCCAAAACTTAGAGAAAATCAGAAAGATATTAGAAATTAATGAACAGTGATTAATATTATTTTTCCTAGTTTACTTGTGTAACAAAGAACCTAGGAAAAATACAGAGACCATTAATTTGGACAAGTTTTAAATTAAAGTGAATTGTTTAGCCTAAATAAGACTGGAAATCAATTATTAAAGAGGCAAAACTATAACCAAAATGCTTAACAAAAATCCAGTGAACTTATAACCACCAGAGCCCCACTGCAAAAATATAGAGCACCTCAGTCCAACTTTTTAAGTAAGGGAAATAAATACAAGGTGATAATAAGGCATTTTCCAATTAAATCATGAACAACCTCAAATAATGTGATAATGGGCAACCAAAAATTTGCTAAGTCCATGATGAGGTGAACTACCAGAGAAAAATGCAAACCCAAGAAAAGGAGCAAACTCATACCATTTGCTAATGATTTAAGGGAAAGGCCATTTAATTCAAATAATGCACCCCACCCCTTCCCCTAAGCAAAAAGATGCCAAACTCCAGAATGATTGCTCTTGCACAAAACAATAGCTAAGAAAAATAAGAACTCTGTTGTTTGATATTTTTCAAATGTAGTGGTAGTAGAAAGCACCCATTTGGCTAGAACCTTGAGAAAACCATAGAAAAATAATTACAAGGTATTAATGGCTAGGATTTTGTATCAAGTCATGTTATAACACCTAAAAACCAGCAAAAATAAGTTTTGAGTAATTACCCACTGTTAAATAGTAGTTGTAGTTCAAAGCACCTCTTCTACCCTAGAATTTAATAATTTTGTACAGAGAAAACTATTCACTTTCTGATCCCCAAATTTTAAGAAAAGGAATCATACACCAGTAGCAAGTCACTGTAATTTTTACAGAATTTTTAGAATTTTATAAAAGCAACTTGTAGTTCAAACCTACTCCAAAACATAAAAGGAAATAAAGAAAACGGAAAGAAGAAATAAACCCCACCTCAATAAGTCTAACTTAAGTACTTACCAATTATCCTTAAGACCTAAAAGGAATTCAGTGGAACCCCTAAAAGTCAAATCTACCTTTCGCCTTAGCTAAAGTCTAACTTAATCTACCAAGTATACCACCCAAGGGTCTTGCATAAGTAAAGTTAACCTTGTTTAACTCAAGAAAGATCATACACCTTCTTAGTTGTGATTTCTAAAAGCACATATCATATCATGCATATATCTTACGCATTGCATTCATTAGATTGTAACCTTGCCGACGGAGAGTACGTGCTCATCCCCGAGCAAGGACCTGTCCAAGAAGAGGACCAGGAGCAGGCTTCAGAGGCTGCTATCGAGGATCTCCCCGCAGCCCCAGCAATTGAAGGCAAGCCCCGGTCTTATGCATAACCTATTATTATATGCTACTTTACTACACTTAATGCTTGTAGGTTTGTAATGTGCACTTAAGTGTAGGAGTTGCTTGAAACCTCTAGTTGCATGAACTTAGGATTCCTTTTTGAGATGAATACTAGTATGCTAGGTCGAGTAGCTGCTTGCTAATCAGGATCTCGGTAGAAGTCGAGTGATTTTTCTAGCACTCGCGCGAGGTCAGGAATTGATTGTATTCATCTTGATAACGGGATAGATGTTTGGTCTATGGACTTGGATCCAGGGAGGATGCCTTGTCTATGAGACGGGAAAATGAATTAAGGATTAATGTGTGGATACCTGAGTCAAGCTTTTGAACGTACTAAACACATGCCGGGAAAAATGGTAACCGGTAAACCTAGTACCTGAGTGAAGCCGGGCGCGGACTTTATCCCTCATGCGACCTGAGACTGGTTCTCCCATGCTAGCTATGGTGGGTACAAGTGCGGTCACTGCACGGCGACAGCCGGGGTCAGTGGAGCATTGTATGCCAAGGCGGTGAGGCCTGGACGCGAACGGGGAATCGATGGGGACGGTTGTCATGTGTAGGGTCGGAGTACCCTGACATGCCGTGTGTTTAGGTTTACCTTGCAAGGTTAAAACTCGATTCGAATCGTCTGCTTCTCGCAGCTAATGAGACTGCTTGATTCCTTGTACTGCATCGAGTAAGAAGTGAAATGTGGTTATATGAGATAACTTGTTGTTTGAACTAAATGATTGTTACCATGTATGCTTAGAAGGAGCAAATCTAGCTAGGCTAATGATGATAAAATTTGAAAAGCCAAAAATTGATTTTAGTAACAGCTAGTGCTTTTGGCAAACCAAACCCCTCAGCCAAACAGCTGCATAGTCTAGAGGTAGAGGAGTAGACTCCTCACACCGGGTAAGTCTAGCTGAGTATTAGTATACTCAGCCTTGCTTGTGGCAAAATTTTTGCAGGTACCATGCAGGATTTGGTTGATGGTGTGACTTGGCCTACCACCCTGCCACCGGGTTGGACGGTCGAGTGGGATGTTGCTCCGGCAGGAGAGGAGCATGAGGAGTAGTGGGCTAGGCCTTGCCCATTTCCTCATTACCGACAACATCGATTATCCGCTGCACTTTACTTAATGAACTTTATTTGCTACTCCAGAACTCCGATTTATGTAATAATTCAGTACTTAATTTGAGGATTCTTGTTTTATTGTATTTCTTCTGTGACTCACCTTCGAGTGAGATTGTGGAATTTGATCCTGGTTAAGTGGCTCTATCAGACTAGATCTGAAGGACTGACGGGTTATTCCGATTTAAGTGTGTCACGGCCCTTGAGGCATGACTTAGGCACTTAAGCTGGAATAATTCGGGTGGTTCTGCCACAGCTGGTATCGGAGCAAATTCCACCACAGAGAAGGACAATAAACCATGAATACCAATTTTCAAAATTTAAAACTTGCTTAGAAACTGCTATAGATCGTCAGGACTAGACCGCTAGACCTAGGACGAAAGGCCTTAGGCATAGAGGGAAATAGGTGGCTAATTAATTAGGCCCCATGGGCCAATACCTATATTTAGGATGCCCTAAAAAGGCACCCTATTTTCTTTTGAGAGGCAACGTTTCTTCCAGCATGCATGCATTATAAAACATAAAGAGGAATTAAAAATTTGAGCTAACTCTTTTTCTTTAAAACCATTCGGGCTCTCTTTTTCTTATTCCTTCCACCATAATCTTTATCTTTGATTCCCTTCCGCAGATGAATTCACCCACCCCCGCTAGTGGAGGAGACTCTCGTTTCAGTTCCGACTTCCTTTCTCGCGATGGCTTTCCTTCCATCTTGTGGGAAGTGCTTAACTCCGCCGGTTACCCTACACCCCCTTTGTACACGGTGCAGTTGTATGAGGAGCATCGGGTACCTCGTTGTCGGGTCTGGCTGACTTTGGAGGCTCATCCCCTTCAGCCGGGTTGGCGTTCTCTTGACTCTGAGACGATTGGACTCAGGACGGACGACACCGTTGAGGCAGCAGCCATGAAGGCTCTGACGACTTTCTGTGGATATCATCCCCTGGAGATGGTGATGCACCCCTTGGGACTCTTCCCTGCTGAGAAGAAGGATGATCCCATGTGGTGTAACCGCGTGAGCCATGTGAAGGATGTGTGGGCCATGTATCCTGACTTGGTTGGGAGAGTCACTGTTCAGTGCATGAGTGCGCTGTACCGCCTTCAGGCCCTTCGGAGCGATGCTATGACACTTCTTGCTGACACCGCTCGGACTGCCAAGCTCACTCTCGACAGTCGGGAAGATTTTGTGGTCGATCTATCCACAGAGTTGGTGGAAAAAGATCTGCAAGTGGAGAGGCTGAACCAGCGTATCGCTACCCTGGAGCAGCAAGTGGAGATCCGAGACAACACTATTGATGTCTTGGAAAACCAGCTTCACGATGTGCAGAGGGAACTCGAGGAAGCGAACGACCACTTGGACATGCACCACCTGGAGATGGAGGCCAATGAAGCAGGAAGCGAGGGAGAAGAGGCTCCCGAGGAGCTAGGACCAGCCCCTGGTGCCAATGGGACTACCTCCGCGATGCCCCCTTCACCCGCATCCAGTGTCGCTTCCACCGCTCAGGGTTAAGCCGTCACTTCGACATTTTAGGTGGATAGAAACCTATTCGAGCTTAGTAGTATCATATTTTGGACTAGGCTTGTGGGTACTTTCCCCTGATTAATGTAACCCTGTGAACTTTTGGAATCTGTGGGATCCTTGTCACCATGTTATCTTCATTTCGAACCTGATATTATGATTATGGCATTCTTTTCTTCTATATGGAATGATATCTTGCCGTTCGAAATTGTGAGTTGGGATAACAATGGCGACAATCTCTGTTTTCAGATGGCAGCTAGGCAGCGTCGCGGGCAGAACGAGCAGGTTCCCCCGCCACCTCCTCCAGCTCCCACAGTGCAGGAGCTGATGGCCCAGCAGAATGAGATTCTGCGACAGCTCTTGCAGCGTCAGCCCCACCCCCAGCAGCATGGTGGAGGCCAGCCTCAGCGACCTCCGGCTATGGCAACATACCAGGAGTTTCTGAGCACGCAGCCGCCCTTGTTCGCCAAGGCAGAGGATCCATTGGACGCCGACGTATGGCTTCGCGTCGTCGAGTCCAAGTTTCCCCTCCTCACGGGAGACTACCCTGATGCTACCAAGACCCGCTTCGCCACGCAGCAGCTTCGCGGATCTGCTCGGACTTGGTGGGATCACTTCCGTGCTATGCTCCCTGATGATCGTGAGGTATCTTGGGAGGAATTCAAGACTGCCTTCAGAGGACACCACATTCCAGCTGGCATTCTTGATCGGAAGTTGAATGAATTTCTGGCCCTCAATCAAGGAACCCGCACGGTACTGCAGTATGCGCAAGCCTTCAACGACTTATGCCAGTATGCAGGGTATCATGCTGATTCTGATGAGAAGAAGAGGGATCGCTTCCGCAGGGGTCTCAATACCAAGCTGCGGGAACGACTCAACACTGTCCGGGCCGATAGCTTCAATGAGTTGGTCAACCTGGCCATCTCCCAGGAGGATTGCATTGTTGCTCACCGGGCAGAAAAGAAGAGGAAGGCACCAATGGCAGCACCCTCCGCTCAAGCTCAGAGGTTCCGGATTGTTTCTCACAATCAGAGCAGGGGTTTCCAGCAGCAGGCAGGCAGATGGGTGATCAGGCCGCCTCAGCAGCAGCAGCAGCAGCCGACACCCAACCGCTACCCAGCTCCCGCCCCAAGGAACAATCAGCCTCCGCAGCAGCAGCAGTTCCGCCAGGGCAATGGGAACAAGTGTTTCACTTGTGGCAATGTGGGCCACTATGCCAAGAATTGTCCCAGGAACCAGCAGAGGCAGATGCCAGCACCAAATCAAGACAAGGGAAGAAAGCAGAAGGTGCAAGTCAGGCAAGGGAAGCTCAACTTCACTGCTCTTGAGGAAGTGCCAGAAGGAGCTCCTATCATGACTGGTATCTTTTCAGTTTATAATCAACCTGCTTTAATTCTGTTTGATTCCGGTGCATCTCATAGTTTCATTAGCCAAAAGTTCAGTGCTAAATGCAAACTGCCATTCTCTCATTCAAAAGGGTCATTCATGATAGTCACACCTGGGGGTAAAATTGCAACTAATCAATTAAACCAAAGTGTGCCTATTCAACTGGGAAGCCACATTATCAAAACCACTCTTCTTGTGTTGGGATTGGAGAATGTGGACATTATTCTAGGGGCAAATTGGATGACCTTGCACCAAGTTGTGCTTGATGTAGCCAACCGTACCGTGGAAGTAAATTCCCCTTTCTGCGGGAATTTCACCTTGATTTTGCCTAGTCAGGGTTCTTCTCAGTCATGTGCTTTCTCTATGATGGAGCTACCTCTGAAGAAGATCCCAGTGGTCTGTGAGTATGCAGATGTCTTTCCTGATGAATTGCCAGGAATGCCACCGGACCGGGATATTGAATTCGCCATCGAGTTACAACCGGGAACGGCCCCAATTTCCAAGAGGCCCTACCGAATGCCACCCGCTGAGTTGGCAGAGTTGAAGAAGCAATTGCAAGAGTTGATGGATAAGGGTTTCATTCGCCCAAGCACTTCGCCTTGGGGATGTCCAGCACTGTTTGTGAAGAAGAAGGATGAAAGCTTAAGGCTGTGTATAGATTACCGCCCTCTTAATGCGGTAACTATCAAGAACAAGTATCCTTTGCCTCGTATTGATGTTCTCTTTGACCAGTTGGTCGGAGCCAAGGTGTTTTCCAAGATAGACCTTCGCTCTGGCTACCATCAGATCAAAATACGAGCAAGTGATATTCCAAAGACAGCATTCTCAACCAGATATGGGCTATATGAATTCTTGGTGATGTCATTCGGGCTGACAATGCACCAGCATATTTCATGTATCTGATGAATTCTGTTTTTATGCCGGAATTGGATAAGTTCGTGGTGGTTTTCATCGATGACATTCTGGTGTACTCAAAGAACGAAGAAGAACATGCTGGGCATTTGCATGTAGTGCTTCAACGTCTGCGAGAGCACCACCTTTATGCCAAGTTATCCAAGTGTGATTTTTGGCTAAAGGAAATCAAATTCTTGGGCCACACTATCTCTCAGGCTGGAATAGTTGTTGATCCTGATAAAGTGCAAGAGGTGATGAATTGGAAGCCACCAACAACTGTTCGCCAGATTCGGAGTTTTCTGGGATTAGCTGGTTATTACCGAAGATTTATTCCGGACTTCTCTCGAATTGCGAAGCCTATTACTGAGTTGCTGAAGAAAGAAGTGAAATTTGTGTGGAGTCAGAAGTGCGAAGATGCCTTCCATGCATTAAGGCAGCATCTGACCACAGCACCAGTATTGGCGCAACCCGACAGCAGCAAGCCTTTTGATGTATATTGTGATGCCTCGGGCACCGGGATAGGTTGTGTCTTGATGCAAGACAACCGAGTCATTGCTTATGCGTCGAGAGCACTCAGGCCTCATGAGCAAAATTATCCCACTCATGACCTTGAGTTAGCAGCAGTGGTTCATGCATTGAAGATGTGGAGGCACTATCTAATGGGAACTCACTGCAACATCTTCACTGATCATAAGAGCCTTAAGTACATTTTTACTCAGGCTGATCTTAACATGAGGCAGAGAAGATGGTTAGAGCTGATCAAGGATTATGACCTGGAGGTACATTATCACCCAGGAAAGGCTAATGTGGTAGCTGATGCCTTGAGTCGGAAGTTGCAATGCAACTGTGTTCTGATGGATTCTCGCATTAACACCTTGTGTGATGAGTTGAGCAAGATGCAAATTGAAGTGATTTCTTCTGGTTCTTTGTCTCACATTTCTGTTGAGCCAGCTTTGCAAGACCAGATCATCACGGCCCAGCTCAGTGACAAGGGAGTGCAGATTATCAAGAAGAATCTCCATCAGAAGGTTGAGAAGTATAATTGTTTCCGCCAGGATGAGAAGGGTGTGTTATGGTTCAAAAGCAGATTGGTAATTCCTAAAGACCAGGATCTCAAGAGGAAAATTTTGGATGAAGCTCATCTCTCCAAATTCTCTATGCATCCGGGAAGCACCAAGATGTACCATGATTTGAAGTCTTTGTACTGGTGGACCAGAATGAAGAGGGAAATAGCCCAGTATGTATCAGAATGTGACACCTGTCAGAGGGTCAAGGCAAGCCACTTGAAGTCCGCTGGAGCTTTGCAACCACTATCCGTACCTTCGTGGAAGTGGGACGATATCAGCATGGATTTCATTGTGGGTCTGCCCAACACCTCTCGTCATCATGATTCAATTTGGGTTATTGTGGACCGATTGACGAAAGTGGCACATTTTCTTCCTGTGCGCACCACTGATAAGGCTCAGAGATATGCAGAATTGTATATTGACCAGATCGTGTGTTTGCACGGATTACCTCGGACCATTGTTTCTGACCGAGGAGCCCAATTTGTTGCCAGATTTTGGGAACAATTGCAAAAGTCTTTGGGAACCAAGCTAATCAGGAGTTCAGCTTACCACCCACAGACTGATGGTCAGACGGAAAGGGTAAACCAAATCCTGGAAGATATGCTGAGAGCTTGTGCAATCGATTGTGGCAAGAACTGGGATAAGCACCTCTCCTTGGCAGAGTTTGCTTATAACAATAGTTATCAATCCAGCCTAAAGATGGCACCTTTTGAAGCTCTCTATGGAAGAAGGTGCAGGACACCACTCAATTGGTCTCAGTCTGGTGAAAGAGAAGTTTTTGGACCTGATTTAGTGACTGAAGCCGAAAGGAAAGTCAAGCTAATCAGGAAGAATCTAGAAGCTGCTCAGGCCAGGCAGAAGAGTTATCATGATAAAAGAAGGAAACCTCTCCAGTTCGAGGTGGGAAGTTTCGTATACCTCAAGGTATCACCCACCAAGGGAATGCAGAGGTTTGGGATCAAAGGCAAGCTAGCCCCTCGTTACATTGGACCTTATGAGATCATAGAAGCATGTGGACCCGTGGCATACAAGCTGAAGTTACCTTCAAAGATGTCTGCCATTCACAATGTTTTCCATGTGTCTCAGCTGAAGAAGTGTGTTCGATTGCCGACTGAAATCTTAGCAGAGCCAGAATTGGAGATAGAGCCAGATCTCTCGTACCAGGAGTACCCCTCCAAGATTCTGGATTGCAAGGAAAGATCAACTCGGGCTAAATCGATCAAGATGTTCAAGGTCCAGTGGAGTAACCACTCAGAGGGGGAAGCTACTTGGGAAACCGAGGAATTCCTGAGATCCAACTTTCCCGATTGCCTACCTAAGGAAGCTGGTACGTAATCACCCCCAACCCCCTCCTCCTGCCTTTCGAATCCAATTTCCAAAAATATGATCTTAATTCAGAATGAAGTAACTATAAAGAAAAACTTAAAAGGACTTCCTTCTGAAGTTGCAAAGAGAATGACATTCGAAGAGCAGTTTATCCTAATAATGGCAATAATCACCCATTTCCTATAAGTCTCACCCTTCGCTTTACCCCGGGAGGACTCTGGCCCGAATCTCGGGACGAGATTCCTTTAAGGGGGGAAGGCTGTGACACCCCAGTGTCACTCAGGGTTTTTCTTTCAAAAGCCAAACCAAGAGCCTTTAATTTATGTGAACAAAAGTAAGCATGAGCATCAAAATAACTTAAGGAATGATGAAGTCACCAAGTATATACTTAAAAGTGTCATGATCAAAGTAATTGAGTCCCTTAAAAGATTGGATTATGCAACCCTAATTAAAAACCCTAAATGAACCCCATGGGCAAAATTCAAGAGAATAAGAAAAAGGTAATGAAATGTTTAAAATTTTGAGTTGAGCCAATTATATAAGATAAAGTATGTTTATTAAGCAACAAGAAAGATTGAGAAGGCTTAGCCAAAATAATTCAATTAAATCCCCAAATCAGCCCTTGATCTATGAACCCTTGGGAAATTCAGATTTCTGAATTTCTGAATTTCAGACCTCCTTCCAAAGATCATCTGTGTTCTCTGCTTTTCAAAACTCAAAGCCAGAAGATCCAAATATCAAAGTCGTGCCAAATTACCTTGAACACATTCTGGGAAAGTTTGAATTCGAACCAAATCCGTTTGACACGATTTTGGCGTAGCTTAACCTCGGGACCAGGCATTCTGACACTGGCACCTTGGTGACGCTACAACTCCCTGTCCCTAGCCTAAAACCGCGCGTCGTCCACACACAAAAGACAAAGCTTGGTCTGGTGAACAAATCCCTTGCAGTGATCTTGCCCAAATTCGCGAAGATTTGCTCCCAATCGGCGCTTGAGCAGGGGCAGAAGCAACGGGAACACGTGTTCGACCGTGGCTGACACCCCGGTTCACGCCCGTTCGCGCACCGCGCCTTCTCAGTGCACGCCCGCGCGCACTCGTCGGTCCACGACCGCCCGTGCACCGCACCGTGCCTATAAAGCCTCCCCAGGCGCGCCTCACTTCGCCCCGCACTCACCCTCACCGGCCAGCCGCTTCCCTTAGCTCCGGCGAGCTTGTTTTCCGCCCGCCATTGCCGCCCGAGCTTCGGCCGTCGTGGCCAGCCCACACCAGCCGTCCTCAAGCCAAGCCAGTGCTTCGGCCAGCTCCACCAGTAGCCCGTGAAGCTCGCCAAGCCCTCGGACCCAGCCGGACTTCACCGGAGGCCCGAGATTGACGTCGCCGGACTTCGGTCTTCCGCCGCCGCGCGTGGACCGAGTTATCCGGTGAGTCTCCACCCAATTCCTCTCGCTCATGTCTTCTCTGGCATCCCGTGGACCTCCCTGACCCGTTTGATTGGACTATCTCGCCGTGACCAGGCCGGTCTCCTCGCCGCCGACGAGCATCCCCGCCTGCGCGCGTGGACCGACCGACTTCGGCCATCTCCGACGGTGTTCCGCACACCGTTGTGATCCCCAGGACCTCCCCTTCGTCCTCGACCACTTCACCGGAACAGTCTCGCCGCCGGTAAGACCCTCCGCCCTTTTCTCCGCCGCGGCCACTGTTTAAGGTAGAAGAAGGACCTCGGGTTAGTTTTTTTAGAACCCGAGGGGTTTTCTGTAATGTCAGCGACTCAGGTGAATAGTAGCCTGAGGACTGATTCACGAGGAAAAACTTAGAAAATCGCCAGGGACCCCAGTGCAAAGTAGATTTTCATTTAAATCGATTCTGAAATTCTTTTAAAATAACCAGAGAACTTGTAAAATTCATAACTCGATGAATTCTTACTCAAAATATGTCAAACCAATTTTGCTAGCCTCTGTATATTACCACCTATCATTTAAAAATAGTAAAACCTATGCTTTCTGTTCAAACTTTTAGAGTTTAGAATTAAAAACAGAAACCCCCTAAACCTTATTTAATCAAGGAAAATTAGTTTTTCTTCTGTACTAGATTTGAGAAAATTTGTGAGTATTCAAACCTCTTTTAGACACTGTTTAAAAATAGTAGGAACCCCAGCATTAGAGATTATGATGTATTTTCTCATTTAAAGATGTTTTGTCCAAAACTTAGAGAAAATCAGAAAGATATTAGAAATTAATGAACAGTGATTAATATTATTTTTCCTAGTTTACTTGTGTAACAAAGAACCTAGGAAAAATACAGAGACCATTAATTTGGACAAGTTTTAAATTAAAGTGAATTGTTTAGCCTAAATAAGACTGGAAATAAATTATTAAAGAGGCAAAACTATAACCAAAATGCTTAACAAAAATCCAGTGAACTTATAACCACCAGAGCCCCACTGCAAAAATATAGAGCACCTCAGTCCAACTTTTTAAGTAAGGGAAATAAATACAAGGTGATAATAAGGCATTTTCCAATTAAATCATGAACAACCTCAAATAATGTGATAATGGGCAACCAAAAATTTGCTAAGTCCATGATGAGGTGAACTACCAGAGAAAAATGCAAACCCAAGAAAAGGAGCAAACTCATACCATTTGCTAATGATTTAAGGGAAAGGCCATTTAATTCAAATAATGCACCCCACCCCTTCCCCTAAGCAAAAAGATGCCAAACTCCAGAATGATTGCTCTTGCACAAAACAATAGCTAAGAAAAATAAGAACTCTGTTGTTTGATATTTTTCAAATGTAGTGGTAGTAGAAAGCACCCATTTGGCTAGAACCTTGAGAAAACCATAGAAAAATAATTACAAGGTATTAATGGCTAGGATTTTGTATCAAGTCATGTTATAACACCTAAAAGCCAGCAAAAATAAGTTTTGAGTAATTACCCACTGTTAAATAGTAGTTGTAGTTCAAAGCACCTCTTCTACCCTAGAATTTAATAATTTTGTACAGAGAAAACTATTCACTTTCTGATCCCCAAATTTTAAGAAAAGGAATCATACACCAGTAGCAAGTCACTGTAATTTTTACAGAATTTTTAGAATTTTATAAAAGCAACTTGTAGTTCAAACCTACTCCAAAACATAAAAGGAAATAAAGAAAACGGAAAGAAGAAATAAACCCCACCTCAATAAGTCTAACTTAAGTACTTACCAATTATCCTTAAGACCTAAAAGGAATTCAGTGGAACCCCTAAAAGTCAAATCTACCTTTCGCCTTAGCTAAAGTCTAACTTAATCTACCAAGTATACCACCCAAGGGTCTTGCATAAGTAAAGTTAACCTTGTTTAACTCAAGAAAGATCATACACCTTCTTAGTTGTGATTTCTAAAAGCACATATCATATCATGCATATATCTTACGCATTGCATTCATTAGATTGTAACCTTGCCGACGGAGAGTACGTGCTCATCCCCGAGCAAGGACCTGTCCAAGAAGAGGACCAGGAGCAGGCTTCAGAGGCTGCTATCGAGGATCTCCCCGCAGCCCCAGCAATTGAAGGCAAGCCCCGGTCTTATGCATAACCTATTATTATATGCTACTTTACTACACTTAATGCTTGTAGGTTTGTAATGTGCACTTAAGTGTAGGAGTTGCTTGAAACCTCTAGTTGCATGAACTTAGGATTCCTTTTTGAGATGAATACTAGTATGCTAGGTCGAGTAGCTGCTTGCTAATCAGGATCTCGGTAGAAGTCGAGTGATTTTTCTAGCACTCGCGCGAGGTCAGGAATTGATTGTATTCATCTTGATAACGGGATAGATGTTTGGTCTATGGACTTGGATCCAGGGAGGATGCCTTGTCTATGAGACGGGAAAATGAATTAAGGATTAATGTGTGGATACCTGAGTCAAGCTTTTGAACGTACTAAACACATGCCGGGAAAAATGGTAACCGGTAAACCTAGTACCTGAGTGAAGCCGGGCGCGGACTTTATCCCTCATGCGACCTGAGACTGGTTCTCCCATGCTAGCTATGGTGGGTACAAGTGCGGTCACTGCACGGCGGCAGCCGGGGTCAGTGGAGCATTGTATGCCAAGGCGGTGAGGCCTGGACGCGAACGGGGAATCGATGGGGACGGTTGTCATGTGTAGGGTCGGAGTACCCTGACATGCCGTGTGTTTAGGTTTACCTTGCAAGGTTAAAACTCGATTCGAATCGTCTGCTTCTCGCAGCTAATGAGACTGCTTGATTCCTTGTACTGCATCGAGTAAGAAGTGAAATGTGGTTATATGAGATAACTTGTTGTTTGAACTAAATGATTGTTACCATGTATGCTTAGAAGGAGCAAATCTAGCTAGGCTAATGATGATAAAATTTGAAAAGCCAAAAATTGATTTTAGTAACAGCTAGTGCTTTTGGCAAACCAAACCCCTCAGCCAAACAGCTGCATAGTCTAGAGGTAGAGGAGTAGACTCCTCACACCGGGTAAGTCTAGCTGAGTATTAGTATACTCAGCCTTGCTTGTGGCAAAATTTTTGCAGGTACCATGCAGGATTTGGTTGATGGTGTGACTTGGCCTACCACCCTGCCACCGGGTTGGACGGTCGAGTGGGATGTTGCTTCGGCAGGAGAGGAGCATGAGGAGTAGTGGGCTAGGCCTTGCCCATTTCCTCATTACCGACGACATCGATTATCCACTGCACTTTACTTAATGAACTTTATTTGCTACTCCAGAACTCCGATTTATGTAATAATTCAGTACTTAATTTGAGGATTCTTGTTTTATTGTATTTCTTCTGTGACTCACCTTCGAGTGAGATTGTGGAATTTGATCCTGGTTAAGTGGCTCTATCAGACTAGATCTGAAGGACTGACGGGTTATTCCGATTTAAGTGTGTCACGGCCCTTGAGGCATAACTTAGGCACTTAAGCTGGAATAATTCGGGTGGTTCTGCCACAGTATCGCTGCTGCAGCCAGGTTCTGGCCGACCCCACTTGAAGCCGGTGGCGGCCTTGTCCTGACGTCGTCGGCGATGCGGAGCTGGACGCCCTGGGGTAGATGACGCGCTTCTCCGGCCGGAGCTTGGCCTACCATTCTTGCCCGATGTTCCGGCGGAGCGGCTCAAGTGTTCCTGCCCCCTCATCGAGCCTGGCCTACATCTCGCGGATTTGCTCGAGCTGTGCGTCCTGACCCCCCGCAGGGACTGGGACCACAGCTAGCTCCCGAAGGATGTCAACGCGAGGCGCAGGTCTAGGGGGATCACCGTTTTCTGGTATACCAAGATGGTTGCCTTCGTCGAGACCCCCTAGATCGACGTGGAAACATTCACGACTTGGGCCGCTGTCTCCGTCGCCGAAGCTGTGGCTACCGTCGGAACAATCCGAAAGGCAGTAGTCGCATGCGGTCATAAAGTCCCGCATGGCGCCGGGGTTACCGAGCCCAGAGAAATCCCAACCAAAGTCGGGCTCGTCATCTTCCTCGGAACCCGAGGGTCCGTAGGTCGAGACGACCGTCAGTCGGTCCTAGGGTGACCGCATATGGTACCCCAGAGGGCTGGTGCATGCCTCTATGAAGGCTTCCACCAAAGCGGGGTCGCTTGGTGGGTCGAGGCTGAATCCAAAAGGCACGAGACGGGAGTCGGTCGGTACCTCTTGGTCGAAAGGTGGTGACGTTGTCACGTCAGGGGCGGACTGCACCATCATCTCAGGTACGAGGGTGACGCCCAGCAGGTCCTTCGCAAGCGCGCTGGCGTCGTCCGTCCGCTTGGAGTTGGCGTGTTGCAGGGAAACGACGCTCGTCTTCGTCTCAAACGTGAGGTCGACGCCCGACGTGTCCCCCGTCGGGGCGCCGGCGCCGTCGACTCGCTCGACAGCCGATGAGGTGCCGCCTCCTGCTTGGCCATGGTTGCCCCGCCTCCTCCTCCTCCGGCGGGGGAGGTGACAGGACAAACTCGGACACCATTCTTCCGCCTCGTGGGGAAGACATCGTCGATTCCGCCGCCGGCGGGCGGGTTGTCGGCCGCCATTGTCGCTGTCGCGCGGCGGAGGAAGGAATATCATGTCGTAGCTGCCGTCAAGGGACATGAACTCAAGACTCCCAAAACGCAGCACCGTCCCGGGTTGGAAAGGTTGCTGGAGACTACCCATCTGGAGCTTGACGGGGAGCTGTTCGTCAACACGCAGCAGGCTCCTACTGTTAGAAATATGCCCTAGAGATAATCATAGAGATGAGCATATTTCTTTGTATCCATGATATATATATTGCTTAATTGAATATCCATGGAAGGCACCTTGTATTGATTAGCAATTATGTGAATTGTTTGTGAGATTCTTTACTTATATGGTTATTCTAAATGATGTCCCTAGTCAGAGTCGATGACTAGCACATGTATTAGTTGATGACTACATTTCACAAGTCATGAACATGGAGATGTTAAGTTAATAATGTGGGCACATGTATGACATGAGGCTGGACCGACCCAACGTGAGATATTGTAATATAGTTCTCTTCTTGCAACATGAATACTGTATCCTTAGACCTGAGATTGTCGCATGTTCTCAAGATGTGAGTTGACTTACTTAGGGACTATCAAACGCTATCCCGTAACTGGGTAGTTATAAAGGTAGTTTTGGGTTTGTCAGGAAGCATGCTATGAGGCATGGTCAGTCAAGATGGAATTTGTCCCTCTCTTTGTGAGAGAGATATCTCTGGGCCCCTCGAGTGATTGGATCAAGAAATGCATGGCCGTGCTAGGGTTAAGAGTTAACCATTGAAAGGATTCCAATTCACATTATCGAGAAAGAGAGGTCAACTTAGAGCCAGACCAAATATCGTGAGACAAAGGGAACAGCATGTACTTAATGTCGCAATGGTTCGTCTGATATGATCTTTACGTACACATAGGAGTTGACATGTCTTGCTAGAGGCCGCTGTCAATTATTGGGCCAAGTAAGAGTACTCGGGCTATGTCTATTTGTACGTGAACCTATAGGGTCACACACTTAAGGGGAAGGAAGCCTAATTCGGATTAGATCCGAAATTAGACTGGGCTTTAGGGTTAATGATGGGCCTCGGCGTCAGAAGCCCACCATAACGCCTATATAATGAGGGGCGGGGGCGCGGTTAAGAGATAACCTAATTCGCCACCTGCAAACCAGCAGCCGCCGCTCGCCTCTCGCCCTCGCCAAGCCGCCGTCGCGAACCTAGCAGTTCGGTACGCGGCGCTTCCTCCCTGTACGTGTGGATACCTCGGAGGTGCTGCATCTGGAGCACTTGGATGAACCGTGCGAGGACGTGAAGAACGCCGGCGACTACACGGCACTGCTCGACGCGTTCGTCTACATCGAGACGTCTTCCGCTGCTCTGCGCGTCTAGTGGTAATTCCATGACCTATAACCGCAGTAGTTCTTGGTATTATGGGGATGAAAATTTTGTTTTGCGCTAGCGTAGCCTCCCCGTAATCCTACAGTGGTATCAGAGCCAGGTTCTGCGTAGTTTTAGGTCTGGATCTAGGTTCATGAGATGGATCTACTTGATGCACGGTTTGATTAGATCAATTGGTAATAAAGGGTTGAAGTAGATTACATCGGATATGACTGGAGAGATCAGTTCGTCCTTCTCTGTTGTATGCGCGACTTGCCCCTACCGGCTGGAATCACCATCGGGGCTAACTGCGTACACAACCAGCAGATTGACGTAACAGATCAACGTCATGAGTGTAATCTTCTTCGGGACCGCCGTGGCTATCTACTGAAGTGGCGAACGTATAGAAACGTGTTTGTCTAACCTGTTTTTGCAGGACATCTTGTGATCGGTATGGCTATTGTGTATATGATGCATGTTAATAAATTATTCATGACCTGCGTGTCGTGACCAGGGCAATACGGCTGGAGCCACATGTATTGCCCAAATTTAATGTAATGACCTGCGTGTCAACATGTGATGATCCAAAGCGTATATGTAATTTGTTTACCAGCATATGTTAGATAGGTCTTGAAGGACTCATCACCTGGAGGATGGCATACCTATATCATGGAGATGGAGATCATCGTGATGGACAGATTATTGGAGATGGGGATCACCATGTGACAGCAAGCCATACCGAATCACAACTGTTGTGTGAATGCCATTCTTATTGTTCTACTTGTTTATATTGCATATATGTCCTTGCGTGCGATGTTATAAGTAGGATGATCCCTCATAAATGTTTAAGCTTTAATGCCTCTCCAAACCTTGCACTATCATAAGTCTTGTACAATTGGTGGTGGGTCTATGAAATTAGGGTGCCACCAGTTTTCCTTGACTAGATAGGTTTGTATCGGATACGAACTGCAGAAAGGGTTGGTTAACTTAAACAAAGTCAGCTTAATGGTTAAGGACTTTGAGGCATAAGGTTGGGAGCCGAGACATAGAGATGTCACCCAACAACATGAGTCATATATATGATATGATTAGCAAGGAGTTGCTTACCGATCTACCTTGTCTTCTAGTGGTGATGCTAAAGCTCACTAGTAGACTTGTTAGTTGTGGGTTCTGAATCACTAAGTATCAATCGAGGGATATTGATTTTAGTGGGAGTAGACTATTAAATGTTTAATATGATTTACTCTGTCATGGATATTTTTGTCTTAGTATTTTGCATTATTTTGTTGTAGATAAATGGCACCTAGCACACCAACATTTACTTTGCGATCAATTCTTGAAAAGGATAAGTTAAATGGAACAAACTATACGGATTGGATCCGTAACCTAAGAATTGTTCTCAAGGCTGAAAAAAAGGAAGACGTTCTAGACACCCCACTACCAGAGGATCCTGGTGAAAATGCAACTGCTGCAGCTAAAACCGCTTACAAGAAAGCAACGGATACTAATCTTGAAGTGAGTTGCCTAATGCTTGCTTGCATGGAGCCTGAGCTGCAGATGCAGTTTGAGACAAACCATGAGGTACACGATATGATCGTGGCGCTCAAGGATATGTTCCAGACTCAGGCTAGGACTGAAAGGTTCAATGTGTCCAAAGCCTTTCTGGAATGCAAGCTAGCAGAAGGCGCAGAAGTTGGGCCACACGTAATCAAAATGGTTGGTTACAGTCAGAGGTTGGAGAAGCTAGGCTTCCCAATAAGCCAAGAGTTGGCCACTGACTTCATTTTGGCATCTCTTCCGCCCAGCTATGGAAACTTCATCACGAACTACCATATGCATGGGGCGGAGAGGGGCCTCAATGAACTATGTGGCATGCTGAAAACTGCAGAAGGGGACATAAAGAAAAGCGCTGGCAGCAGCGGCCATGTGATGGCGGTCCAAAACAAACCCAACTTTAAGAAGAAGGGTAAAACTCAAAAGAAGAAGGGCAAGGCAAAGGATACAGTATCCAAGCCAAATCAAAAGCCCAAGGCTGGACCAGCTGCAGATGCAGAGTGCTTTTATTGCAAAGAACTTGGTCACTGGAAAAGGAATTGCAAGCAGTACTTGGCCTCTATTAAGGATCGAGGCGGTAAGGGTACAGCCGCAGCAGGTACACTTGCTATTCACATTACAGAAATTTTTCTTGCTGATTCTTATATTAATTCTTGGGTATTTGATACCGGATCGGTTGCCCATATTTGCAATTCGATGCAGGGAATGGTAAGAAGTAGAAGCGTGAAAAGAGGAGAAGTTGATTTCCGGGTAGGCAATAATGCAAGAGTTGCTGCGTTGACCGTCGGGACGATGCAACTCCACCTCCCATCAGGATTTATTTTGGAGTTAAATAATTGTTATCTAGTTCCTAGTATGAGTCGAAACATTATGTCTCCTTCATGTTTGATGAAGGATGGTTATTCATTTGCGAGTGAAAACAATGGTTGTGTGATCTCTAAGAATGGCATGTTTGTGGCTTTTGCATCCATTATGAATGGGTTATTCATTTTAAATCTTGATGATGCACCTATCTGTAATATTAGTGCTAAAAGGCCTCGGCCTAATGATTTAAGTCCTACCTACATGTGGCATTGTCGTTTGGGTCATATAAGTGAGAATCGCATGAAGAAGCTTCATTCTGATGGGCTTTTAACTTCGTTTGATTTTGAATCATACGAGATATGTGAAGCTTGCTTACTTGGTAAGATGACCAAGGCGCCCTTCACGGGTTTACCGGAGAGGACGTTAGATTTATTGGAACTCATACATACTGATGTGTGCGGACCAATGAGTACGACAGCTAGGGGAGGATTCCAATACTTCATAACCTTCACCGATGATTTTAGTAGATATGGGTATGTCTACTTAATGAAACACAAGTCGGAATCCTTAGAAAAGTTCAAAGAGTTTCAGAATGAAGTAGAAAATCAGCGTGGCAAGAAAATTAAAGCACTGCGATCAGATCGTGGTGGTGAATATTTGAGTCATGAGTTTAGCAATCATCTAAAGAGTTGTGGAATTGTTCCACAGCTTACGCCGCCTGGAACGCCTCAGAGGAATGGCGTGTCTGAGCGACGTAATCGGACTTTATTGGATATTGTTCGATCAATGATGAGCCAGTCGGACCTACCTTTGTCGTTTTGGGGATACGCTCTAGAAACAGCAGCTTTCACACTAAATAGGGTACCGTCTAAGTCCGTAGTTAAGACACCATATGAGATGTGGACTGGGAAGACTCCCAGCTTGTCTTTTCTGAAGATTTGGGGTTGTGAGGTTTACGTCAAGCGACTACAGTCGGATAAACTCACTCCAAAATCGGACAAGTGCATGTTCGTGGGATATCCAAAGGAAACTTTAGGATATTACTTTTACCACCGGTCAGAGGGCAAAGTGTTTGTCGCCCGGAACGGTGTGTTCTTAGAGAAAGAGTTTCTCAAAAGAGAGAAAAGTAAACAAAAGGTGTATCTTGAAGAAGTTCAGGATGAGCCAGTGGGACAAGATTCAACAAGTGATGCTAATGTAGCAGAACAAGTTGAGACGTCTATGGCAAGAGAATCACCACCACAACCACGAAGGTCAGCAAGGCTTCGCGAGGCACGAGGAGAAGTGCTATTGTTGGGCAATGGGGAAGTGTTGTTGTTAGACAACGACGAACCTGCAACATATTCAGAAGCGATGATGGACCCAGATTCCGAGAAATGGCATGTCGCCATGAGATCCGAGATAGATTCCATGGGAGAAAATCAAGTTTGGAACTTGGTTGACCCGCCTGATGGTGTTAGACCTATAGAATGCAAATGGATCTATAAGAAGAAGAAAGACATGGATGGAAATGTTCACATCTATAAGGCTCGACTTGTTGCAAAGGGTTTTCGACAAGTTCAAGGAGTTGACTATGACGAGACATTCTCGCCAGTAGCGATGCTTAAATCTATTCGGATCATTCTAGCTATTGCCGCATATTTCGATTATGAGATTTGGCAGATGGATGTCAAAACAGCTTTCCTTAATGGAAACCTAGATGAGGACGTGTATATGATATAGCCCGAGGGTTTTGTCGATCCGATCAATGCTGGAAAGATATGCAAACTTCAGAAATCCATTTATGGGTTGAAGCAAGCATCTCGGAGTTGGAACATTCGTTTTGATGAAGTGATCAAAGGGCTTGGTTTTCATCAGAATGAAGAAGAAGCTTGTGTTTACAAGAAGGAAAGTGGGAGCGCTGTTGTATTTCTAATCTTGTATGTGGATGACATATTTCTCCTCTTGCATCGCCAGCACCCAATCCGAATCTTTAAGTGCATCATCTACCCTGTGCGGCTCAATAGAGGAGACAAAAGAGTAATGTTCACAAAAATGAGTGACTCGAGATCGAGTGGTTACCCCCTTATGAATATCGCCAAGGATGGTGTTCACAGGGTGATTTCTTTGAATCGCCTGGTGGACTCTTGGGTGTGGCGGTCTTTGACCCTGTTCATCTTCCTTGTCTTGATCATTGTCATCTCCCCCTTGATCATTGCCCTCCTCTTGAGGTGGCTCATCTTCTCGATCTTCTTCTTCATCATCTTGAGCCTGTTCCTCATCTTGAGTTGGTGGAGATGCTTGTATGGAAGATGATGGTTGATCTTGTGCTTGTGCAGGCTCTTTGGGTTCTTTAGGACACACATCCCCAATGGACATGTTCCTTAGCGCGACGCACGGAGCCTCTTCATCATCTAGCTCATCAAGGTCAACTTGCTCTACTTGAGAGCCGTTAGTCTCATCAAACACAATGTCACAAGAAACTTCAACTAGTCCAGTAGACTTGTTAAAGACTCTATATGCCCTTGTGTTTGAGTCATAACCAAGTAAAAAAACCTATTACAGCCTTAGGAGCAAATTTAGATTTTCTACCTCTTTTGACAAGAATAAAACATTTGCTACCAAAGACTCTAAAATATGAAACATTGGGCTTTTTACCGGTGAGGAGTTCATATGATGTCTTCTTGAGGATTCGGTGAAGGTAGAGCCGGTTGATGGAGTAGCAGGCGGTGTTAATCGCCTCGGCCCAAAACCGGTCCGAAGTCTTGTACTCATCAAGCATGGTCCTCACCATGTCAAGTAGAGTTCTATTCTTCCTCTCCACTACACCATTTTGTTGTGGCACGTAGGGAGAAGAGAACTCATGCTTGATGCCCTCCTCCTCAAGGAAGCCTTCTATTTGTGAGTTCTTGAACTCCGTTCCATTGTCGCTTCTAATCTTTTTTATCCTTAAGCTGAACTCATTTTGAGCTCGTCTCAAGAATCCCCTTAAGGTCTCTTGGGTTTGTGATTTTTCCTACAAAAAGAACACCCAAGTAAAGCGAGAATAGTCATCCACAATTACAAGACAATACTTACTCCCGTCGATGCTTATGTAAGTAATTGGGCCGAATAGATCCATGTGGAGTAGCTCAAGCGGCCTGTCGGTCGTCATGATGTTCTTGTGTGGATGATGAGTACCAACTTGCTTTCCTGCTTGATATGCGCTACAAATCTTGTCTTTCTCAAAATGAACATTGGTTAGTCCCAAAATGTGCTCTCCCTTTAGAAGCTTGTGAAGATTCTTCATCCCAACGTGGGTAGTCGGCGATGCCAGAGCCAACCCATATTAGTCTTAACAATTAAGCAAGTGTTGAGTTCAGCTCTATTGAAATCTGAGAGCACCTAGAGGGGGGGGGGTCAATAGGTGATCCTATAAAAATCAAAAACTAATAGCCACAAAACTTGGTTATAAGTGTTAGAGCGGCTAAGTGGCTTGAAACGATCTCTTGCGAACACAAATAATCATAGAGAGGAGTAACACAAGAGACACATGATTTTATCCTGTGGTTCGGCCAAGTGAAACTTGCCTACTTCCACGTTGTGGTGTCCCAATGGACGAGGGTTGCACTCAACCCCTTTCAAGTGATCCAATGATCGACTTGAATACCACGACTTTTCTTCCTTATCTCTTTTTCCCGTTTGCGAGGAATCTCCACAAGTTGGAGTCTCTCGCCCTTACAACAAAGATCACAATGAAACCACAAGAGTAAGGTTGGGGAGCAACACACACAAATCCGCAGCACACACACGCACACAAGCCAAGACTTGAGCTCAAAATGAAGCACAAAGAGTTCACAACTAGAATGGAGCTCAAATCACTAACACAATTGATCAAGTGCGCGGAGACGGAGTGTGGGAGACTTAGAATGCTTAGTGAATGCTTGGGTGTCTCCTCCATGCGCCTAGGGGTCCCTTTTATAGCCCCAAGGCAGCTAGGAGCCGTTGGAGGCCAACAAGGAAGGCCATCCTTGCCTTCTGTCGAGTGGCGCACCGGACAGTCCGGTGTGCCACCAGACAGTCACTATAGATGGTCCGGTGCCGATCTCCTTCCTTTTCTGGCGTAGATGATCGTTGCTCCTCAGGGCCGAATGGCGCACCGGACACTGTCCGATGCACACCGAACAGTCCGGTGCCCCCTTCCGACTGTTGGTGCGGGCCACGCGTCTCACGCGGATTGTGCGGTCGACCGTTGCGCAGTCGACCGTTGGCTTACCGGACAGTCCGGTGCACCACCAGACAGTCCGGTGAATTTTAGCCATACGCCGTTGATCCTTTTCCCGAGAGCGACGACTTTGCTGCGGACGACTCATCGGACAGTCCGGTGTACCACCGGACAGTCCGGTGAATTATAGTCGTACGCCGCCGTCGAGTCCCGAGAGCGGCCAGTTCACATTGGACTCGCTTAGCGCACCAGACACTATCCGGTGCACCACCAGACACTGTCTGGTGCACCACGGGACAGTCCGGTGCATCCAGACCGAGCAGTAGTTGGCTGTACACAACCAACTCTTTTCCAATTCCTTTTCTCCTGTTTCTAGCACTTAGACAATATATATTAGTACTCAAAACAATGTACTAAGTCTAGAAACGTACCTTGTTACATGATTTGCACTTCTTCAATCTTTGGCACATTCAGAACTTAGAGAATGTGTGTTGGGCACTTAATCACCAAAACATTATAGAAATGGCCCAAGGGCACATTTCCCTTTCAATCTCCCCCTTTTTGGTGATTTATGCCAACACTTCACAAAGCAACCAAAATAAGTGCAATATCAATACAAAAGAGAACCAAATTGTTGTTGACTCTAATTTGGCATATTTTGATCATTCTTTGCCACCACTTGGTTTGTTTTTGCAAATCAAATTCATTTTCCTTATCTCTAATTCAAACTCACTTGTTTGGGCATAAAGAGAGAAAATCCAAGAGTGAAATTGATCAAGTGCCAAAAACTCCCCCTTTTTCCCATAATCATAAATTCTCCCCACAAGAGACCAAATTTTGACAATAAGAGTATTTGGACAAATCAAAAGTTCTAACTCTATTGTTTTCAAAATACTCAAGTGGTAGCTGATCCATTTGCTTTGGCCTTAATTTCTCCCCCTTTGGCATTAAGCACCAAAACGGGATGATTTTTGGCCCTTTAACCCCATTGCCTCACCAAAAATTGTCAATTAAGAGCAAAAGGCAATAAGAGCATAAGAATGAACTTGGAGGTGAGTACACTAATACCGGAGTGCAGTGGAAGTCTTTGCATGGTCCAAGTTCACCTTTCCCTTTCAATGCACCTTTGAGACTACATCAAGTAACTCAAACACAAGGATTAGTCTCAAAGGGTCAAGTTGTAGCACTTCTCCCCTAAATATGTGCATCATTCACACATGGACTTATGAGGTCCGGGGATCCCTTGCACAACTTGAGCACCATCAATTAAGCAACAAATTGCATAAAAGTATAAGTAACATGATCAAATGCATAAAACAAATGTATGTTATAGATCAATCTAAGTTACGCGAATCTAAGATATTTAGCTCACTACGCAACCTGCAAAAGGTTTTCTCATCTAATGGCTTGGTAAAGATATCGGGTAGCTGGTTCTCGGTGCTAATATGGAACACCTCGATATCTTCCTTTTGCTGGTGGTCTCTCAAAAAGTGATGTCGGATGTCTATGTGCTTAGTGCGGCTGTGTTCAACAGGATTATCCGCCATGCAGATTGCACTCTCATTGTCACATAGGAGTGGGACTTTGCTCAGATTGTAGCTAAACTCCCGGAGGGTTTGCCTCATCCAAAGTAGTTGCGCGCAACACTGTCCTGCGGCAACATACTCGGCCTCAGCGGTGGATAGGGCAACTGAGGTTTGTTTCTTTGAACTCCAAGACACCAGGGACCTTCCTAGGAATTGGCACGTCCCTGATGTACTCTTCCTATCAACCTTGCATCCAGCATAATCGAAGTCTGAATATCCAATTAAGTCAAAGGTAGACCCCTTTGGATACTAGATCCCGAAGCAAGGCGTAGCAACTAAATATCTAAGAATCCGCTTAACGTCCACAAGGTGACATTCCTTGGGGTCGGATTGATATCTAGCACACATGCATACACTAAGCATAATATCTGGTCTACTAGCACATAAATAAAGTAATGACCCTGTCATAGACCGGTATGCCTTTTGATCAACGGACCTACCTCCTTTGTTGAGGTCGACATGTCCGTCGGTTCCCATTGGTGTCTTTGCGGGCTTGGCGTCCTTCATCCCAAACTGCTTGAGAAGGTCTTGCGTGTACTTCGTTTGTGAGATGAAGGTGCCGTCCTTGAGTTGCTTCACTTGGAATCCAAGGAAGTAGTTCAACTCGCCCATCATCGACATTTCAAACTATTAAGTCATCACCCTGCTAAACTTCTCACAAGACTTTTGATTAGTAGAACCAAATATTATGTCATCGACATAAATTTGGCACACAAAAAGGTCACTGTCATAAGTCTTAGTGAAAAGAGTGGGATCGGCTTTCCCAACCTTAAAAGCATTCGCAATTAAGAAATCTCTAAGGCATTCATACCATGATCTTGGGGCTTGTTTAAGTCCATAGAGTGCCTTAGAGAGTTTAAAAACATGGTCGGGATACCTGTCATCCTCAAAGCCAGGGGGTTGCTCCACGTACACCTCCTCCTTGATTGGCCCGTTGAGGAAAGCGCTCTTCACATCCATTTGAAACAACCTAAAAGAGTGGCGAGCGGCATAGGCTAACAATATTCGAATAGACTCTAGCCTAGCCACAGGAGCAAAAGTCTCCTCGAAATCCAAACCTGCGACTTGGGCATAACCTTTTGCCACAAGTCGAGCTTTGTTCCTTGTCACCACCCCATGCTCGTCCTATTTGTTGCGAAACACCCACTTGTTTCCCACAACATTTTGCTTAGGACGTGGCACCAGGCTCCAAACTTCATTCCTCTTGAAGTTGTTGAGCTCTTCCTGCATGGCCAACACCCAGTCCGGATCTAGCAAGGCCTCTTCTACCCTGAAAGGCTCAATAGAAGAGACAAACGAGTAATGCTCACAAAAGTTAGCTAATCTTGAGCAAGTAGTTACTCCCTTGCTTATGTCACCCAGAATCTGGTCAACGGGGTGATTCCTTTGAATCGTCGCTCGGACTTGAGTTGGAGGGGCCAGTGGTGCTTCTTCCTCCATAACTTGTTCTTCTTGTGCTCCCCTTGATCACGCGCCTCTTCTTGAGGGACCTGTTCATCATCTTGAGTTGGGGGATTCACCATTGTTGAGGAAGAAGGTTGATCTTGCTCTTGTTGTTCCTGTGGTCGCACATCTCCAATCGCCATGGTGCGTATTGCGGCCGTTGGAACATCATCTTCATCTACATCATCAAGATCAACTTGGTCTCTTAGAGAGCCATTAGTCTCATCAAATACAAAGTCACTAGAAACTTCAACCAAACCCGATGATTGTTTGAAGCCTCTATACGCCCTTGTACTTGAGTCATACCCTAGTAAAAACCCTTCTACTGCCTTGGGAGCAAATTTAGAATTTCTACCTTTCTTCACTAGAATGTAACATTTGCTCCCAAATACACGAAAGTATGAGACGTTAGGTTTGTTACCGGTAAGAAGTTCATATGAGGTCTTCTTGAGGAGGCGATGTAGGTAGAGCCGGTTTATAGCGTGGCAAGCTGTGTTCACAGCTTCCGACCAAAATCACTCGGGCGTATTGAATTCTCCAAGCATCGTCCTCGACATGTCGATAAGCGTCCTGTTCTTCCTCTCTACCACACCGTTTTGCTGCGGTGTGTAGGGAGCGGAGGACTCATGCTTGACGCCTTCTTCCTCAAGGTACTCCTTCACTTGCAGATTCTTGAACTCGGACCCGTTGTCGCTTCTTATCTTTTTCACTTTGAGCTCAAATTCGTTTTGAGCCCTCCCTAGAAAGCGCTTTAGGGTCCCTTGAGTTTCTAATTTATCCTGCAAAAAGAACACCCAAGTGAAGCGGGAAAAATCATCAACAATTACTAGACCATACTTACTTCCCCCGATGCTAAGGTAGGCGACGGGTCCGAAGAGGTCCATGTAAAGAAGCTCTAGTGGTCTTGATGTAGTCATCACATTCTTGTTGTGATGAGTGCTTCCCACCTGTTTCCCTGCCTGACAAGCTACACAAGGTCTATCTTTTTCGAAGCAGACATTGGTTAGTCCTAACACATGTTCTCCCTTTAGAAGTTTATGAAGGTTCTTCATCCCAACATGTGCTAGACGGCGATGCGCCATAGCCAGCCCATGCTAGTCTTAGCTATTAAGCATGCATCTAGATCGGCCTCCTCTTTCGAAAAATCAATTAAGTAGAGTTTGCCATCTAATACACCCTTAAAAGCTAATGAACCATCACTCCTTCTAAAGACAAATACATCAACATTTGTAAACAAACAACAGTAGCCCATGCGACACAATTGACTTACAGACAGGAGATTATAGCCTAGTGACTCTACTAAAAATACATTTGAGATAGAGTGCTCGCTTGTGATGGCTATTTTTCCCAAACCTTTGACTTTGCCTTGGTTCCTATCTCCAAAAATAATAGTATCCTAGGAATCCTTGTTCTTGACGTAGGAGGTGAACATCTTCTTCTCCCCCATCATGTGGTTTGTGCATCCGCTGTCGATAATCCAGCTTGAGCCCCCGGATGCATAAACCTACAAGGCAATTTACACTTGGGTTTTAGGTACCCAACTCTTGTTGGGTCCTATGAGGTTAGTCAAAATAGCCTTTGGGACCCAAATACAAGTCTTGTCTTCCTTGCATTTGGCCCCCAACTTCCTAGCAACCACTTTTTTATTTTTACATGAAAGTACAAAAGTGGTGTTGCAAGCATGGAATATAGTAGCAGATTCATTACACATTTTTCTAGGCACATGATGCAAACCAGGATTTTTCCTAGGCCTATTTCTATCATGTGAAAGGGAAGTGTGCCCTTGGGTCATTTCTAAAGTGTTTTGGTGATTAAGTGCCCAACACATTTTCTCTAAGTGCTAATTTGTGCCAAAGAGTGAAGAAGTGCAAATTATATTACAAGGTACCTGTCTAGACTTAGTATATTGATTTGGGTACTAATATATTGTGTCTAAGTGCTAGAAACAGGAGAAATTGGTTTGGAAAAGAGTTGGCTGTGTACAGCCAACTGCAGCTCGGTCTGGGTGCACTGGACTATCCGGTGGTGCACCGGACAGTGTCCGGTGCACCAGACCAGCCTCCGGTGAACAGGCCACTCTCGGAACTCGACGGCGGCGTACGACTATAAATCACCGGACTGTCCGGTGGTACACCGGACTGTACGTTGAGTCGTCTGCGGCGAAGTCATCGCTCTCGGGAGAAGTTCAACGGCGTACGACTACAATTCACCGGACTGTCCGGTGGTGCACCGGACTGTCTGGTGAGCCAACGGTCGACTGCGCCAATGTAACACCCTGAATTTGGGGGTAGTATTTTTTCTTCTTTTCACTCACCAAATTTGGGCGTTACTCTCTTTTCTCTTCCCGTTTCGCTCCTTCTTCCCAATTTCAAACCAGTATTGTGACAGGTGTCCGTGTCATGTATAAACAAAACCTAAGTGTCATGGGTGTTGCATCATACCGAAGCGCATTTCTTTGTCTGATGTCGCGTGTTTGTCTCGTCCCATTTCAAATTTCGGTTCGCGATTGGATTCCGTTTAGTGGTCGTGCGTGTCGTGGGTTTCGATCTGCGCTGTGGCCCAGCCCGGCCCGGTCCGGCCCGCGCGCCCCTAGCGCCCCCTGCCCTCCCCATGCGCGCGCCCCCTCCCTCCCCCTGATCCATTTGTCTCATTTGATTTCTCCCACGCAGTAACCTCCCTCTCCCTCTTCCACCTGTCTCTCTCTCTCTCCCCGTGGTGCCCTAGGGTTTGGAGTCGAGATCGCCGGAATTTGGATCCTCGGAGGTGAGTTTTTCCCCTCCCCTTCCCTCTCCCTTTCTCTCCTCTCCCTCCCCTTCTTCTCCCCCCGTGCGGCCTCCCTGCCCGCACGCCCCGCGCGCCGCCCTCGGCCTCCACGCGCCCCGCGCCGCCTCCCGACCCCGCGCCCGGCCGCGCCCTCTCCCCCCGGCGAGCCCCTCCCCGGCGGCCCGCGCCCCCTCCCCCGGTGAGCCCCCCTCAGCCGCGTCCCGCGCCGCCCTGGCGAGCCCTCCCTTGCCTCGGTGAGCCCGCGCGCCCCCGCGCCCTAGCCACTCGCTAGCGGCCGTGCCTCGCGCCCCCGGTGGCCGCGCCCGACCCCGGCATCCCGCGCTCCGCACTGCGCCCTTGGTCGTGCCCTCGGCACGCGCAGCGTGCTCCCGCGCGTGCAACCATAGTCGCGCTTCGTTTAACCCTCGTTTAATCCATTTTAATTTTGTTTAGTCAATGTGCTGCGTCGCGCGCTTCGTCACGCGACGGTCCTTTTAAATTTAAATTTATTAATGTGATGTGTCGCGCGCTTCGTCGCGCGATGATTCGTTTAATTTATATTTATTATAGTGCTGCGTCACGTGCTTCGTCACGCGATGATTCGTTTTAAATGTAGTTCTGTTGACGTAAGCCGTCGTGCGTTTCGTCGCACAACGCGTAACGTTTATCTTTAATTAATGCAAGAATCCCGTTGCACGCTCTGTCGCGCAGCGAGTCATTTGTTTCTTAATTCATTTTAAATGTTGTGTCGTATGTCTCGCTGTGCGACCACTCCCTTTCATTCATCTTTATCTATTTATAATGATTAAACATGGAACATGACCTTACTTTATGCTAATCGCAGTGTCCAAATTAATACCCTTCTGTTGAAACGAGTGGTTTATTTATAATTATGTAACGTGATCGCTTCTCGACCGTAGACTCGACTGTCAGCTCCTCTTTCTCTTTTAACCGTAATTGCGAGCCCCACGTTGAATGTTTTTTTGATTATTGCGTTCTATTATATGGTGTGCTGTTCTTTTGTATTAAATGTATGGAATGTATGTTTGAACTCGTATAGAGAACGACCTGGTTGAAGAGCCCGAGGAACTCACAGAAGAAGCCCCTGAGCAGCAGCTGATTGGTGGAGGCAAGTGTCCCTTGACCTATCTTTGTCCTATCCATTTTATAATTCACTTCCTGCATTTACACAGTTATACCTAAGGATTGACTAGCTTTTGTTATCCATGTCCTTGTTTACCTATTTGGGTTGGATTATTATTGGTTAGCTTTATGCTATTGCTTAACATTAATCAATGAACATGATGAGAATTATCTATGATACACTGTTTTCCCTCTTATTTATGATATTATACTTGTGGCATTTAAGGGGGCTCGAGCGGTTTCTCGAGTGCCTCTCCGTAAGGACCTGTTCGTTGGATGACCGCCCGGGAAAATAGTGTAACCATGAGGGTGGAGTGGGACGCCCTTAGCTGAGTAATTAGAGGAACCGGGGTGTAGTTCGCTTAGTCGTCGTGCCGTCAATGGGGCTCGGTGTATGCGGCTCGCTCTGCCAAGGTTGATTTGTCCCTTAGGGAGGAGTGTGGTACATTTAGGAAACCTAACGGGCGGCTACAGCTCCGGGGAATCTTTGTAAAGGCTACGTAGTGATACCCTGCTGGGTCACCTTGGTAGTGATCAATGGAGAGTCATGATCTCCGAACAGAAAGGGAAATCACAGCTTGTGGGTAAAATGCGCAACCTCTGCAGAGTGTATGAAAACTGATATATCAGCCGTGCTCGCGGTTATGAGCGGCCAAGGGAGCTCCAGTGATTAGTGGTACTTGATCAGAGATGTTCGGATTACAGGTGGCAATGAGAATGATTGTTTTCTGTATTGATTATGGTAATGGTAAGTGGTATTCTTTCCATTTGGAAAGGGTACTGTCGGCGTTTCGAGACCGGGGGGTCCCCGAGCCGACGAGTGAGAGTGCCGCGTGCCCCAGCCCAGATGGGTCGAGCGCGTGGGCGAGCGCGAAGGGGGGAAAGAGCGAGGTCGGTGGCCGGAGCCGGGTCGTGACGAGGGAGACGGAGATCCCGCGGCCTTTTCGTGTTCGCCCCGCGCCCAGGTCGGGTGCGCTTGCAGTAGGGGGTTACAAGCGTCCGCGCGGGTGAGGGGAGCGAGCGGCCCAAAGAGAGCGCCTGCCACTGCCCTCGTTCCCGCGAGGCCAACCTTCTCTAAGAAGGCCCTGGTCCTTCCTTTTATAGTCGTAAGGAGAGGATCCAGGTGTACAAAATGGGGGTGTAGCAAGGTGCTACGTGTCTAGCGGGGGAGAGCTAGTGCCCTAAGTACATGCCAAGGTGGCAGCCGGAGAGATCTTGGCACTCAGCCGGTGTGGCGTCGTGGCTGTCGGAGGAGTAACGGAGCCTGATGGAGGGACAGCTGTTGGAACAGCTGTGCTCTTGCTGACGTCTCCCTGCTTCCGTAAGGGAGCCGAGAGTCACCGTCGTCATGGGTCTAGTGGGGCGCCATCATTGCCTATCTGGCGGAGCTGGCCAGATGGGACGCCGGTCTTGTTCTCTGCGACCCGAGTCGGCTCAGGGCAGGGTGATGATGACGCTTCCTGTTGACGTGGCGGACTTGTGTCCTAGGTCGGGCGACGTGGAGGCTCCTCCGAAGTCGAGGTCGAGTCTGTCCTGCATGGCCGAGGCCGAACCTGAGCTCCTGGGTCGGGCGAGCCGGAGGTCGTTCGGCAGAGGCCAGGGCGGAGTCCGAGCCCTGGGTTGGGCGAAGCGGAGTTCGTCGTCTTCTGGGGCCTTAGCCCGAGTCCGAGCCCTGGGTCGGGCGGAGCGGAGTTCGCCGTCTTCCGGGGCCTTAGCCTGAGTCCGAGCCCTGGGTCGGGCGGAGCGGAGTTCGCCGTCTTCCGGGGCCTTAGTCCGAGTCCGAGCCCTGGGTCGGGCGGAGCGGAGTTCGCCGTCTTCCGGGGCCTTAGCCCGAGTCCGAGCCCTGGGTCGGGCGGAGCGGAGTTCGCCGTCTTCCGGGGCCTCAGCCCGAGTCCGAGCCCTGGGTCGGGCGGAGCGGAGTTCGCCGTCTTCCGGGGCCTTAGCCCGAGTCCGAGCCCTGGGTCGGGCGGAGCGGAGTTCGCCGTCTTCCGGGGCCTTAGCCCGAGTCCGAGCCCTGGGTCGGGCGAAGCCTCCTATGGCACCTCTGGCAAAGCCTGGCCGCCCGTCGGTCTCACTCTTTGCGTTAAATGCCCTGGTGACTTGGTCGGTTGGTGCGATGATTTAGTCAGGGTTGCTTCTCAACGAAGGCAAGGCCTCGGGCGAGCCGGAGATGCGTCTGCCGTAAAAAGGGGGCCTCGGGCGAGACGAAAACACCTCAGGGTCGGCTGCCCTTGCCCGAGGCTAGGCTCGGGCGAGGCGCGATCGAGTCGCTCGTATGGACTGATCCCTGACTTAATCAAACCCATCAGGCCTCTGCAGCTTTATGCTGATGGGGGTTACCAGCTGAGAATTAGGCGTCTTGAGGGTACCCCTAATTATGGTCCCCGACAGGTACGTTTGGGTTAATAATGTGGGTTAATTCTAAAACTTGGCTTTCTCTACTAGTAATAATAACCTGACCAACTAAAAGCAACTGCTTGACTTACCCCATATAAAGCTAGTCCACTACAACCAAACATGTCACTTGCTGAGTATGTTGATGTGTACTCACCCTTGCTCTACACACCAAACCCCCCAGGTGTCCGCATTGCAACCACTGCTCAGGAGAGGACGAAGCCGTGGAAGGAGACTACCAGGAGTTCCAAGATTACGACGAGTTCTAGGCATGGGTTAGCGGCAACCCTCAGTCGACTGCCTGTGAAGGCCGCGTGTATCTACGTTTCTTTTCCGCACTTTGATTATTGTAAAGACTATGTGGATGTCTCAGACATATGATGTAATCGACTATTATTCCCCTTTTATATTATGACTTGAGCACTGTGTGACGATGTCCAGTTATGTAACTGTTGTGTACGTGAATTGCTGATCCTGGCACGTACATGGTTCGCATTCGGTTTGCCTTCTAAAACTGGGTGTGACATAGGTGGTATCAAAGCCGTGCTGACTGTAGGACCGCTAACCTAGAGTAGAATGGTCATGCTAAGGATTATAGACCCCTATTCTCACCTTGACTTTGATATCCCTTCAAAAGCTGGTCATATCGACCAAACCTATGTTCTACTATATATTATACCTTGCTAAAAATCTTTTTGGTTTATTCTAATTCCTCATTTTATTTATGGTTAATTACTTGCTGGTCATATTAGTTTTGTTCTCACTCTTATGCTTACGGTGTCTTTTGTAGATGGCTCGTCTTAGACACACTGTACGGAAGTCTGTCATCCCCTTCTTACCCTCCCGTCTCGCGGAGCGTCCGCTTCGCCGTCCAGTGACCGGTCAGTCCAGCCATTTGGAGAGGCTGCACCACCGCCTGCATGAGGAGCAGGAGCATCATCGACAGGAGCAGGAGCAGCAGGGCTCTTGTTTCTCGCTCCAGCAAGAGATAGAGTCTGTGAGGAGCTGCTCCCCTATGCTCCCACTGGAGGCGCCCCCTGCACCACCACTGAGCGCCATAGCCCCTGGAGTAGCTGCTGGAGGAGACCCAGACGACGGAGGTGGCGACAGCAGCTCGAGCCACGACATCGACCTTTCCGCCGACCAGGAGTTGGAAGGATGGGTTGCTCGGCCCATCACTCGCGATGTTGCTCGTGGGTGTCACTTCCATGATGCGCTCGACACCCTGCTACGTCGGGCACTCGACCGGCGTACTTGGTCTATCGAGTATCGCTGTGTGGTCTTCCAGCACCGTCGCGGGGTCTACCCGGACCGCTGGGAGGCGACCTGCTTGGTGCGCCGTCCGGAGAACAGTCTCCGGGGTGCGGAGGTCTGCTCAGAGCACTATTCCATCTCTGAGCGGGACTCAGCTGAGGCGGTGTAACACCCAGAATCTAGGGGTATAAAAAAATCTCTTCTATAATATCCACCAAGTTCAGGTTTTAATAAAAACCCTAAGGGAACAATGGTTGTTGCATCATGTTGGAAGGCATTTATTTTTGTTTGATGAATGGTTTGCTTGATCTTTCATTTAATCAATAATTTTCACATGATGTCAAACTGAAATAAAAGAAAAAGAAAAAGGAGATCAGCCCACCCCAGCCCCCTTCTTCCCCTCTCTTCCCTCCCCCGCTCGGCCCAACGCCCTCTCCCCCTCGTGGGCCCACCCGTGGCGGCCCAGCTCGACCGCGCCAGCCCACGCCAGCCTCCCACCCCGCGGCCCAGCCGCGCGCCGCGGCCCAGCTCCGCGCCGTGCCCATCCCGCGGACGCCCGCCCGGCCCAGCGCGCGCGCGCTTGGCGCGCCCCCGCCCAGCGCCCGTCGCAGCCCAGCTGTGGCGCGTCCCGTGCACGCGACCGCGCGTGGAGCGCCCAGCGCGCTCGCCGCTGCCACTGCTCTGCCGGGCCCGCGCGTCAGGGAGCGCTCGCCACTGTTTATCTTCTCAGAACCGCCCGACGCACAGTTTCTTCCGCCCGTCCCAGTTTTCTCGCCACGACCTCACCACGAACCGCCGTCGGAGCCACGCCCCGCTCGCTGTGCTTCGCCGCCGCGCCACGTTGCCGAGGTGAGCTCGTCCCTCCTTTCCTCTCTCTACCACTCTCCTCCTCGTCGTTCGCTCGCCATGGCCGGGGCTCGGCTGAGCCGGCCCGGACGCCCTCGTCCCTCCTCCCCTGTCCGTCTCCTCGTGTGCGCAGGTGAATCCTTCCTCCCCACGCCCCTCTCTCCATCCCGTCGGTCGAGCAACCCCTGGCCAGCCATCATCTCGTCGGTCAGCCTCTACGCAGCGTTCGGCCTTCGCGGCCAGCAGCCCCGCGTGCTCTCGTCTGGCGAGCAGGAGCCGCCGTCGCCTAGCCCATTGCCGGTAGCCTGGATGGCTGGTGCCATCTCCAGTTCCGGCAGTCGCGCCCTCCCATTCACTAGCGAAGCGTCGTCCCTGCGTGCCATGGCCGAGTAGCTGCATGCTCGGCGCGCTCAGCCCCATCCCCATGCCGCACAGCCCCGGTGGCCAGGCGCGCTGCTAGCACGGCCCAAACCAGCGAACCGCCGCACGCCCAGCACTCCGCCACGGCTAGCTATGGTGACCGAACCACCGAGCCCGACCCCGCCGACGTCCCTGCAGCCCGCCCCGGCCGTTCGTCTACCCTCGCCGTGCCTCGGGCTCGCTGTTAGCCGTGTCGTGCACGTCAAATCGCGCGTGCGTAGTGCCTCGCTGTGCTCCCGCAGCCGTCGTCGTGCAACTGTTGCACACACTCGCGTTCGCTTACGCGCAGTGCGTCAACGGGACTTCGTCTACGCTCGTCTACCGCTCGTCTACCCCTCGTCTACCCCTTGTCTACCCCCCGTGTGCATTCGTGTCGCTCGCCATCGCCCGTGCATCGCACATTAAATCGTCGCGTGCCATTCGCACGCGTTGCGCGCGCCGTTCGCACGCGTCGTCGTGCGCTTCTGTGCACGTTAATAATTCGCCTCACCTAGAATAGCTCGCGCTAATTAAATACATATTTAAACAACGGTTATTCGAGTAGCAAACTAATCGGGACTAAGTAGTAAATTTACTTGGCATATGATTAATGTCTGTCAATATGATTAAGCCAAATTAAATATTATAACTCATATCCTCTTAGTGTAAACATGATATCCCTCGACCGTAGCATCGGTTGTCTTAGTTTCTTTCTCGCGTAGTCATAGATGCGAATTCTATGTCGCATGCATATTTATTTGATCTATATTGTTGTATGGTGTATTGTTTCCTTCCGTTTCAAGAATGTTGGATGTATGTTTGTACTCGCGTAGATATCGGGCCGTTCGTGGAGTCTGAGAGAATTGCAGAAGAAGACCCTGAGCAGCAGCAGCTTGGTGAAGGCAAGCGTCCTCTGACCCATTATGTCCCATTTACTTTATAATACACTGTCCCGCATACTATGAACAACCTAAGGATTTACTAGCTTTCTATTTACCTTGTCCTTGATTTACCTTTTTGGGTTACTATGTGTCGGGGACCATAATTAGGGGTACCCTCAAGGCTCCTAATTCTCAGCTGGTAACCCCCATCAGCATAAAGCTGCAAAGGCCTGATGGGTGCGATCAAGTCAGGGATCAGTCCATTCAAGGGACTCGATCATGCCTCGCCCGAGCCTAGCCTCGGACAAGGGCAGCCGACCCCAGAGGATCTCCGCCTCGCCCGAGGCCCCCCACCAGCGGCGAACACGTTCCCGGCTCGCCCGAGGCCCTGTCTTTGCCAAGAAGCAACCCCGACCAAATCGCAGGAGCATTTAATGCAAAGGTGGCCTGACACCTTTATCCTGACGCGCGCCCCTCAGCTGACAGAGCCGAAGTGACCGCCGTCCCTTCGCCGCTCCACTGGCCGGTCTGACAGAAAGACAGCGCCGCCTGCGCCGCTCCGACTGCGGTGCCACTTGACAGAGTGAGGCTGACAGGCAGTCAGGCCCGGCCGCACACCATAGGAAACTCCGCTCCGCCCGACCCAGGGCTCGGACTCGGGCTAAGCCCCGGAAGACGGCGAACTCCACTCCGCCCGACCCAGGGCTCGGACTCGGGCAAAGCCCCGGAAGACGGCGAACTCCGCTCCGCCCGACCCAGGGCTCGGACTTGGGCTAAGCCCCGGAAGACGGCGAACTCCGCTCCGCCCGACCCAGGGCTCGGACTTGGGCTAAGCCCCGGAAGACGGCGAACTCCGCTCCGCCCGACCCAGGGCTCGAACTCGGGCAAAGCCCCGGAAGACGACGAACTCCGCTCCGCCCGACCCAGGGCTCGGACTCGGGCAAAGCCCCGGAAGACGACGAACTCCGCTCCGCCCGACCCAGGGCTCGGACTCGGGCAAAGCCCCGGAAGATGGCGAACTCCACTCCGCCCGACCCAGGGCTCGGACTTGGGCTCAGCCCCAGAAGACGACGAACTCCGCTTCGCCCGACCCCAGGACTCAAATTCCACCCTGGCCTCAGCCAACGGCCTCCGCCTCGCCCGACCTAGGGGCTCGGACTCGGCCTCGGCCACAGAAGACGGACTCGACCTCGACCTCGGAGGAGCCTCCACATCGCCCAACCTAGGGCGCGGACCGGCCACGTCAACAGGAGGCGTCATCAGTACCCTACTCCAAGCTGACTCAGGCTACGGGGAACAAGACCGGCGTCCCATCTGGCTCGCTCCGCCAGATAAGCAATGATGGCGCCCCGCACGCTCCCTGACGATGGCGGCTCTCGGCCCCCTTACGGAAGCAAGAGGACGTCAGCAAGGACTCGACGGCCCCGACAGCTGTCCCTCCGCCAGGCTCCAGCACTCCTCCGACGGCCACGACATCACACAAACCGGGCACCAAAATCTCTCCGGCTGCCACGATGGCGTGTACTTAGGGCACTAGCTCTCCTCCGCTAGACACGTAGCACTCCGCTACACCCCCCATTGTACACCTGGATCCTCTCCTTACGCCTATAAAAGGAAGGGCCAGGGCCCTCTTAGAGAGGGTTGGCCGCGCGGGGACGAGGACGAGACGGGCGCTCGCGTGAGGCCACTCGCTCCTTCCCCCGTGTGGACACTTGTAACCCCCTACCACAAGCGCACCCGACCTGGGCGCGGGACGGACACGAAGGCCGCAGGATTTCCACCTCTCTCACGCCCATCTCCGGTCACCTCGCTTCCCCCCCTTCGCGCTCGGCCTCGCGTCGACCCATCTGGGCTGGGGCACGCGGCAACACTTCACTCGTCGGCTCAGGGACCCCCCGGTCTCGAAACACCGACAGTTGGCGCGCCAGGTAGGGGCCTGCTGCGTGTTGACGAACAGCTTCCCGTCAAGCTCCAGATGGGCAGTCTCCAGCAACCTCTCCGGCCCGGGACGGTGCTCCGTTTTGGGAGCCTTGAGTTCATGTCCCTCGACGGCAGCTACGACATGATACTTTTTCCACCGCCGGCGACAGCGACAATGGCAGCCGACAGTCCGCCCGCCGGCGGCGGGAAAGACGACATCTTCCCCGCGTGGTGGAAGAACAACCTTCGAGCTTGCCCCGTCCTCTTCCCCGTCGACGGAGGAGGAGGAGGCGGGGCAACCAATGGCAAGCGGGAGGCGGCGCCTCGTCGGCCGTCGAGCGAGTCGACAACGCCAGCACTCCAACGGGGGGCGCTCCGGGCATCGGCCTCGCGCTTGAGACGAAGACGAGCGCTGTCTCCCCGCGACGCGTCAACCCCGAGAAAACGGATGACGCCAGCACGCTCGCGAAAGGCTTGCTGGGTGTCGCCCTCGTACCTGAGACGACGGTGCAGTCAGTCCCCGACGTGACTTCATCACCGCCCGTCGACCAAGAGGTACCGACCGATTCCCATCCCACGCCTCTCAGATTTAGCCTCGATCCGCCTAGCGGCTCCGCTTTGGCGGACGCTTTCGTAGAGGCGAATCCGAACCCTCTGGGGTTTCTTATGCGGTCACCTTGGGACCGGCTGACGGACGTCTCGACCTATGGGCCCTCCGGGTCCGAGGAAGACGACGAGCCCAACTTCCATTGGGATTTCTCCGGACTTGGCAACCCTAGTGCCATGCGGGACCTCATGACCGCATGTGACTACTGCCTTTCCGACTGTTCCGACGGTAGCCGTAGCCTCGGCGACGAGGACTACGACCCGAGCCGTGAATGTTTCCACGTCGATCTAGGGGGTCCCTCCGAAGGAAACCATCTCGGCATGCCGGAGGACGGTGATCTCCCTAGGCCGGTGCCTCGCGTTGACATCCCACGGGAGCTAGCTGTGGTCCCCGTTCCGGCGGGGGGTCACGACCCACAACTCGAGCAGATCCGCGGGGTGCAGGCCAGGCTCGACGAGGGAGCAGGAGCGCTTGAGCCAATCCGCCGGGACGTCGGGCAGGCATGGGCAGGCCAACCTCCGGCCGGAGAAATGCGTCATCTACCCCAGGGCTTCCAGCACCGTATCGCCGACGATGTCAGGGTCAGGCCGCCACCCGTATCCAGTGGGGTCGGCCAGAACCTGGCTGCAGCAGCAATGCTCCTCCGCGCGATGCCGGAGCCATCAACCACCGAGGGGCGGTGAATCCAGGGAGAGCTCAAGGATCTCCTGGAAGGCGCCGCGGTCCGGCGGGTCGAGAGCTCCGCCTCCCAAAGGCAGGGGTACCCCTCGAAACATCGTGTCGCGACTTCCCGATTCATGCGAGAAGCCTCGGTCTGCACCGGGCGCACGCGCAACACAGCGCCTGCGGCCCCGGGTTGCCTCGGCAACGAGCACCATCACCGCGATCGTCGGGCCCACCTCGACGAGAGGGTGCGCCGAGGCTACCACCCCAGGCGTGGGGGACGCTACGACAGCGGGGAGAATCGGAGTCCCTCGCCCGAACCACCCGGTCCGTAGGCCTTCAGCCGGGCCATACGACGGGCACCGTTCCTGACCCGGTTCCGACCCCCGACTACTATCACAAAGTACTCAGGGGAGACGAGACCGGAACTGTGGCTCGCGGACTACAGTCTGGCCTGCCAACTGGGTGGAACGGACGATGACAACCTCATCATCCGCAACCTCCCCGTGTTCCTCTCCGACACTGCTTGCGCCTGGTTGGAGCACCTGCCTCTGGGGCAGATCTCTGACTGGGATGACCTAGTCCAAGCTTTCGCCGGCAATTTCCAGGGCACGTACGTGCACCCCGAGAATTCCTGGGACCTCCAAAGCTGCCGACAACAGCCGGGAGAGTCTCTCCGGGACTACATCCGGCGATTCTCGAAGCAGCGCACCGAGCTGCCCAACATCACCGACTCGGATGTCATCGGCGTGTTCCTCGCCGGCACCACCTGCCGCGACCTGGTGAGCAAGCTGGGTCGCAAGACCCCCACCAGGGCGAGCGAGCTGATGGACATCGCCACCAAGTTCGCCTCCGGCCAGGAGGCGGTCGAGGCTATCTTCCGGAAGGACAAGCAGCCCCAGGGCCGCCCATCGGAAGATGCCCCCGAGGCGTCAGCCCAGCGCGGCGCCAGGAAGAAGGGCAAGAAGAAGTCGCAAGCGAAACGCGACGCCACCGACGCGGACCTTATCGCCGCCGCCGAGTACAAGAACCCTCGGAAACCCCCCGGAGGTCCCAACCTCTTCGACAAGATGCTCAAGGAGCCGTGCCCCTATCACCAGGGGCCCGTCAAGCACACCCTTGAGGAGTGCGTCATGCTTCGGCGCCACTTCCACAGAGCCGGGCCACCCGCGGAGGGTGGCAGGGCCCGCGACGACGACAAGAAGGAAGATCACCAGGCAGGAGAGTTCCCTGAGGTCCGCGACTGCTTCATGATCTACGGCGGGCAAGCGGCGAACGCCTCGGCTCGGCATCGCAAGCAAGAGCGCCGGGAGGTCTGTTCGGTGAAGGTGGCGGCGCCAGTCTACCTAGACTGGTTCGACAAGCCCATCACCTTCGACCAAGCCGACCACCCCGACCATGTGCCGAGCCCGGGGAAATACCCGCTCGTCGTCGACCCCGTCATCGGCGACGTCAGGCTCTCCAAGGTCCTCATGGACGGAGGCAGCAGCCTCAACATCATCTACGCCGAGACCCTCGGGCTTCTGCGTATCGATCTATCCTCAGTCCAGGCGGGCGCTGCGCCTTTCCATGGGATCATCCCTGGGAAGCGCGTCCAGCCCCTCGGACAACTCGATCTTCCCGTCTGCTTCGGAACACCCTCCAACTTCCGAAGGGAGACCCTGACGTTCGAGGTGGTCGGGTTTCGAGGAACCTACCACGCGGTGTTGGGGAGGCCCTGCTACACGAAGTTCATGGACGTCCCCAACTACACCTACCTCAAGCTCAAGATGCCGGGCCCCAACGGGGTCATCACCGTCGGCCCCACATACAAACACGCGTTCGAATGCGACGTGGAATGCGTGGAGTATGCCGAGGCCCTCATCGCCGACCTGGAGAGCCTCTCTAAGGAGGTGCCAGACATGAAGCGTCATGCCGGCAACTTCGAGCCAGCGGAGACGGTTAAGTCCGTCCCCCTCGACCCCAGCAGCGACGCCTCCAAGCAAGTCTGGATCGGCTCTAGGCTCGATCCCAAATAGGAAGTAGTGCTCGTCAACTTTCTCCGCGCGAACGCCGACGTCTTCGCGTGGAGTCCCTCGGACATGCCCGGCATACCGAGGGATGTCGCCGAGCACTCGCTGGACATCCGAGCCGGAGCCCGACCCGTCAAGCAGCCTCTGCACCGATTCGACGAGGAGAAGCGCAGAGCCATAGGCGAGGAGATCCACAAGCTAATGGCGGCAGGGTTCATCAAAGAGGTATTCCATCCCGAATGGCTTGCCAACCCTGTGCTTGTGAGAAAGAAAGGGGGGAAATGGCGGATGTGCGTAGACTACACTGGTCTGAACAAAGCATGTCCGAAGGTTCCCTACCCTCTGCCTCGCATCGATCAGATCGTGGATTCCACTGCTTGGTGCGAAACCCTGTCTTTCCTCGATGCCTACTCAGGGTATCACCAAATCAGGATGAAAGAGTCCGACCAGCTCACGACTTCTTTCATCACACCCTTCGGCATGTACTGCTATGTCACCATGCTGTTCGGCTTGAGGAATGCGGGCGCGACGTACCAGCGGTGCATGAACCATGTGTTCGGCGAACACATTGGCCGCACGATCGAGGCCTACATCGATGACATCGTAGTCAAGATGAGGAAAGCCTCCGACCTCCTTTCCGACCTTGAAGTGACATTCCGATGTCTCAAGGCGAAAGGCGTCAAGCTCAATCCCGAAAAGTGTGTCTTCGGGGTGCCCCGAGGCATGCTCTTGGGGTTCATCGTCTTCGAGCGGGGCATCGAAGCCAACCCGGAGAAGATCGCAGCCATCACCAGCATGGGGCCCATCAAGGACTTGAAAGGCGTACAGAGGGTCATGGGATGTCTCGCGGCTCTGAGCCACTTCATCTCACGCCTCGGTGAAAGAGGTCTACCTCTGTACCGCCTCTTGAGGAAGGCTGAGTGCTTCACTTGGACCCCTGAGGCCGAGGAAGCCCTTGGGAACCTGAAGGCGCTCCTCACGAAGGCGCCTATCCTGGTGCCCCCAGCTGCCGGAGAAGCCCTCTTGGTCTACGTCGCCGCGACCACTCAGGTGGTTAGCGCCGCGATTGTGGTCGAGAGGCAAGAAGAGGGACATGCATTACCTGTTCAGAGGCCAGTCTACTTCGTCAGCGAGGTACTGTCCGAAACCAAAATCCGCTACCCACAAGTTCAGAAGCTGCTGTACGCGGTGATCCTGACACGGCGGAAGTTGCGACACTACTTCGAGTCTCATCCGGTAACTGTGGTGTCATCCTTCCCCCCGGGGGAGATCATCCATTGCCGAGAGGCCTCGGGTAGGATTGCAAATTGGGTGGTGGAAATCATGGGCGAAACAATCTCGTTCGCCCCTCGGAAGGCCATCAAATCCCAGGTCTTGGCGGACTTCGTGGCTGAATGGGTCGACACCCAGCTACCAACAACTCCGATCCAACCGGAGCTCTGGACCATGTTCTTCGATGGGTCGCTGATGAAGACAGGAGCCGGCGCAGGCCTACTCTTCATCTTGCCCCTCGGGAAGCACCTACGCTACGTGCTACGCCTCCACTTCCCGGCGTCCAACAATGTAGCTGAGTGCGAGGCTCTGGTCAACGGGTTGCGGATTGCCGTCGAGCTAGGGGTCCGACGCCTCGACGCTCGCGGTGACTCGCAGCTCGTCATCGACCAAGTCATGAAGAACTCCCACTGCCGCGACCCGAAGATGGAGGCCTACTGTGATGAGGTTCGGCGCCTGGAAGACAAGTTCTACAGGCTCGAGCTCAACCACATCGCTCGGCGCTACAACGAGACTGCGGACGAGCTAGAAAAAATAGCCTCGGGGCGAACGACGGTTCCCCCGGACGTCTTCTCCCGAGATCTGCATCAACCCTCCGTCAAGATCGACGACGCGCCCGAGCCTGAGGCACCCTCGGCCCAGCCCGAGGTACACTCGGCACAGTCCGAGGCACCCTCGGCTTGGCCCGAGGCACCCTCGGTTCGGCCCTAGGTACCCTCGGCCCCCGAGGGCAAAACGCTGCGCGTCGAGGGGGAGCAAAGCGAGTTCACGCCAGATCAAAACTGGCAGACCCCGTACCTGCAATATCTCCACCAAGGAGAGCTACCCCTTGACCGAGCCGAAGCTCGGCGGTTGGTGCGGCGCGCCAAGTCGTTCGTCTTGCTGGGAGAAGGGAAGGAGCTCTACCACCGCAGCCCTTCAGGCATCCTCCAGCGATGCATCTCCACCACCAAAGGTCAGGAACTCCTACGAGAAATACACTCGAGGGCTTGCGGCCACCACGCAGCACCTCAAGCCCTTGTCGGAAATGCTTTCTGACAAGGTTTCTACTGGCCAACGGTGGTGGCCGACGCCACTAGAATTGTCTGCGCCTGCGAATGGTGTCAGTTCTATGCAAGGCAGACCCACCTGCCCGCTCAGGCTCTGCAGACGATACCCATCACATGGCCTTTTGCTGTGTGGGGTCTAGACCTCGTCGGCCCCTTGCAGAAGGCACCCGGGGGCTACACGCACCTGTTGGTCGCCATCGACAAATTTTCCAAGTGGATCGAGGTCCGACCCCTGAACAGCATCAGGTCCGAGCAGGCGGTGGCGTTCTTCACCAACATCATCCATCGTTTTGGGGTCCTGAACTCCATCATCACCGACAACGGCACCCAGTTCACCGGCAGAAAGTTCCTGGACTTCTGCGAGGATCACCACATCCGGGTGGACTGGGCCGCCGTGGCTCATCCCATGACGAATGGGCAAGTAGAGCGTGCCAACGACATGATTCTACAAGGACTCAAACCTCAGATTTACAACGACCTCAACAAGTTCGGCAAGCGATGGATGAAGGAACTCCCCTCGGTGGTCTGGAGCCTGAGAAGGACACCGAGCCGAGCCACGGGCTTCACGCCGTTCTTTCTAGTCTATGGGGCCGAGGCCATCTTGCCCACAGACCTGGAATACGGTTCCCCGAGGACGAGGCCTATGACGACCAAAGCAACCAAGCTAGTCGAGAAGACTCGCTGGACCAGCTGGAAGAGGCTCGGGACAAGGCCTTACTACACTCGGCGCGATACCAGCAGTCTATGCGATGCTACCACGCCTGAGGGGTCCGATCCCGAGACCTCCAGGTGGGTGACCTGGTGCTTCGGCTGCGACAAGACGCCCGAGGTCGACACAAGCTCACGCCCCCCTAGGAGGGGCCATTCGTCATCGCCAAAGTTCTAAAACTCGGAACATACAAGCTGGCCAACAGTCAAGGCGAGGTCTACAGTAACGCTTGGAACATCCAACAGCTACGTCGCTTCTACCCTTAAGATGTTTTCAAGTTGTTCATATACCTCGCTCTCACGCAAAGTTTAGTCATCAAGGAAGGGTCAGCCTTGCCTCGGCAAAGCCCGACCCTCCCTCGGGGGCTAAAAGGGGGGAACCCCCTCTGCGTCGAAATTTTCCTCGAAAAAAAGATCTTTTCTGCCAGAATGTCTTTCGTGCTTTTCAACTACTTCGAAAGTGGATCCTGAAAACGACGGAGTACACGTAAGCAGCCAAGGCTGACCGAGCCGAGGGACTCCTACGCCTCCGGGATACGGATACCTCACTCATCACCTTCTGCCATAAGTAACTCACGTTCGGATAAGTGATTCCGCGGACCGAACAAGTCTTCACGCTCGGAAGCTCTTCTGCCGGAGCGATTCTTCGAGCCTTCTCGACTGCGTCGGTGACAGAACCCCATGGACGGGTAAGAGTGCGCGTAAGCGGCAAGGCCGACCGAGCCGAGGGACTCCTACGCCTCTGGGATACGGATACCTCACTCATCACCTTCCGTGAGAAGCAACTCTCGCTCGCACAAACAGTTCTGTTACCGACAAAAAAGTCCAGATACTAGAAACAAGAGGAAAGGAGACGCGGCTTTACAATACGGCGAGGGTGTGTTTCGGCCTCGGCGGCCGCAAAAAACACACGCTACAAGAGGATCCGATCCTGCAGGCTCGGATCTTGACGGCTAAAGGGAGCAGCAGCACCCTTGGCGTCGACAACACCTCTGGCGAGGTCCGACCTAGCCTCGGACGGCGACGCGGTCCAAGGGTCTCCGCTCTGAAGGACAACGTCATCACCAAGCCCGGGCCATCGCCGCCAGGGTCTTCTCCAAGAATCCGGCCCGAGCAGGCGGCTCGGCCGGTCACCCCGGGGCCTCGGCAGGTCAATTCCGGCATCGGTCCCGCTAACGGATGACCCGGCCAGGCTTCGGCCGACCTGGTCTTCTTTTCGAGCCAACTATGCCTCTGTTCGCGCTGGCACCGCTACCCCTAGCCTCGGCTCATCGAAGAGCGGCCGAGGGTTTCCTCTAACTAAGCAAGGGAAGCCTCGGACAACAAGGCTGACCGAGCCGAGGGACTCCTACACCTCCGGGATATGGATACCTCACTCGTCACCTTTACACGGGGTGACTCACGCTTGGTGAAGCGGTTCAGACAACCAACAGGCGAGTCTTAGTGCTCGAAAATGGGGAAAAAACATGGCTCCGTGCCGAATTTACATACATGTTCAGGCCTCGACAGCCACAGTGAACAAAAACACTGGCATTCGAAGTGCCATTACAAACAGAACTCCGGTTCCACCTCCGCAGGTACGAACAACCCCACTCGATGGGGGAGAGGCCTGCGGAGCAACAGAAGACCGACGAACGGCGCGCCGCCACCCGCTCCGGCAGCGGCGGCGATGACGACTTCTACTCCGGGGGGCCGAACAGCGGTAGCGATGACCTCAGGGCGGATGCTGCTGCCAGGAGGCCCCAGCCCATGCCCAAACTCGTGAGGCAAGGACGGGCAGAAGGCCGTAGAGTTAGAGGTCGGTCCGTGGGCGGCCCTGGCCATCTCGTCGGCAGAGGAACCTCTTCTAGCTGTCGTGGCAGAAGCCGGCGCCGAGAACGGCTCCGAAGCCACTCGGGTCCGAGAGCCAGGCACGCGGCAGCTGCCAGCGCCACGGACGACTACCGCCCTTCCCCCCGATCACTGAGGGAAGGAGCGGGCCACCGCCCACGCAGGGGGCGACCCCAACTCGGCACACTCCCCTCCCCAGCCCTGGTGATGAAAATCCTTGAGGCTGAGGGAGGGGCAGAGGCCGCGGCCCGGTTCGCTCTCCCCCGCCATCGAACTAGAGGTCACCGTCTTAGGTGACCACCGGCAGAGGGGTGCAGCCGGGCTGCATGATGAAAATCCTTGAAGCCGAACGACGGCTGAAAGGTACCAACTCCCACAGAGTTGCGTTCCTCCAACGACGAAGCGGAAATACGGCGGATATCCCCCATCCGGGGGCTTGGAAGATGGAAAGACGCGATGCATAAGGGAGCGCGAAGACACGGTCGCCTTCCAAGAGGGTCACCCTCCTTTTAAAGGCGACTCTCCCTACTTGCGTCCCCAGCCGTCGTGGGCTGAGTCTTCTCCAACACGCTCCAAGGCCCTCCCCCTACGGCCCGGGGGCTGGGTCCCACACGTCATGCAAGCCGGCCCAGAGCAGAAGAAGCCAAACCGCCGCGCGCGGTGCGTGCAACCGCCCAGCGGTTACAAGCGACTCTCCACTTTTGCCCAGACCAGCGGGCGAAGGGGCGGGCAGCCGTGCAGGCGGCATGCAACCACGCCAAGTGGGCGCGCTTCTCCGACTCCCAACACGCCCGACATGGAGGCCCAGACCCACGCGTCATGCAACCGGCGCGCCGAATGCTTCGTGCATGCAACTGCACCGCCACCTGCGCCACCACCGCGCCTCCTCGACTGCGGAACCAATACCGCGACTCGAGGCGACCCAGCGCACGACCCAGCGGCTCCAGCCTGTCGCGACGGTCAATGCGGCCGAAAACGGGCCAGCAGTAATGGCGGTGGCAGGTGGGCAGGAGCAGCGGTCACGTCGTCAGCCAAGCTTACGTCCCATCCGGGGGCAGCGAGAGAACCCTCTCTCACGGCGTGAAGACAACGCGCCCGTGTTCCGTTCCTCGAACGGCTCGCGCACGCGCAACGGCTGCCCTGTGAACCACTCGCCTCGTCGCATTAACACCACGGTGGGACAGGCGGCGCCTCTGGCAGGAGAAGCGAGCGACGCTTCGCCTTCGCCATAATGACCGCGTCAAAAAAGGTACGCCGCGCCGTTCGATTTCGTATCCTTTTCCTTTTTTCCTCTTTCTCTCTCTTGCAACAGGGACCGGGAAAGGGGGATACCCCGGAAGGGATCCTTCCCCGTGAAGGAACCAGGCTCCGAGCCTCCCTACTGATCAGAGGTTCGAAGGCTGGCCCCTCGGAAGGGTTCAACAGCCGCCTCAGAGCACGTGGGCTCCACACCCACTACTGGTCATAGGTTCAAAGGCCGACCCCTCGGAAGGGTTCAACGGCCGCCTCAGGCCACTCGGGCTCCGTGCCCACTACTGATCAGGGGTTCGAAGGCTGGCCCCTGAAGGGTTCACAGTCGCCTCAGACACAGAGCGAGGGATGACCATGGGTACGTTCGATACATAACCAAGGCTCGGGCTGCGCTCCCGAGGTACCCTAGGACATTTCCGAGACCAGCGGGAACGATCTTGTAATGGAATCCCATCAGAGGGAGGCATCAAGCCCTCGGACCCCGTCACCAGGGGACCGGGTCCGGCAGATCACCCGCAGGTACTTTTGGGCGCGCCTCTGGGCCCCTAGCCGACCCCTAATGAATGGGGCACGGACGTCCACTCGGATCACCCGCCTGCAGCTCACCGGAGACACCATGTTCGGCGCCCACCGAGGGCAACATGGCACTCTCCCCCCTCCTCCATGCGGAAAGGCGACGCAGGGGCGTATGTAAAAAAGTCGAGTCTGTCCCTGATCGCCCTCTCGCCCTGTGCAGAGGCTCGGGGGCTGCTCTCGCAAACCCGGCTCCGGCCAAACAGTTGACAGCGTCAACATACCAGCCCGAGAACTTGGGACCCGATCGTACACCCGGGCTACGGCCAGCTCGCATGAGGGAACGACCAGACCAGCCGAAGCATTGCGCAAGGCGTTAAGACCTCGGAGGAGTCAAACCACTCCTCCGAGGCCTCGGGGGCTACACCCGGCGGGTGCGCTCACGCGCACCCACCGGAACAAAACGCAACCGAGAAAGGCTGGTCCCCTTGCAAAAAAGTGCGACGAAAGCATCCAAGCGAGTGCTAACACTCCCTTCGAGGCTCGGGGGCTACTGTCGGGGACCATAATTAGGGGTACCCTCAAGGCTCTTAATTCTCAGCTGGTAACCCCCATCAGCTGTGGAGGAACCACCCGAATTATTCCAGCTTAAGTGCCTTAGTCACGCCTCAGGGGCCGTAACACACTTAAATCGGAATAACCCGTCAGTCCCTCAGATCTAGTCTGATGGAGCCACTAAACCAGGATCAAATTCCACAATCTCACACGAAGGTGAGTCACAGAAGCAATACAATAAAACAGGAATCCACAAATTAAGTACTGAGTTATTACATAAGTCGGAGTTTTTGAGTAGCAAATAAGAGTTCACAAAATAAAGTGCAGCGGATAATCGATGTCGTCGGTATCGAGGAAATGGGCAAGGCCTAGCCCACTACTCCTCGTGCTCCTCTCCTGACGGAGCAGCGTCCCACTCGACCGTCCAACCCGGTGGCAGGGTGGTAGGCCAAGTCACACCATCAACCATTTCCTGAATGGTACCTGCAAAATTGTGCCACAAGCAAGGCTGAGTATACTAATACTCAGCTAGACTTACCCGGTGTGAGGAGTCTACTCCTCTACCTCTAGACTATGCAGCTGTTTGGCTGAGGGGTTTGGTTTGCCAAAAGCACTAGCTGTTTCTAAAAGCAAATTTTAGCTTTCCAGTTTCTATCGTCATTAACTTAGCTAGATTGCTCCTTCTAAGCATACATGGTAACAATCAATTAATTCAATCAACAAGTTATCTCATGTAACCACATTTCACTTTTTACTCGATGCAGTACAAGGAATCAAGCAGTCTCATTAGCTGCGAGAAGCAGACGATTCGAATCGAGTTTTAACCTTGCAAGGTAAACCTAAACACACAGCATGTCAGGGTACTCCGACCCTGCACATGACAACCGTCCCCATCGATTCCCCGTTCGCGTCCAGGCCTCACCGCCTTGGCATACAATGCTCCACTGACCCCGGCTGCCGCCGTGCAGTGACCGCACTTGTACCCACCATAACTAGCATGGGAGACCCAGTCTCAGGTCGCATGAGGGATAAAGTCCGCGCCCGGCTTCACTCAGGTACTAGGTTTACCGGTTACCATTTTTCCCGGCATGTGCTTAGTACGTTCAAAAGCTTGACTCAGGTATCCACACATTAATCCTTAATTCCTTTTCTCCCCGTCTCATGGACAAGACATCCTCCCCAGATCCAAGTCCATAGACCAACATATATCCCATTATCAAGATGAATACAATCAATTCCTGACCTCGCGCGAGTGCTAGAAAAATCACTCGACTTCTACCGAGATCCTGATTAGCAAGCAGCTACTCGACCTAGCATACTAGTATTCATCTCAAAAAGGAATCCTAAGTTCATGCAACTAGAGGTTTCAAGCAACTCCTACACTTAAGTGCACATTACAAACCTACAAACATTAAGTGTAGTAAAGTAGCATATATAAACAGTCATGCATAAAACCGGGGCTTGCCTTCAATTGCTGGGGCTGTGGGGAGATCCTCAATAGCAGCCTCTGAAGCCTGCTCCTGGTCTTCCTCTTGGACAGGGCCTTGCTCGGGGATGAGCACGTACTCTCCGTCGGCAAGATTACAATCTAATGAATGCAATGCGTAAGATATATGCATGATATGATATGTGCTTTTAGAAATCACAACTTTAAAGGTGTATGATCTACTTGAGTAAAACAAGTTAACTTTACTTATGTAAGACCCTTTTGTGGTATACTTGGTGAATTGGTTTAAACTTAGCTAAGGTAAGTAGTGGATTTAATTTTTGGGGTTCCACTGAATTCCTTTTAAGTCTTAGGGAGAATTGATAAGTTCTCAAGTTAGACTCATTGGGGTGAGGTTTATTTCTTCTTCCCTTTTCTTTTATTCTTTTTAATGTTTTAGAGTGGGTTTGAACTACAAGTTGCTTTTATAAAATTCCAAAAATCCTGCAAAAATTACAGTGGCTTGATACTGGTGTATGCTTCTTTGTTTCAAAATTTGGGGATCAGAAAGTGAATAGTTTTCCATGGACAAAATTATTAAATTCTAGGGCAGAAGGGGTGCTTTGAACTACAACTATTATTTAACAGTGGGTAATTCTTTGAAACTCATTTTTTCTGGCTTTTAGGTGTTATAACATGATTTGATACAAATTTCTAGTCATTAATACCTTTTAATTATTTTTCTATGGTTTTCTCAAGTTTCTAGCCAAATAGGTGCTTTCTACTACCACTATATTTGAAAGATATCAAACAACAGAGTTCTTATTTTTCTTAGTTATTGTTTTGTGCAAGAGCAATCATTCTAAGGTTTGGCATCTTTTTGCTTAAGGAAAGGGGTGGTATGCATTATTTGAATTAAGTGGCCTTTCTCATAAATCTTTAGCAATAGGTAGGAATTTGCTTCTTTTTCAAGGGTTTGCATTTTTCTCTGGTAGTTCATCTCATTATGGACTTAGCTAATTTTTGGTTGCCCATTATTACATCATTAGGGGTTGTTTTATGATTTATTTGCAAAATGCCTCATTATCATTTTGTATTTATTCTCCTTACTTAAAAAGTTGAACTGAGGTGGCCTTTATTTTTGTAGTGGGGCTCTGGTGGTTATAAGTCCACTGGATTTTTATCAATCATTTTGGTTATAGTTTTGCCACTCTAATAATTGATTTTCAGTCTATATAAGGCTAAATAAATCATTTTAATTTAAAACTGGTCCAAATTAATGGTCTCTGTATTTTTCCTAGGTTCTTTGTTACATAAGTAAACTAGGAAAAATAATCTTAATCATTGTTCATTAATTTCTAATGCCTTTCTGATTTTCTCTAAGTTTTGGACAAATTAGCTTTAAATGAATAACTACATCATAATTTCTAATGCTGGGGTTCCTACTATTTTTAAACAGTGTCTAAATGAGGTTTAAACATCTACAAATTTTCTTAAGTTCAGCACAGGAGAAAAACTAATTTTTCTTAATTAAACAAGGTTTGGTGGGTTTCTGTTTTTAATTTTAAACTCTAAAATTCAGAACAGAAAACATAGGGTTTATCATTTTTAAATGATAGTTCATAATATTCAGGAACTAGCAAAATTGGTTTGACAACTTTTTATGAAAAATTCATCAAGTTATGGATTTTCTAAGTTCTCTGGTCATTTTAAAAAGATTAACAGAAATGATTTAATGGAAATCCACTTTGCACTGGGGTCCCTGGCGGGTTTTTAAGTTTTCCTCGCGAATCAGTCCTTAAGCTACTATTCACATGAGTCGCTGACGTTACAGAAAACCCCTCGGGTTCTACAGATCCTAACCCGAGGTCCTTCTTCTACCTCAAACAGTAACCGCGGCGAAGGAAAGGGCGGAGGGGCTTACCAGCAGCGAGATTGCTCCGGTGAAGTGGTCGAGGACGTAGGGGAGGTCTCGGGGATCACAACGAGGTGCGGGTCGCCATCGGGGATGGCCGGAATCGGTCGGTCCACGCGCGCAGGCGGGGATGCTCGTCGGCGGCGAGGGGTCCGGCCTGGTCACGGCGAGATAGAGCAATTGGATGGGTCAGAGAGGTTCACGGGATGCCAAGGAAGATATGGGTGCAAGGAATTGGTCGGAGACTCACTGGATAGCTCGGTCCACGCGCGGCGGCCGAAGACCAAAGTCCGGTGAGGTCGATCTCGGGCCTCCGGTGAAGTCCGGCCGGGTCCGAGGGCTTGGCAAGCTTCATGGCTACTGGCGGAGCTAGCCGAAGCACTGGCTTGCCCAGAGGATGGCTGGGGTGGGCTGGCCACGATGGCCGAAGCTCTGGCGGCAATGGCGGGCGGAATTGAGCTCGCCGGAGCTAAGGGAAAGTGGCTGACCGGTGAGGGTGAGTGCGGGGCGAAGTGGGGCGCGCTTGGGAAGGCTTTATAGGCACGGCGCGGTGCACGGGCGGTCGTGGACCGGCGAGTGCGCGCGGGCGTGCACTGGGAGGCGCGGTGCGCGAACGGGCGTGAACCAGGGGTGTCAGCCATGGTCGAACACGTGTTCTCGTTGCCTCTGCCCCTGTTCAAGCGCCGATTGGGAGCAAATCTTCGCGAATTTGGGCAAGATCGCTGTGAAGGATTTGTTCACCTGACCAAGCTTTGTCTTTTGTGTATGGACGTCGCGCGGTTTTAGGCTAGGGACAGGGAGTTGTAGCGTCACCAAGGTGCCAGTGTCAGAATGCCTGGTCCCGAGGTCAAACTGCGCCAAAACCGTGTCAAATGAATTTGGTTTGAGTTCAAACTTTTCCAGGATGTGTTCAAGGGAGTTTGGCACAACTTTGATATTTGGATCTCCTGGCTTTGAGTTTCGAAAAACAGAGAACGCAGACGATCTTTGGGAAGAGGTCTGAAATTCAGAAATTCAGAAATCTGAATTTCTCTAAGGGTTCATAGTTCAAGGGCTGATTTGGGAATTTAATTGAGTTATTTTGGCTAAGCTTTCTCAACCTTTCTTGTTGCTCATTAATATATTTTAATTTTTATAATTGGCTCAAGTCAAAATTTTAAACTTTTCATCCCCTTTTTCTCATTTTCTTGCATTTTGCTTAAAGGGCTCACTTAGGGTTTTCCTTAGGGTTGTACACTCTTATCTTTTTAAAAGACTCAATTGTTTTAATCATGATACTTTTAAGTATATACTTGGTGAATCCTTTAGTACTTAAGTTATTTTGATGCTCATGCTTATTTTGGTTCACATAAAATAATGGTTCTTGGGTTGGTATTTGAGAGGAACCCTAGGTGACACTGGGGTGTCACAGCCTTCCCCCCTTAAAGGAATCTCGTCTCGAGATTCGGGCCAGAGTCCTCCCAGGGTGAAGCGAAGGGTTAGACTTATAGGAAATGGGTGATTATTGTTATTATTAGGGTAAAACTGTTCTTCGAATGTCATTCTCTTTGCAACTTCAGAAGGAAGTCCTTTTAAGTTTTACTTCATAGTTACTTCATTCTGAATTAAGATCATATTTTTGGAAATTGGATTCGAAGGGTAGGAGGAGGGGTTGGGGGTGATTACGTACCAGCTTCCTTAGGTAGGCAATCGGGAAAGTTGGATCTCAAGAATTCCTCGGTTTCCCAAGTAGCTTCCTCCTCTGAGTGATTACTCCACTGGACCTTGTACATCTTGATCGATTTAGCCCGAGTTGATCTCTCCTTGCAATCCAGAATCTTAGAGGGGTACTCTTGGTACGATAGATCTGGCTCTATCTCCAATTCTGGCTCTACTAAGATCTCAGTCGGCAATCGAACACACTTCTTCAGCTGAGATACATGGAAAACACTGTGAATGGCAGACATCTTCGAAGGTAACTTCAGCTAGTATGCCACGGGTCCACATGCTTCTATGATCTCATAAGGTCCAATGTAACGAGGGGCTAGCTTGCCTTTGATCCCAAACCTCTGCATTCCCTTGGTGGGGGATACCTTGAGGTATACAAAACTTCCCACCTCGAACTAGAGAGGTTTCTTTCTTTTATCATGATAACTCTTCTGCCTGGCCTGAGCAGCTTCTAGATTCTTCCTGATTAGTTTGACCCTCCTTTCGGCTTCAGTCACTAAATCAGGTCCAAAAACTTCTCTTTCACCAGGTTGAGACCAATTGAGTGGTGTCCTGCACCTTCTTCCATAGAGAGCTTCAAAAGGTGCCATTTTTAGGCTGGATTGATAACTATTGTTATAAGCAAACTCTGCCAAGGAGAGGTGCTTATCCCAATTCTTGCCACTATCGATCACACAAGCTCTTAGCATATCCTCCAGAATTTGGTTTACCCTTTCCGTCTGACCATCAGTCTGTGGGTGGTAAGCTGAACTTCTGATTAGCTTGGTCCCCAAAGACTCTTGCAATTGTTCCCAAAATCTGGCAACAAATTGGGCTCCTCGGTCAGAAACAGTGGTCCGAGGTAATCCGTGCAAACACACGATCCGGTCAATATACAATTCTGCATATTTCTGAGCTTTATCAGTGGTGTGCACAGGAAGAAAATGTGCCACTTTTGTCAATCGGTCCACAATAACCCAAATCGAATCATGATGACGAGAGGTGTTGGGCAGACCCACAATGAAATCCATGCTGATGTCATCCCACTTCCATGAAGGTATGGACAGGGGTTGCAAAGCTCCAGCTGACTTCAAGTGGCTAGCCTTTATCCTCTGACAGGTGTCACATTCTGATACATACTGGGCTATCTCCCTCTTCATTCTGGTCCACCAGTACAAAGGCTTCAGATCATGGTACATCTTGGTGCTTCCCGGATGCATGGAGAATTTGGAGAGATGAGCCTCGTCCAAGATTTTCCTCTTGAGATCCTGGTCCTTAGGAATCACCAATCTGCTTTTAAACCATAACACACCCTTTTCATCCTGGCAGAAACAATTATACTTCTTGACCTTCTGATGGAGATTCTTCTTGATAATCTGCACTCCCTTGTCACTGAGCTGGGCCATGACAATCTGGTCTTGCAAAGCTGGCTCAACAGAAATGTGAGACAAGGAACCAGGAGGAATCACTTCAATTTGCATCTTGCTCAACTCGTCACACAAGGTGTTAATGCGAGAATCCATCAGAACACAATTGCATTGCAACTTCCGACTCAAGGCATCTGCTACCACATTAGCTTTTCCTGGGTGGTAATGTACCTCCAGGTCATAATCCTTGATCAGCTCTAGCCATCTTCTCTGCCTCATGTTGAAATTAGCCTGAGTAAATATGTACTTAAGGCTCTTATGATCAGTGAAGATGTTGCAGTGGGTCCCCATTAGATAATGCCTCCACATCTTCAATGCATGAACCGCTGCTGCTAGCTCAAGGTCATGAGTGGGATAGTTCTGCTCATGAGGCCTGAGTGCTCTTGAGGCATAAGCGATGACTCGGTTGTCTTGCATCAAGACACAACCTAGCCTGGTGCCAGAGGCATCGCAATATACATCGAAAGGCTTGCTGTTGTCAGGCTGTGCCAACACTGGTGCTGTGGTCAGACGCTGCCTTAATGCATGGAAGGCATCTTCGCACTTCTGACTCCAGACAAATTTGACTTCTTTCTTCAACAACTCAGTAATAGGCTTCGCAATTCGAGAGAAATCCGGAATAAATCTTCGGTAATAACCAGCTAATCCCAGAAAACTCCGAATCTGGCGAACAGTTGTGGGTGGCTTCCAGTTCATCACCTCTTGCACTTTATCAGGATCAACAGCTATTCCAGCCTGAGAGATAGTGTGACCCAAGAATTTGATTTCCTTTAGCCAAAAATCACACTTGGATAACTTGGCATAAAGGCGGTGCTCTCGCAGACGTTGAAGCACTACATGCAAATGCCCGGCATGTTCTTCTTCGCTCTTTGAGTACACCAAGATGTCATCGATGAAAACCACTACGAACTTGTCCAAATCAGGCATGAAAACAGAATTCATCAGATACATGAAATATGCTGGTGCATTTGTCAGCCCGAATGACATCACCAAGAATTCATATAGCCCATATCTGGTTGAGAATGCCGTCTTCGGAATATCACTTGCTCGTATCTTGATTTGATGATAGCCAGAGCGAAGGTCTATCTTGGAAAACACCTTGGCCCCGACCAACTGGTCAAAAAGAACATCAATACAAGGCAAGGGATACTTGTTCTTGATAGTTACCGCATTAAGAGGGCAGTAATCTATACACAGCCTCAAGCTTTCATCTTTCTTCTTCACAAATAGTGCTGGACATCCCCAAGGCAAAGTGCTTGGGCGAATAAATCATTTATCCAGCAACTCTTGCAATTGCTTCTTCAACTCTGCCAACTCAGCGGGTGGCATTCGGTAGGGCCTCTTAGAAATTGGGGCCGTTCCCGGTTGCAACTCGATGGCGAATTCAATATCCCGGTCCGGTGGCATTCCTGGCAGTTCCTCAGGGAAGACATCTGCATACTCACAGACCACTGGGATCTTCTTCAGAGGTAACTCCGTCATAGAGAAAGCACATGACTGAGTAGAACCTTGACTGGGCAGAATTAAAGTGAAGTTCCCACAGAATGGAGAATTAACTTCCACGTTACGGCTGGCTATATCAAGCACAACTTGGTGCAAGGTCATCCAATTTGCTCCTAGAATAATGTCCACATTTTCCAATCCCAACACAAGAAGAGTGGTTTTGACAATGTGGCTTCCCAGTTGGATAGGCACACTTTGGTTTAATTGATTAGTTGCAATTTTACCCCCGGGTGTGACTATCATGAATGACCCTTTAGAGTGACAGAATGGCAGTTTGCATCTAGCACTGAACTTTTGGCTAATGAAACTATGTGATGCACCAGAATCAAACAGAATTAAAGTAGGTTGATTATAAACTGAAAAGATACCAGTCATGATAGGAGCTCCTTCAGGTATTTCCTCCAGAGTGGTGAAGTTAAGCTTCCCCTGCCTGACTTGCACCTTCTGCTTTCTTCCTTTGTCTTGATTTGGTGCTGGCATCTGCCTCTGTTGGTTCCTGGGACAATTCTTGGCATAGTGGCCCACATTGCCACAAGTGAAACACTTGTTCCCATTGCCCTAGCGGAACTGCTGCTGCTGAGGCTGGTTGTTTCTTGGAGCGGGAGCTAGAAAGCGATTGGGTGCCGGCTGCTGCTGCTGAGGTGGCCTGATCACCCATCTGCCTGCCTGCTGCTGAAAACCCCTGCTCTGATTGTGAGAAACAATCCGGAACCTCTAAGCCTGAGCGGATGGTGCTGCCATTGGTGCCTTTCTCTTCTTCTCTGCCCGGTGAGCTACAATGCAATCCTCCTGGGAGATGGCCATGTTGACCAACTCATTGAAGCTATCAGCCCGGACAATGTTGAGTCGTTCCCGTAGCTTGGTGTTAAGACCCCTGCGGAAGCGATCCCTCTTCTTCTCATCAGAATCAGCATGGTACCCTGCATACTGGCATAAGTCGTTGAAGGCTTGTGCATACTGCAGTACCGTGCGGGTTCCTTGATTAAGGGCCAGAAATTCATTCAACTTTCGATCAAGAATGCCAGCTGGGATGTGGTGTCCTCTGAAGGCAGTCTTGAATTCCTCCCAAGATACCTCACGATCAGCGGGGAGCATAGCACGGAAGTGATCCCACCAAGTTTGAGCAGATCCGCGAAGCTGCTGCGCGGCGAAGCGGGTCTTGGTAGCATCAGGGTAGTCTCCTGTGAGGAGGGGAAACTTGGACTCGACGACGCGAAGCCATACGTCGGCGTCCAACGGATCCTCTGCCTTGGTGAACAAGGGCGGCTGCGTGCTCAGAAACTCCTGGTAAGTGGCCATAGCCAGAGGTCGCTGAGGCTGGCCTCCACCATGCTGCTGAGGGTGGGGCTGACGCTGCAAGAGTTGTCGCAGAATCTCATTCTGCTGGGCCATCAGCTCCTGCACTGTGGGAGCTGGAGGAGGTGGCAGGGGAACCTGCTCGTTATGCCCGCGACGCTGCCTAGCTGCCATCTGAAAACAGAGATTGCCGCCATTGTTATCCCAACTCACAGTTTCGAACGACAAGATATCATCTCATATGGAAGGAAAAATGCCATAATCATAATATTAGGTTCGAAATGAAGATAACATGGTGACAAACATCCCACAGATTTCAAAAGTTTATAGAGTTACATCAATCAGGGGAAAGTACCCTTAAGCCTAGTCCAAAATGTGATATTACTAAGCTCGCATAGGTTTCTATCCGCCTAAAAGTGTTGAAGTGACTGCTTAACCCTAAGCGGTGGAAGCGACACTGGATGCGGGTGAAGGGGGCATCGCGGAGGTAGTCCCATTGGCACCAGGGGCTGGTCCTAGCTCCTCGGGATCCTCTTCTCCCTCGCTTCCTGCTTCATTGGCCTCCATCTCTAAGTGGTGCATGTCCAGGTGGTCATTCGCTTCTTCGAGTTCTCTCTGCACATCGTGAAGCTGGTTCTCCAAGACATCAATAGTGTTGTCTCGGATTTCCACCTGCTGCTCCAAGGTGGCAATGCGCTGGCTCAGCCTCTCCACCTGTAGATCCTTCTCCACCAACTCCGTGGATAGGTCAACCACAAAATCTTCTCGACTATCGAGAGTGAGCTTGGTGGTCTGAGCGATGTTGGCAAGGTGTGCCATAGCGTCGCTCTGAAGGGCCTGAAGGTGGTACAACGCACTCATGCACTGGACAGTGACCCTCCCAACCAAGTCAGGATACATTGCCCACACATCCTTTACATGGCTCACGCGGTTACACCACATGGGATCATCCTTCTTCTCAGCAGGTAAGAGTCCCAAGGGGTGCATCACCATCTCCAGGGGATGATAGCCACAGAAAGTCGTCAGGGCCTTCATGGCCGCTGCTTCAACGGTGTCGTCCGTCCTGAGTCCAATCGTCTCAGAATCAAGAGAACGCCAACTCGGCTGAAGGAGATGAGCCTCCAAAGTCAGCCAGACCCGACAACGAGGTACCCGATGCTCCTCATACAACTGCACCGTGTACAAAGGGGGCGTAGGGTAACCGGCAGAGCTAAGCACTTCCCACAAGATGGAAGGAAAGCCATCGCGAGAAAGGAAGTCAGAGCTGAAACGAGAGTCTCCTCCACTGGCGGGGGTGGGTGAATTCATCTGCGGAAGGGAATCAAAGATAAAGATTATGGTGGAAGGAAAAAGAACAAGAGAGCCCGGATGATTTTAAGAAAAGGGGTTAGCTCAAATTTTAATTCCTCTTTGTGTTTTATATTGCATGCATGCTGGAAGAAACGTTGCCTCTCAAAGGAAAATAGGGTGCTTTTTAGGGCATCCCTAAAATATAAGTACTGGCCCACGGGGCCTAAGTAATTAGCCACCCATCTTCCCTCTATGCCTAAGGCCTTTTGTCCTAGGTCTAACGGTCTAGTCCTGACGATCCATAGCAGTTTCTAGGCAAGTTTTAGATTTTGAAAATTGGTATTCATGGTTTATTGTCCTCCTCTGTGGTGGAATTTGCTCCGATACCAGCTGTGGCGGAACCACCCGAATTATTCCAGCTTAAGTGCCTTAGTCACGCCTCAGGGGCCGTAACACACTTAAATCGGAATAACCCGTCAGTCCCTCAGATCTAGTCTGATGGAGCCACTTAACCAGGATCAAATTCCACAATCTCACATGAAGGTGAGTCACAGAAGCAATACAATAAAACAGGAATCCACAAATTAAGTTCTGAGTTATTACATAAGTCAGAGTTTTTGAGTAGCAAATAAGAGTTCACAAAATAAAGTGCAGCGGATAATCGATGTCGTCGGTATCGAGGAAATGGGCAAGGCCTAGCCCACTACTCCTCGTGCTCCTCTCCTGTCGGAGCAGCGTCCCACTCGACCGTCCAACCCGATGGCAGGGTGGTAGGCCAAGTCACACCATCAACCATTTCCTGAATGGTACCTGCAAAATTGTGCCACAAGCAAGGCTGAGTATACTAATACTCAGCTAGACTTACCCGGTGTGAGGAGTCTACTCCTCTACCTCTAGACTATACAGCTGTTTGGCTGAGGGGTTTGGTTTGCCAAAAGCACTAGCTGTTTCTAAAAGCAAATTTTAGCTTTCCAGTTTCTATCGTCATTAACTTAGCTAGATTGCTCCTTCTAAGCATACATGGTAACAATCAATTAATTCAATCAACAAGTTATCTCATGTAACCACATTTCACTTTTTACTCGATGCAGTACAAGGAATCAAGCAGTCTCATTAGCTGCGAGAAGCAGACGATTCGAATCGAGTTTTAACCTTGCAAGGTAAACCTAAACACACGGCATGTCAGGGTACTCCGACCCTGCACATGACAACCGTCCCCATCGATTCCCCATTCGCGTCCAGGCCTCACCGCCTTGGCATACAATGCTCCACTGACCCCGGCTACCGCCGTGCAGTGACCGCACTTGTACCCACCATAGCTAGCATGGGAGACCCAGTCTCAGGTCGCATGAGGGATAAAGTCCGCGCCCGGCTTCACTCAGGTACTAGGTTTATCGGTTACCATTTTTCCCGGCATGTGCTTAGTACGTTCAAAAGCTTGACTCAGGTATCCACACATTAATCCTTAATTCCTTTTCTCCCCATCTCATGGACAAGACATCCTCCCTGGATCCAAGTCCATAGACCAACATATATCCCATTATCAAGATGAATACAATCAATTCCTGACCTCGCGCGAGTGCTAGAAAAATCACTCGACTTCTACCGAGATCCTGATTAGCAAGCAGCTACTCGACCTAGCATACTAGTATTAATCTCAAAAAGGAATCCTAAGTTCATGCAACTAGAGGTTTCAAGCAACTCCTACACTTAAGTGCACATTACAAACCTACAAACATTAAGTGTAGTAAAGTAGCATATATAAACAGTCATGCATAAAACCGGGGCTTGCCTTCAATTGCTGGGGCTGCGGGGAGATCCTCAATAGCAGCCTCTGAAGCCTGCTCCTGGTCTTCCTCTTGGACAGGTCCTTGCTCGGGGATGAGCACGTACTCTCCGTCGGCAAGATTACAATCTAATGAATGCAATGCGTAAGATATATGCATGATATGGTATGTGCTTTTAGAAATCACAACTTTAAAGGTGTATGATCTACTTGAGTAAAACAAGTTAACTTTACTTATGTAAGACCCTTTTGTGGTATACTTGGTGAATTGGTTTAAACTTAGCTAAGGTAAGTAGTGGATTTAATTTTTGGGGTTCCACTGAATTCCTTTTAAGTCTTAGGGAGAATTGATAAGTTCTCAAGTTAGACTCATTGGGATCAGGTTTATTTCTTCTTCCCTTTTCTTTTATTCTTTTTAATGTTTTAGAGTGGGTTTGAACTACAAGTTGCTTTTATAAAATTCCAAAAATCCTGCAAAAATTACAGTGGCTTGGTACTGGTGTATGCTTCTTTGTTTCAAAATTTGGGGATCAGAAAGTGAATAGTTTTCCCTGGACAAAATTATTAAATTCTAGGGCAGAAGGGGTGCTTTGAACTACAACTATTATTTAACAGTGGGTAATTCTTTGAAACTCATTTTTTCTGGCTTTTAGGTGTTATAACATGATTTAATACAAATTTCTAGTCATTAATACCTTTTAATTATTTTTCTATGGTTTTCTCAAGTTTCTAGCCAAATAGGTGCTTTCTACTACCACTATATTTGAAAGATATCAAACAACAGAGTTCTTATTTTTCTTAGTTATTGTTTTGTGCAAGAGCAATCATTCTGAGGTTTGGCATCTTTTTGCTTAAGGAAAGGGCTGGTATGCATTATTTGAATTAAGTGGCCTTTCTCATAAATCTTTAGCAATAGGTAGGAATTTGCTTCTTTTTCAAGGGTTTGCATTTTTCTCTGGTAGTTCATCTCATTATGGACTTAGCTAGTTTTTGGTTGCCCATTATTACATCATTAGGGGTTGTTTTATGATTTATTTGCAAAATGCCTCATTATCATTTTGTATTTATTCTCCTTACTTAAAAAGTTGAACTGAGGTGGCCTTTATTTTTGTAGCGGGGCTCTGGTGGTTATAAGTCCACTGGATTTTTATCAATCAGTTTGGTTATAGTTTTGCCACTCTAATAATTGATTTTTAGTCTATATAAGGCTAAATAAATCATTTTAATTTAAAACTGGTCCAAATTAATGGTCTCTGTATTTTTCCTAGGTTCTCTGTTACATAAGTAAACTAGGAAAAATAATCTTAATCATTGTTCATTAATTTCTAATGCCTTTCTGATTTTCTCTAAGTTTCTGACAAATTAGCTTTAAATGAATAACTACATCATAATTTCTAATGCTGGGGTTCCTACTATTTTTAAACAGTATCTAAATGAGGTTTAAACATCTACAAATTTTCTTAAGTTCAGCACAGGAGAAAAACTAATTTTTCTTAATTAAACAAGGTTTGGTGGGTTTCTGTTTTTAATTTTAAACTCTAAAATTCAGAACAGAAAACATAGGGTTTATCATTTTTAAATGATAGTTCATAATATTCAGGAACTAGCAAAATTGGTTTGACAACTTTTTATTAAAAATTCATCAAGTTATGGATTTTCTAAGTTCTCTGGTCATTTTAAAAAGATTAACAGAAATGATTTAATGGAAATCCACTTTGCACTGGGGTCCCTGGCGGGTTTTTAAGTTTTCCTCGCGAATTAGTCCTTAAGCTACTATTCACATGAGTCGCTGACGTTACAGAAAACCCCTCGGGTTCTACAGATCATAACCTGAGGTCCTTCTTCTACCTCAAACAGTAACCGCGGCGAAGGAAAGGGCGGAGGGGCTTACCGGCGGCGAGATTGCTCCGGTGAAGTGGTCGAGGACGTAGGGGAGGTCTCGGGGATCACAACGAGGTGCGGGTCGCCGTCGGGGATGGCCGGAATCGGTCGGTCCACGCGCGCAGGCGGGGATGCTCGTCGGCGGCGAGGGGTCCGGCCTGGTCACGGCGAGATAGAGCAATTGGATGGGTCAGAGAGGTTCACGGGATGCTAGAGAAGATATGGGTGCAAGGAATTGGTCGAAGACTCACTGGATAGCTCGGTCCACGCGCGGCGGCGGAAGACCAAAGTCCGGCGAGGTCGATCTCGGGCCTCCTGTGAAGTCCGGCCGGGTCCGAGGGCTTGGCAAGCTTCACGGGCTACTGGCGGAGCAAGCCGAAGCACTGGCTTGCCCAGAGGATGGCTGGGGTGGGCTGGCCACGATGGCCGAAGCTCTGGCGGCAATGGCGGGCGGAATTGAGCTCGCCGGAGCTAAGGGAAAGTGGCTGGCCGGTGAGGGTGAGTGCGGGGCAAAGTGGGGCGCGCTTGGGAAGGCTTTATAGGCACGACGCGGTGCACGGGCGGTCGTGGACCGGCGAGTGCGCGCGGGCGTGCACTGGGAGGCGCGGTGCGCGAACGGGCGTGAACCGGGGGTGTCAGCCACGGTCGAACACGTGTTCCCGTTGCCTCTGCCCCTGTTCAAGCGCCGATTGGGAGCAAATCTTCGCGAATTTGGGCAAGATCGCTGTGAAGGATTTGTTCACCTAACCAAGCTTTGTCTTTAGTGTATGGACGTCGTGCGGTTTTAGGCTAGGGACAGGGAGTTGTAGCGTCACCAAGGTGCCAGTGTCAGAATGCGTGGTCCCGAGGTCAAACTACGCCAAAACCGTGTCAAATGAATTTGGTTTGAGTTCAAACTTTTCCAGGATGTGTTCAAGGGAGTTTGGCACAACTTTGATATTTGGATCTCCTGGCTTTGAGTTTCGAAAAATAGAGAACGCAGACGATCTTTGGGAAGAGGTCTGAAATTCAGAAATTCAGAAATCTGAATTTCTCTAAGGGTTCATAGTTCAAGGGCTGGTTTGGGAATTTAATTGAGTTATTTTGGCTAAGCTTTCTCAACCTTTCTTGTTGCTCATTAATATATTTTAATTTTTATATTTGGCTCAAGTCAAAATTTTAAACTTTTCATCCCCTTTTTCTCATTTTCTTGCATTTTGCTTAAAGGGCTCACTTAGGGTTTTCCTTAGGGTTGTACACTCTTATCTTTTTAAAAGACTCAATTGTTTTAATCATGATACTTTTAAGTATATACTTGGTGAATCCTTTAGTACTTAAGTTATTTTGATGCTCATGCTTATTTTGGTTCACATAAAATAATGGTTCTTGGGTTGGTATTTGAGAGGAACCCTAGGTGACACTGGGGTGTCACATCAGCATAAAGCTGCAAAGGCCTGATGGGTGCGATCAAGTCAGGGATCAGTCCATTCAAGGGACTCGATCACGCCTCGCCCGAGCCTAGCCTCGGACAAGGGCAGCCGACCCCGGAGGATCTCCGCCTCGCCCGAGGCCCCCCACCAGCGGCGAACACGTTCCCGGCTCGCCCGAGGCCCTGTCTTCGCCAAGAAGCAACCCCGACCAAATCGCAGGAGCATTTAATGCAAAGGTGGCCTGACACCTTTATCCTGACGCACGCCCCTCAGCTGACAGAGCCGAAGTGACCGCCGTCACTTTGCCGCTCCACTGGCCGGTCTGACAGAAAGACAGCGCCGCCTGCGCCGCTCCGACTGTGGTGCCACTTGACAGATTGAGGCTGACAGGCAGTCAGGCCCGGCCGCACACCATAGGAAACTCCGCTCCGCCCGACCCAGGGCTCGGACTCGGGCTAAGCCCCGGAAGACGGCGAACTCCACTCCGTCCCACCCAGGGCTCGGACTCGGGCAAAGCCCCGGAAGACGGCGAACTCCGCTCCGCCCGACCCAGGGCTCGGACTTGGGCTAAGCCCCAGAAGACGGCAAACTCCGCTCCGCCCGACCTAGGGCTCGGACTTGGGCTAAGCCCCGGAAGACGGCGAACTCCGCTCCGCCCGACCCAGGGCTCGGACTCGGGCAAAGCCCCGGAAGACGACGAACTCCGCTCCGCCCGACCCAGGGCTCGGACTCGGGCAAAGCCCCGGAAGACGACGAACTCCACTCCGCCCGACCTAGGGCTCGGACTCGGGCAAAGCCCCGGAAGATGGCGAACTCCGCTCCGCCCGACCCAAGGCTCGGACTTGGGCTCAGCCCCAGAAGACGACGAACTCCGCTTCGCCCGACCCCAGGACTCAAATTCCACCCTGGCCTCAGCCAACGGCCTCCGCCTCGCCCGACCTAGGGGCTCGGACTCGGCCTCGGCCACGGAAGACAGACTCGACCTCGACCTCGGAGGAGCCTCCACATCGCCCAACCTAGGGCGCGGACCGGCCACGTCAACAGGAGGCACCATCAGTACCCTACTCCAAGCTGACTCAGGCTACGGGGAACAAGACCGGCGTCCCATCTGGCTCGCTCCGCCAGATAAGCAATGATGGCGCCCCGCATGCTCCCTGACGATGGCGGCTCTCGGCCCCCTTACGGAAGCAAGAGGACGTCAGCAAGGACTCGACGGCCCCAACAGCTGTCCCTCCGCCAGGCTCCAGCACTCCTCCGACGGCCACGACATCACACAAACCGGGCGCCAAAATCTCTCCGGCCGCCACGATGGCGTGTACTTAGGGCACTAGCTCTCCTCCGCTAGACACGTAGCACTCCGCTACACCCCCCATTGTACACCTGGACCCTCTCCTTACGCCTATAAAAGGAAGGGCCAGGGCCCTCTTAGAGAGGGTTGGCCGCGCAGGGACGAGGACGAGACGGGCGCTCGTGTGAGGCCACTCGCTCCTTCCCCCGTGTGGACGCTTGTAACCCCCTACCGCAAGCGCACCCGACCTGGGCGCGGGACGAACACGAAGGCCGCGGGATTTCCACCTCTCTCACGCCCATCTCCGGTCACCTCGCTTCCCCCCCTTCGCGCTCGGCCTCGCGTCGACCCATCTAGGCTGGGGCACGCGGCAACACTTCACTCGTCGCCTCAGGGACCCCCCGGTCTCGAAACGCCGACACTATGGTTAGCTACATGCTAGCGCTTTACTTTAATCAATGAGCATGATGAGATACAATGATGATACTATGATTTTATTCTGGATATGATGATATACTTGTGGCATTTAAGTGGACTCGGGCTGTTTCCCGAGTACCTCTCCGTAAGGACCTGTTCGTTGAGAGACCACCCGGGATAACAGTGCAACCATGAGGGTGAAATGGGACGCCCTTAGCTAATTAATTAGAGGAACTGGAGGTGTAGTTGCTTCGCCGTCGTGCCGTCAATGGGGTCCAGGCACAGTGCTTGCTCTGCCGAGGTTGGGTGCCGAGGTTCTTTCGATTTGCTTTTGTTAGTCACCCTCCTGCGGGGAGGGGTACTGTGTTTATCAAACTGGAGAAACCTAACGGGTGGTTATGACCTCTAGGGAATCTTCGTAAAAGCTACGTAGTGATACCCTACCGGACCACCTAGGAAGTGATCAATGGGGAGTCATGATCCCCGGGCAAAATGGGAATCACGGCTCATGGGTAAAGTGTGCGACCTCTGCAGAGGGTAATGAAACTGATATATCAGTTGTGCTCACGGTTAAGAGCAGCCTTGGGATCCTCTTTGATTAGAGATACTCCGGATACACCTCAGATGATGACTTTAATGATGATGGTTAATGATGGTGGCTTTAATTATGTATTCTAGTATTCCCTCTCTGAGGAGGTACTTTTTGGGATTATAACTTGGGATTTATGATAAAATCTGGCTTCTACTAAAAATAAATATCTTACCAACTAAAAGCAACTGCTTGAGCCTAACCCCACATAAAAGCTAGTCCACTTCAGCCAAACGGGGCATTTGCTGAGTACGTTGATGTGTACTCATCCTTGCTTTACCACAAAACACCAGGTTGTCTACATTGCAACCACTGCTCAGGAGAAGATGAAGCCGTGGAAGGAGACTTCCAGGAGTTCCAAGACTACGATGAGTTCTAGGCGTGGGTTGGCGGCAACCCCCAGTCAGCTGCCTTTGAAGGCCCTATCCTTACTGCGTTTCGCTTAGCACTTTGATTTACCCGTTAAGTTGATGACTATGTGGATGTCCCTAACATCGTGATGTAATAAGTTAATACTCTTTTATGTTATTATTCGAGCACTACGCAATGATGTTCATTTATGTAATCGCTGTGTACGTGAATTCTGATCCTGGCGCGTACATAGTTCGCATTCGATTTGCCTTCTGAAACTGGGTGTGACAGGCGGCCATGCAAGATGTCGCACGGCGTGCGCTTTCGCACTATTGTTCAGTGCTCGATGGGGTAGCCGATGGTCTCAACCTAAAGTATTACCCCCACCGTCCATCTGATGGCACAGGAGGCGTGATTGTCTCACCTGTTGGTGAGGACAATCCTAGGTTGAGCAGCACAGTCAACCTAGCCGTCGTGCTAAACACGGAGCTGGACCGTGCATTAGACGAGCTGAGTAGGGCTCGTGCTGAGATCACCCAGCTGCGGGCTGAGCGCGCGGAGCGTCGTCACCTGGATGATGGCTCCCCCACTCCCGTCGGGACTCAACACCCGTACCGCTCACCTCGGCATGGATACCAGTCTTATGGCAACCCCGACTGCAAGACCAAGATAAATTTAGAACCATAGATCGTCAATGTCGGATCTTGTAATTAATACGAAAATATATACATAGAAGCTATAGTCTTAGCGTTAGTCTTGCTTTTAGTTAGTCTTAGTTAGACAGGGTAGTTTGCTTATCCTATGCATTTATGTTTGTCATGGTGAACTATGCTGGATTTGGATCATTGTAATGACTGTCACCAGAGTGTGGGTATCCCCTGCATTTTGGTTTATCTGTTATATGTTAGTAAAGTTAGCTGTCTAGTTGGGAAGCCTTTTTATTCTACTTTCCTCTTTATCTGAGAAGCTGTGTTGGAGATCAGTGAAGATGTTCATCTGTTCAGTGTTGTGGAGAATTCTATACCCTTTTCTTATGCTACAAGATTTGCCAGATCAGTTCTGATGTGTGGTTGCATTCTGCAGATGTCAGAAAACAGGCGTAGAGGAGGAAGACGTGCTCAGCAGGAGCAGGCAGCTCAACAGGATGAGGCACCCCAGCAATAGCAGCTGCCACCCCCGCCCCCGATGTTGATCGAGCAGATGTTCATGATGCAGACTCAGGCAGTTCGAGCCATCAGTCAGACTCTGACCGCCATTCAGCAGCAGCAACAGCCACCACCCCAGCCTCAGATGCCTCAGATGCCCAGGGACAAGTGTGCTGAGTTTATGAGAGGTCATCCCCCGGTGTTCGCTCACTCTTCTGACCCCATGGATGCTGAAGACTGGCTGCGCACAATGGAGCGGGAGTTGCATACCGCTCAGTGTGATGATAGGGAGAAAGTTCTGTATGGTCCCCGTCTGTTGAGAGGAGCAACTCAGTCCTGGTGGGAGTCTTATCTCACCACCCATGCCAAACCTGACACCATCACCTAGGAAGAGTTCAGAGGTAGCTTTCATCAGTACCATGTTCCTGCAGGTCTGATGACAGTGAAGAAGGAGGAATTTCTGGCACTCAAGTAAGGGTCAATGTCTGTTAGTGAGTATCGAGATAGGTTTCTGCAACTGTCTCGCTATGCTCCTGAAGATGTCAACACTAACGCCAAGCGACAATATTGTTTCTTGAGAGGCTTGGTCGACCCTCTGCAGTATTAGTTGATGAATCACACCTTCCCAACATTTCAACACCTGATTGACAGAGCAATCATGATAGAGAGGAAGCGCAAAAAGATGGAGGATCGCAAGCGCAAGATCAGTGGACCTCAGTCTGGAAGCAGCAATCGCCCTCGTTTCTCAGGCAATCAACCTCAGCAGTTCAGGCAGAACCAGCGACCACCTCAGCAGCAGCAGTTCCAAAGGCAGTATCCTCAGCACCAGCATCAGAATCGCCAAAACAATCAGTCAGGAGGAGGCCAGTTTCAGAGGCAGAATCAGCAGACACCTCGTCTTCCTGCCCCAGCGAAACAGCAGAATAGTCAAGCAGCACCAGCTCAGGGTGGAAGCAGGGCATGTTTCCACTGTGGAGAGCAAGGCCACTGGGTGATGCAATGTCCGAAGAAGGCAGCCCAGCAGCAGTCAGGCCCCAATACCCCAGCAAAGCAGAATGTGCCTCAGCCTAGAGCAGGCAACCGCTCTCAGCCACGCTATAACCATGGGAGACTGAATCACTTGGAGGCTGAAGCAGTTCAGGAGACCCCCGACATGATAGTAGGTATGTTTCCAGTCGACTCCCATATTGTAGAAGTGTTATTTGATACTGGAGCAACACATTCATTCATTACTGCATCATGGGTAGAAGCACATAATCTTCCAGTAACTACCATGTCGACACCCATTCAAGTTGACTCGGTCGGTGGTAGAATTCGAGCTGATAGCATTTGCTTGAATGTAAGTGTGGAAATAAGGGTATAGCGTTTCCCGCTAATCTCATAGTAATGGGTACTCAGGGAATAGATGTCATCCTAGGGATGAATTGGCTAGATAAGTATCAGGCAGTTATCAGTTGTGATAAGAGGACAATCAAGTTGATGTCCCCACTAGGAGAGGAAGTGGTGACCGAGTTAGTCCCGCCTAAGCCAAAGAAAGGAAGTTGTTATCAGATGGTTGTTGATAGCAGTGAAACAGACCCACTTGAGATTATCAAGGTTGTGTCTGAGTTCCCAGATGTGTTCCCAAAGGACCTACCAGGTATGCCACCAGAGCGCAAAGTTGAGTTTGCCATAAAGCTTCTTCCTGGAACTGCCCCCATCTTTAAGAGAGCTTACAGAGTATCTGGACCAGAGTTGGTTGAGCTTAAGAAGCAGATTGATGAGCTGTTAGAGAAAGGTTACATCCGGCCAAGCACCTCGCCTTGGGCCGCCCCTGTTTTATTCGTGGAGAAGAAAGATGGCACCAGAAGAATGTGTATTGATTATCGAGCTCTGAATGAGGTCACGATCAAGAACAAGTACCCCTTGCCCAGAATAGAAGATCTGTTCGGCCAGTTGAGAGGAGCCAGTGTGTTTTCAAAGATAGATCTGAGGTCGGGTTATCACCAGCTCAGGATTCGACCTTCAGACATTCCAAAGACGGCATTCATTACCAAGTATGGGTTGTATGAGTTCACTGTGATGTCTTTTAGCCTAACAAATGCACCAGCCTTCTTCATGAATCTGATGAACAGTGTATTCATGGATTATCTTGATAAGTTTGTGGTGGTATTTATTGATGATATTCTGGTATATTCTCAAAGCGAAGCAGAACATGCAGATCATTTGAGGATGGTTTTGTAGAGATTGCGAGAGCACCAGCTGTATGCAAAGTTGAGCAAGTGCGAGTTTTGGATTGATGAAGTCCTGTTCTTGGGTCACGTAATCAACAAAGAAGGATTGGTTGTGGATCCGAAGAAAGTGACAAACATTTTGAACTGGAAAGCGCCAACCGATGCCCGAGGAATCAAGAGCTTCATTGGAATGGCCGGATATTATCGGTGATTCATTGAAGGGTTTTCGAAGATTGTGAAACCAATGACAGCTTTGCTAGGCAACAAAGTTGAGTTCAAGTGGACCCAGAAATGTCAAGAAGCCTTTGAAGCGTTGAAAGAGAAGTTGACTACAACACCCGTCTTAGTCTTGCCTGATGTGCACAAGCCCTTCTCGGTGTATTGCGATGCTTGTTACACTGGTTTGGGATGTGTGTTGATGCAGGAGGGAAGAGTTGTGGCTTACTCGTCCCGACAGCTGAAGGTTCATGAGCAGAATTACCCAATCCATGACCTAGAGTTGGCAGCAGTGGTTCACGCACTGAAGACATGCAGGCACTATCTGTATGGGCAGAAATGTGATGTTTACACAGACCACAAGAGTCTGAAGTACATATTCACTCAGTCAGAGCTGAATATGAGGCAACGAAGATGGTTAGAGTTGATCAAAGACTACGAGTTGGAGATTCATTACCATCCAGGCAAAGCGAACGTAGTGGCAGACACTTTGAGCAGGAGGAGTCAGGTCAATCTGATGGTCGCTCATCCGATGCCTTATGAGTTGGCCAAAGAGTTTGACAGGTTGAGTCTCAGATTTCTGAACAATACGCGAGGAGTCACGATTGAGTTGGAACCTACCCTAGAGCGGGAAATCAAAGAAGCACAGAAGAATGATGAGAAGATCAGTGAAATCCGGCAACTGATTCTGGAAGGCAAAGGCAAAGATTTTCAGGAAGACGTAGAAGGTGTGATATGGTTCAAAGACCGCTTGTGTGTTCCCAACGTCCAGTCTATTCGGGAGTTGATCCTCAAGGAAGCTCATGAGACAGCCTATTCGATACACCCTGGAAGTGAGAAGATGTATCAAGATCTGAAGAAGAAATTCTGGTGGTATGGAATGAAGAGGGAAATCGCGAAGCATGTGGCTATGTGTGATAGCTGTCAATGGATCAAGGTAGAGCTTCAAAGGCCCGCTGGATTGTTGCAGCTGTTGCAAATTCCTCAGTGGAAATAGGATGAAATTGGTATGGATTTAATAGTCGGATTGCCTCACACTCGAGCCGGCTACGATTCCATTTGGGTAGTGGTGGATCGCTTAACCAAGTCAGCCCACTTCATACCTGTCAAGACCAACTATAGCAGTGCAGTATTGGCAGAGCTGTACATGTCTCGGATCGTTTGTCTTCATGGTGTGCCAAAGAAGATAGTGTCAGACAGAGGAACACAGTTCACCTCTCATTTCTGTCAGCAGTTGCATGAAGCCTTGGGTACACATCTGAATTTCATTTCAGCTTATCATCTGCAGACAGATGGTCAGACCGAAAGAACCAATCAAATCCTCGAAGATATGTTAAGAGCCTGCGCATTGCAAGATTAGTCCGGATGGGACAAGAGGTTTCCTTATGCAGAGTTCTCCTATAACAACAGTTACCAGGCCAGCTTGAAGATGTCACCATTTTAGGCGCTTTATGGAAGGAGTTGTAGAACTCCCTTGCAATGGGATCAGCCTAGAGAAAAGCAAGTGTTTGGGCCAGACGTTTTGCTTGAAGCTGAAGAGAACATCAAGATGGTTCAGGAGAATTTGAAGATAGCACAATCAAGGCAGCGAAGTTATGCAGACACAAGAAGAGAGCTGAGTTTCGAAGTTGGAGATTTTGTCTATCTGAAAGTGTCACCTATCAGAGGAGTCAGAAGATTCGGAGTCAAAGGCAAGCTCGCGCCCCCGCAGTGTTGGTCCGTATCAGATTCTCGCAAGGCGTGGAGAGGTGGCCTATCAACTCAGTTTGCCAGAAGGCTTGTCCGCAGTGTATGATGTCTTTCATGTGTCTCAGTTGAAAAAATGTCTGCGTGTGCCAGAAGAGCAGTTGCTAGTGGAAGGTCTAGAGGTCCAGGAGGACTTGACCTACATAGAGAAGCCAGCGCAGATTCTTGAGACTGTAGACAGAGTCACCCGGAGGAAGACTATCAGAATGTGCAAAGTCAGATGGAGTCACCACTCTGAGGAAGAAGCAACCTAGGAGCGTGAAGATGATCTGATGGCTAAATATTCCGAGCTCTTTGCTAGCCAACCCTGAATCTCGAGGGCGAGATTCTTTTAAGGGGGATCGGTTTGTAACGCCCTGAATTTGGGGGTAGAATTTTTCTTCTTTTCACTCACCAAATTCGGGCGTTACTCTCTTTTCTCTTCTCGTTTCGCTCCTTCTTCCCAATTTCAAACCAGTATAGTGACAGGTGTCCGTGTCATGTATAAACAAAACCTAAGTGTCATGGGTGTTGCATCATACCAAAGCACATTTCTTTGTCTGATGTCGCGTGTTCGTCTCGTCCCGTTTTGGATTTTGGTTCATGATTGGATTCCATTTAGTGGTCGTGCGTGTCGTGTGTTTGGATCCGCGTTGTGGCCCAGCCCAGCCCGGTCCGGCCCGCGCGCCCCTGGTGCCCCCTGCCCTCCCCATGCGCGCGCCCCCTCCCTCCCCCTGATCCATTTGTCTCATTTGATTTCTCCCGCGCAGTAACCTCCCTCTCCCTCTTCCACCTCTCTCTCTCCCCGTGGTGCCCTAGGGTTTGGAGTCGAGATCGCCGGAATTTGGATCCTCGGAGGTGAGTTTTCCCCCTCCCCTTCCCTCTCCCTCTCTCTCCTCTCCCTCCCCTTCTTCTCCCACCGCGCGGCCTCCCTGCCCGCGCGCCCCGCGCCGCCTCCCGACCCCGCGCCCGACCGCGCCCTCTCCCCCGCCCACGCCCCCTCCCCCGGCGAGCCGCCCTCAGCCGCGTCCCACGCCGCTCCTGGCCCCACGCCCCGCGCCACCCCGGCGAGCCCTCCCCTGCCCCGGCGAGCCCGCGCACTGGCGACCGCGCCCGACCCCGGCGTCCCGCGCCTTGCGCCCCACGCTCCGCGCTGCGCCCTCGGCACGCGCAGCGTGCTCCCACGCGTGCGACCGTAGTCGCGCTTCGTTTAACCCTCGTTTAATCCATTTTAATTTTGTTTAGTCAATATGCTGCATCGCGCGCTTCGCTGCGCGACGGTTCATTCTAATTTCATCTTTATTAATGTGCTGCGTCGCGTGCTTCATCGCGCGATGGTCCTTTTAAATTTATATTTATTAATGTGATGTGTCGCGCACTTCGTCCCGCGACGATTCGTTTAATTTATATTTAGTACAGTGCTGCGTTGCGCGCTTCGTCGCGCGATGATTCATTTTTAAATGCAGTTCTGTTGACGAAGCCATCGTGCGTTTCGTCGTACAACGCGTAACATTTATCTTTAATTAATGCAATAATCTCGTTGCACGCTCTGTCATGCAGCGAGTCATTTATTTCTTAATTCAATTTAAATGTTGTGTCGTACGTCTCGCTGTGCGACCACTCCCTTTCATTTATCTTTATCTATTTATAATAATTAAACATGGAACATGACTTTACTTTATGCTAAACACAGTGTCCAAATTGATACTCTTCTGTTCAAACGAGTGGTTTAATTTATAATTATGTAACGTGATCGCTTCTCGACCGTAGACTCGACTGTCAGCTCCTCTTTCTCTTTTAACCGTAATTGCGAGCCCCGCGTTGAACGTCTGTTTGATTATTGTGTTCTATTGTATGGTGTACTGTTCTTTTGTATTAAATGTATGGAATGTATGTTTGAACTCGTATAGAGAATGACCTGGTTGAAGAGCCCGAGGAACTCACAGAAGAAGCCATTGAGCAGCAGCTGGTTGGTGGAGGCAAGTGTCCCTTGACCTATCTTTGTCCTATCCATTCTATAATTCACTTCCCGCATTTACACAGTTATACCTAAGGATTAACTAGCTTTTGTTATCCATGTCCTTGTTTACCTATTTGGGTTGGATTATTATTGGTTAGCTTTATGCTATTGCTTAACATTAATCAATGAACATGGTGAGAATTATCTATGATACACTGTTTTCCCTCTTATTTATGATATTATACTTATGGCATTTAAGGGGGCTCGAGCGGTTTCTCGAGTGCCTCTCCGTAAGGACCTGTTCGTTGGATAACCGCCTGGGAAAACAGTGCAACCATGAGGGTGGAGTGGGACGCCCTTAGCTGAGTAATTAGAGGAACCAGGGTGTAGTTCGCTTAGCCGTCATGCCGTCAATGGGGCTCGGTGTATGCGGCTCGCTCTGCCAAGGTTGATTTATCCCTTGGGGAGGAGTGCGGTACATTTAGAAAACCTAACGGGCGGCTACAGCTCCGGGGAATCTTTGTAAAGGCTACGTAGTGATACCCTGCTGGGTCACCTTGGTAGTGATCAATGGAGAGTCATGATCTCTGGGCAGAAAGGGAAATCACGGCTTGTGGGTAAAGTGCGCAACCTCTGCAGAGTGTATGAAAACTGATATATCAGCCGTGCTCGCGGTTATGAGTGGCCAAGGGAGCTCTAGTGATTAGTGGTACTTGATCAGAGATGTTCGGATTACAGGTGGCAATGAGAATTGATGGTTTTGGTATTGATTATGGTAATGGTAAGTGGTATTCTTTCCATTTGGAAAGGGTACGTTTGGGTTAATAACGTGGGTTAATTCTAAAACTTGGCTTTCTCTACTAGTAATAATAACCTGACCAATTAAAAGCAACTGCTTGACTTACCCCCATATAAAGCTAGTCCACTACAGCCAAACATGACACTTGCTGAGTATGTTGATGTGTACTCACCCTTGCTCTACACACCAAACCCCCCAGGTTGTCCGCATTGCAACCACTGCTCATGTGAGGATGAAGCCGTGGAAGGAGACCACCAGGAGTTTCAAGATTACGACGAGTTCTAGGCGTGGGTTAGCGGCAACCCTCAGTCGGCTGCCTGTGAAGGCCACGTGTATCTACGTTTCTTTTCCGCACTTTGATTATTGTAAAGACTATGTGGATGTCTCAGACATATGATGTAATCGACTATTATTCCCCTTTTATATTATGACTTGAGCACTGTGTGATGATGTCCAGTTATGTAACTGCTGTGTACGTGAATTACTGATCCTGGCACGTACATGGTTCTCATTTGGTTTGCCTTCTAAAACCGGATGTGACAGCCAACGGTCGGTCGCGCAATCTTCGCGCGACGCGTGGGTGCGCCAACGGTCGGCAGGGGGCACCGAACTGTCCGGTGTGCACCGAACTGTCCGGTGCGCCAACTGCCACGAATCTACAACGGTCGTATGCGCCATAAAAGGAAGGAGATCGCGCACCGGACAGCTACAATGACTGTCTGGTGGCGCACCGGACTGTCTGGTGCGCCACCCGACAGAAGGCAAGATTAGCCTTCCAAGAATGCCTCCAACGGCTCCTAGCTGCCTTGGGGCTATAAAAGGGACCCCTAGGCGCATGGAGGAGTCACCCAAGCATACTTTGAGCATTCTAAGTCTTCCACACTCCGTCTCCGCGCACTTGATTGACTTTGTTAGTGATTTGAGCTCTGTTCTAGTGGTGAACTCGTTGTGCTTCATTTGAGCTCAAGTATTGGCTTGTGTGTGTGTGTATTGCTGCGGATTTGTGTGTGTTGCTTTCCCTCCATTACTTCCATGCTTCTTTGTGATCATCAATTGTAAGGGCGAGAGGCTCCAAGTTGTGGAGATTCCTCGCAAACGGGAGAAAGTATAAGAAAGAAGAACACCATGGTATTCAAGTTGATCATTGGATCACTCGAAAGGGGTTGAGTGAAACCCTCATCCATTGGGACGCCACAACGTGGAAGTAGGCAAGTTTTGTACTTGGCCAAACCACGGGATAAAACTCTATGTCTCTTGTGATTGTCTTTCTGTGTGATTATTGGGATTCGCAAGAGCTCGCTCTATAGCCACTTGGTTTTATCGTACTAACACTTAACCAAGTTTTGTGGCTATTAGTTGTTGAATTTTACAGGATCACCTATTCACCCCCCCTCTAGGTGCTCTCAATTGGTATCAGAGTCGTTCTCTTCACGAAAGGGCCTAATCGCCCGAAGAGATGGATCTTAAGGGAAAGGGGATGGTGGTCAATGATAAGGAGAAGGAGTCCATCTTCAACGAGCCAAGGGACGACAAACCCACTGACTCTGGCTCGAGTCATAAGAAGAAGGACGGGAAGAAGAAGAGGCGCATCAAGAAGACCGTCTACTACGACAGCGACGAGTCTTCTTCTTCCCCAAGAGACGACGACTACGACGAGAAAAAGAAACCGGTTAACTTAAATTTTTCATTTGATTATTCTCGTATTCCGTATAACTCCAATGCCCATTTGCTTTCTATTCCTCTTGGTAAACCTCCACACTTTGATGGAGAGGACTACGCTTTTTAGAGTCACAAAACGCGTAGTCACCTTTTCTCTCTCCATCCTAGTATTTGGGAGATAGTTGAGAATGGAATGCAATTTGATAGTACGGATAACCCTGTATTCATTAACGAGCAAATTCATAAGAATGCACAAGCTACCACTATTTTGTTAGCATCGTTGTGCAGGGATGAATATAACAAGGTGAGCGGCTTGGACAACGCCAAGCAACTATGGGACACCCTCAAGATATCGCATGAGGGGAACAACGCCACCATGATCACCAAAATGGAATTGGTGGAAGGCGAGCTAGGAAGGTTTGCCATGATCAGCGGAGAGGAGCCAACGCAAACGTACAACAGGCTCAAGACCCTGGTCAACAAGATCAGGAGCTATGGAAGCACGAGATGGACGGACCATGACGTTGTCCGACTTATGCTCAGGTCTTTCACTATTATTGATCCTCATCTTGTGAACCTCATTCGTGAAAATCCTAGGTACACAAAGATGACGCCCAAGGAGATACTTGGAAAGTTTGTGAGCGGGTGAATGATGGTCAAGGAAGCAAGATATGTTGATGATGCATTGAATGGCCCAATGACCATCTATGAGCCTCAGCCCGTTGCACTTAAGGCAACAAGCAGCAGCAGGGAGGCGCTACCTAGCAAGGTGGCACAAGTTGAGGCTGCCGGGCTAAACGAAGATGAGATGGCCCTCATCGTCAAGCGCTTCAAGACCGCGCTAAAAGGACGGAAGGAGCATCCCAACAAGAGCAAAGCAAAGGGGAAGCACTCCTGTTTTAAGTGCGGTAAGACTGGTCATTTCATAGCAAATTGTCCCGATAATGCTAATGACCAGGAACAAGAAAAGAGCGAGAAGAGGGAGAAGAAGAAGGCCTACAAGAAGGCGAAGGGCGAGGTGCACCTCGGCAAAGAATGGGATTCGAATTGCTCTTCTTTCGACTCCGACGATGAAGGACTCGCTGCCTCAACCTTCGACAAGTCGTCTCTCTTCCCCAACGAGCGCCATACTTGCCTCATGGCAAAGGAGAAAAAGGTAAGCGCTCGAGATACCCCCTAAGTATACCACTTCAAGTGAAGATGACTCGAGTGATGATGAAGTAGATTACTCAAGCTTGTTCAAAGGTTTATATAGAACTAAAGTAGATAAAATCAATGAATTGATTGATGCTTTAAATCAAAAGAATAGACTTTTAGAAAAGCTAGAGGATATTTTATATGAAGAGCATGATAAATTTGTAAGTGTGCGAAAGTCTCTTGCTTTAGAGGTTAAAAGGAATGAAATGTTGTCTTCTGAAATATCTGCTTGTCATGAAACTGTGTCTAGCTTAAAGAGTATTAATGATGATTTAAATGCTAAGCTAGAAGTAGTTAATAAATCTAGTTCTTGTGTAGAGCATGTTATCATTTGTAATAGGTGTAAGGATTTTGATGTTGATGCATGTGTTGAGCACCTTACTTCTATTACAAAATTAAATAGTGAAGTGGCAAGTCTTAATGCCCAACTTAAGACTTGCAAAAATGAATTTGATAAGTTAAAATTTGCTAGGGATGCCTACACTGTTGGTAGACATCCCTCAATTAAGGATGGACTTGGCTTTCGAAAGGAAGCCAAGAACTTAACAAGTCAAAGGGCTTCCATTTCCTACAAGGAGAAAGGGAAGGCCCCTATGGCTAGTAGTAGTCAAAAGAATCATGCTTTCATGTACCATGATAGAAAATTTTCTAGAAATTCTCATTATAATAGGAGTTATAATGCTTTTGACTCACATGCTATGATTGCTTCAAGTTCTAATTTTAATGGTAGGCCTAGGAGAAATTATGTGTCTCATGCAACTAGGAAAATGTGTAATAAACCTACCACTATCTTTCATGCTTGCAATACTACGTTTGTACTTTCATGTAAAAATGAAAAAGTGGTTGCTAGAAAGATGGGGTCCAAATGCAAGGGAGACAAGACTTGCATTTGGGTCCCAAAGGCTATTGTAACTAACCTTGTAGGACCCAACAAGAGTTGGGTACCTAAGACCCAAGCCTAATTTGCCTTGCAGGTTTATGCATCCGGGGGCTCAAGCTGGATTATCGACAGCGGATGCACAAACCACATGACGGGGGAGAAGAAGATGTTCACCTCCTACGTCAAGAACAAAGATTCCCAAGATTCGATCATCTTTGGAGATGGGAACCAAGGCAAGGTTAAAGGACTAGGAAAGATAGCTATTTCATCCGAGCATTCCATATCCAATGTGTTCTTAGTTGAATCGCTCGGATATAACTTATTGTCTGTTAGCCAACTATGTAATATGGGTTATAATTGTCTATTTACCAATGTAGATGTGTCTGTCTTTAGAAGGAGTGATGGTTCATTAGCTTTTAAGGGTGTACTAGACGGCAAACTCTACTTAGTTGATTTTTCAAAAGAGGAGGCCAATCTAGATGCAAGCTTAATTGCTAAGACCAGCATGGGCTAGCTGTGGCATCACCGTCTAGCACATGTTGGGATGAAGAACCTTCATAAACTTCTAAAGGGAGAACATGTGTTAGGTCTAACCAATATATTTTTCGAAAAAGATAGACCTTGTGTAGCTTGTCAAGCAGGCAAACAGGTGGGAAGTACTCATCACAACAAGAATGTGATGACCACATCAAGACCTCTGGAGCTACTTCATATGGACCTCTTCGGACCCGTCGCCTACCTCAGCATCGGGGGAAGTAAGTATGGTCTTGTTATTGTTGATGATTTTTCCCGCTTCACTTGGGTATTCTTTTTGCAGGAAAAATCAGAAACCCAAGGGACCCTAAAGCGCTTTCTAAGGAGAGCTCAAAACGAATTTGAGCTCAAGGTGAAAAAGATAAGAAGCGACAACAGGTCCGAGTTCAAGAACTTACAAGTGGAGGAGTACCTTGAGGAGGAAGGAATCAAGCACGAGTTCTCCGCTCCCTACACACCATAGCAAAACAGTGTGGTAGAGAGGAAGAACAGGACGCTTATAGATATGGCGAGGACAATGCTTGGAGAATTCAAGACGCCCGAGCGGTTTTGGTCGGAAGCTGTGAACACAGCTTGCCACGCCATAAACCGGGTCTACCTTCATCGCCTCCTCAAGAAGACCTCGTATGAACTTCTAACCGGTAACAAACCCAACGTTTCATACTTTTGTGTATTTGGGAGTAAATGTTATATTCTAGTAAAGAAAGGTAGAAATTCCAAATTTGCTCCCAAAGCTGTAGAAGGTTTTTTGCTAGGTTATGACTCAAATACAAAGGCGTATAGAGTCTTCAACAAATCATTGGGTTTGGTTGAAGTCTCTAGCGACGTTGTATTTGATGAAACTAATGGCTCTCCAAGAGAGCAAGTTGATCTTGATGATGTAGATGAAAATGATGTTCTAACGGACGCAATTCGCACCATGGTGATTGGAGATGTGCGACCACAGGAACACCAAGAACAAGATCAACCTTCTTCCTCAATGATGGTGCATCCCCCAACTCAAGATGATGAACAGGTTCCTCAAGAGGAGGCATTTGATCAAGGGGGAGCACAAGAAGACCAAGTTGTAGAGGAAGAAGCACCACAGGCCCTTTCAACTCAAGTCTGAGCAACGATTCAAAGGAATCATCCCGTCGACCAGATTTTGGGTGATATAAGCAAGGGAGTAACTACTCGCTCAAGACTAGCTAACTTTTGTGAGCATTACTCGTTTGTCTCTTCTATTGAGCCTTTCAGGATAGAAGAGGCCTTGCAAGATCCGGACTGGGTGTTGGCCATGCAGGAAGAGCTCAACAACTTCAAGCGAAATGAAGTTTGGACCCTGGTGCCACGTCCCAAGCAAAACATTGTGGGAACCAAGTGGGTGTTCCGCAACAAGCAAGACGAGCACGGGGTGGTGACACGAAACAAGGCTCGACTTGTGGCAAAAGGTTATGCCCAAGTCGCAGGTTTGGATTTCGAGGAGACTTTTGCTCCTGTGGCTAGGCTAGAGTCTATTCGCATTCTATTAGCCTATGCCGCTCACCACTCTTTCAGGTTGTTCCAAATGGATGTGAAGAGGGCTTTCCTCAATGGGCCAATCAAGGAGGAAGTGTACGTGGAGCAACCCCCTGGCTTTGAGGATGAACGGTACCCCGACCATGTGTGTAAGCTCTCTAAGGCGCTCTATGGACTTAAGCAAGCCCCAAGAGCATGGTATGAATGCCTTAGAGATTTCCTAATTGCTAATGCTTTCAAGGTTGGGAAGGCCGATCCAACTTTTTTCACTAAGACTTGTGATGGTGACCTATTTGTGTGCCAAATTTATATCGATGACATAATATTTGGTTCTACTAACCAAAAGTCTTGTGAAGAGTTTAGCAGGGTGATGACACAGAAATTTGAGATGTCGATGATGGGTGAGTTGAACTACTTCCTTGGGTTCCAAGTGAAGCAACTCAAGGACGGCACCTTCATCTCCCAAACAAAGTACACGCAAGACTTGCTCAAGCGGTTCGGGATGAAGGACACCAAGCCCGCAAAGACACCAATGGGAACTGACGGACATGTCGACCTCAACAAAGGAGGTAAGTCCGTTGATCAAAAGGCATACCGGTCTATGATAGGTTCTTTGCTTTATTTATGTGCTAGTAGACCGGATATTATGCTTAGCGTATGCATGTGTGCTAGATATCAATCCGACCCAAGGGAATGTCACCTTGTGGCCGTTAAGTGGATTCTTAGATATTTAGTTGCTACACCTTGCTTCGGGATCTGGTATCCAAAGGGGTCTACCTTTGACTTGATTAGATATTCAGACTCTGATTATGCCGGGTGCAAGGTTGATAGGAAGAGTACATCAGGGACGTGCCAATTCCTAGGAAGGTCCCTGGTGTCATGGAGCTCAAAGAAACAAACTTTTGTTGCCCTATCCACCGCTGAGGCCGAGTATGTTGCCGCAGGACAGTGTTGCACGCAACTACTTTGGATGAGGCAAACCCTCCGGGACTTTGGCTACAATCTGAGCAAAGTCCCACTCCTATGTGACAATGAGAGTGCAATCCGCATGGCGGATAATCCTATTGAACACAGCCGCACTAAGCACATAGACATCCGACATCACTTCCTGAGAGACCACCAGCAAAAGGGGGATATCGAGGTGTACCATATTAACACCGAAAACCAGCTAGTCGATATCTTCACCAAGCCTTTAGATGAGAAAAGGTTTTGCAGGTTGCGTAGTGAGCTAAATGTATTAGATTCACGTAACTTGGATTGATCTATAGCATACATGTGTTTTATGTCGTTGATCATGTTAATTTATGTATTTAAATCTATTTTGTTCATTTGTGGTGCTCAAGTTGTACACATGATCCCCAGACCTCACAAGTCCATTTGCAAGTGATGCACTTATTTAGGGGCTACAACTTGACCCTTTGAGACTAACTCTTGTGTTTGAGTTTACTTGATTTAGTCTCAAAAATGAATTGAAAGGGAAAGGTAAACTTGGACCATGCAAAGACTTCCACTGCACTCCGGTAATAACTCCAAGTTCATATCTATGCTCTTATTGCCTTTTTGCTCTTAATTGACAATTTTGGTGAGATAATGGGGTTAAAGGGCCAAGAATGATCCCGTTTTGGTGCTTAATACCAAAGGGGGAGAAATTAAGGCCAAAGCAAATGGATCAGCTACCACTTGAGAATTTTGAAAATAGTAGAGTTAGAACTTTTGATTTGTCAAAATACTCTTATTGTCAAAATTTGGCCTCTTATGTTGAGAATTTATGATTATGGGAAAAAGGGGGAGTTTTTGGATCTTTGATCAATTTCACTCTTGGAATATCTATCTTTATGCCTAAACAAGTGTGTTTGACTTAGAGATAGGAAATTGAATTTGATTTGCAAAAACAAACCAAGTGGTGGCAAAGAATGATCCAAATATGCCAAATTTGAATCAAAAACAATTCTTGTTCTCAATTGCATTGATGTTGCACTTCTTTTGGTTGCTTTTTGATGTGTTGGCATAAATCACCAAAAAGGGGGAGATTGAAAGGGAAATGTGTGCCCTTGGGCCATTTCTAAAGTGTTTTCGTGATTAAGTGCCCAACACATTTTCTCTAAGTGCTAATTTGTGCCAAAGAGTGAAGAAGTGCAAATCATATTACAAGGTACGTTTCTAGACTTAGTGTATTGATTTGGTACTAATATATTATGTCTAAGTGCTAGAAACAGGAGAAATTAGTTTGAAAAAGAGTTGGCTGTGTATAGCCAACTGCAGCTCAGTCTGGGTGCACCGGACTGTCCGGTGGTGCACCGGACAGTGTCCGGTGTGCCATACCAGCCTCCGGTGAATAGGCCACTCTCGGGACTCGACGTCGGTGTACGGCTATAAATCACCGGACTGTCCGGTGGTGCACCGGACTGTCCGGTGAGTCGTCTGCGACGAAGTCGTCGCTCTCGGAAGAAGTTCAACGGCGTACGGCTAAAATTCACCGGACTGTCCGGTGGTGCACCGGACTGTCCGGTGAGCCAACGGTAAACTATGCCAACGGTCGGCCGCGCAATCTTCGCGCGATGCGTGGGCACGCCAACGGTCGACAGGGGGCACCAGACTGTCCGGTGTGCACCGGACAGTGTCCGGTGTGCCAACTGCCGCGAATCTGCAACGGTCGGATGCGCCATAAAAGGAAGGTGATCACGCACCGGACAGCTACAGTGACTGTCCGGTGGCGCACCGGACAGTCCGGTGTGCCACCCGACAGAAGGCAAGATTAGCCTTCCAAGAATGCCTCCAACGGCTCCTAGCTGCCTTGGGGCTATAAAAGGGACCCCTAGGCGCATGGAGGAGTCACCCAAGCATACTTTGAGCATTCTAAGTCTTCCACACTCCATCTCCGTGCACTTGATTGACTTTGTTAGTGATTTGAGCTCCGTTCTAGTGGTGAACTCGTTGTGCTTCATTTGAGCTCAAGTCCTGGCTTGTGTGCGTGTGTATTGCTGCGGATTTGTGTGTGTTGCTTTCCCTCCCTTACTTCCGTGCTTCTTTGTGATCATCAATTGTAAGGGCGAGAGGCTCCAAGTTGTGGATATTCCTCGCAAACGGGAGAAAGTATAAGAAAGAAGAACACCATGGTATTCAAGTTGATCATTGGATCACTTGAAAGGGGTTGAGTGAAACCCTCGTCCATTGGGACACCACAACGTGGAAGTAGGCAAGTTTTATACTTGGCCAAACCACGGGATAAAACTCTATGTCTCTTGTGATTGTCTTTCTGTGTGATTATTGTGGTTCGCAAGAGCTCGCTCTATAGCCACTTGGTTTTATCGTACTAACACTTAACCAAGTTTTGTGGCTATTAGTTGTTGAATTTTACAGGATCACCTATTCAACCCCCCTCTAGGTGCTCTCATCATGCACAAAAGTAGAGCTAGAGGCAAACATAGCATTTGGATCATAATAACCAGCATGAATATAACTCTTATTATAGTTAGAATAACTACCAATTTTCCTATCATACATAAAAGCATGGTTTCTCTTAGGAGTATTAGCCATAGGGGGCCTTCCCTTTCTCCTTGTTGGGAATGGGAGCCCTTTGGCTTGTTAAGTTCTTGGCTTCCTTTCGAAAGCCAGGCCCATCCTTAATTGAGGGGTGTATACCAACAGTGTAGGCATCCCTAGCAAATTTTAATTTATCAAAATCACTTTTGCAAGTCTTAAGTTGAGCATTAAGACTTGCCACTTCATCATTTAATTTGGTAATAGCAGTAAGATGTTCTTTACAAGTATCAACATTAAAGTCTTTACATCTATTGCAAATAACTACATGTTCTACACAAGACCTAGTAGTATTAGCTTCCTCTAACTTAGCATTTAAATCATCATTCAAAACCTTTAAACTAGATATAGATTCATGACAAACAGACAACTCGGAGGATAACATTTCATTTCTCTTAATTTCTAAAGCAAGAGATTTTTGAACATTAACAAATTTATCATGCTCTTCATACAAAATATCCTCTTGCTTTTCTAAGAGTCTATCCTTTTCATTTAAAGCATCAATTAGTTCATTAATCTTTTCTACTTTAGCTCTATCTAATCCTTTAAATAGACAAGAGTAATCTACTTTATCATCGGAAGAATCATCATCGCTAGAAGTAGTGTATTTAGGGGTTTCTCGAACGCTTACCTTTTTCTCCTTTGCCATGAGGCAAGTATGGCATTCGTTGGGGAAGAGAGAGGACTTGTTGAAGGCTGAGGCAGCAAGTCCTTCGTCGTTAGAGTCAGAGGAAGAGCAGTCCGAATCCCATTCTTTGCCAAGATGCGCCTCGCCCTTCTCCTTCTTGTAGGCCTTCTTCTTCTCCCTCTTCCCATGCTTTTCTTGTTCCTGGTCATTTTCATTATCGGGGCATTGTGCTATAAAATGACTAGTCTTACCGCATTTAAAACAGGAGCGCTTTCCCTTTGCTTTGTTCTTGTTAGGGTGCTCCTTGCGCCCTTTTAGTGTGGTCTTGAAACGCTTGATGATTAGGGCCATCTCATCTTCGTTTAGCCCGGCAGCCTCAACTTGTGCCACCTTGCTAGGTAGCGCCTTCCTGCTGCTTGTTGCCTTGAGCGCAATGGGCTGCGGCTCGTAGATGGGCATTGGGTCGTTTAATGCATCATCAACATACCTTGCCTCCTTGACCATCATGCGTCTGCTCACAAATTTTCCGAGTATATCCTCGGGCGTCATCTTTGTGTACCTGGGATTTTCACGGATGAGGTTCACAAGATGAGGGTCAATAATAGTAAAGACCTGAGCATAAGTCGGACGACGTCGTGGTCCGTCCATCTTGTGCTTCCATAGCTCCTAATCTTGTTGACCAGGGTCTTGAGCCTGTAGTACGTTTCTATTGGCTCCTCTCCCCTGATCATCGCGAACCTTCCCAGCTCGCCTTCCACCAACTCCATTTTGGTGATCATGGTGGCATCGTTTCCCTCATGTGATATTTTGAGGGTGTCCCAGATTTGCTTGGCATTGTCTAAGCCGCTCACCTTATTATACTCATATTTGCACAAAGATGCTAGCAAAACAGTGGTAGCTTGTGCATTCTTATGAATTTGCTCGTTAATAAACACAGGGTTATCCGTACTATCAAATTGCATTCCATTTTCAATTATTTCCCAAATACTAGGATGGAGAGAGAATAGGTGACTACGCATTTTGTGACTCCAAAAAGAGTAGTCTTCTCCATCAAAGTGTGGAGCTTTCCCAAGAGTAATTGATAGCAAATGAGCATTAGAGTTGAATGGAATGCAAGAATAACCAAATGAAAAGTTTTGATTAACCGGTTTCTTCTTTGATGAGGAGTCATCGTCGTCGTGTGGTGAGGAAGAAGATTCATCGCTGTCGTAGTAGACGATCTTCTTGATGTGCCTCTTCTTCTTCCCGTCCTTTTTCTTGTGACTCGAGCCAGAGTCAGTGGGCTTGTCATCTCTTGGCTCGTTGACGATGGACTCCTTCTCCTTATCATTGACCACCATCCCCTTTCCCTTAGGATCCATCTCTTCGGGCGATTAGTCCCTTACGTGAAGAGAACGGCTCTGATACCAATTGGGAGCACCTAGAGGGGGGTGAATAGGTAATCTTGTAAAAATCAAAAACTAATAGCCACAAAACTTGGTTATAAGTGTTAGAGCGGCTAAGTGGCTTGAAACGATCTCTTGCGAACACAAATAATCACAGAGAGGAGTAACACAAGAGACACACGATTTTATCCCGTGGTTCAGCCAAGTGAAACTTGCCTACTTCCACGTTGTGGCGTCCCAATGGATGAGGGTTGCACTCAACCCTTTCAAGTGATCCAATGATCGACTTGAATACCACGGCCTTTCTTCCTTATCTCTTTTTCCTGTTTGCGAGGAATCTCCACAAGTTGGAGTCTCTCGCCCTTACAACAAAGATCACAATGAAACCACAAGAGTAAGGTTGGGGAGAAACACACACAAATCCGCAGCACACACACGCACACAAGCCAAGACTTGAGCTCAAAATGAAGCACAAAGAGTTCACAACTAGAACGGAGCTCAAATCACTAACACAAACGGTTTGTGATCCGGCCTGCTAGCCAAAATCGCTCTTTTTCTCGACCACCCTCATTCCCTTTCAAGCAGCCAATCATCATTCGTCCCAACAATGCCCCCACTACCCCAAATCAGTCGGGTGCCCCGGGCACTCGATTCCCTGCTTTGCCCAGCTCTTCAACCGGGTGTTTCAATTGCGGTAAGTCGGGACATTTCATCAAGGATTGCCCATATCCCAAGCAGAATCAATCAAATGCTCAGCAAGGATCTGGGAAATCAGCTCAGCCCAAGGGAAATAATGTGGGGAAGAATACAAAGAAGACAGGGCGGGTATACTATACTCAAGTGGCCACTACACCGGAAGGTGAACCAGTGATGATGGGTATGTTTCTCGTGGCCAGTCACCCTGCAATTATTCTTTTTGATTCTGGTGCTTCGCATACATTTATTAGCAAGACATTTGTGAAACAACATCACATTTCATGCCATGAATCAAAAGAAGGATTTAAAATTCATTCACCTGGGAGACACATTTTTACTAGAGAAGTGGCCTATCATGTGCCAGTAACAATGGCCGGACGGAACTTTCCTGCTAACATGATTGTTCTGAAAGGTCAGGATATAGATGTGATTTTGGGTATGAATTGGTTAACCCAACACAAGGCAATTCTCAACACTGAACTCAGAACCGTCAGGTTGAGCTATAATCAAGAAGAGATTCTTTTATCCATCCCCGTAACCAATCCAGCCAAAGCTTCTGGTAGAATATATGAAGCCATCGTACCGGAGATCAAGGATATTCCAGTAGTATGTGAGTTTCCAGATGTATTTCCGGAAGATTTGCCTGGACTGCCCCCAGAGAGAGATGTAGAATTTGTAATTGAGCTAAAGCCCGGTACGGCTCCCATTTCCCGAAGATCGTACCGTATGCCCCCTAATGAGTTGGCGGAATTGAAGATTCAATTACAAGATCTACTGAATAAGGGATTCATCCAGCCAAGCTTGTCTCCATGGGGTTGCCCCGCCATTTTTGTTAAGAAGAAGGATCAAACCTTACGAATGTGCGTGGATTATCGACCCCTGAATGAGGTCACCATCAAGAACAAGTACCCTCTTCCAAGGATCGACATCTTATTTGATCAACTGACTGGGGCGAGGGTATTTTCCAAAATTGATCTTAGGTCGGGCTATCACCAAATCCGTATTCGGCCCGAGGATATACCGAAGACCGCGTTTACTACGCGGTATGGTTTATTTGAATATTTGGTAATGTCCTTCAGGCTAACGAATGCTCCTGCCCATTTCACTTATTTGATGAACTCGGTGTTCATGCACGAGTTGGACAAGTTCGTGGTGGTCTTCATCGACGATATCTTGATATATTCCAAAAATGAAGAGGAGCATGCTCAACATTTGCGGATTGTATTGACGCGCTTGAGGGAACATCAGTTGTATGCCAAGTTCAGCAAGTGCGTGTTCTGGCTGGAGGAAATTCAATTTTTGGGGCACGTGTTATCTGCAAAGGGAATTGCGGTAGATCCTAGCAAAGTCAAGGATATTCTGGAGTGGAAACCCCCAACCACTGTTCACCAAGTCCGGAGTTTTCTTGGACTAGCTGGATATTATCGCAGATTCATACCAGATTTTTCTAAGCTTGTGAAGCCAATCACAAGTTTATTGAAGAATGACATTAAATTCAATCGGACTTCTAAGTGCAATGAAGCTTTTGAGCAATTGAAGACATTATTAACCACTGCTCCGGTATTGGCTCAACCGGACATCACCAAGCCTTTTGATGTATATTGTGATGCGTCAGGTAGTGGACTCGGCTGTGTATTAATGCAAGAGGGCCGAGTAATTGCCTATGCTTCAAGGCAGTTGCGCCGACATGAGGAGCATTACCCAACTCATGATCTGGAGCTAGCTGCTTTGGTTCATGCCCTGAAGATTTGGCGTCATTATCTGCTGGGAAATATCTGTCACATATACACAGATCATAAAAGCTTGAAGTATATCTTCACCCAGTCAGAATTAAATATGAGGCAAAGGCGATGGCTTGAGCTTATTAGGGACTATGAACTAGAAATTCATTATCACCCAGGCAAAGCCAATGTTGTGGCAGATGCACTGAGCCGTAAGACTTCCTGCCACTGTCTTATGGTGAAGACCTCTGACAACACTTTATGTCAAGAGATGGAAAAGCTAAACCTGGGGATGGTCCAACAAGGCACCCTGAATCAGCTAAAGCTTGAGTCTATCCTCCTGCAAAGGATAATTGATGCTCAAAAGGATAATGTGGGTATGAAGCACATACGGGAAAAGATAAGGGCTGGAACAGTCAAATGTTTCAAAGAAGACGATCAAGGTGTGATATGGTTCAATAACCGCATAGTAGTGCCGAAGAATGAAGAACTCCGCCAGCAAATCTTAGATGAAGCTCATTTTAGTCGCTATTCTATTCATCCGGGAAGCACTAAGATGTATCATGATCTAAAGCAGCACTACTGGTGGACGAAGATGAAAATTGAAATTGCACGCTATGTGGCTAAGTGTGACACTTGCAGACGTGTCAAAGCCATACACATGAAAACTGCTGGTCCATTACAATCTTTGCCGATCCCAACATGGAAATGGGAAGATATAAGTATGGACTTCATCGTGGGATTGCCCAGGACCGCAAAAGGGAATGACTCTATTTGGGTTATCATTGATCGACTTACCAAGATCGCCCACTTCCTCCTGGTCAAAGTAAAATATCCTGTCATTACCTATGCGGAGTTATACATTGCTCGTATTCTTAGTCTGCATGGTGTTCCGAAGACCATAGTGTCGGATCGTGGACCTCAATTTGTAGCCAAGTTTTAGGAAGCACTTCACAAATCCTTGGGTACTAAGTTGCTCCATAGTTCGGCATATCATCCACAAACCAGTGGGCAGACTGAGAGGATTAATCAAGTACTCGAAGATATGTTGCGAGCATGTGTTCTGGACTTTTCCCCAAAATGGGATGAATGTTTGCCTTTGGCGGAGTTTTCATATAATAACAGCTATCAAGAAAGTATCAAGATGGCACCTTTTGAAGCCTTATATGGGCGACGGTGTCGAACTCCGCTAAATTGGTCTGAGCCTGGAGAAAGGTATTTCTTTAGGCCTGATATAGTGAAGGAGGCCAAGGAAAAGGTTTAGAAAATTATTCATAATATGAAGAAATCACAAGCCCGTCAGAAGGGTTATGCAGACAAACGGCGAATGCCCTTATATTTTCATGAAGGGGACTATGTCTACCTGAAAGTTTCACCAATTAAGGGAATATCGCGTTTCGGGGTTAAAGGGAAGCTTGCACCCAGGTACATTGGTCCATTCCTGGTACTTGAGCAATGTGGACCAGTGGCGTATCGACTGCAGCTCCCCGAAATTCTGTCTGCTATCCATAATGTGTTCCATGTGTCGCAATTGAAGAAGTGTCTTCGGGATCCCGATCGAACCGTTGAAGCAACAGATGTTGTCTTGGAACCAGATTTAACATACTCGGAACATCCTATTTGAGTTCTGGATCAAAAGGACAGGGTTACCCGGAGAAAAACTCTCTAGTTCTATAAGATACAATGGAACCAACATTCTGAGGAAGAGGCTACATGGGAAACTCAAGATTTTTTAGATAAGAATTTCCCAGGCTTTCTAGCCTCATGTAATTTGTAAAGTGTATATAGTTACTGAATAAAGGAGTGAACCCCCACACCACCCCTGCCTTGTACCAGAAATAAGGGAATAAAGATGTGACACATTTCCTTTTCCATTACTCACCCTAGGACTTTAAATCTCGGGACGAGATTCTTTTATGGGGGGAAGGATGTAACACCCCTGGTGTTACTGTAACTAAAACTTGAGCATGACATCATAAACATTGGCATTGCATATGTGTGACACACCTAGAGTGCATTTACTAGGTAAAAATTTCAAACAAGTGTATTGTTTTTGGTGTTTTGCAAATAGGACCCTGGATAGGGAACCTGAACCTAAATAGGGCTCAAAGGGGTAAAACTTAACCCAAGATGAGAAAACCTAAAGGCTTTAGGGAAAGAGTCATAAAATGTCCCCAAAAACAAAGCTGAATCACATTTATACCCCTGGGATACCAAAAATCTCAATTAGAACCCTGGAAAACCCTAAATCCAAACCCTAGGGGCATGTGTGCAAAATTAGTCCACTTTTGGACTAAAGTGCAAAAACCAAGTTAAATAAGTATATTAAGTCATTTGGGTCACTCATATGTGAATTTGCAATCCAAAACTTGAGATTTGGACTTAAGTGCAAAAGAGCCATACTTAACCCTTTTTGGTTAAGTCTGCATTTCAGTGTGATTGACTCAACTTGAAGCCCTTGTATCTTTCAAATTCTAGGGTTTTTGCCCTAGGTCACCACATAAAGATTATGGAGCAAACTAAGGAGAACAACTTTGCTTAAGGTTGTAAGCATAGTTGTTAAGAGTATTTGAGAGATAATTAAGCCTAAAGATTGGCTGTCAGGCTGATTCAGTCTGAAATCCAGATGTTCAGTGTAACAGAGCCAACTTCGAGTATGAATTCAACTTTGATTCAGTGCTCAAATGAGTTCAAGCTCTATAGCCGAATTATTGCTGGTTTATAGCTCTACAATTTTGCTGCAGAGCTTGGGAGGAGTTGCCATATGAAATGGCGAGGAAATTCCTCTGCAAAATGCTCTGTCAGGTGCTCTGATGGGAGTTCACGATGGTACAGTGCCCCCAACGGATCAGATCGGACGCAGCAAAAGAATCCCACCGCCGGTGACCTCCCCGCCGCGATTCGCGTCGCCGGCGTCGTGATTCACGCTCGGGGTAAGTCGATAACGTCGCGGGGTCAAAATATCTTCGCCGCCGGTGACTTGGAAGTCACTCCGGCTAGCCGCAATTCATTCCCCCTCGCTCACCGCCGTGGATAAGGTTGCTCGCCGCCGTCGTGCCATCTCTGTGTCCGCCGCGTGTCCGAGTCTTTCCACCACGCCACCGTGACTCCCTATAGCAGTCCCATCATCGCCGGTGAGCTCGCCACGACCGTGGACACGCACTCACGCGCGTCTGGTTCTTCTTCACCTCCGACCGTCGCGCGTCAGCGCCCAAATTTGCGATCACCGCGCACGGACGCTATAAATTGACCGCGCCCTCAGCTCCGCCATGTACTCAAGCAGCCACTGCACCCACCTGCACCCCGAAACCCCCACCAGAGAACTCGAATTTGGGATTTCCCCCAAATCAGCTGAAGAACACCGTGAACTCCAGCTCTTCGTGGCTAGCCCAAATCAGGTCCACACTTGTCCTCTACGTGCTTGTTTCAACGTTCTTACTTGCTATGGATGATCACTGACCCGTTTAATTAAGTTAGAACCTCGTGGATCGCCGGGAACACAATGCTCTAGCCGCGATACTCACGGCCACCGTGGCCAGAGCTCCGTAGTTGATCATAAGCGCAATTAAGTTAGGGAAAATGATCAAGGTAGCCCCGATTTCATGTCTGCTGCTCGGGAACCCTAGCCGTTGCCCCAATCGGCCGGTCTACGAGCTCGTCGGAGCTCGGCCGCGCGTGAACGCCGTCGAGGTCGTGTCGTGTAAAGGAATAGAAGATGTAGGGCCTTTCTGTAATTTGTCAGCGACACATCAGAACAGTAAAGGAACTTGTTTCCTGTTATCCAGAACCCCGAGGACCGCTGTGCAAAATGGCCAGCGCGGGCGCGTGCGCGAGCGCGCTTCTGCGCAAGGTTGGGCCGCCTGGGCCAGTTTGAGCCCAATACTATTGAGTATTTTCCTTTTTCTTTTTTAGAAGAACTTTAGAAATATGTAGAAAAATGTAGAAAAATGGTAAAATCGTGAAACTAATTTTCCTAGCCTTCTTATTTTCCCTAGAATTTAATAAAAATAGTTTCCTGATTTTTAGGGTAAATTAGGAATTTTAAGGTATTTAAAATAGTTTAAGGTAGTAGTTTTGGATTTTTAAAAGATAAATGGTAATCCCAAAAATGCTCAAGATTTTTATATGAGTTCCTCATATTATTTTGAAGCCTTGGGTAGAATTTGGGTTGATTTGGACCTTGTTTGATCACCAAACCCCAAAACACCCCCCCTGCCCTGTGAACTCCTTTACCGACTCCGGAAACCCTATGTTCTCGGAGTACCGTGAAGAAAAATTGTATTCAAGACTTAGATAATAAGTTTATATTATCTTTGCACCCTCATGAGCATTACATGGCATTCATTCTTATACATATGTATGGTTATGATTAGAACACGAAGAAGAAGTGGAAGCCACTGAAGAGCAAGTACCACCACCTTTGGAAACACAGGCTGAGAACTGTTTCTACTTCGATATTTGTGGATCTGAGCCTGACTCACCCATAAACAAAGGCAAGCCCCGGTGCATTTGCCACCCCCCTTGTGTTTTAAAATCTTCCTCACTTGCTTGATGCACTAGGTGATAGGTGTTGATTGCTTAAACAATTCCTGCATTACCTTCCTTGGAATTGATTACCTTGAAACCCTGTTTTTATAAAAGGTTTTACTATGCTTAGTATTGCTCTAGAAAAGCAAAAGGATTTGTTTTACAAAAGATGTTTGGCAAAGTGGGAGGGTTGTTTTCAAAATAAAACTTGATGGTGAATCTGTCAAAGGCCTTGATGGATTCAACATCGGAAAAGATGTACCTCTGCCAGGTACCAACCTTTGGGGTGAAATGATTAAGCTGAGACTGGGCGGGTGACTTGCACGAGAAGAGAGTCTCGGTGTAGTGTCTCCGTCTGAGTCGATTAAGGACCTTGTCGATGTAGGCTTGATGATCGAGGACCCTTTAACTGGTCACATGTCTCGTCATGGGTAAGCCTTGCCTCGGGCAGACTAAGGCCAGAATAAGATAACACGAAATGGGCGTGGAGCGGTGGCGAGAGTAGCGTGTACCCTCCGTGGCAAGAGGCTGGACGGTGGTGTATCTGTGCTCTCGGTTTGCGTGAACCTGATCTGGTCTTAAGAAACCTGGTGGCGGGTTGACATATGCAAGGGTTAAGTGCTACATATGTCGTGTGATCGGAGATCCTCAGCTGAGTATAATCAATTCGGATCGCCGTACCTTCGCGGTTATGAAGACTTGGTCACTGCCCTACACGTAGCAATCCAGTGAAGATGAAGGATGAATTAAGAACTTAGCTAGTTTAGGATAAGTGTTTGAAGTAGGTTAGAGAGAACTCTAGAGATAAGTAAGTTTACTTAACTTGACCAATAAAACTGGATTTTTAAGGATCCATTTTAGTAAGCATTTCTGCAAAACAGAGTCTTTCATTATTGAGAACCTTACCTTGACTTCCTTCAACTAGCATACCCTTGAGAGTCTTTTTCTTAGTCGGGTAAGACTTGCTGAGTAATTCCATGCTCAGGGTTTATTCCCCCGTTGTTTTTAGGTGAGGAGACAACAAACTTTTGTTGTTTTTGTACCAAGGTGGTGAAAAGTGAAAATAATCAAGAATGAAGCTGCCGGAGGACCGGGTCCTCCTTAAAAACTTTTATGTAAAGAACTAATGGGAGGAGCTTTTACCTCCCAGGTATTGTAATAATACTTTTCTGCACTCGCTTATACTCTGGTCTGTATTAAATGACTTACTCTTACTTTTCAATAAATGTAAGTTTATGTAATCACTTCCGCATTTCCGCATCTCCGATGAACATATTGTCTGTCGGACGGGTGAAACGTTCCTGGAATGGTAAGGATTAAGATACCAAACTTGTCAAGTGATTCAGGAACATCTACAGGGTTGTCTGATGTCTGTTGGACAAGGACAACTGTAGGTGGGCCTCATGACTTGGGAGGTTCTGTCATAGCTAGTATCGGAGCGTAGCCCTTCTTGACAGATACTATGTAGCATCTTCAAAAAGGATTTTCTTAAACTTATCTGGAAAAATTTCTTCTCTTACCTAAGCATCTCTGAAGAGTTTATTTCAAAGACCAGATAGGAAGAGTGCGATGTATAGGAGGTTGAATCAACTAAGGATTGATTCTGTAATTATTCATGCATCATGCTATGAATTGTACTAATAAATTTGCCCCCTTAGAAAATGTTGCCGCGTACAAGGAAGACTGTGCGAAAGCATACTGGGCCTATCGGTGTACCTCGACACCAACTTGCCCCACGGGAACAAGATAGCAGTAGCGAGAGCAACGATCCAATCGGTGATCTCGAAGCTCGCGTGAATCAACTTCAAACAGAGTTACAACGCAGGACCAATTTATGGGTTGCGGATGGTGACCGAATAAATGAATTAAGAAGTTACATCCGTACCCTGCAAGATCAACTAGCTGATCGAGATTTGGCGCTTGATTGGGCGGTGCAGTCTCGTTCAGTAGCTTGGGCTAAGGAAGCAAAAGCTCGAGCACGAGTCGACGAACTTAGCACTGCTATTGACAACTTGCAGGCATATTGCAATACTTTACATGAAGAAGTTCATGTACTGTATTCGCAATTACACCCACATGTCCCTGCGGATCCTGTCAGGTCAGAAGCCAGACCCTCGCATAATGCGGGAGAAGCGCTTGGTGGTGAGTTAGACCTTTTTAGGCCCCCTCCTTCTATGAGGCTGGTCGACGTATGGTCTCCCACACCTGACGACGAAGCTGCCAAGAGCAACCAGAAGCAGGAGTAGTAGTATAGCTTGTAGAAATAGAAGTAGTATGCTGTATAATAGGTTGAACTATTGTATAATGGGTAATGTATCCTGTTGTATAATATCGAGTCTGTATCATTACTTTTGATAGTAATGTAAAAAGGAAGGTTTCTCTGGCATATTATATTTATTCCAAATGTTCTTTGCCTCAGATGCCTACCAGGACTCGAGGACAGGATGCAGTAGGAACTTCTGGGGGAAGGGATGTTACCCCAAATCCACCTCCGGTTCCTCCCACATTGGCTGAGGCGATTTCCGCCTTGGTGAACGCAACTGCAGACAATACCCGCTTTTTTAGAGAAATGGCGGGCCAACAATTCCAGCAGCAGGGAGGAAGGGGTTATCAGCAAGGCCCCCATGAAACCACATATCTGGATTTTTCTGAAACCCGTCCACCACTATTTGTCAAGGCTGAGGACCCGTTGGAAACTGATGAGTGGATACGGGTTATTGAGCAAAAATTTGGTCTTCTCCGCTGTTCAGAGACACAGAAGCCATTGTTCGCAGCGCAACAACTGCGCGGCCCTGCCAGTACCTGGTGGGGGAATTTTGTGGCTATTCAACCTGCCAACCATCAAGTCACATGGGAAGAATTTAAAGTGGCCTTCCGCGAGCACTACATACCCGAAGGTGTTCTGCATATGAAGCAAGAAGAGTTCATGAAGCTGAAACAAGGGGGAGATAATGTCAATCAGTATCTCAACAAGTTCAATCACCTGTCGCAGTATGCCATCGATCAGGTGAATACTGATTTAAAAAAGAAGAACTGCTTTATGAGAGGGCTAAATGATCGATTGCAGAGAAAAATGGCCACCTGCATAGATCTCACGTATGGAAAGGCTGTCAGCACAGCCCTATCTATTGAAGCAAAATATGCAGGTTCCGGGAAGAACAAGGGATTTGGTGGTGAGAAGCCTAATCAGGGCCAGGCAAAGAGGCAACGGTTTGTGATCCGGCCTGTGTAACACCCGGCTTTAAGGAACAAAGCCAGGTGCATCTCATACATGCGCCAAGAAGACAACATATATAATAACAGAGTGTATAGAGATAAATGTCCTAAAACATCAGAGTACTTATTACATAGCGGAAGTCTTATTACAAAATAAAATAATAAAGATAAAGCGAACTAAGGATCGTCGGCGCCAATGTCGATTGAGAAACGCCACCTAGATCAGATCATACTCCTCGATACTTGACTCCACTTAAAACCACCTGTTCTTCTCCTGTGGGGGGGGTGTGAGACAGCAAGAGTGAGCTCACATACGTTCATAGCTCAACAAGTCGTGGGGAATAATGTGGCATGAACTCACCAAAGGTGGGAGTTCATGTAGTGTAAGGCTGATCAATGAAATAAAGGCTGAGGCTGAGCATTGCTTTTATAAGTTGGTCAAAATTTTATTAGCAATTACTAAGTGTAAGTAAATACCAACCCTTAATAATAGTAAAGAACAGTAATAGTAAAATAATCCCAAATGCGATGCAAATGTCAAATTGAATTTAAGTTCCATAATTAATCATGTGAGGGTCCGAGCCGCTCATGACCGTGAGCACGGCTAGTATACTAGTTTTACACTCTGCAGAGGTTGCGCATCTTTACCCATAAGTCATGTTACCCATCTGCCAAGAGACGGCCAATCCCATACACCTCTACCGAGGAGGCGAGGCAGGGTAACACTACGAGGCCTTTACAAAGTTCCACTAGCTTCAGACTACCCGCTACAGTTTATAGGAAGCTCCAGTGCAGGGTTCTTGCCGACCGCCATCGCAGCAAAATCAAACAAGGACCTCCCTACACTGACCACTCCCCTACTGCCCTTGCCCCTTTCGGGTAAGGTAGCCCTCCCCTAGCTTTCCTAGTTAATCAGCCAAGGGCGTCCCATTAAACCCTTGTGGTAGCACTGTTTTCCCGGGTGGTCGCTCCATGTTCCCATTAATTTAATGATCTTAACATGAACAGTAATAATAACAAGATAATAACAGAATAATCATGAATAATGAATCTCCATACCCAATCCACATAAAGCAATAGCAAGTACTACCCAAAAATATTCCAGGGGTGAACAAGGTATAGAGGTAATCAAAACTGGGGTACATAAAGGCTCCCATCAAAATTAACCTATGCAGATCATTAAAATTAATAAGAACATGGCTGGGAAAAGTAAGTGATCAAGGGCACAACTTGCCTTCCACGAGCTCCTGCTCAGCTATCTCTACTTGTTGAACCTCGGGTTCCACCGGGGCTTGCTCGTCTATTCGCATCAACACAATACATACATAGCATAGCATAAATTAACAACACATCAAACATGCAAATAGAATATACAGTAATAAACTAGACATTAAAATAAGATCACAGGAACTGGAATCATCAAATTTGGAGGTTTAGATTTTAAGTTATGGATTTTCTAATGTTTTATGTGCTTAATACAAGATTAAGTGAAAGAATAATTTTAATGTGTTTGTCATGTCAGAACAGAGGCACTAATGGGTAGACAGTATTATTACAAAAATTTAGGAACTGGAATGGACCAATTTGGAGTTCAAATGAATTTTCTATGATTTATACAAATTCTAGCACTTATTTATATACTAAAAATCAATTTTTGTATTTATTTCTCTGATTTTCTAAGTCTCTGGACTGGGCGTCAAAATCTGTAAAGCGCAGGGGCTCATCTGAGAAAACTCCCCAGACCCAACGCACTGCTCCTGTGGACGGCGGGTTGATACCGAGAAAGCTCAGGGTCTCTTTTATAAAACATACCCACGAAGGGGTATGGGATGGATCTGGCCGTTGGATGAGGAAGGAATGGCTCCGATTAGATCTAGGTTTTCCATACTGGAACTGAATCTCAGCCGTCTGGTCAAAATCCCACGGTTGAAGATTCCCCAAACTAGCGCTGTACTGCCCGTCGTTCGATCCTGATGGACGGCTACGATCAAATCAAACGGAAGGGAACGCGCACTCTCTAATCCTGACCGCACACCCGCGATCAGGCGGTCCCGGTGCTTCTTCCCCAGCCATCGCCGGGTAACGGTGGAGCCCAAGCTCCCACGGCGGCGCCCGCGCCGCTGCGAGGCAACCCCGATCATCGCTGCGCTACCGAAGACTTAATCCGTCCCAAAATAAAGTGGAGGATAGGGCGAACACGCGAGTGGGGAAATTACCGATGATCAGAGCGGGGAAGGTGTCTGCCCATGAACCGGGGCGGATTGTTGGCGACGCAAAAGCTCCGATGAGAAATTAGGGGTGGCCCCACTATCGAGTCCGCCCAAGATTGCCTCGGATGACCGCCCAGTGACTCGATGTAGGCCCCAGGCCTGATTCCGGACGTCGGGTGACGGCGTTGTGTAAGATCTGCGGCTGCGCTGCTCCTCGCCCCTCCGCCCCGACGCGCACACACCCCTGCATCCGCCGAGTCCACAGCACTGGTCAAGCAGAGTAACAGCAGCGCCCAGGGCGGCAGTGCCATTGTCGGCCAACCCCGCCCGCGCCGAAGTCTCAGGCTGGGCGTGCGGGTCGTCAGCCCCGACGGCTGCTCGTCGGCAGGGAAGCTCGGACAACGCGCGCCAATGGCCGAGCCGGTGTACGCCGCTGCCACTGGGAACGACACCGCGGCGGAAGAACGCCTGCCCCTGGAGCCGATTATCTACACACGGCATCCATGAAACTGTGGCCGGAGTCGGAGTTGACGCAGCCGACCGAGGATGTGGTCGAAGCTGTGGTTCTCCATCCCCGTGGCCACCATCGTCTTTATCGGAGAGTGGATCTCGTGTTTCTGTTGGCGACGATACTCGGTCAGGTGCTCCGCCTGCGACCGCGACTGCGCTGCCCGGACCAGCGGTGGAGGCAACTGACGCGCGCAAGGGAGAAGGGAATTGCGTACCAGGACGCACGCGCAAGGGGACTGGGAGGCGCAAGCACCCACGGACGGCGTCGATGTTGGGAGAGAGATGAGGGGGATCGACCTTGGCTTCCGGGTACTCAGCTATGGCTAGAGGGCGTGATAATTACGAGGTGAGGAGGCGACAACAGGTTCCAGATTCCCTTATACGCTTCCGCAGGCAAAGCCTAATACCGAGGGCCGTTCGGGTGATCCGATTTCAGCGGATAACATAGCAGTGTAGGCGAGTTTGTTAGCTATTACGAGGAAGACAAAGTCTCCGGCGGTGTAGGCGTGGGGAAAGGGAAGAGGAGGTTCTGTCCGGTGGGGTCCATTTGCTAGTGCCACAAACGCGGCCATCAACGTGGAGTCCGAGCCATGGAGCGGGCCCACAGGTCGGTGAAGGTGGAGAGCGGCTGTTTCCTGGGCCACAGTGAGGAGTTGGGTTATGCGGGGTTAGAAGGAAATGGGCCGAGATGTGCAGATTCGGCCCAAGGAACTAATAGGTTTAATCTTTTCCTTTTCTTTTCTATTTCTATTTTCCAAATTCAAATTCCAATTCAAATTAAATTTCAACTTGTGGAAAATTCACTCTCAGATTAACAGTACAATTTGGACATACCTAAAAGTGTGATGAATTTATTTATTTTTAACTTTATTTTGTGTTGTATAATATTTCTCTCTTTCTTATTTCCAATTCTATAAATTGTGGCTTTGGGATAAATCTAAATTCTCAAATCATTACTATGTATTTTTTTATTAGGGTCACCATTATATTTAATCAATGCACAAACAAAACTCCAACATGATGCATAGCTTTTCTTTTTTTCTGTTTTAGTAACGAATTATTCTCTTTTAATTAGGTTTAGTCACATGTCTCAAGGAGTAGATGGCAAATCACATAAGGAGATCAACTCTTTTATAAGTCTTATGGTTTGGGTATTACAAATCCTACCCCCCTTAAAAAGAATCTCGTCCTCGAGATTTAAGAAGATCTAGGGAAAAGATGAGGAAAAATCTATGCGAAGTTCTCCTTCTCTTTCCTATGTTGCTTCACCTTCTCCATGGTGACTCTATTGTACTTTGCACATCTTTATCACCTTATTTCTTGTATCTCGAGTCAATATACCCAGAATCTTGACAGGATACTCCGTGTAAGTCAAATCACACTGAACACTGAGCTCTTCCATTGGCAACTATTCCTCAGGGACCCGGAGACACTTATTAAGTTAAGACACATGGAATACATTATGTACATCAGATAGATTATCAGGTAGATCGAGTTGATAGGCCATCCCTCCAACTTGCCTAAAAACTCAGAATGGTCCAATATAGCGAGGGGACAATTTGCCCTTGACTTTAAATCTCCTCATTCCATGTAGTGGTGAAACCTTGAGGTACACATAATCTCCTTCTTCAAATTCCAGTGGTCTCCCTCTATTATCAGCATAGCTCTTTTGCCTGGTCTGAGCTATCCTCAACTTCTCCCGAATTATATGGACTTGTTCTTCTGCCTCTTGAATAAGTTCAGGTCCAAAGAACTGTCTTCCTCTAGTCTGATCCAATATAGAGGAGTCCTGCATTTCCTGCCATATAGAGCCTCAAACAGTGACATCCTCAGACTGGTCTGGTAATTATTATTATATGAGAACTCAGCACAAGGTAGACTCTTGTCCCTCTACTACTATGCTGAAGGGCACAAGCTCTCAACATATCTTCCAATACTTGATTAGTCCTTTCAGTCTGTTCATCAGTCTGAGGGTGATAAGCTGTGCTAAAATTCAACTTAGCATCCGTACTCTCATGAAAACTTTTCCAAAATCTGGGGGTAAATTGTGATCCTCTTATCCGAAACGATCTTCTTTGGTACTCCGTGTAGAGACATAATCCGAGCCATATATAACTCTGCCAATTGAGATACCTTATAAGTAGTCTTGACCGAAATGAAATGAACCACTTTGGTCAGTCTATCCACAATAACCCATATAGAATCGTATCCTTTCGAGGTGCGAGGCAATCCAGTAATGAAGTCCATACCAATCTCTTCCCACTTCCACTCGGGTACCTTCAGTGGGTGTAATAGTCTAGCAAGCCTTTGGTGTTCGACCTTAACTCTTTGACACACATCGCACATAGCCACATGTGTAGCCACATCTCTCTTCAGTCCATTCCACCAATATTTTTGCTTTAAATCCTGGTATATCTTGGTACTACCAGGATGAATAGAATAATCCAAGTTATGGGCTTCCTTTTTAATAGTTTCATGAAGGCTATCAATCTCAGGAACACATATCCGGTCCTTGAACCATCCGATGTCTTGCTCATCTTCCGTGAATTCCGAACCTCGACCTTCCATAATCAGATCCTTAATCTCTTGTATCTTAGCATCACCACTTTGTCCTTTGCAGGTTTCTTGTTCCAAGGTAGGTTCCACATCAATAGTTACTCCTTCAGTGCGAACAACTATCCCCAGGTTAAATCTCCTGAAATCCTCAACAATCTCATCGGGTAGCTGGGCAACAACAGCTGAATGAACATGCTCCTTTCGACTCAAGGCATCTGTAACCAAATTCGCCTTGCCCGGGTGATAGTGAATCTCCAAATCATAATCCTTAATAAGCTCCAACCAACGACGTTGTCTAAGGTTGAGATCCTTCTGAGTGAATATATACTTCAAACTCTTATGATCCGTATATACTTGGCACTTAGTTCCCATAATGTAGTGTCTCCAAATCTTCAGTGCATGCACAACTGCTGTCAGCTCTAAGTCATGAGTGGGGTAGTTCAATTCATGCTTCCGCAACTGGCGAGATGCATAGGCAATCACATGACCTTCTTGCATAAGCACACATCCAAGTCCTTGGCCACATGCATCACAATAAATATCAAATCCTTTCTGCAGGTCTGGCATAATCAATACTGGTGGCGACATTAGTCTCTCCTTCAATTGGTCAAAGCTCTCTTGACATTTCTCATCCCACTTAAATTCTCTTCCTTTCTCCAAAAGCGATGTCATAAGCTTAGCAATCTTAGAAAATCCTTCAATAGATCTCCAATAATATCCTGCAAGTCCCAAGAAACCCAAATCTCCGTAACTGTAGTGGGTATGCTCCACACCACTATATCCTTGACTTTAGCAGGATCCACTGATATCCCTCCATTAGAAATGATATGTCCAAGAAATGGCACCTCGCCAATCCAAAACTCGCATTTACCGTACTTGGCGTAGAGTTGATTATCTTAAAGCTTCTGTAGCACCAACCTTAGATGTTCTTCATGGTCACTCTCATTCTTAGAATAGATAAGAATATCGTCGATGAACACCACGACGAATCTGTCCAAATACTCCAAAAACATCTTATTCATCAAATCCATAAAATAAGCTGGTGCATTAGTTAATCCAAACGATGAACTCATATAATCCATATCGAGTCGAGAAAGCCGTCTTAGGAATATCTGATGGTCCAATCTTCATCTGATGGTATCCCGATCGGAGGTCAATCTTCGAGAGTACCCTGGCTCCTCTCATCCGATTAAATAAATCCTTAATGCGGGGTAACAGAAACTTGTTCTTCACAGTGACATCATTAAGGGACCTTTAATCCACGCACATCCCTTGCAATCCATCTTTCTTCTTTACAAACAAAACCGGTGCTCCCCAAGGTGAGGAACTCGGATGAATATACTCAGCCTCTTGCAACTCCGTTAAGTGCTTCTTGAGTTCTTTTAACTCTTCTACAGACATCCTATATGGCCGTTTAGAAATAGGAGCAGTTCCACGTAAGAGATCTATGACAAACTCAACTTCCGTATCTGGTGGCATCCCTGGTAACTCTTCTGGAAAGACATCCGGAAAATTCTTAACCACCCGGATGTTGTCACCATCAAACTTCCCATCGACTAAGAATGACGCTAGTCCGATGGTGGTAGTTACTGAAATCTCAACTTCGAATCTTTCTCCTTTGGAACTGGTGAGTTCTACGATTCCCTTAGCATAATGTATATACTGCCTTTACCTTTCTTAACCATAACATACCAAGGATCACATCTATAGTGCTCTCTTCTAACACTATAGGGGTAGCCTATCTAGGTTAGAAACACAGGGTAACAAAGGGAGAATTGTAGACAAGGCGAGTAATTACGAGAAATGTTACTGCGGTTGATTTATTAGCTAAGTAGATTAGTGTGTTATCCACTAAAGCTAATACCTTATGATGGTACATGCTAAGATGCCCAACTATAATGTTGCAATCAATCAAAGAAGCAAATCAAGCATTTATCATCAGAACAATCAACCAACATTTTTTTAATAGAGAAAATAGTTTTGGTTTGGTCTTAGGCCTCCTATCTCTTAAAAATGTCATAGAGGTAGGGATTCCAAGATTTGAAATCCATCTTGTCTTAGAGTAGTAAAGGTAAGAATAATCAGAGTAGAATAGCAAAAGGTGAGACAGGATCAAGACAAGATGAGTATAGAAAGAATCAGAGTAAGATAAGTAGGTAAGGGTTTGTCCATTTCTATCTAGGTTTCGTCCTACAGTCAACATTTCCTCTGATACCACTTCTGTAACACCCGGCTTTAAGGAACAAAGCCAGGTGCATCTCATACATGCGCCAAGAAGACAACATATATAATAACAGAGTGTATAGAGATAAATGTCCTAAAACATCAGAGTACTTATTACATAGCGGAAGTCTTATTACAAAATAAAATAATAAAGATAAAGCGAACTAAGGATCGTCGGCGCCAATGTCGATTGAGAAACGCCACCTAGATCAGATCATACTCCTCGATACTTGACTCCACTTAAAACCACCTGTTCTTCTCCTGTGGGGGGGTGTGAGACAGCAAGAGTGAGCTCACATACGTTCATAGCTCAACAAGTCGTGGGGAATAATGTGGCATGAACTCACCAAAGGTGGGAGTTCATGTAGTGTAAGGCTGATCAATGAAATAAAGGCTGAGGCTGAGCATTGCTTTTATAAGTTGGTCAAAATTTTATTAGCAATTACTAAGTGTAAGTAAATACCAACCCTTAATAATAGTAAAGAACAGTAATAGTAAAATAATCCCAAATGCGATGCAAATGTCAAATTGAATTTAAGTTCCATAATTAATCATGTGAGGGTCCGAGCCGCTCATGACCGTGAGCACGGCTAGTATACTAGTTTTACACTCTGCAGAGGTTGCGCATCTTTACCCATAAGTCATGTTACCCATCTGCCAAGAGACGGCCAATCCCATACACCTCTACCGAGGAGGCGAGGCAGGGTAACACTACGAGGCCTTTACAAAGTTCCACTAGCTTCAGACTACCCGCTACAGTTTATAGGAAGCTCCAGTGCAGGGTTCTTGCCGACCGCCATCGCAGCAAAATCAAACAAGGACCTCCCTACACTGACCACTCCCCTACTGCCCTTGCCCCTTTCGGGTAAGGTAGCCCTCCCCTAGCTTTCCTAGTTAATCAGCCAAGGGCGTCCCATTAAACCCTTGTGGTAGCACTGTTTTCCCGGGTGGTCGCTCCATGTTCCCATTAATTTAATGATCTTAACATGAACAGTAATAATAACAAGATAATAACAGAATAATCATGAATAATGAATCTCCATACCCAATCCACATAAAGCAATAGCAAGTACTACCCAAAAATATTCCAGGGGTGAACAAGGTATAGAGGTAATCAAAACTGGGGTACATAAAGGCTCCCATCAAAATTAACCTATGCAGATCATTAAAATTAATAAGAACATGGCTGGGAAAAGTAAGTGATCAAGGGCACAACTTGCCTTCCACGAGCTCCTGCTCAGCTATCTCTACTTGTTGAACCTCGGGTTCCACCGGGGCTTGCTCGTCTATTCGCATCAACACAATACATACATAGCATAGCATAAATTAACATCACATCAAACATGCAAATAGAATATACAGTAATAAACTAGACATTAAAATAAGATCACAGGAACTGGAATCATCAAATTTGGAGGTTTAGATTTTAAGTTATGGATTTTCTAATGTTTTATGTGCTTAATACAAGATTAAGTGAAAGAATAATTTTAATGTGTTTGTCATGTCAGAACAGAGGCACTAATGGGTAGACAGTATTATTACAAAAATTTAGGAACTGGAATGGACCAATTTGGAGTTCAAATGAATTTTCTATGATTTATACAAATTCTAGCACTTATTTATATACTAAAAATCAATTTTTGTATTTATTTCTCTGATTTTCTAAGTCTCTGGACTGGGCGTCAAAATCTGTAAAGCGCAGGGGCTCATCTGAGAAAACTCCCCAGACCCAACGCACTGCTCCTGTGGACGGCGGGTTGATACCGAGAAAGCTCAGGGTCTCTTTTATAAAACATACCCACGAAGGGGTATGGGATGGATCTGGCCGTTGGATGAGGAAGGAATGGCTCCGATTAGATCTAGGTTTTTCATACTGGAACTGAATCTCAGCCGTCTGGTCAAAATCCCACGGTTGAAGATTCCCCAAACTAGCGCTGTACTGCCCGTCGTTCGATCCTGATGGACGGCTACGATCAAATCAAACGGAAGGGAACGCGCACTCTCTAATCCTGACCGCACACCCGCGATCAGGCGGTCCCGGTGCTTCTTCCCCAGCCATCGCCGGGTAACGGTGGAGCCCAAGCTCCCACGGCGGCGCCCGCGCCGCTGCGAGGCAACCCCGATCATCGCTGCGCTACCGAAGACTTAATCCGTCCCAAAATAAAGTGGAGGATAGGGCGAACACGCGAGTGGGGAAATTACCGATGATTAGAGCGGGGAAGGTGTCTGCCCATGAACCGGGGCGGATTGTTGGCGACGCAAAAGCTCCGATGAGAAATTAGGGGTGGCCCCACTATCGAGTCCGCCCAAGATTGCCTCGGATGACCGCCCAGTGACTCGATGTAGGCCCCAGGCCTGATTCCGGACATCGGGTGACGGCGTGGTGTAAGATCTGCGGCTACGCTGCTCCTCGCCCCTCCGCCCCGACGCGCACACACCCCTGCATCCGCCAAGTCCACAGCACTGGTCAAGCAGAGTAACAGCAGCGCCCAGGGCGGCAGTGCCATTGTCGGCCAACCCCGCCCGCGCCGAAGTCTCAGGCTGGGCGTGCGGGTCGTCAGCCCCGACGGCTGCTCGTCGGCAGGGAAGCTCGGACAACGCGCGCCAATGGTCGAGCCGGTGTACGCCGCTGCCACTGGGAACGACACCGCGGCGGAAGAACGCCTGCCCCTGGAGCCGATTATCTACACACGGCATCCATGAAACTGTGGCCGGAGTCGGAGTTGACGCAGCCGACCGAGGATGTGGTCGAAGCTGTGGTTCTCCATCCCCGTGGCCACCATCGTCTTTATCGGAGAGTGGATCTCGTGTTTCTGTTGGCGACGATACTCGGTCAGGTGCTCCGCCTGCGACCGCGACTGCGCTGCCCGGACCAGCGGTGGAGGCAACTGACGCGCGCAAGGGAGAAGGGAATTGCGTACCAGGACGCACGCGCAAGGGGACTGGGAGGCGCAAGCACCCGCGGACGGCGTCGATGTTGGGAGAGAGATGAGGGGGATCGACCTTGGCTTCCGGGTACTCAGCTATGGCTAGAGGGCGTGATAATTACGAGGTGAGGAGGCGACAACAGGTTCCAGATTCCCTTATACGCTTCCGCAGGCAAAGCCTAATACCGAGGGCCGTTCGGGTGATCCGATTTCAGCGGATAACATAGCAGTGTAGGCGAGTTTGTTAGCTATTACGAGGAAGACAAAGTCTCCGGCGGTGTAGGCGTGGGGAAAGGGAAGAGGAGGTTCTGTCCGGTGGGGTCCATTTGCTAGTGCCACAAACGCGGCCATCAGCGTGGAGTCCGAGCCATGGAGCGGGCCCACAGGTCGGTGAAGGTGGAGAGCGGCTGTTTCCTGGGCCACAGTGAGGAGTTGGGCTGTGCGGGGTTAGAAGGAAATGGGCCGAGATGTGCAGATTCGGCCCAAGGAACTAATAGGTTTAATCTTTTCCTTTTCTTTTCTATTTCTATTTTCCAAATTCAAATTCCAATTCAAATTAAATTTCAACTTGTGGCAAATTCACTCTCAGATTAACAGTACAATTTGGACATACCTAAAAGTGTGATGAATTTATTTATTTTTAACTTTATTTTGTGTTGTATAATATTTCTCTCTTTCTTTCTTATTTCCAATTCTATAAATTGTGGCTTTGGGATAAATCTAAATTCTCAAATCATTACTATGTATTTTTTTATTAGGGTCACCATTATATTTAATCAATGCACAAACAAAACTCCAACATGATGCATAGCTTTTCTTTTTTTCTGTTTTAGTAACGAATTATTCTCTTTTAATTAGGTTTAGTCACATGTCTCAAGGAGTAGATGGCAAATCACATAAGGAGATCAACTCTTTTATAAGTCTTATAGTTTGGGTATTACAGCCTGCTAGCCAAAATCGCTCTTTTTCTCGACCACCCTCATTCCCTTTCAAGCAGCCAATCATCATTCGTCCCAACAATGCCCCCACTACCCCAAATCAGTCGGGTGCCCCGGGCACTCGATTCCCTGCTTTGCCCAGCTCTTCAACTAGGTGTTTCAATTGCGGCAAGTCGGGACATTTCATCAAGGATTGCCCATATCCCAAGCAGAATCAATCAAATGCTCAGCAAGGATCTGGGAAATCAGCTCAGCCCAAGGGAAATAATGTGGGGAAGAATACAAAGAAGACAGGGCGGGTATACTATACTCAAGTGGCCACTACACCGGAAGGTGAACCAGTGATGATGGGTACGTTTCTCGTGGCCAGTCACCCTGCAATTATTCTTTTTGATTCTGGTGCTTCGCATACATTTATTAGCAAGACATTTGTGAAGCAACATCACATTTCATGCCATGAATCAAAAGAAGGATTTAAAATTCATTCACCTGGGGGACACATTTTTACTAGAGAAGTGGCCTATCATGTGCCAGTAACAATGGCCGGACGGAACTTTCCTGCTAACATGATTGTTCTGAAAGGTCAGGATATAGATGTGATTTTGGGTATGAATTGGTTAACCCAACACAAGGCAATTCTCAATACTGAACTCAGAACCGTCAGGTTGAGCTATAATCAAGAAGAGATTCTTTTATCCATCCTCGTAACCAATCCAGCCAAAGCTTCTGGTAGAATATATGAAGCCATCGTACCGGAGATCAAGGATATTCCGGTAGTATGTGAGTTTCCAGATGTATTTCCGGAAGATTTGCCTGGACTGCCCCCAGAGAGAGATGTAGAATTTGTAATTGAGCTAAAGCCCGGTACGGCTCCCATTTCCCGAAGATCGTACCGTATGCCCCCTAATGAGTTGGCGGAATTGAAGATTCAATTACAAGATCTACTGAATAAGGGATTCATCCGGCCAAGCTCATCTCCATGGGGTTGCCCCGCCATTTTTGTTAAGAAGAAGGATCAAACCTTACGAATGTGCGTGGATTATCGACCCCTGAATGAGGTCACCATCAAGAACAAGTACCCTCTTCCAAGGATCGACATCTTATTTGATCAACTGACTGGGGCGAGGGTATTTTCCAAAATTGATCTCAGGTCGGGCTATCACCAAATCCGTATTCGGCCCAAGGATATACCGAAGACCGCGTTTACTACGCAGTATGGTTTATTTGAATATTTGGTAATGTCCTTCAGGCTAACGAATGCTCCTGCCCATTTCACTTATTTGATGAACTCGGTGTTCATGCACGAGTTGGACAAGTTCGTGGTGGTCTTCATCGACGATATCTTGATATATTCCAAAAATGAAGAGGAGCATGCTCAACATTTGCGGATTGTATTGACGCGCTTGAGGGAACATCAGTTGTATGCCAAGTTCAGCAAGTGCGCGTTCTGGCTGGAGGAAATTCAATTTTTGGGGCACGTGTTATCTGCAAAGGGAATTGCGGTAGATCCTAGCAAAGTCAAGGATATTCTGGAGTGGAAACCCCCAACCACTGTTCACCAAGTCCGGAGTTTTCTTGGACTAGCTGGATATTATCGCAGATTCATACCAGATTTTTCTAAGGTTGTGAAGCCAATCACAAGTTTATTGAAGAATGACATTAAATTCAATCGGTCTTCTAAGTGCAATGAAGCTTTTGAGCAATTGAAGACATTATTAACCACTGCTCCGGTATTGGCTCAACCGGACATCACCAAGCCTTTTGATGTATATTGTGATGCATCAGGCAGTGGACTCGGCTGTGTATTAATGCAAGAGGGCCGAGTAATTGCCTATGCTTCAAGGCAGTTGCGCCGACATGAGGAGCATTACCCAACTCATGATCTGGAGCTAGCTGCTTTGGTTCATGCCCTGAAGATTTGGCGTCATTATCTGCTGGGAAATATCTGTCACATATACACAGATCATAAAAGCTTGAAGTATATCTTCACCCAGTCAGAATTAAATATGAGGCAAAGGCGATGGCTTGAGCTTATTAGGGACTATGAACTAGAAATTCATTATCACCCAGGCAAAGCCAATGTTATGGCAGATGCACTGAGCCGTAAGACTTCCTGCCACTGTCTTATGGTGAAGACCTCTGACAACACTTTATGTCAAGAGATGGAAAAGCTAAACCTGGGGATGGTCCAACAAGGCACCCTGAATCAGCTAAAGCTTGAGTCTATCCTCCTGCAAAGGATAATTGATGCTCAAAAGGATAATGTGGGTATGAAGCACATACGGGAAAAGATAAGGGCTGGAACAGTCAAATGTTTCAAAGAAGACGATCAAGGTGTGATATGGTTCAATAACCGCATAGTAGTGTCGAAGAATGAAGAACTCCGCCAGCAAATCTTAGATTAAGCGCATCTTAGTCGCTATTCTATTCATCCGGGAAGCACTAAGATGTATCATGATCTAAAGCAGCACTACTGGTGGACGAAGATGAAAATTGAAATTGCACGCTATGTGGCTAAGTGTGACACTTGCAGACGTGTCAAAGCCATACACATGAAAACTGCTGGTCCATTACAATCTTTGCCGATCCCAACATGGAAATGGGAAGATATAAGTATGGACTTCATCGTGGGATTGCCCAGGACCGCAAAAGGGAATGACTCTATTTGGGTTATCATTGATCGACTTACCAAGATCGCCCACTTCCTCCTGGTCAAAGTAAAATATCCTGTCATTACCTATGCGGAGTTATACATTGCTCGTATTCTTAGTCTGCATGGTGTTCCGAAGACCATAGTGTCGGATCGTGGACCTCAATTTGTAGCCAAGTTTTAGGAAGCACTTCACAAATCCTTGGGTACTAAGTTGCTCCATAGTTCGGCATATCATCCACAAACCAGTGGGCAGACTGAGAGGATTAATCAAGTACTCGAAGATATGTTGCGAGCATGTGTTCTGGACTTTTCCCCAAAATGGGATGAATGTTTGCCTTTGGCGGAGTTTTCATATAATAACAGCTATCAAGAAAGTATCAAGATGGCACCTTTTGAAGCCTTATATGGGCGACGGTGTCGAACTCCGCTAAATTGGTCTGAGCCTGGAGAAAGGTATTTCTTTAGGCCTGATATAGTGAAGGAGGCCGAGGAAAAGGTTTAGAAAATTATTCATAATATGAAGAAAGCACAAGCCCGTCAGAAGGGTTATGCAGACAAACGGCGAATGCCCTTATATTTTCATGAAGGGGACTATGTCTACCTGAAAGTTTCACCAATGAAGGGAATATCGCGTTTCGGGGTTAAAGGGAAGCTTGCACCCAGGTACATTGGTCCATTCCTGGTACTTGAGCAATGTGGACCAGTGGCGTATCGACTGCAGCTCCCCGAAATTCTGTCTGCTATCCATAATGTGTTCCATGTGTCGCAATTGAAGAAGTGTCTTCGGGTTCCCGATCGAACCGTTGAAGCAACAGATGTTGTCTTGGAACTAGATTTAACATACTCGGAACATCCTATTCGAGTTCTGGATCAAAAGGACAGGGTTACCCGGAGAAAAACTCTCAAGTTCTATAAGATACAATGGAACCAACATTCTGAGGAAGAGGCTACATGGGAAACTCAAGACTTTTTAGATAAGAATTTCCCAGGCTTTCTAGCCTCATGTAATTTGTAAAGTGTATATAGTTACTGAATAAAGGAGTGAACCCCCACACCACCCCTGCCTTGTACCAGAAATAAGGGAATAAAGATGTGACACATTTCCTTTTCCATTACTCACCCTAGGACTTTAAATCTCGGGACGAGATTCTTTTATGGGGGGAAGGATGTAACACCCCTGGTGTTACTGTAACTAAAACTTGAGCATGACATCATAAACATTGGCATTGCATATGTGTGACACACCTAGAGTGCATTTACTAGGTAAAAATTTCAAACAAGTGTATTGTTTTTGGTGTTTTGCAAATAGGACCCTGGATAGGGAACCTGAACCTAAATAGGGCTCAAAGGGGTAAAACTTAACCCAAGATGAGAAAACCTAAAGACTTTAGGGAAAGAGTCATAAAATGTCCCCAAAAACAAAGCTGAATCACATTTATACCCCTGGGATACCAAAAATCTCAATTAGAACCCTGGAAAACCCTAAATCCAAACCCTAGGGGCATGTGTGCAAAATTAGTCCACTTTTGGACTAAAGTGCAAAAACCAAGTTAAATAAGTATATTAAGTCATTTGGGTCACTCATATGTGAATTTGCAATCCAAAACTTGAGATTTGGACTTAAGTGCAAAAGAGCCATACTTAACCCTTTTTGGTTAAGTCTGCATTTCAGTGTGATTGACTCAACTTGAAGCCCTTGTATCTTTCAAATTCTAGGGTTTTTGCCCTAGGTCACCACATAAAGATTATAGAGCAAACTAAGGAGAACAACTTTGCTTAAGGTTGTAAGCATAGTTGTTAAGAGTATTTGAGAGATAATTAAGCCTAAAGATTGGCTGTCAGGCTGATTCAGTCTGAAATCCAGATGTTCAGTGTAACAGAGCCAACTTCGAGTATGAATTCAACTTTTATTCAGTGCTCAAATGAGTTCAAGCCCTATAGCCGAATTATTGCTGGTTTATAGCTCTACAATTTTGCTGCAGAGCTTGGGAGGAGTTGCCATATGAAATGGGGAGGAAATTCCTCTGCAAAATGCTCTGTCAGGTGCTCTGATGGGAGTTCACGATGGTACAGTGCCCCCAACGGATCATATCGGACGCAGCAAAAGAATCCCACCGCCAGTGACCTCCCCGCCACGATTCGCGTCGCCGACGTCGTGATTCACGCTCGGGGTAAGTCGATAACGTCGCGGGGTCAAAATATCTTCGCCGCCGGTGACTTGGAAGTCACTCCGGCTAGCCGCAATTCATTCCCCCTCGCTCACCGCCGTGGATAAGGTTGCTCGCCGCCGTCGTGCCATCTCTGTGTCTGCCGCGTGTCCGAGTCTTTCCACCGCGCCACCGTGACTCCCTATAGCAGTACCATCATCGCCGGTGAGCTCGCCACGACCGTGGACACGCACTCACGCGCGTCTGGTTCTTCTTCACCTCCAACCGCCGTGCGTCAGCGCCCAAATTTGCGATCACCGCGCACGGACTCTATAAATTGACCGTGCCCTCAGCTTCGCCATGTACTCAAGCAGCCATTGCACCCACCTGCACCCCGAAACCCCCACCAGAGAACTCGAATTTGGGATTTCCCCCAAATCAGCTGAAGAACACCGTGAACACCAGCTCTTCGTGGCTAGCCCAAATCAGGTCCACACTTGTCCACTGTGTGCTTGTTTCAACGTTCTTACTTGCTATGGATGATCACTGACCCGTTTAATTAAGTTAGAACCTCGTGGATCACCGGGAACACAATGCTCTAGCCGCGATACTCACGGCCACCGTGGCCAGAGCTCCGTAGTTGATCATAAGCGCAATTAAGTTAGGGAAAATGATCAAGGTAGCCCCGATTTCATGTCTGCTGCTCGGGAACCCTAGCCGTTGCCCCAATCGGCCGGTCTACGAGCTCTTCGGAGCTCGGCCGCGCGTGAACGCCGTCGAGTTCATGTCGTCTAAAGGAATAGAAGATGTAGGGCCTTTCTATAATTTGTCAGCGACACATCAGAACAGTAAAGGAACTTGTTTCCTGTTATCCAGAACCCCGAGGACCGCTGTGCAAAATGGCCAGCGCGGGCGCGTGCGAGCGCGCTTCTGTGCAAGGTTGGGCCGCCTGGGCCAGTTTGAGCCCAATACTATTGAGTATTTTTCTTTTTCTTTTTCAGAAGAACTTTAGAAATATGTAGAAAAATGTAGAAAAATGGTAAAATCGTGAAACTAATTTTCCTAGCCTTCTTATTTTCCCTAGAATTTAATAAAAATAGTTTCCTAATTTTTAGGGTAAATTAGGAATTTTAAGGTATTTAAAATAGTTTAAGGTAGTAGTTTTGGATTTTTAAAAGATAAATGGTAATCCCAAAAATGCTCAAGATTTTTATATGAGTTCCTCATATTATTTTGAAGCCTTGGGTAGAATTTGGGTTGATTTGGACCTTGTTTGATCACCAAACCCCAAAACACCCCCCTGCCTTGTGAACTCCTTTACCGACTCCAGAAACCCTAAGTTCTCGGAGTACCGTGAAGGAAAATTGTATTCAAGACTTAGATAATAAGTTTATATTATCTTTGCACCCTCATGAGCATTACATGGCATTCATTCTTATACATATGTATGGTTATGATTAGAACACGAAGAAGAAGTGGAAGCCACTGAAGAGCAAGTACCACCACCTTTGGAAACACAGGCTGAGAACTGTTTCTACTTCGATATTTGTGGATCTGAGCCTGACTCACCCATAAACAAAGGCAAGCCCCGGTGCATTTGCCACCCCCCTTGTGTTTTAAAATCTTCCTCACTTGCTTGATGCACTAGGTGATAGGTGTTGATTGCTTAAACAATTCCTGCATTACCTTCCTTGGAATTGATTACCTTGAAACCCTGTTTTTATAAAAGGTTTTACTATGCTTAGTATTGCTCTAGAAAAGCAAAAGGATTTGTTTTACAAAAGATGTTTGGCAAAGTGGGAGGGTTGTTTTCAAAATAAAACTTGATGGTGAATCTGTCAAAGGCCTTGATGGATTCAACATCGGAAAAGATGTACCTCTGCCAGGTACCAACCTTTGGGGTGAAATGATTAAGCTGAGACCGGGCGGGTGACTTGCACGAGAAGGGAGTCTCGGTGTAGTGTCTCCGTCTGAGTCGATTAAGGACCTTGTCGATGTAGGCTTGATGATCGAGGACCCTTTAACTGGTCACATGTCTCGTCATGGGTAAGCCTTGCCTCGGGCAGACTAAGGCCAGAATAAGATAACACGAAATGGGCGTGGAGCGGTGGCGAGAGTAGCGTGTACCCTCCGTGGCAAGAGGCTGGACGGTGGTGTATCTGTGCTCTCGGTTTGCGTGAACCTGATCTGGTCTTAAGAAACCTGGTGGTGGGTTGACATATGCAAGGGTTAAGTGCTACATATGTCGTGTGATCGGAGATCCTCAGCTGAGTATAATCGATTCGGATCGCCGTACCTTCGCGGTTATGAAGACTTGGTCACTGCCCTACACGTAGCAATCCAGTGAAGATGAAGGATGAATTAAGAACTTAGCTAGTTTAGGATAAGTGTTTGAAGTAGGTTAGAGAGAACTCTAGAGATAAGTAAGTTTACTTAACTTGACCAATAAAACTGGATTTTTAAGGATCCACTTTAGTAAGCATTTCTGCAAAACAGAGTCTTTGATTATTGAGAAGCCTTACCTTGACTTCCTTCAACCAGCATACCCTTGAGAGTCTTTTTCTTAGTCGGGTAAGACTTGCTGAGTAATTCCATGCTCAGGGTTTATTCCCCCGTTGTTTTTAGGTGAGGAGACAACAAACTTTTGTTGTTTTTGTACCAAGGTGGTGAAAAGTGAAGATAATCAAGAATGAAGCTGCCGGAGGACCGGGTCCTCCTTACAAACTTTTATGTAAAGAACTAATGGGAGGAGCTTTTACCTCCCAGGTATTGTAATAATACTTTTCTGCACTCGCTTATACTCTGGTCTGTATTAAACGACTTACTCTTACTTTTCAATAAATGTAAGTTTATGTAATCACTTCCGCATTTCCGCATCTCCGATGAACATATTGTCTGTCGGACGGGTGAAACGTTCCTGGAATGGTAAGGATTAAGATACCGAACTTGTCAAGTGATTCAGGAACATCTACAGGGTTGTCTGATGTCTGTTGGACAAGGACAACTGTAGGTGGGCCTCATGACTTGGGAGGTTCCGTCACACGGTGCACCCAGACCGAGTAGGTTTTTCCAATTCCTTTTCTCCTGTTTCTAGCACTTAGACAATATATGTTAGTACTCAAAACAATGTACTAAGTCTAGAAACGTACCTTGTTACATGATTTGCACTTCTTCAATCTTTGGCACATTCAGAACTTAGAGAATGTGTGTTGGGCACTTAATCACCAAAACATTATAGAAATGGCCCAAGGGCACATTTCCCTTTCAAAATCAACTAAGTATAGTTGACCCTCTAACACTCCCTTAAATGCTACTGAATCATCACTTCTTCTAAAGATAGTAACACCTAAATCTGTAAAAAGGCAGTTGTAGCCCATTTTGTATAATTGAGAAACTGAAAGCAAATTGTAATCTAAAGAATCTACATGAAAAACATTGGAAATAGAATGTTCAGGTGATATAGCAATTTTACCAAGTCCTTTGACCAAACCTTGATTTCCATCCCCGAATGTGATAGCTCTTTGGGGATCTTGGTTTTTCTCATTGGAGGAGAACATCCTTTTCTCCCCAGTCATATGGTTTGTGCACCCGCTATCAATAATCTAACTTGAGCCCCCGGATGCATAAACCTACAAAACAAGTTTAGGCCTTGTTCTTAGGTACCCAAACGGTCTTGGGTCCTTTGACATTAGAAACAAGCACCTTGGGTACCCAAACACAAGTATTTGAGCCCTTGTGTTTGGCCCCAACATATTTGGCAACTACTTTGCCTGATTTGTTAGTCAGCACATATGAAGCATCAAAAGTCTTAAATGAAATAATTGGCTCATTTGATGCAGTAGGAGTTTTCTTCTTAGGCAATTTAGCATGAGTGGATTGCCTAGAACTAGATGCCTCATTCTTATACATAAAAGCATAATGAGAGCCAGAGTGAGACTTCCTAGAATGAATTCTCCTAATTTTGTGTTCGGGATAACCAGCAGGATATAAAATATAACCCTCGTTATCCTGAACCATGGGAGCTTTGCCCTTAACAAAGTTAGATAATTTCTTAGGGGCATTAAGCTTGACATTGCCTCCCTGTTGGAAGCCAATGCCATCCTTAATACTAGGGCGTCTTCCATTATAGAGCATGCTTCTAGCAAAGTTAAATTTTTCATTTTCTAAGTCATGCTCATTAATTTTAGCACTAAGTTGAGCTATGTGATCATGAATAGCATCAACATTAATGTCTCTACATCTAGTACAAATGGAAACATGATCAACAGTAGATGTAGAGGGTTTGCATGCATTTAATTCATCAATCTTAGCATGTAACATGACATTCTCATTTCTAAGATTGGAAATAGAAACATTACAAACATTTAAATCTTTGACCTTAGCAATTAATTTTTTATTCTCAATCTTAAGGCTAGCAAGAGAGGCATTCAATTTATCAATCTTAGCAATTAAACTAGCATTATCATTTCTAAGATTGGTAATTGAATCATCACAAACAATTGACTTCTCAACCTTAGCAATCAAATTAGCATTCTCAATTCTAAGGTTAGAAATAGTGTCATGGCAAGTGCTAATCTCACTAGTTAATTTTTCACATTTTTCGATCTCCTGAGCATAAGCATTTTTAACCTTAACATGCTTCTTGTTTTCCTTAATAAGGAAGTCCTCTTAGCTATCCAAGAGTTCATCCTTCTCATGAATAGCACTAATTAGTTCATTCAATTTTTCTTTTTGTTGCATGTTTAGGTTGGCAAAAAGTGTAAGCAAATCATCCTCATCATCACTAGAGCTAGCCTCATCACTAGATGTTGTATATTTAGTAGAAGCTCTAGATTTTACCTTCTTCTTTTTGTTGTCCTTTGCCATGAGGCACTTGTGGCCGACGTTGGGGAAGAGGAGGCCTTTGTTGACGGCGATGTTGGCGGCGTCCTCGTCGTTGGAGGAGTCAGTGGAGCTCTCATCGGAGTCCCACTCCCGACATACGTGGGCATCGCCGCCCTTCTTCTTGTAGTACTTCTTCTTTTCCTTCCTCCTTCCCTTCTTGTCGTCGCCCCTGTCACTATCACTAGATAATGGACATTTAGCAATGAAATGATCGGGCTTACCACACTTGTAGCAAACTTTCTTAGAGCGGGGCTTGTAATCCTTCCCCCTCCTTTGCTTGAGGATTTGGCAGAAGCTCTAGATGATGAGCTCCATCTCCTCATTGTCGAGCTTGGAGGCGTCGATGGGGAGCCTACTTGATGTAGACTCTTCTTTCTTCTCCTCCGTTGCTTTGAAGGCAACAGGTTGCACCTCGGGTGTTGAGGTGGCACCCCACTCGATGATTTGTTTGGAGCCTTTGATCATCAATTCAAAGCTCACAAACTTTCCTATAACCTCCTCGGGAGACATTAGCTTGTATCTAGAATCACCATGAATTAATTGAACTTGTGTAGGATAAAGAAAAACAAGTGATCTTAAAATAACCTAGACCATCTCATGGTCATCCCATTTTGTGCTCCCGAGGTTGCGCACTTGATTCACCAAGGTCTTGAGCTGGTTGTACATGGCTTGTGGCTCCTCCCCTTGGTTGAGCATGAATCGACCGAGCTCCCTCTCGATCATTTCCCTCTTGGTGATCTTGGTCACCTCATCTCCTTCATGCGCGGTCTTGAGCACGTCCCAAATTTCTTTGGCGCTCTTCAACCCTTGCACCTTATTATACTCCTCTCGACTCAGAGAGGCAAGGAGTATAGTAGTGGCTTGGGAGTTGAAGTGCTGGATTTGGGTAACCTCGTCCGAATCATAATCTTCATCCCCTACGGATGGTACTTGTACTCCAAACTCAACAACATCCCAAATACTAGTGTGGAGTGAGGTTAGGTGATGCCTCATTTTATCACTCCACATACAATAATCTTCACCGTCAAAAACCGGTGGTTTGCCTAATGGGACGGAAAGTAATGGATACGTTTAGGAATGCGAGGGTAGTGTAAGGGGATCTTACTAAACTTCTTGCGCTCATGGCGCTTAGAAGTGATGGACGGTGCGTCAGAGCCAGAAGTGGATGGCGACGAAGAGTCGGTCTCGTAGTAGGCCACCTTCTTCATCTTCTTTTTCTTGTCACCGCTCTGATGCGACTTGGTGTGTGAAGGGGATCCCTTCCCCTTGTTGTCGGACTCTCTCGATGGAGTCTTCCCGTGGCTTGTGGCGGGCTTCTCACCGGTCACCACCTCCTTCTTAGCGTGATCTCCCGACATTACTTCGAGCGGTTAGGCTCTAATGAAGTACCGGGCTCTGATACCAATTGAAAGTCGCCTAGAGGGGGGTGAATAGGCAGAATCTGAAAATTATAAACTTAAGCACACACTACAAGTCGGGGTTAGCATTAGATTTAAAATTGAGTCCAAAAGAGAGGGTGAAAACAAATCACAAGCAAATGAAGAGAGTGACACGGTGATTTGTTTTACCGAGGTTCGGTTCTTGCAAACCTACTCCCCGTTGAGGTGGTCACAAAGACCGGGTCTCTTTCAACCCTTTCCCTCTCTCAAACGGTCACCTAGACCGAGTGAGCTTTTCTCCTCAATCAATTGGGACACTTAGTCCCCACAAGGACCACCACAACTTGGTGTCTCTTGCGTTGATTACAAAGGTGTTGAGAACAAGAATGGGAAAGAAGAAAAGCGATCCAAGCGACAAGAACTCAAATGAACACAAATATCTCTCTCTCACTAGTCACTAATTGTTAGGAGTGATCTTTGGACTTGGGAGAGGATTTGATCTCTTGTTTGTGTCTTGGAGTGAAGTCTAGAGCTCTTGTATTGAATGCAATAGCTGAAAACTTGGATGCTTTGAATGTGTGGTGGTTGGGGGTATTTATAGCCCCACCCACCAAAATGGTCGTTGGGGAGGCTGTCTATCGACGGGCGCACCGGACAGTCCGGTGCGCCAGCCACGTCACCTAACCGTTAGGGTTCGACCGTTGGAGCTTCTGATAGCTGAGCCACCGGATAGTCCGGTGGTGCACCGGATAGTCCGGTGGTGCACCGGATAGGTCCTGTTCACTATCCGGTGCGCCTTCTAGCGCCTGCTCTGACTCTGCGGTCTGCGCGTGCAGTCCGCACTGTTCACTGTTCACTGTTCATTTTGCAGTCGACCGTTGGCGCTGTAGCCGTTGCTCCCGCTAGCACACCAGACAGTCCGGTGAATTATAGCGGAGAGCAATTTCTAGAAACTCGAAGGTGGCAAGTTCGGAGTTGATCTCCCTAGTGCACCGGACACTGTCCGGTGGCACACCGGATAGTCCGGTGCGCCAGACCAGGGCAGCCTTTGGTTGTCTTTGCTCCTTTAATTTGAACCCTTTCTTTTGACTTTGTATTAGTTTGTTGTGAACCTTTGGCACCTATGAAACATATATTCTAGAGCAAACTAGTTAGTCCAATTATTTGTGTTGGGCAATTCAACCACCAAAATCATTTAGGAAAAGGTTTGACCCTATTTCCCTTTCAGTTACCATACTCTGATCTTTCATTCTCATTCTTTGTCTTGTCTTTCCCATTTCCCTCTCCCCGTAAAACTTATTCTCATTCCCCCGTAAAGCACACGTCTAGCTAAAATTAAAAAATAAACATGGCCCCAAGAGGATTCGAACCCGCAACCCCTTAGGCAAATACGAGCAGTAGCTACTGCTACACTACATGTGTGTTTATGTCTATATTTATGAAAGAAAAAACATCTACTACATCTCTCCTCAATGCGTAATAGTAGATAATTATCACCGGGATTCTTGAATTATATTTTTGGATGGAGAGAGTAGTATTTAAAGAAGAGCCTTGCATGCAATTTCTCTTGTTTGATTAATGTTTTCAACTTAAATTCCTTTTTTTTGCAAGCGTGACATTTATTCTCCGTAATATATTTTTCCATGGATCTGACTTGTGAGTCATTTTCATAAACCAATGCCAATAATGAATCCATGTTTCTTACTTAGAAACCCTGAACAAACACCACTAGCAGGAGGCGCTCGCGTTGGCGTCGCTCATCGATGATGAGAAAAAGCTTGGCGACTACCAGTTCGACCGCTGGAAGTAGTCCTACGTGCCCACATGCGCCGTTGTGTACGACAAGCTCCAGCGCCACCGCCGCTTGGACATGGTCCAGAGCGGCTGCACCGCGCTGTCCATCATCAAGCTGGGGACCTCATGGTCATCGCCAACGTCGGCGACTCTCGGGTTGTTGTGAGCACTGCATCCGACGACGACGCCATCACGTCGTCCATCTCATCGTCCACATAAAGCCTAATCTGCCACGTAAGTCGCTACTGACCGACCATGAATTATTGTGCGCTGGGACGATGACTGTTGCTGACGTTGTGACCGCGCGGGCTACATCACGGCGGGTCCACGCGATGAGACCGCGCGGGCGTTGGCAAGGCGATGTCTTGGGCATGGTGCGCGGTGAAGTAGTGGCATGCGTGGACATGGTTATGACACAGTCGATTAGCACCACAACGACCTTTGAGGGATTGTGGGCTCAGGTAGAAGGACTCCGGTGTCGTGCCCGCGGCACTAGCGACGCAACCTGTGGCCGGACGCGCACGTAGGGCATAGAGCAGTGAGCGATGCGGGCGCGGAGGCACGACATCGCGGCTACATCGGCACGAGCGATGCGAGCTATGTCGTGATGAGGCCCCATGATGCAATGGGCGCACGGCGAAGCGCGAGCATTGGCGAGGTGATGTCGTGGGCACGGCGCGCAGCGTGCACGAACACGCGATGTCGTGGCCAAATGACAGCACATCGGCGTTTGAGGGAGGAAAGGAAGAAGGACCTTTCCTTGGCGGCATGCGACGCGACGCATATGTGGTGGATATTTCTCTCACTGCCACGCCCACCCCGAATTTTTTGTATTTTAGCCCTTTATCAGAATTAAAATCACGTTTAGACCTAAAAAAATTTTAATCTCAATTTTGGACCCTTAACTCGGCGCCATAGCCTATGGCGCCGAGCTAACACATCTCGGCGCCATAGGCTATGGCGCCGAGCTATGACGTGGCCATGGCGGCCAGGGGTGACGTGGATGTCCGCGTGGCACCTAGCTCGGCGCCACAGATCTTGGCGCCAAGCTAGGACTTAACCGCGAGGCACGTTTTCTCTGTGTTTCTTCTCTGTTTGTTTCCAGCCTCCACGTGCCTGAGCCGCCGCCGCTAGACGCCCCGCCGCCGAGCTCGCCCTTCCTGGCCGCCGAGCTCGCTTGCCCCAGCCGCCGAGCTCGCCCGCCCCGACCGTCACGCGCCCCTAGCCCGGCCACCGCGCGTGCCAGCTCCGGCCACCGTGCTCGCCCGCCCCGGTCGCCGCGTGCCCGCCAGAGCATCCTCCGCCCGCCGCCAGGATCATCCTTCGCCCGCCGCCAAGTAAATTTTTTTATTGTTGTTAGTTACTTAGTTAGTAAATTGTTAGCTATTGTTAGTGTTTAGTAATTAGTTAGCTATCCACTTGTTTAGTGTTTAGTAAATAGTTAGATATTTTCTTGTTAGTGTTTAGTAAAATAGTTAGCTAGTTTCTTGCTTAGCATATTGTTAGTGTTTAGTAAATTCTTAGTGATTATATAGTTAGCATTTTGTTTAGCGCATTGATATTACATGTTTTCTGTGTTGGCAACCATCGTGTTGTCGTTTATTTGCAGGTTCTATAAACATCACTTTACAGGGGAGGTGCTGCCAAATTTTTTATTGACAATAGTTTTTTTTGTACGTAGGTGTTGTTCCGACTTGACCTTCTCCATCGTTTGCTGGACTCGTACGAGATCTCAGGTATAATTTGTTTTCGTACATTATTCATAGATTATGTAATTTCGTTTGATGTGGTCATTTAATATTTACTATATAGTTATTAGTTAATAAGTAGTTACTATTTATTTATTATTTAGTAAGTTTTTAGGCTTAAGTACGTAGCCATTATTAAGTTAGTAATCCATTTATGCAATAGATGGACACCCTAGTGACACTATACCATGGAGGAAGCGTGGGGATAGATGCGTATGGGAATGTTACTTTTGATGGCATGAAGATCGTGACCATGTTGTTCGATGAAAGACCATCTTTTGACAAGATTTTCGCTCGAGCTTGTGAGGAGATTAGTTGCGACATAAATGACCCTAGAATATCAATTCAGGGTTTGTTGTCCCATATTACATATGGAACAGTTGTCCGATGGTTGATCTCCATTGCCTCAGAAGATGATTAGGTGAGATATGTAAGAATCATGAAGACCATGCTTCCACCATGTTTGGATGTGGTTGTTCAGCCGTTATCTGTTACTCATCGTGATGCTCCAGTCGGGTTGACTCCACAAATTCCTAATGCATCTCATATTGAAGCTCCTTTGGTAGAGCTTCCGGAAGAAGTGGTTGTTGTGCCCGATGCTCAATCGGGGCCGCACGAGTATGGGATTTCTCGTCCTCTTCCTGGCGTTTGTGGGGCTTCTAATCCGGTGGTACCCCCCCCCCCCCCCAAGAGATCCCATTGACCCAGGATCCAACTCAGGATCATCCTAGTAAGTGTCTTTGACACGTTGTTCATATCCATCGCTATTTCGTTTGATTAGACTTTTTAATGTGGTATTTCTTGCTTCGACCCGATGCAGGATCTCCACAAATCGATAATGGTGCTTATCTTGATGTGCCTGTGTCATATAATATGGACAACATATGCAGGGCATCCAATAGTGTTGATGTTCAGATTGAGGATGAGGAGGAGCCATATGAGGCTGCACGGGCCTTAGATTCTGATGATGACCGTCCGGTTCAAGAAATGATCGAGCAAGAAATTGAACTCATAAGACGTTTGTGTACGGAGCGTGACCCTGCACTACATGAATTTAGCAGTCTAAGTCATTCCACCCGTGCATATGCTGAAGGACGTGATGATGAACTGCTAGAGGCTCCGGATAACGCCGACAGCATTGAGATTAAGGTAGGCTTACTTTTCAAGGACCTGCCTACACTGAGACGATGGCTACAGGAATATTCTGTGAACCGCAAGAGGCCGTTCAAGGTGAGACATTCGTATGCACATCGTCGTTACACTGTTGTGTGCGAGGTGTCGGAATGTAATTGGAGGGTGTGTGCCCGAAGGTAGAAGGACACCGGAAAGTTTAAGATCACCAAAATTGTAGGTCCACACACTTGTGCCCAGACAGAGCTGAGCTCTAAGCATCGTCAGTTGACATCTACCCTGATTGCGAAAAGGATATTGGGGATATTGAAGGGTCAGCCAAACTTGAAGGTGAAGTCAATTATGACCATGACTTCGGAGCTGTTTGGTTACAGGATCAAATATGGGAAAGCATGGAGGGCAAAGCAGCGAGCATAGAAGATGGTATACGGGGATTGGGAGGAGGGTTATGAGAAGTTACCAGCATTGTTCAATGCAATCAAAGCAAAAAACCCAGGCATGCATTACGAGTACATCCCCAAACCTAATGAATGGAGGAACGGCAGAGAGATATTTTTTCGTGCTTTCTGGTGTTTCTCGCAGTGCGTAGAGGCCTTCAGGCATTGTTGTCCCGTGCTCTCTATTGATGGTACTTTTTTGCTTGGGAAGTATAAGGGCACATTGTTGGTTGCCATATCATGCGACGCAGACAACGCACTGGTTCCTTTGGCATTTGCTTTGGTGGAGAGGGAGAACAGAGATAGTTGGTCTTGGTTCTTGCGGCTTGTACGCATCCATGTCGTAGGCCCTAGACGCGAGGTTGGTGTCATATCTGACAGACACCAAGGTATTCTTAATGCGGTGCAAGAGCAGATTCCTGGCTACGCACCCATGCACCACAGATGGTGCACTCGACATCTAGCAGAAAATCTTCTTCGAAAGGATCATAGCAAGGCTAACTTCCCTTTTTGAGGAGGTATGTCGACAGTTGGAGGTTTCGTTTTTCGAGGATAAGTTGAAGGAACTAAAAGATGCAACAAATGCTGAAGGTAAGAACTGGATTGCTGGATTGCTGAGGGAACCGCAGAAATGGACAAGGGCCTACGACGAAGGTGGCTGGCGGTTCGAGTTTCAGACTAGCAACATGGCCGAGTCATTTAACAGTGTGCTCAAGGGTATACGGAGCATGCCAGTCAATGCTATAGTAACATTCACTTTTTATAGGCTTGTGGCTTGGTTTAATGATAGACACGCGTAGGCCAAGGCAATGCAGACGCGAGGGTAGAGATGGGCACCTAAACCAACATCACACCTTAATAATGCAAAGGAACATGCCCATAGACATGAGGTACAATACTTTGATGAGGAGTTGGGTAAATACGAGGTAACAACACTAGGCGGCATAACTTCCGACGGTGAGGTGCGACCTTCGAGGACACATGTCGTGTTACTTGATGCATTCTCGTGCGGTTGTGGTAAACCTAGACAATAGCATTTTCCATGTTCTCATTATGTTGCGGCCGCATGTCATCGTAACTTTGCATTTGAGAGCAGAATACCTTCTGAGTTCAGTGTAGAGAGCTTAGTACGTACCTGGAGCCCTCGTTTTGAGCCATTTCTTGATGAGTCACAATGGCCAACGTACACCGGTCCAGTATACGTTGCTGATCCAGCGCATCGATGGGACAAACGTGGTAGTAGGAAAAGGAGCCGGTGCAACATGGTTATGGATCAGGTTTCCGGTCGCAGTAGGAGAGGTCGAGCGTCCCCCTTTCTCGTGGACCCAGAGCAGAATGAATGCGGAAAATGCGGTAGACTTGGCCACAACTCACGTACATGCATTTGGACACTTAGTCACGTGTGATACATTTTAATATTTTATTGTACACAACTTTTATTCTAATATGTCGATGTTTTTGTTACACTTTGTACACAACTTATATTCTAATATGTTGATATCTTAATTTGCAGGATGGCGCAGTTCCACTTGCTGGACCCTCACTACGACGAGCACCACAGGGGCCGTCTCACCGTAGAGGGAGAGGTAACATTTTGCACATATATTAAATTTTCGAATTAATATATGCGACGTATATTTGACTAATGAAATTCTTTTGATTGTTATGTGTTTCTGACACCCCTGGTGTCAATTTCGCGTCATGTCGGGAGATTAATCCTAATCTCGGATGCTCAGTAAAAATTTCTATTTCTCGATCGTGCCTTTCTCTGTTTATCAGGCTTTCTCTTGGAAGTTCACCGAATTCAGAGTTAATCGATCGCGAGAAACAACCGATTTTGGAGCGTGTTAAAACTTTTAATTCTTGGAACTAATGCAGACTCGAAGATCATTCTCGAATTATAAATCTCATCCGAAGCTCTTTAAATCAAACTCTCGACGATTGTTATCTGATCTGAGCCCGAATCTAATTCCTCGAAACTTTGATCTATGTTCGACTATTTTATTCGGGTCTGTATTCTCCAACGGGATACTCAGTATATCGTCCTCTAAATAATTCTTACTTGACTCAGCCAAATATCTCATGTCCGAACCGAATTCAAAACCCCGTATCGACAGCGATTTTAAAATGCCACGATTCACCTCCTCCGACTAAAAATCCGAATGTCGATCAAATCTCAGGACGATTTATCTTCAAATCACGCGCAGGGAATTATTTCCGAGCAAATTCAAATCAAACTCTCGGTCGAATTAAATCGCTCAATCATCCGTTCGCCGAAACTCTAATTCGCTCTGTTATCTGTAGAAACGAATTCCGCAGGAACGTTTTTATTCGGGAAAATAAATTAGCGCGACCCGATTTCATGTTTTGGGCCAAGCCCATTCCAGCCCGGCCTAGCCCACTAAGAAAACCCTAGCCCTAGTGCCTCTCTATAAATAGGAGCTCTCTCCCTTGCAAATTGGAAAATTTCCATTCCCACCCCCAGCCGCCAACATCTCTTCTCTTCCTCCTCTGCCATTTTCCAGCCACAGGCTCCACGCACGCCAGAGCTTGGCTCCTTGCCATGGCACTCGGCACCCATGCAGCAGGGTCCTTCTTCCCCAGGCCGGTGAGCAGGAGCCTATCCCCATGACGCCCAGCGCAGGGAGCTCCCTCCCTCTTGTCACACCCGGATTTTAGGGGTCCAAAACCCGGGCGCGAACATAAACACCAGGTATGCTGGGACCAAGTCTCACACATATGATGTATAGTGGCACAGGATCGAATGTCACAACTTTATATATAACAGGAGTTCTATACAAAATAAATAATTACATTATAAGGAGACAACGGTCCAGCAACCCAAAGTTGACTGGGAGACGACGACCTAGACCACTCACGAACTCATCACAGCATCCTCCATGAGCATCATCCTGCAGTACCTGATCTTGACCTGTGGTGTATGTGAGACAGCAAGAGTGAGCTCACATACGTTCATCGCTCAACAAGTTGTGGGGAATAATGTGCATGAACTCGCCAAAGGTGGGAGCTCACGTGAAGTGTAAGGCTTACCAAAGAGGATGGTTAGAGCTGAGCATTGCTTTTAAAGTTGGTCAAAATTTTATTAGCAGTTACTAAGTATAAGTAAATACCAAACCCAATTAAGTAATAGAACAAAAGTAATAACAACATCACCTGCGATGCAATGCATATGGCAAATTGAATTTAAGTTCCATAATTTAATCATGTGAGGGTCCGAGCTGCTCATGACCGTGAGCACGGCTAGTATACCAGTTTTACACTCTGCAGAGGTTGCGCATCTTTACCCACAAGTCGTGTATCCCATGTCGCCAGGGTTTGCAAAGCCCTTAGACACTTCCGAGGTGAATGGCTAGGGATCCACTACGAGGCCTTTACAAAGTTCCACTAGCTTCCGAAAACCCGCTACAGTTTATAGGAAGATCCAGTGCAGGAATCCCTTGCAGGACCGCCATCGCAGCAAAATCCTCCCGAGGGCCTCCCTACACTGACCTCTCCCCTACTGCCCTTGCCCCTTTCGGGTAAGGTAGTCTTCCACTAGCTTTCCTAATTAATCAGCCAAGGGCATCCCATACTACCCTTGTGGTAGCACTGTTTTCCCGGGTGGTCGCTCCATGTTCCAATTAACATAATGATCTCAACATGAACAATAAATAACAACTGATAACAAAAGTGTAACCATGAATGGTGTATCTCCATACCCAAAACCACATATAGCACTAGCAAGTACTACCCCGAAAGATCAGTGGTGAACAAGGTATAAAGATAGACAAACTAGGGTAACCTATTGGGTCCCATCAAAATTAACCTATGCAGATCATTATGATTAATCAGAACATGGCTGGGTAAAAAGAAGTGATCAAGGGCACAACTTGCCTGGGCCTTGAGAATCCAGGTACCAGGATGATTCTTCAGATCCTCGTGACCTCACTGCTAGTCGTAGCAATACAAACATACATGGTATAGGCAAGATTAACATTACACCAAACATATATGCAAAATACATATTAATAATCTACATATTAAAATAAAACCACAGGAACTGGAATCACTAAATTTGGAGTTGTATATTTTAAGTTATGAATTTTCAAAGGTTTAATGTGTTTAAAATGGATTAAATGAGAGATTAAATTTCTAATAGTTTTCATGACAAAACAGAGGCACTAAATGATGAAGAATATTACTACAAATTTTTAGAAACTGGAATGGTTCAATTTGGAGCTAAAATGGATTTTCTATGAATTATCTAAGTTCTAGCAATTATTTTTGTATTAAAAATCTAATTTCCAATTCATTTAATCACTTTAATTCTGCACTGGACTGGGCCTCAATTCCAGAGAAACCCAGGGGGCTCGGGGTAAGAATCCCCAAGACACAGAACGGCGGGTGCCAGGACTGCGGGTTGATTTCAAATAAACAGAGGGTCTCTTATGAAAAAGCGCCTGGCCGAAGGGGTATCTTTTAATTCTGGCCGTCCGATCACGGCCCGATGGCGAGGATTAGATCTACAGCCACCCGAATCGGTCTCCAACGGGGACCATCGGATCCCGATCTAAGGGCCTCGAATCAATACGCGTTACTCTCCGCGAGATCAGACATCAACGGTGTACATTAGGTGTGGTGACGCAGTAGCCCAAAACTCATCTCAGCCGTTCGCTCCAATCTAACGGTCAATCGACTGTCTTCAATCCAACCACAGACCCGAGCGGCACTCTCCCAGGTACGGCGGCGCAGGGTGCTCCGACGAGCAATGCCAACCCCGCCCCGGCGACCGATTCGCATCACGATGAGCTGCTACACGAAGTAGAGGATATGGCGAACACAGGGGAATTAATCATACCGCGAATTGAGGCGCCGAAGATCCTGGCCACGGCAGCACCCGGGCGCGGCGGCGTTTCCAAATCCGGCGAGGAATTGCCGGGATCCTAGGGCACCATACTCCGATTGCGCCCACGTACAGCTTCCTCGTGAGCAGCCCAAGTCACGGGTGGTGAGATTAGGGCCCGAATTGCCCTACTGGCGGCAATTCACGGCGGCGGCGGCTTGGTCTTCCTCTCTCCTCCTCTTCCTTCGTTCTCAGCAGACCGCACGGCGAGGGGAGGGTCACAGCTACCTATATATGCGTCAAAGGGGGAGAGTCCGAGCGGGGCGGGTTGGTTACACCATGCCCGGCGGCCGAGCGGAGCTCCGGTGAAGACGGCGCGAACATCGGTCAAGGAAACGCGTTTCGGTTGGGAAAGAAGTCCTCTGACGACATGGACCCACACACCAGTGACCCAAGCAGCGGGCGCGGGTGATACACTGACCGAGCGGCTGACAGAGCGGGTCCCGCGGCGCAGCGAGAGAGCGAAGCGCGACGCAAAGGGGAGGCTGACGAGTGGAACCCACATGTCGGCGCGGGCATGCGGGGGCTGGCAAGTGGGCCCCGCCCGACAGTGTCCCAAGGCGCGCGCGCGGTTTCTGGATTGAGGGACCGACAAGCGGGCCCCACCGGTTAGTGAAAGGAGGAGTAGGGCGCGGGATTGAGCTGGGCCGCACAGGCTGATTGTTCCGATGGGCCAAATGGGGAATAGCCGGCCCAGATAGGTATAGTATTCTTTTCCTTTTTATTTCCTATTTTCTTTTCTCCATTTTCAAATCCAATTTGAATTCAAATTTCAAAATCAAATTCTTTGGTAAATTCTCCTCAGATTGAAAGTATAATTTGTAAACTCTAGTCTTACTTTTATTTATACTTTTTATTTTGTATATACTTTCCTTTTCTTCTTATTTTAAAAACCCAAATTCCAATTCAAATCAAACCAAGTTTTAAATTCTAGATTTCAAATTTATGCACAAGTTTAAACTTTCACATGATGCACAATTACTACATAATGTTTCTTTATTTATTTTATTATGATCATTTACCTTTGAAAAGGGTGAGCTATAAAGTTTAATCACTTATAAATGGTACTTTGCTCAAATTTCTTCTACCAATCCCAAATTCAGAATTTGGGTGTTACAAATCCTACCCCCCTTAAAAATAATCTCGTCCTCGAGATTTGTAAGAAAGAGGATATAGGAAAAGTGATTTGAAATTTAGCTTTTAGTTTCTAATTAGTTCAAAATCAAGAGTCTCTCTTTTTATTATTAGTAAGTGATAGGAGAGCATGGGTAATATAGGTATGTCCACTTTATTATGTAGGATAGAAGATGTCTTTAGGGCATATATAGGTTTGGGTAAGAAAGTGTAGGGTAAGAAAAGACTCCATCCAAGATTGTGGATCTTGACTCATCTTGGTGACCACACTTGATCCTTGAAGACTTGAGTTGGTGCTCATCCTTTCTTGATGAAGTTGATCATCTTCTCCAGGCTTGTCTCATTGGTTAGGAGTTAGTGTATATTATCAGGCTGGGGAATATGGTTAAGATAGACATAATGAGATATACTACATGATGTAGGTCAAAGGTTTGTTTGATGTTAGGTGGGAATAGAAAGGTTTATACCATTCATCATGGTTCTATGGGTTGGGTTAGCTCATGGTTGTTTTGATCCAATGTGCTAAGATAAGTTAATACATGGCTAGTGGGGTCTAATCTCTTCTACTAGTGTCATTAATCTGTTTAAGTGAACCACATTAAGTTAGATAACATTAGACCACACTGGATCACATTAGGTAAGATAAAATCTAGATTAAATTGGATATGACTAGATTAGACTAGTTTAGGTTAGATAGGTCCAACAGGGTAGAATATGTTAGGATGTTTTGAGATTGGTTAGATATGTTATGATAAGGTAGAGTCTCTTGCTAGTTTATAACTGAGAGGTTATGCAACTATCAGATGGTTAAGGTAGTTGCATATGGCCAAGTTGATCTGTCGTTCTTATTTTAGTGCAGGATGAACTAAGTTAAGACCTGTTCTATAGGAGTAGAGTCTAAACTATTTCATCAGTATTATCTAACATGTTTGATAAGTCACTTTAGATTGGATCAGATCTAGGTTAGATTGGTGTGACTAGTTTGACTAGGTAAGATCTAATTAACTTGCATTAGATCATGGTTGTTAAACTTGGGTGGATAAGTATTCTTATTAGGATAAGATGGATCTATAAAGATAAGATAAAATCTTTTGAGGTCAGTTAGATCTATTAAGATGAGATAAAATCTTTTCAAGATAAGATGAGTATCTTTTAAGATGAGATGGATCTATTAAGATAAGAGAGGGTCTTTTAAGATAAGATGGATCTATTAAACTTGATATATGTTTAATGGGGGATAATCTATGTTGTCTATTTTGTAAGTATTCTCCCTTATGTCTAGGTGCAAGTATAGATGCAATTATGGACATTACTCCACAACCCATCACACTCAATCAAAGATCCAAATCAGACAAGTATCATAAGAACAAACATTCAAGTGCATAGATAAAAATAGTTTTGTTTTTGTTCCTAAGATTAGGTCTCCTATTCCTAAAGGTCACTTCAGTCACAGGATTTCAAAGTGTGAAATCCACATTTGTCTTTAGAAAGAAAAGATAAGAATAATCAGAGTAAAGCGGAATTAGATGAGAAAGGATTAAGAAAAGTTTAGAAAGGATCAGAGTAGCCAAGGTAAGTAAGTATTGGTTGTCCAGTTCTATCTAGGTTTCGTCCTACAGTCAACATTCCTCTGATACCACTTCTGTCACACCCGGATTTTAGGGGTCCAAAACCCGGGCGCGAACATAAACACCAGGTATGCTGGGACCAAGTCTCACACATATGATGTATAGTGGCACAGGATCGAATGTCACAACTTTATATATAACAGGAGTTCTATACAAAATAAATAATTACATTATAAGGAGACAACGGTCCAGCAACCCAAAGTTGACTGGGAGACGACGACCTAGACCACTCACGAACTCATCACAGCATCCTCCATGAGCATCATCCTGCAGTACCTGATCTTGACCTGTGGTGTATGTGAGACAGCAAGAGTGAGCTCACATACGTTCATCGCTCAACAAGTTGTGGGGAATAATGTGCATGAACTCGCCAAAGGTGGGAGCTCACGTGAAGTGTAAGGCTTACCAAAGAGGATGGTTAGAGCTGAGCATTGCTTTTAAAGTTGGTCAAAATTTTATTAGCAGTTACTAAGTATAAGTAAATACCAAACCCAATTAAGTAATAGAACAAAAGTAATAACAACATCACCTGCGATGCAATGCATATGGCAAATTGAATTTAAGTTCCATAATTTAATCATGTGAGGGTCCGAGCTGCTCATGACCGTGAGCACGGCTAGTATACCAGTTTTACACTCTGCAGAGGTTGCGCATCTTTACCCACAAGTCGTGTATCCCATGTCGCCAGGGTTTGCAAAGCCCTTAGACACTTCCGAGGTGAATGGCTAGGGATCCACTACGAGGCCTTTACAAAGTTCCACTAGCTTCCGAAAACCCGCTACAGTTTATAGGAAGATCCAGTGCAGGAATCCCTTGCAGGACCGCCATCGCAGCAAAATCCTCCCGAGGGCCTCCCTACACTGACCTCTCCCCTACTGCCCTTGCCCCTTTCGGGTAAGGTAGTCTTCCACTAGCTTTCCTAATTAATCAGCCAAGGGCATCCCATACTACCCTTGTGGTAGCACTGTTTTCCCGGGTGGTCGCTCCATGTTCCAATTAACATAATGATCTCAACATGAACAATAAATAACAACTGATAACAAAAGTGTAACCATGAATGGTGTATCTCCATACCCAAAACCACATATAGCACTAGCAAGTACTACCCCGAAAGATCAGTGGTGAACAAGGTATAAAGATAGACAAACTAGGGTAACCTATTGGGTCCCATCAAAATTAACCTATGCAGATCATTATGATTAATCAGAACATGGCTGGGTAAAAAGAAGTGATCAAGGGCACAACTTGCCTGGGCCTTGAGAATCCAGGTACCAGGATGATTCTTCAGATCCTCGTGACCTCACTGCTAGTCGTAGCAATACAAACATACATGGTATAGGCAAGATTAACATTACACCAAACATATATGCAAAATACATATTAATAATCTACATATTAAAATAAAACCACAGGAACTGGAATCACTAAATTTGGAGTTGTATATTTTAAGTTATGAATTTTCAAAGGTTTAATGTGTTTAAAATGGATTAAATGAGAGATTAAATTTCTAATAGTTTTCATGACAAAACAGAGGCACTAAATGATGAAGAATATTACTACAAATTTTTAGAAACTGGAATGGTTCAATTTGGAGCTAAAATGGATTTTCTATGAATTATCTAAGTTCTAGCAATTATTTTTGTATTAAAAATCTAATTTCCAATTCATTTAATCACTTTAATTCTGCACTGGACTGGGCCTCAATTCCAGAGAAACCCAGGGGGCTCGGGGTAAGAATCCCCAAGACACAGAACGGCGGGTGCCAGGACTGCGGGTTGATTTCAAATAAACAGAGGGTCTCTTATGAAAAAGCGCCTGGCCGAAGGGGTATCTTTTAATTCTGGCCGTCCGATCACGGCCCGATGGCGAGGATTAGATCTACAGCCACCCGAATCGGTCTCCAACGGGGACCATCGGATCCCGATCTAAGGGCCTCGAATCAATACGCGTTACTCTCCGCGAGATCAGACATCAACGGTGTACATTAGGTGTGGTGACGCAGTAGCCCAAAACTCATCTCAGCCGTTCGCTCCAATCTAACGGTCAATCGACTGTCTTCAATCCAACCACAGACCCGAGCGGCACTCTCCCAGGTACGGCGGCGCAGGGTGCTCCGACGAGCAATGCCAACCCCGCCCCGGCGACCGATTCGCATCACGATGAGCTGCTACACGAAGTAGAGGATATGGCGAACACAGGGGAATTAATCATACCGCGAATTGAGGCGCCGAAGATCCTGGCCACGGCAGCACCCGGGCGCGGCGGCGTTTCCAAATCCGGCGAGGAATTGCCGGGATCCTAGGGCACCATACTCCGATTGCGCCCACGTACAGCTTCCTCGTGAGCAGCCCAAGTCACGGGTGGTGAGATTAGGGCCCGAATTGCCCTACTGGCGGCAATTCACGGCGGCGGCGGCTTGGTCTTCCTCTCTCCTCCTCTTCCTTCGTTCTCAGCAGACCGCACGGCGAGGGGAGGGTCACAGCTACCTATATATGCGTCAAAGGGGGAGAGTCCGAGCGGGGCGGGTTGGTTACACCATGCCCGGCGGCCGAGCGGAGCTCCGGTGAAGACGGCGCGAACATCGGTCAAGGAAACGCGTTTCGGTTGGGAAAGAAGTCCTCTGACGACATGGACCCACACACCAGTGACCCAAGCAGCGGGCGCGGGTGATACACTGACCGAGCGGCTGACAGAGCGGGTCCCGCGGCGCAGCGAGAGAGCGAAGCGCGACGCAAAGGGGAGGCTGACGAGTGGAACCCACATGTCGGCGCGGGCATGCGGGGGCTGGCAAGTGGGCCCCGCCCGACAGTGTCCCAAGGCGCGCGCGCGGTTTCTGGATTGAGGGACCGACAAGCGGGCCCCACCGGTTAGTGAAAGGAGGAGTAGGGCGCGGGATTGAGCTGGGCCGCACAGGCTGATTGTTCCGATGGGCCAAATGGGGAATAGCCGGCTCAGATAGGTATAGTATTCTTTTCCTTTTTATTTCCTATTTTCTTTTCTCCATTTTCAAATCCAATTTGAATTCAAATTTCAAAATCAAATTCTTTGGTAAATTCTCCTCAGATTGAAAGTATAATTTGTAAACTCTAGTCTTACTTTTATTTATACTTTTTATTTTGTATATACTTTCCTTTTCTTCTTATTTTAAAAACCCAAATTCCAATTCAAATCAAACCAAGTTTTAAATTCTAGATTTCAAATTTATGCACAAGTTTAAACTTTCACATGATGCACAATTACTACATAATGTTTCTTTATTTATTTTATTATGATCATTTACCTTTGAAAAGGGTGAGCTATAAAGTTTAATCACTTATAAATGGTACTTTGCTCAAATTTCTTCTACCAATCCCAAATTCAGAATTTGGGTGTTACACCTCTCCAATGTAGCAGCACGTGAGCTCGCCCCCTCCCTCCTCTTCCCTGTCACGGCCAGGAAACACCGGATCTCGCGCCCTCTCTCTGGTTTGGGTGGAGCAGCGCCTCCCCTGCTATCTCCTCCCCGACGCCCCTTCGAGATGGCACCCAACAGCCCCGGCACCTTCCCTGCTTCGTCTCGCTGCCACCGCTGCGCGCGTGCCAAGTGTTCGGCAAAATGTCAAGGGAGACGTGTTGTTGCAGCGCCGTCGACGCCCGCCGTGTGCTCGCTGTTTTACGCAGCCCCCAATCGCGCCGTCGAAACTCGTGGTGAGAAACCCCCCCCCCCCCCCCCCCGCTGTCCTCGCTATTTTTTAGCATTTGTAATGTTCGATGGTCTGTCGCCAACAAACATGTGTGTTTTCACAGCTAACGGTCGACGTCGCGCTTCGCGCCCTGCCCATTCGACGAAACGCCGAGCCGTGTGGACAGTCCATGCGGCTAAATCCCGACTTGTTTAGGTTGAATCCATGTGACTGACTTACTTGCACATTTGTCATTGTCATGTATATATATATGTATGTGAATATGTTGTATGCGAATTAAAATTCATGGAGGAGAAAGTGGTACGCGTAGATGTGTTTGCGATTGGAATGCCAACAAGTGTTTGTGTGCCGCAATAGTTCTTTTGTGCGTCGTAGAGGTTGGTCACGGATGTATTAATTGTTTGCTAAAGCACTTCGTCGTAGTGTGTTAATTGTGGTAAATTAAATAAAGCGTAAAACATGCTTAATGATTTCCATAGTCGGCTAATGGGTTAGTCTATGTTAAATATATTTTATGTATTCATCGTTGATGTAGGTTAAAGTGGGTTAAAAATATAAATTATGCCACTTGTGATTGGTGTTTGACGACGAGATGTGTGAATAATCAGTTGGTGTTTCACTCGTCTAGTCGATAATTGTTAACATAAAAAATTATGCTAAAATTTGTCATGAGAATGCAGTGGGCACGTGATGTGTTTGGATGCGACAAGTAAATTGGAAGTGTGGGGTTTGTCGAAGCAATGTGATGTCGAATGTGTATATCAAAGTGCATTGTAGTGGTAATTGCGTTAAGTTAATCGGTAGTGTCTCGAGTGCACGCCACAATATGGTTGTATGCGAGACATAGTAAAATAAGGTGTGCTCGATGGGGATGTTCAGTTGTTGTAGGTGGAAATTGTCTTTGCTTAAATAGAGAGGTGGTGACATGACGAAGTAGTCATCGCCTCCTCTATGTTTATATGTCGAGTCAAAATGCGGGGTACTAGTAGTACGCTAGGCAGGCGGTGTTCCAAATAGATAAATCGGGTGATGTGGTAGTTGTCAAGCGTGATAGAGGTTGAGTCACTTAGGTCATAAATTGATGCTCGACATGTGAGGTCTCCTAAAATATGGTGTTTTAAGTGACTTGTGCGTTGTCCAGTTTAAGTTGAGAAAGTGGTTAAGAAAAACTAATTAACCTGCTCCCACCTATGTTTTTGAGTTGCGAAGTCTAAAATACTTTGCTAAGTGTTATACTGATTAACCAACTTGTTAGATGACTTTAGTTAAGCTCGTAGTCACGATGAATTGTGTATTGTAGTCTATATGTGTATGGTTATGGTCACGGATGAAAAGTAGTAGTGCTCAGGCGATGTCTAAATTAAAATGCAAACTATTGGTGAAAAGCGCTTCGATATTGATTGTTATAGAGAATGCATCGTTAATTGAGTATGGTGCTTTTAGTGCGCGAAATAACTTGTATAAAAATTAGTAAGTCTACATGTTAGTTCTCACTTAGTTATGTTAACTCTAACAATTGTCAAAGCGTTAGAATAACTCAAGTCTTTAGAACATGGCAATTCTTGAATTATATAGGAGCTGAAATTTGTTGATTGCTGTTTTGGACTGCGCGCGCTGTTTTAGTTGTGATGTATGTTTGATGAACTAAATTGTGTTTTCTGTAGATATGTGCTATAGAAAAGTGGTAGATAACTTTATTATCTTGCTGGTGTTAAAATTTAACAGCCATAGGTCTGACAGTTTAGGAGTTATGCTGTTCACAAATTCAGTAACTGAATCTGTCCAAATTCTGTACAGATTTCAGAAACTGTATTGTTTGCTCCATTTAATGTTGCAATCAGTTCATGGTCGTTATAAGAAAGTTGTAGATGTTTTTGTGATCTTGCTTGTGTTAAAATTTCATAACCGCAGGCCTGATAGTTTAAGAGTTATGAATTTTATAAACTGCTTGTTGTGTTCTGTCCACCGTCAGAACAGATTTCGAAAACTGTGTTGTTGATTTAGTTAAACATTGAATCACTTCTTGGTGATTATAAAAGTTATGTAGTGCTTTTGCTGAGCTTTCCAAAAAGTCTTGGATCACTCTTTTTGGTGATCTGAAGATTAAGTTATGAATGTTTAAAGTGAGAAGACTAAATCTGTCCAGTTCTGGACAGCAAAGTCTTCTAGTGTATTTTATCCTTAGTTAAATATTGAATCACCTTAGGATGTTTATAAATGATATGTAGACGATTTTATTACCTTTCCAGAAAGTCTAGGATCACCTTGTTTGGATGCCTGAATCTTCAGTTATGAATTTTTAAAGTCACAAGTCTGAATCTGTCCAAATCTGGACAGCGCTGTTGTGTTAACACCTTTTGACCTTGCTAAGTGTTTAATCATGCTGTGATGACAATACCAAAGTTGTAAAGCACTTTTCAAGCTTTCTAGAAAGTCCTAGTTTGCTATCTTTGGATTAATAATTGAAAAGTTATGATTAAAACGAGTAACTGTTGTATTGCTGTCCAAAAATCTGCATGTGCCCATTTGATGGTTGAGTTCACCCTTTTGGATAAAAATGCTTAATTAGCACTTAACGAACTTAGATTTGTAATGTCTAAACTTAAGTTAACATGTGTCCATGATTAATGTGCTTGCTTGCTGTAGTTGAGTGTGGATAGGAGTTCCGTAGTTATTGATGTCTATGTCGTACTCAAACTTACGTTGCCTTGGTTGGATTTGGGTGGTCGGTAATGCTTTTGCGCGATCAATAGGAGAACTAATGAAAAGCCGTATCAAGATAAATAAAATGCGCGTACTTGTGATGTCATAGTTGTGTCGCGTAAATATACAAAATGTTTGTCGTCTTTTAGTGGTGTTAATGTGGTGCGCTCAATGATATGTAGTAGCTAACGCTAGTGCGTGTGGTTGCTTATGATGTCCCGCTACCTAGTGTTTAAATTCGCTAACATATACTTAAAGTATCTTGTGCTATTTCATTGTATTCATACATATGCATCTTGCATCTCATTTAGGACCGAGAGATGGTGATCGTGCAAGTGAGGTGGTGTCAACCACAAGATGCAGTTGGTGGACAACCTAAGGAGGATGGACTTAACCAGTGGATGCTCGCTAAGCGAGTGCCCACCCCAGCAAACACTGTCTAAGTGTTAAATAAAAGACAAGCCCCGGTTTTATGCATAACCGTTTATTTATGCTATTTTACTATACTTATTGTTTGTAGGCTTGTACTGTGCACTTAAGTGTAGGAGTTGACTGAAACCCTAGTTGCATGAACTCAAGATTCCTGTTGAGATGGATACTAGTATGCTAGGTCGAGTAGCTGCTTTAATTAATTAGGATTTCGGTAGAAGTCGAGTGATTTTTCTAGCACTCGCGCGAGATCAGGGAATTGGTTGTATACACTTTCTTATCATAATGATATTGGTTTGTGGACAACAATCCATGGGGATTGGTTGTCCACGGGATAAAAAGTGGAATAAGGATTAAGGTGTGGTACCGTGAGTCAAGCGTTTGAACGTACTAAGCACATGCCGAGAAATATGGTAAATCGGTAAGCCTAGTACCTGATTGAACCTGGCAGTGGACTTTACCCCTCACGCGACCTGAGACGAGGTCTCCCATTCCGGTTATGGTGGGTACAAGTGCGGTCACTGCACGACGGCCAGTCGGGGTCAGTGAGGCATTGTACGCCAAGGCGGTGAGCCCTGATCTGCTGACGGGGAATCGATGGGGACGGTTGATGTGTGTGGGGACGGAGTGCCCCTACATGTCGTGTGTTTAGGTTTACCTTGCAAGGATAAAAACTCGATTCGAATCGTCTGCTTCTTGCAGCTAATGAGACTGCTTGATCCATGCTGCTACATTGAGTAACAAGTGGAAATGTGATGATGTGACAAAAGATGTTGATTGCTAAATTTGCTTGCTACCATGAATGAGTAGATAGTACACATCTAGTCTTAAGAGAGTCACACTAAAACTGGACAAAGCTAAAACTTGATTTATAAACTCAGCTAGTGCTTTTGGCAACCAAACCCCACAGCCAAACAGCTGCATGTCTAGAGGTAGAGGAGTAGACTCCTCACACCGGGTAAGTCTAGCTGAGTATTAGTATACTCAGCCTTGCTTGTGGCATAATTTTTGCAGGTACCTCCTTGATTTAGTTGATGGTGTGACTTGGCCTTCGTCCCTGCCACCGGGACAGATGGTCTAGTGGGTTACTGCTTCCGCAGTAGAGGACCAGGAGGAGTAGCGTGGCCAGGCTTCGCCATGTTACTCGGGTTTTCTCCGTTAGTTATTCCGCTGCATTAAAATTTATTATTATTATTTCTGAAACTCCGATAATGTAATCACTAATGGTACTTCTTAAATTTGTGGTATTATGCTTCATTGTATTTCTCTGTGCCTCACCTTCGAGTGAGCTAGTGGTATTCAATCCTGGTTAAGTGGCTTTATCGGACTAGATCCGAGGGACTGGCGGTTTATTCCTATTTAAGTGTGGTCTAGCCTCTAAGGTGGGACTTAGGCACTTAAGTTGGAATAATTCGGGCGGTTCCGCCACAGCTGGTATCGGAGCGAATACCACCACAGAGGAATCAATAAGTCGTGAATACCAACTTTTCTAAAGTAAAACTTGCTTAGAAACCAATGTTGGATAGATCATCAGGACAATAAGGATAGACCTAGGACGTGAAGCCTTAGGAAAATAGATGGGTAGCTAGGTGGCTATATTTATATAGGCCATAAAGGCTACTACAAATATTAATAGGGATGCTCTAGCAAGCACCCGAAAAAGTAGTTAGGTCTGAGAAGACGACTAGAATGAGCATGCATCATGATTGTCGCATTATAATTGTCTCTTGTGTATTAACATGCCTCTCTCACCTTTATTCCAATAATAATAACTTGTGAATAATGTGATGTACTGCTATGTTTGGAGCTATAAGAAGTGCCTTGTCCTGTGTTGTTATGATAGTCTTGATTAGGTTGTGTTATGTGTTCTCCTTGCCATGCTGTCTAGGAGGTACGTTAACGATTTAGTACATTTTTGCCTCTAACCAATAAAAATTGTTGCCTGTTTGGCCCATAAAAAGACCCCCCCACTTTAACCAACCTAGTGGTTAGCAAGTGAAACCTTTAAAAAGAATCAAATCACATGCTTGTGTTGGTGTTTTTGTAGCCCTTGTGTGTTGCGCTATTGGTAATACACCTGCACAACCTATAGATGCCCATAGCTTGACCGCCAGACTAACCCCAGTCTCCTTGTGCACTTGTTGTGTCAAAAAAATTGTTGTTTGATGTCTAGTTGCGCAAACCCTATCAAGGCCGTGTTTCTTTCCGTAAATCCTTAATCCAAAACTTCATAGCATTCCTGTTGATCATCTAGCTGATCCAGTTTGCCTACCTCTCCTTTCACCTGGATCTGGCAATCTTTTTGTGAATCGTGTTGTGACCTTATCATCCAAATCTTCGGATCCTATAATGATTCTACCCTATTATCTGGTTATTTGCTATAACCCGTTCTCAAGTATCGGATGTTGATCTTGCCTAAATCTCTCATTTCTGGTCATTCTCATTCCCCCTTCTCTGAGGATCATGATGCTTGTTTTATAAACTTATCTCTAAACGGCATATCCATGTGGATTAATGGATATTGCTATTATCTTTGGATCTCTCATGTCTATAAAGGCTTATCAATCTAGATCTCATGGTTCGTTCCTCCTCATATCAAAAATCTCGTATAAATCTCTTGCCTGATAATCCCCGTGATGATCATAAAATAGTTCTCTGAGTTAAAGAAAATTCTCATGTGATGCTCTTTTGTCGGCAGTCTCTGCTTCAACTCTGATCACATTCTTATTTTCTGAGCCATACTCTCATGGGCTCCATCTATCCGTGTTAGGTGAATTTCTTATTGGTTGCGTTTGGTAATGATGTCATGACTAATGACTGATGGTGCTGCGACGAGACCGAGGGCCTACTATGGTGCACACATGGTTGAGCTGCTCGGCACGCGCTGGTATCGTGGTTAATAGTCGTGGTCCATTACGAGGCTATACCAATGTGCTATCTTTTGTGGACACTCTCTCAGAATGATCGCTACATTTTGTCTCGATATGTTGCGATATTCTATCCAAATCTATCTTCAATATCTTGTCAAATCACATCTCATAAATTTGCATCTATCTCTAGCCTGGGAGTTACATGCTTCTCCACCCTTAAAGATCCTCATTCGAATCTCGGGACGAGATTCTTTTTAAGGGGGGAAGGCTGTGACACCCCTGGTGTCAATTTCGCGTCATGTCGGGAGATTAATCCTAATCTCGGATGCTCAGTAAAAATTTCTATTTCTCGATCGTGCCTTTCTCTGTTTATCAGGCTTTCTCTTGGAAGTTCACCGAATTCAGAGTTAATCGATCGCGAGAAACAACCGATTTTGGAGCGTGTTAAAACTTTTAATTCTCGGAACTAATGCAGACTCGAAGATCATTCTCGAATTATAAATCTCATCCGAAGCTCTTTAAATCAAACTCTCGATGATTGTTATCTGATCTGAGCCCGAATCTAATTCCTCGAAACTTTGATCTATGTTCGACTATTTTATTCGGGTCTGTATTCTCCAACGGGATACTCAGTATGTCGTCCTCTAAATAATTCTTACTCGACTCAGCCAAATATCTCATGTCCGAACCGAATTCAAAACCCCGTATCGACAGCGATTTTAAAATGCCACGATTCACCTCCTCCGACTAAAAATCCGAATGTCGATCAAATCTCAGGACGATTTATCTTCAAATCACGCGCAGGGAATTATTTCCGAGCAAATTCAAATCAAACTCTCGGTCGAATTAAATCGCTCAATCATCCGTTCGCCGAAACTCTAATTCGCTCTGTTATCTGTAGAAACGAATTCCGCGGGAACGTTTTTATTCGGGAAAATAAATTAGCGCGACCCGATTTCATGTTTTGGGCCAAGCCCATTCCAGCCCGGCCCAGCCCACTAAGAAAACCCTAGCCCTAGTGCCTCTCTATAAATAGGAGCTCTCTCCCTTGCAAATTGGAAAATTTCCATTCCCACCCCCAGCCGCCAACATCTCTTCTCTTCCTCCTCTGCCATTTTCCAGCCGCAGGCTCCACGCACGCCAGAGCTTGGCTCCTTGCCATGGCACTCGGCACCCATGCAGCAGGGTCCTTCTTCCCCAGGCCGGTGAGCAGGAGCCTATCCCCATGACGCCTAGCGCAGGGAGCTCCCTCCCTCTCCAATGCAGCAGCACGTGAGCTCGCCCCCTCCCTCCTCTTCCCTGTCACGGCCAGGAAACACCGGATCTCGCGCCCTCTCTCTGGTTTGGGTGGAGCAGCGCCTCCCCTGCTATCTCCTCCCCGACGCCCCTTCGAGATGGCACCCAACAGCCCCGGCACCTTCCCTGCTTCGTCTCGCTGCCACCGCTGCGCGCGTGCCAAGTGTTCGGCAAAATGTCAAGGGAGACGTGTTGTTGCAGCGCCGTTGACGCCCGCCGTGTGCTCGCTGTTTTGTGCAGCCCCCAATCGCGCCATCGAAACTCGTGGTGAGAACCCCCCCCCCCCCCGCTGTCCTCGCTATTTTTTAGCGTTTGTAATGTTCGATGGTCTGTCGCCAACAAACATGTGTGTTTTCACAGCTAACGGTCGACGTCGCGCTTCGCGCCCTGCCCATTCGACGAAACGCCGAGCCGTGTGGACAGTCCATGCGGCTAAATCCCGACTTGTTTAGGTTGAATCCATGTGACTGACTTACTTGCACATTTGTCATTGTCATGTATATATATATGTATGTGAATATGTTGTATGCGAATTAAAATTCATGGAGGAGAAAGTGGTACGCATAGATGTGTTTGCGATTGGAATGCCAACAAGTGTTTGTGTGCCGCAATAGTTCTTTTGTGCGTCGTAGAGGTTGGTCACGGATGTATTAATTGTTTGCTAAAGCACTTCGTCGTAGTGTGTTAATTGTGGTAAATTAAATAAAGCGTAAAACATGCTTAATGATTTCCATAGTCGGCTAATGGGTTAGTCTATGTTAAATATATTTTATGTATTCATCGTTGATGTAGGTTAAAGTGGGTTAAAAATATAAATTATGCCACTTGTGATTGGTGTTTGACGACGAGATGTGTGAATAATCAGTTGGTGTTTCACTCGTCTAGTCGATAATTGTTAACATAAAAAATTATGCTAAAATTTGTCATGAGAATGCAGTGGGCACGTGATGTGTTTGGATGCGACAAGTAAATTGGAAGTGTGGGGTTTGTCGAAGCAATGTGATGTCGAATGTGTATATCAAAGTGCATTGTAGTGGTAATTGCGTTAAGTTAATCGGTAGTGTCTCGAGTGCACGCCACAATATGGTTGTATGCGAGACATAGTAAAATAAGGTGTGCTCGATGGGGATGTTCAGTCGTTGTAGGTGAAAATTGTCTTTGCTTAAATAGAGAGGTGGTGACATGACGAAGTAGTCATCGCCTCCTCTATGTTTATATGTCGAGTCAAAATGCGGGGTACTAGTAGTACGCTAAGCAGGCGGTGTTCCAAATAGATAAATCGGGTGATGTGGTAGTTGTCAAGCGTGATAGAGGTTGAGTCACTTAGGTCATAAATTGATGCTCGACATGTGAGGTCTCCTAAAATATGGTGTTTTAAGTGACTTGTGCGTTGTCCAGTTTAAGTTGAGAAAGTGGTTAAGAAAAACTAATTAACCTGCTCCCACCTATGTTTTTGAGTTGCGAAGTCTAAAATACTTTGCTAAGTGTTATACTGATTAACCAACTTGTTAGATGACTTTAGTTAAGCTCGTAGTCACGATGAATTGTGTATTGTAGTCTATATGCGTATGGTTATGGTCACGGATGAAAAGTAGTAGTGCTCAGGCGATGTCTAAATTAAAATGCAAACTATTGGTGAAAAGCGCTTCGATATTGATTGTTATAGAGAATGCATCGTTAATTGAGTATGGTGCTTTTAGTGCGCGAAATAACTTGTATAAAAATTAGTAAGTCTACATGTTAGTTCTCACTTAGTTATGTTAACTCTAACAATTGTCAAAGCGTTAGAATAACTCAAGTCTTTAGAATATGGCAATTCTTGAATTATATAGGAGCTGAAATTTGTTGATTGCTGTTTTGGACTGCGCGCGCTGTTTTAGTTGTGATGTATGTTTGATGAACTAAATTGTGTTTTCTGTAGATATGTGCTATAGAAAAGTGGTAGATAACTTTATTATCTTGCTGGTGTTAAAATTTGACAGCCATAGGTCTGACAGTTTAGGAGTTATGCTGTTCACAAATTCAGTAACTGAATCTGTCCAAATTCTGTACAGATTTCAGAAACTGTATTGTTTGCTCCATTTAATGTTGCAATCAGTTCATGGTCGTTATAAGAAAGTTGTAGATGTTTTTGTGATCTTGCTTGTGTTAAAATTTCATAACCGCAGGCCTGATAGTTTAAGAGTTATGAATTTTATAAACTACTTGTTGTGTTCTGTCCACCGTCAGAACAGATTTCGAAAACTGTGTTGTTGATTTAGTTAAACATTGAATCACTTCTTGGTGATTATAAAAGTTATGTAGTGCTTTTGCTGAGCTTTCCAAAAAGTTTTGGATCACTCTTTTTGGTGATCTGAAGATTAAGTTATGAATGTTTAAAGTGAGAAGACTAAATCTGTCCAGTTCTGGACAGCAAAGTCTTCTAGTGTATTTTATCCTTAGTTAAATATTGAATCACCTTAGGATGTTTATAAATGATATGTAGACGATTTTATTACCTTTCCAGAAAGTCTAGGATCACCTTGTTTGGATGCCTGAATCTTCAGTTATGAATTTTTAAAGTCACAAGTCTGAATCTGTCCAAATCTGGACAGCGCTGTTGTGTTAACACCTTTTGACCTTGCTAAGTGTTTAATCATGCTGTGATGACAATACCAAAGTTGTAAAGCACTTTTCAAGCTTTCTAGAAAGTCCTAGTTTGCTATCTTTGGATTAATAATTGAAAATTTATGATTAAAACGAGTAACTGCTGTATTGCTGTCCAAAAATCTGCATGTGCCCATTTGATGGTTGAGTTCACCCTTTTGGATAAAAATGCTTAATTAGCACTTAACGAACTTAGATTTGTAATGTCTAAACTTAAGTTAACATGTGTCCATGATTAATGTGCTTGCTTGCTGTAGTTGAGTGTGGATAGGAGTTCCGTAGTTATTGATGTCTATGTCGTACTCAAACTTACGTTGCCTTGGTTGGATTTGGGTGGTCGGTAATGCTTTTGCGCGATCAATAGGAGAACTAATGAAAAGCCGTATCAAGATAAATAAAATGCGCGTACTTGTGATGTCGTAGTTGTGTCGCGTAAATATACAAAATGTTTGTCGTCTTTTAGTGGTGTTAATGTGGTGCGCTCAATGATATGTAGTAGCTAACGCTAGTGCGTGTGGTTGCTTATGATGTCCCGCTACCTAGTGTTTAAATTCGCTAACATATACTTAAAGTATCTTGTGCTATTTCATTGTATTCATACATATGCATCTTGCATCTCATTTAGGACCGAGAGATGGTGATCGTGCAAGTGAGGTGGTGTCAACCACAAGATGCAGTTGGTGGACAACCTAAGGAGGATGGACTTAACCAGTGGATGCTCGCCAAGCGAGTGCCCACCCCAGCAAACACTGTCTAAGTGTTAAATAAAAGGCAAGCCCCGGTTTTATGCATAACCGTTTATTTATGCTATTTTACTACACTTATTGTTTGTAGGCTTGTACTGTGCACTTAAGTGTAGGAGTTGACTGAAACCCTAGTTGCATGAACTCAGGATTCCTGTTGAGATGGATACTAGTATGCTAGGTCAAGTAGCTGCTTTAATTAATTAGGATTTCGGTAGAAGTCGAGTGATTTTTCTAGCACTCGCGCAAGATCAGGGAATTGGTTGTATACACTTTCTTATCATAATGATATTGGTTTGTGGACAGCAATCTATGGGGATTGGTTGTCCACGGGATAAAAAGTGGAATAAGGATTAAGGTGTGGTACCGTGAGTCAAGCGTTTGAACGTACTAAGCACACGCCAAGAAATATGGTAAATCGGTAAGCCTAGTACCTGATTGAACCTGGCAGTGGACTTTACCCCTCACGCGACCTGAGACGAGGTCTCCCATTCCGGTTATGGTGGGTACAAGTGCGGTCACTGCACAACGGCCAGTCGGGGTCAGTGAGGCATTGTACGCCAAGGCGGTGAGCCCTGATCTGCTGACGGGGAATCGATGGGGACGGTTGATGTGTGTGGGGACGGAGTGCCCCTACATGTCGTGTGTTTAGGTTTACCTTGCAAGGATAAAAACTCGATTCGAATCGTCTGCTTCTCGCAGCTAATGAGACTGCTTGATCCATGCTGCTACATTGAGTAACAAGTGGAAATGTGATGATGTGACAAAAGATGTTGATTGCTAAATTTGCTTGCTACCATGAATGAGTAGATAGTACACATCTAGTCTTAAGAGAGTCACACTAAAACTGGACAAAGCTAAAACTTGATTTATAAACTCAGCTAGTGCTTTTGGCAACCAAACCCCACAGCCAAACAGCTGCATGTCTAGAGGTAGAGGAGTAGACTCCTCACACCGGGTAAGTCTAGCTGAGTATTAGTATACTCAGCCTTGCTTGTGGCATAATTTTTGCAGGTACCTCCTTGATTTAGTTGATGGTGTGACTTGGCCTTCGTCCCTGCCACCGGGACAGATGGTCTAGTGGGTTACTGCTTCCGCAGTAGAGGACCAGGAGGAGTAGCGTGGCCAGGCTTCGCCATGTTACTCGGGTTTTCTCCGTTAGTTATTCCGCTGCATTAAAATTTATTATTATTATTTCTGAAACTCCGATAATGTAATCACTAATGGTACTTCTTAAATTTGTGGTATTATGCTTCATTGTATTTCTCTGTGCCTCACCTTCGAGTGAGCTAGTGGTATTCGATCCTGGTTAAGTGGCTTTATCGGACTAGATCCGAGGGACTGGCGGTTTATTCCTATTTAAGTGTGGTCTAGCCTCTAAGGCAGGACTTAGGCACTTAAGTTGGAATAATTCGGGCGGTTCCGCCACAGTGTTGCCCGTTCTGCGGGTCCGGACCCACGACCGGTTTCTGGAGGAGATGAGGTACGATGAGAGGTACACTCCTCTCCTACAGAGGGCTAGCTTGGACGTCGTATCGTACCAGGTTCACCGTGGGCTGCCCACTTTCAACCCAGCGGCGTTGACAGCTCTGGTCGACAGGTAAAGACTTCTCTAGTTGTTTAATATTTACAATTATCAAATCTACTTTGCATACTAATGATTTTGTATTCGTTTGTCTTCCAATAGGTGGCGGCCAGAGACTCACACTTTCCACCTTCCCTGCGGTGAGATGACCATGACGCTTGAAGATTGCTAGAAGATTCTTGGTCTCAGCATTACTGGTCGTCCAGTGACCGGTCAGGCATCACCAGGCGGATGGAGGCAGAGGGTGGAGGCCTTTCTTGGGAGACTGCTTCCGGATGACCTACGAGGTAGCCACAACACCGGGGTCCCACTGACCTGGCTTAGGCAGGCCTTTGGGCAGTGTCCACCTGGTGCAGACGGTTGGATACCATTGTCGAGCTTGGATTCTCCACCTCTTTGGTTCAGTTCTTTTTCCAGACGCGACAGGCGACAGCGTGTCATGGATGTTTCTGCCCTGCCTGACTGACTGGGATACGACAGGAGGTTACAGCTAGGCTTCTGCAGTGTTGGCCTTCCTGTACAGGCAACTTTGTGAGGCTTGTCGTCGTTCGTCGAGGACCGCTAGCTTAGGTGGATGTGTTTACCTACTACAGCTGTGGATGTGGGCACACATACCCATCGGGTGACCTAGAGAGTTTCCTCCTCGTGAGTGGTTCGTGGTAGCCAGACTTCGGCTTAAACCCACGGCTGCTTACCGCTGGGACCAGGTCGAGGAGCCATTCGCATGACACCAGCGTGCTTACGTGGAGTACTCAAACGAGCTCGACGCACTTACTCCTTCGATGGTGAGTTGTCTACTTTTATCTTTTTCCTTAAACAGTTGGTAAAATGACTATAAACTTACATGTGCTTTCTAAAACTTTTGCAGGTGACCTGGCAACCGTAACTTGATCCATATTTCGCCAGCATACAGTTGAGCAGCATGTGCTCAATAGACGAGGACCTCTACCTAATGAGGTGTCCCCTCATCTGTTTTTATGCTGTTGAGTACCACTTGCCCCACAGAGTTGCTCGACAGTTCGGATTGCGACAGGAGTTTCCAGTGGAGCCATTCTCGACTTCAATAGAACTTCATAAGTGAGTGACTACATGCACTTGTTATTCTAACTAATAATTCAAATATTGAATGAGTTACTAATATATGTTTCTAACTTTTGCAGGTTCGACAGACAGAGACAGAAGAAGGTCACGGACTTCGAAACCCACCACCGTGATTACATTGATGAATGGGAACAGTAGGGGGATCTTAACTATGAGAACGAACAGGCGCACACAAACTACAACTTTCAGAGGTATTTGATTTGGTATGCTGGTGTGACTAGGTGCAAACTGAAGGGACAGTGGGCAGCTGCAGACTATGCCAAGCAAGAATCGTCAGACGACGAAGACACAGCTTTCGACATAGCTGCTCGGCACGGGTCCCAAATTGAGGCTACTCCAATCCTTGACAGAGTGGTAACTATTTCTTTACTAAAATAAGAGATTTCAATTCAATGCTTTATGTCTAGTTTTGAGCATCCTAATGTTTTAACTTGTGAATAGGGAAACTCTATGCTCGTATCTGTTGTTGAACTTGAGCGTATCTCACAGAGAACTTCAGATAGTACTACGCTTTCGTTACTATCAGTGAGTATCAATGTTTAAAAGAAAACTTGTTTATTTGTATGTTGTAACATATGTCTGTAACTAATATTTCAATTACAGAGGGTATCACGTCGTCTTCATCGTGCAGCGGCTCGGTGTGGATGCCGGTCTCTAGCGGGCGTTGACGTGCAGCTGCCTGTGCCTCGTATGCAGCAGGACGTTCAGCCTCCCATTTGTGCAGTTGGACCATCTACAGCAGTACTGAGCTCCTCACGATCGACGCGGGACACGTTTGAGGACGTGGCCCACGACGACGAGGACGAGGACGACGACGACGATGACGACACTGGTGCTGGCGCCGCAGGTCAGGAGGAGATTGGACCATCTCAGTTGCAGGATGCTCCTACAACTCAGCCATCACAACTGACACCACGTAGAAGGCGTCCACGAGACCCTTACACTCTAGGCACTGACGCTCATGGGGCCAAGGGCAAGGGTAAGACTAGAAGGAAATGAATACTTTTGTGATGTTGGTCTTATGCTGAAAACTTTGTGATTTGGACTCATGCTGGAGACGTTGTAATGTGAACTATGTTATGTGTTTTGGACTATGTTTTGTGGACATTGTATTTTGGACTTTGTTTGTGGACATTGTATGAAGAACTATGTTCTGTGGATGTTTTTATATTCGATGTTATTTTGTGATGTATTATATGTTGAAATGTGGTCATGTCTTATAATATGTGATTATTTGAACTGTGGTTGTTAATAAAACAAGGGGAACTCTTGCAAAAAAATTTTGTGAATTGTAAAAAACATAACAAGCAATAAGTAACGCATCTTTGGAGTTCTAAAATAGTTTAGATATTCAAGTAGAGTTCTAAATTATTTTGGATACGAAAATACTACATAACAGGCTACAAGTTTCTTCAGTCTGAATCACAATCTATAAGTAACTCATCTTCGGAGTCATCCGTCGCGCAATCCTCAACGACAACCTCATTCCACTTGTTGCATTGTCCTGCATCACACTTGTCACCAATTCTCTTGTAATAATTGGCTTCTGCTTCATCTGCAGCTTGGGAGAATAGCTCATCCTCAGCCTCAGCGTCATCAGACTTCTTCTTGTAATAAGCCGCCTCTACCTCTTCGGCGGACTGAGACATAAACTCATCCTCTTCCTCTTGAGCACGTAATCCTGCCTCAGCTAGTGCGATGAGCTCACTGAACATTGATGTGTCATCCTCCTCTTCTTCATGTAATCCTGCCTCTGCGAGAGCGATAAGCTCACTCAATCTAGATGTGTCGTCCTCCTCCTCCTCCATCAGCTCAACCGTTGCCATTTTATCCTGAACATATCTTGCATGCGCCTCATCGGCCAAATAGTTTACGCCACATCCAATCTCTGCAAATATAATGAGCAAAATAAGTTAACAAAGTCAAGATAAATAAATTGTACTAACATAATTATAGTATCATTTTTCTCACTCACTTCCCTTGAGGTGATCAGCAAGATTATCCAACATCTGTTTCTCGGCTTGAGCCGCTTCCCATTCCCTTGCATCATGTGCTCTCTTCTCATCTACCGCCTTCAACCTCCTATACTCTGCACGCTTCGGGCTATCATAAAAGGCAGATTTTGCTTCCCTACGCATGTCGCGTATGCGATCGTTAATGTACGAATCGACGAGTTGAGATCCACAATGCATCTTCTGTCCCATTAGTCTCTTGGACTCTATTGTGCGCATCACCTCTCCTTTGTCGTCGTAACTCTCCCAACTGCATTTCCTCGTCTCCTACAAAAAAATAGTAAGTACCGCTATAACATTACAACTGGTGCAAAAAAATAAATAAATACCAACCTCATCGTAATCGACCATATGTCCACAAAAATATCCAACACCAAGCTCGGAAGGAACTAATCCATACTTAGCTTCAATACCACATTTGCAGAGTACTGGATCAAATTTCACCTCTTCTTCCGCCCACTGATTGTATCTCTTTTCCTTTACCTCTGGCTCTAGCCAATGGGACAAAGGACCATACAACCACTCTTTGAAACGACACTTACGCCACCCGTATGGCTGCAGGAGAAAAAATTAGTAATTTATTGTAAATAATAACTAGTTCATACATTTAGCGTATCGATGGGCTCACATAATCAATGTTCGGACAACAGAACTGCTTCTCATAGTCTTCATCGATGACAGCACGGTCTCCATAATCGCATCGAGGCGGTGAGTCCATTCGTCTTTCTGTTGCTACCTCCTTCTCCGGATCCGTCATTGGTGGAGGATTCGGGGGAGGAGGTACCCAACGCTTAAAACGATCATGACTAGTCCTTCCACTCAACCAATTAACGAAAAGAAGATATCGAGGGTCAAATTTATCAGGACCGTCGATCCACTGGAAAAAGAAACACCTCTGATGCCCCTAAAATAATGGAAAGAAGCACTATTACACATCTACAAAATAATGAATGCAAACAAAATTAAGTGACAAGTCATAAGCTACGTACGTCCAAACCGCCACAAAGGTAGTAGCAGCGAGCAGCCGTGTCTGGATGTTGTGATTGATGTACCCAAGCCAGTCTGCCACAGTCACAGTTAGGCATGGGGAGTTCAGAAGGAACAGGAGCATCCTTACTAGATACGTCCGGATATAACTCCCGAGGACGACCTCTCTTCTGCCACAACGCCTCTCGGTACATGTCTTTCATCTAATAAACGATTATAATTATCACTTGTACCTAATATGCTTTATAATAGGTTTACACAAACTATCAAATAAAATATACTCATCGTATTAATGATACTATATATATATATTATGAGCAACTATGAAACTAATAATCGAAATGATTATATAATAAGTTTACACAAACTATGAAACTATGAGCAACTATGAAACTAACAACCAAATATACAAAACAAATCAGTTGGGCACCATACCTTGGTCTACGAAGTAAACCACCTCGAATCTTTGAATCCAAATAAATTTGACGAAGTTTTGAAATGAGAGGAATTGTGCTGCTCTCGGCCAGCAGCGTGGCTGTTTTATAGGCATCCGTAGCTCGGCGCCAAGATCTGTGGCGCCGAGCTACGAGGCCGCGTCGCCGCCACATCGCTGCCACATCAGCCCTGGGTGCAGGTAGCCGTTGCTGCCACGTCATACCTCGGCGCCATAGGCTGTGGCGCCGAGCTGTGTTACCTCGGCGCCACGGGCTATGGTGCCGAGCAATGGGTCCAAACTTGCAAATAAAATTTCTAGGGGTCCAAACGTAAATTTTTGTCACAAAAGGGGCTAAAAAACAAAAAAAATCAACCCGTAAAACTTATTCTCATTCCCCCGTAAAGCACACGTCTAGCTAAAATTAAAAAATAAACATGGCCCCAAGAGGATTCGAACCCGCAACCCCTTAGGCAAATACGAGCAGTAGCTACTGCTACACTACATGTGTGTTTATGTCTATATTTATGACAGAAAAACATCTACTATATCTCTCCTCAATGCGTAATAGTAGATAATTATCACCGGGATTCTTGAATTATATTTTTGGATGGAGAGAGTAGTATTTAAAGAAGAGCCTTGCATGCAATTTCTCTTGTTTGATTAATGTTTTCAACTTAAATTCTTTTTTTTTGCAAGTGTGACATTTATTCTCCGTAATATATTTTTCCATGGATCTGACTTGTGAGTCATTTTCATAAACCAATGCCAATAATGAATCCATGTTTCTTACTTAGAAATCCTGAACAAACACCACTAGCAGGAGGCGCTCGCGTTGGCGTCGCTCATCGATGATGAGAAGAAGCTTGACGACTGCCAGTTCGACCGCTGGAAGCAGTCCTACATGCCCACATGCGCCGTTGTGTACGACAAGCTCCAGCGCCGCCGCCGCTTGGACACGGTCCAGAGCGGCTGCACCGCGCTGTCCATCATCAAGCTAGGGACCTCATGGTCATCGCCAACGTCGGCGACTCTCGGGTTGTTGTGAGCACTGCATCCAACGACGACGCCATCACGTCGTCCATCTCATCGTCCACATAAAGCCTAATCTGCCACGTAAGTCGCTACTGACCAACCATGAATTATTGTGCGCTGGGACGATGACTGTTGCTGACGTTGTGACCGCGCGGGCTGCATCACAGCGGGTCCACGCGATGAGACCGCGCGGGCGTTGGCGAGGCGATGTCTTGGGCATGGTGCGCGGCGAAGTAGTGGCATGTGTGGACATGGTTATAACATAGTCGATTGGCACCACAACGACCTTTGAGGGATTGTGGGCTCAGGTAGAAGGACTCCGGTGTCGTGCCCGCGGCACTAGCGACGCAACCTGTGGCCGGACGCGCATGTAGGGCATAGAGCAGTGAGCGATGCAGGCGTGGAGGCACGACATCGTGGCTACGTCGGCACGAGCGATGCGAGCTATGTCGCGATGAGGCCCCATGATGCAATGGCGCGCACGGCGAAGCGCGAGCGTTGGCGAGGCGATGTCGTGGGCACGGCGCGCGGCTTGCACGAACACGCGATGTGAGAGCACCTAGAGGGGGGGTGAATAGGTGATCCTGTAAAACTTGAAACTTAAGCCACAAAAACTTGGTTAAGTGTTAGCACAATAATTGCCAAGTGGCTAGAGAGGAGTCTCAACAAAACACAATAACCACAAGAGATCAATCACAGAGATGGCACGGTGGTTATCCCGTGGTTCGGCCAAGACCAACGCTTGCCTACTCCATGTTGTGGCGTCCTAACGGACGAGGGTTGCAATCAACCCCTCTCAAGCGGTCCAAAGACCCACTTGAATACCACGGTGTTTTGCTTGCTTTTCTTAATCCCGTTCGCGAGGAATCTCCACAACTTGGAGCCTCTCGCCCTTACACTTGAAGTTCACAAAGAAGCACGGAGCAAGGGACGGATTAGCAACTCACACAAGACACTAAGATCACAGCAAATACGCACACACAAGACCCAGACTTAAGCTCGAAAGACTAGCACACTAGAACGGAGCTCAAATCACTAGAATGTCGAACAAGTGCGCAAGAATGAAGTGTGAGTGATCAAGATTGCTCAAGGAATGCTTGGTATACTCCTCCATGCGCCTAGGGGTCCCTTTTATAGCCCCAAGGCAGCTAGGAGCCGTTGAGAGCAATTCTGAAAGGCAGATCTTGCCTTCTGTCGACTGGCGCACCGGACACTGTCCGGTGCAGATATCCTTCCTTATTTGGCGAAGTCGACCGTTGGAGTCTGAGAGCCGTTGGCGCACCGGACACTGTTCGGTGCACACCAGACAGTCCGGTGCACCAATGTGACCGTTGGCTCGGCCACGCGTCACGCGCGGAATCCTCGGCCGACCGTTGCCCCGGCTGACTGTTGACTCACCGGACAGTCCGGTGCACCACCGGACAGACCGGTGAATTTTAGTCGTACGCCGTTAATCATCTCCCGAGAGCGACGAGTTCGCCTGTGAACGGCTCACCGGACAGTCCGGTGCACCACCAGACAGTCCGGTGAATTATAGCCGTACACCGCCGTCGAAGTCCCGAGAGCAGCCTGTTCGCCAGAGCCAGCCTGGCGCACCGGACACTGTCCGGTGCATCCAGACCGAGCAGACTTTGGCTGAACAAAGCCCTCTTATTTCCAATTCAATTTTTCCTGTTTCCAGCACTTAGACACAATACATTAGTCCATAAAACAATGTACTAAGTCTAGAAACATACCTTTTGACTTGATTTGCACTTTGTTCACACATTGCATAGATCAACACAAAAGCACTTGCGTTGGCACTCAATCACCAAAATACTTAGAAATGGCCCAAGGGCACATTTCCCTTTCAATCTCCCCCTTTTTGGTGATTTATGCCAACATAACATAAAGCAACTAGAACAAGTGCAATATCAATGCAAATGAAAACCAAAAGTTGTTTTGAATCAATTTTGGCATATATGGATCACTCTTTGCCACCACTTGGTTTGTTTTTGCAAATCAAACTCAAATTCCTATCTCTAAGTCAAATCCACTTGTAGAGACATAAAGAGAGGTATTCCAAAGGAAATTGATCAAGGATTTCAAGAACTCCCCCTTTTTCCCATAATCAACACTTCTCCCCACAAGAGGCCAACTTTTGACAAAAGAGACAATAAAAGAGTTTTGACAAACCAAAAGCTCTAATCTACTATTTTCAAAATTTCTCAAGTGGTAGCTGATCCATCTATTGCTTTGGCCTTTATTTTCTCCCCCTTTGGCATCAAGCACCAAAACGGGATCAATCTTGGCCCTTGAACCCCATTGCCTCACCAAAATCTTCAAATAAGAATACAAAGGCAATAAGAGTACATGAGATGAACTTGGAATAAGTTACCCTCTCATCGGAGTGCAGTGGAAGTCTTTCATGGTCCAAGTCCACCTTTTCCCTTTCAAACCTCCTTTCAGACTAAAACAAGCAAACTCAAGCAAACGGTTAGTCTCGAAGGGTCAAGTTGTAGCACAACTCCCCCTAAATATGTGCATCACTTGCACAAGGACTTGTGAGGTCCGGGAAGTGATTGTACAACTTGAGCACCATAGTAAGCAACAAAATGCATAAGGAACATGATCAAAGGCATAATCACATGTATGCTATAAATCAATCCAAGTTCCACGAATCTAGGATATTTAGCTCACTACGCAGCCTGCAAAAGGTCTTTTCATCTAAAGGCTTAGTGAAGATATCGGCTAGCTGGTTCTCGGTGCTAACATGAAACACTTCGATATCTCCCTTTTGCTGGTGGTCTCTCAAAAAGTGATGCCGGATGTCAATGTGCTTTGTGCGGCTGTGCTCAACAGGATTTTCCGCTATTCGGATAGCACTCTCATTGTCACATAGGAGTGGGACTTTGCTCAGATTGTAGCCAAAGTCCCGGAGGGTTTGCCTCATCCAAAGTAGTTGCGCGCAACACTGTCCTGCGGCAACATACTCGGCCTCAGCGGTGGATAGGGCAACAGAAGTTTGTTTCTTAGAGTTCCACGACACCAGGGACCTTCCTAAGAATTGGCACGTCCCCGATGTACTCTTCCTATCGACCTTACATCCAGCATAGTCGGAATCTGAGTATCCAATCAAGTCAAAGTTAGACCCCTTTGGGTACCAGATCCCGAAGCAAGGCGTAGCGACTAAGTATCTAAGAATTCGCTTCACGGCCACTAAGTGACACTCCTTAGGATCGGATTGAAATCTAGCACACATGCATACGCAAGCATAATATCCGGTCTACTAGCACATAAATAAAGCAACGAACCTATCATGGACCGGTATGCTTTTTGATCAACGGACTTACCTCCTTTGTTGAGGTCCGTGTGTCCGTCGGTTCCCATCGGAGTCTTTGCGGGCTTGGTGTCCTTCATCCCAAACCGCTTTAGCAAGTCTTGCGTGTACTTCGTTTGGGAGATGAAAGTGTCGTCCTTGAGTTGCTTCACTTGGAACCCAAGGAAGTAGTTCAACTCGCCCATCATCGACATCTCGAATTTCTGCGTCATCACCCTGCTAAACTCTTCACAAGACTTTTGTTTAGTAGAACCAAATATTATGTCATCGACATAAATTTGGCACACAAAAAGATCACCATCGCAAGTCTTAGTGAAAAGAGTTGGATCGGCTTTCCCAACCTTGAAAGCATTAGCAATTAAAAAGTCTCTAAGGCATTCATACCATGCTCTTGGGGCTTGCTTAAGTCCATAGAGCGCCTTAGAGAGCTTACACACGTGGTCGGGGTAACGTTCATCCTCGAAGCCAGGGGGTTGCTCCACGTACACCTCCTCCTTGATCGGCCCGTTGAGGAAAGCGCTCTTCACATCCATTTGGTACAACCTGAAAGAATGGTGAGCGGCATATGCTAGCAATATACAAATTGATTCTAGCCTAGCCACAGGAGCAAAAGTCTCCTCAAAGTCCAAACCTGCGACTTGGGCATAACCTTTTGCCACAAGTCGAGCCTTGTTCCTCGTCACCACCCCGTGCTCGTCCTGTTTGTTGCGGAACACCCACTTGGTCCCCACAACGTTTTGCTTGGGACGAGGCACCAGTGTCCAAACTTCATTGCGCTTGAAGTTGTTGAGTTCCTCCTGCATGGCCAACACCCAGTCTGGATCTAGCAAGGACTCTTCCACCCTGAAAGGCTCAATAGAAGAGACAAAGGAGTAATGCTCACAAAAATTAACTAATCTAGAGCGAGTAGTTACTCCCTTGCTAATATCACCCAAAATTTGGTCGACGGGATGATTCCTTTGAATCGTCGCTCGAACTTGGGTTGGAGGTGCCTGAGGTGCTTCTTCCTCTTCAACTTGAACATCCTGTGCTCCCCCTTGATCATGCGCCTCCACTTGAGGTACCTGTTCGTCATCTTGGGTTGAGGGATGCACCATAGTTGAGGAAGAAGGTTGATCTTGCTCCTTTTGTTCCAGTGGCCTCACATCTCCAATCGCCATGGTGCGCATTGCGGCCGTTGGAACGTCTTCTTCATCTACATCATCAAGATCAACAACTTGCTCTCTTGGAGAGCCATTAGTCTCATCAAATACAACGTCGCTAGAGACTTCAACCAAACCCGATGATTTGTTGAAGACCCTATACGCCTTTGTATTTGAATCATAACCTAATAAAAACCCTTCTACAGCTTTGGGAGCAAATTTAGAGGTTCTACCTTTCTTCACAAGAATATAACACTTGCTCCCAAATACACGAAAATAAGACACATTGGGTTTGTTACCAGTTAGCAGCTCATATGAAGTCTTCTTGAGGAGGCGGTGAAGATAGACCCTGTTGATGGCGTGGCAAGCCGTGTTCATGGCTTCCGACCAAAAACGCTCGGGGGTCTTGAACTCTCCAAGCATAGTCCTCGCCATATCGATGAGCGTCCTGTTCTTCCTCTCTACCACACCATTTTGCTGAGGTGTGTAGGGAGCGGAGAACTCGTGCTTGATCCCCTCCTCCTCAAGGAACTCTTCCACTTGAAGATTCTTGAATTCGGACCCGTTGTCGCTCCTTATCTTCTTCACCTTGAGCTCAAACTCATTTTGAGCTCTCCTGAGGAAGCGCTTGAGGGTCCCTTGGGTTTCAGATTTATCCTGCAAAAAGAATAACCAAGTGAAGCGGGAAAAATCATCAACTATAACAAGACCATACTTACTTCCTCCTATACTTAGATAGGCGATGGGTCCGAAGAGGTCCATATGAAGCATCTCCAAGGGTCTTGATGTGGTCATCACATTTTTGGTGTGATGAGAGCCTCCCACCTGTTTCCCTGCTTGACAAGCTACATAAGGTCTATCTTTTTCGAAATGTACATTAGTTAGACCTATCACGTGTTCTCCCTTTAGAAGCTTGTGAAGGTTCTTCATCCCCACATGTGCTAAGCGGCGATGCCACAGCCAGCCCATGCAAGTCTTAGCAATTAAGCATGCATCTAGACCGGCTTCTTCTTTTGCAAAATCAACCAAATAAAGTTTGTCGTCTAGTACACCCTTAAAAGCTAGTGAACCATCACATCTTCTAAAGACAGACACATCTACATTTGTGAAAAGGCAATTATATCCCATTTTGCATAATTGACTAACAGATAACAAATTATATCCAAGCGACTCAACTAAAAACACATTAGAAATAGAGTGCTCAGATGAAATAGCAATTTTACCTAACCCTTTTACCTTGCCTTGGTTCCCATCACCGAATATTATTGAATCTTGGGGATCCTTGTTCTTGACGTAGGAAGAGAACATCCTCTTTTCCCCCGTCATGTGGTTTGTGCATCCACTGTCGATAATCCAGCTTGAACCCCCGGATGCATAAACCTGCAAGGCAAATTTAGGCTTGGGTCTTAGGTACCCAACTCTTGTTGGGTCCTACAAGGTTAGTCACAATTGTCTTAGGGACCCAAATGCAAGTTTTATCTCCCTTGCATCTTGCCCCTAACTTCCTAGCAATCACTTTCTTATTTTTCCTATAAATGGCAAAAGAAGCATTGCAAGCATGATATATTGTAGATGGTTCATTAACTTTCCTAGGAACATTAACAACATTTCTCCTAGGCATATTATGAACAACATTTCTCCTACCAACATTTCTATCATGCACATAGGAAGAACTAGAAGCAAACATGGCATGAGAATCAAAAGCATCATATGCATTACAACTCCTATAAGTATTTCTAGTCTGTCTCCTATCATGGTACATAAAAGCATGGTTCTTTTTAGTACTACTAGCCATAGGGGCCTTCCCTTTCTCCTTGGTGGAGATGGGAGCCTTATGGCTTGTTAAGTCCTTGACTTCCCTCTTGAAGCCAAGACCATCCTTAATTGAGGGGTGTCTACCAATTGTGTAGGCATCCCTTGCAAATTTTAGTTTGTCAAATTCACTCTTGCTAGTCTTAAGTTGGGCATTAAGACTAGCTACTTCATCATTTAATTTAGAAATGCACTCTAGGTGTTCACTACAAGTATCAACATTAAGATCTTTACACCTAGTGCAAACATGTTCTACACAAGAGTTAGATTTACTAGCTACTTCTAGTTTAGCATTTAAATCATTATTAACACCTTTTAAAGTAGCAATGGTTTCATGACAAGTAGATAGTTCATAAGAAAGCATTTCATTTCTTTTAACTTCTAAAGCGTGAGCTTTTTGTGCCTCTACAAATTTGTCATGTTCTTCATACAACAAATCCTCTTGCTTTTCTAAAAGTCTATCCTTTTCATTCAAGGCATCAATTAACTCATTAATTTTGCCAATTTTAATTCTATCCAAACCTTTAAATAAACTAGAATAGTCTATCTCATCGTCATCACTAGAATCATCACTTGAAGAAGCATAAGTGGTATCCCGAGTACATACCTTCTTCTCCTTTGCCATGAGGCATGTGTGATGCTCGTTGGGGAAGAGGGATGACTTGTTGAAGGCAGTGGCGGTGAGTCCTTCATTGTCGGAGTTGGAGGAGGAGCAATCCGAATCCCACTCCTTTCCGATATGTGCCTCGCCCTTGGCCTTCTTGTAATTCTTCTTCTTTTCCCTCTTGTTTCCTTTTTCCTGGTCACTATCATTATCGGGACAGTTAGCAATAAAATGATCAAGCTTACCACATTTGAAGCATGAGCGCTTCCCCTTTGACTTGGTCTTGCTTGGCTGTCCCTTGCGACCTTTAAGCGTCGTCTTGAAGCGCTTGATGATGAGGGCCATCTCTTCATCATTTAGCCCTGCCGCCTCAACTTGCGCCACCTTGCTAGGTAACGCCTCCTTGCTTCTCGTTGCCTTGAGAGCAACGGGTTGAGGCTCATTGATTGGACCATTCAGTGCATCGTCCACGTACCTCGCCTCCTTGATCATCATTCGCCCGCTTACGAATTTTCCAAGGACTTCTTCGGGCGACATTTTGGTGTACCTAGGATTCTCACGAATATTGTTCACCAAATGTGGATCAAGAATGGTAAAGGACCTTAGCATTAGTCGGACGACGTCGTGGTCCGTCCATCGCGTGCTTCCATAGCTCCTTATTTTGTTGATAAGGGTTTTGAGCCGGTTGTATGTTTGGGTTGGCTCCTCGCCCCTTGTCATCGCGAATCGTCCAAGCTCGCCCTCCACCAATTCCATCTTGGTGAGCAAGGTGACGTCGTTCCCCTCATGAGAGATCTTGAGGGTGTCCCAGATCTGCTTGGCATTGTCCAAGCCACTCACTTTATGGTACTCGTCCCTGCACAAGGAGGCTAACAACACAGTAGTAGCTTGTGCATTTCTATGAATCTGTTCATTAATAAAAATAGGACTATCCGAGCTATCAAACTTCATTCCATTCTCAACAATCTCCCATATGCTTGGATGGAGAGAGAACAGGTTACTACGCATTTTGTGGCTCCAAAATCCGTAGTCCTCCCCATCAAAGTGTGGAGGTTTGCCGAGAGGAATGGAGAGTAAATGTGAATTTGAACTTTGAGGAATACGCGAATAATCGAAAGAAAAGTTTGAGTTAACCGTCTTTCGTTTGTCGTAGTCGTTGTCATCGTTGTCCTTATGGGAAGAAGTGGACTCATCACTGTCGTCGTAGTAGACGATCTCCTTGATGCGTCTCGTCTTCTTCTTCTTTCCATCTTTGCGTCTGTGGCCCAAGCCCGAGTCGGTAGGTTTGTCATCCTTAGGCTCGTTGACAAAGGACTCCTTCTCTTTATCGTTGATCACGATTCCCTTCCCCTTAGGATCCATCTCTTCGGGTGATTAGTCACTTCGTGAAGAGAACGGCTCTGATACCAATTGAGAGCACCTAGAGGGGGGTGAATAGGTGATCCTGTAAAACTTGAAACTTAAGCCACAAAAACTTGGTTAAGTGTTAGCACAATAATTGCCAAGTGGCTAGAGAGTAGTCTCAACAAAACACAATAACCACAAGAGATCAGTCACAGAGATGGCACGGTGGTTATCCCGTAGTTCGGCCAAGACCAACGCTTGCCTACTCCATGTTGTGGCATCCCAACGGACGAGGGTTGCAATCAACCCCTCTCAAGCGGTCCAAAGACCCACTTGAATACCACGGTGTTTTGCTTGCTTTTCTTAATCCCGTTCGCGAGGAATCTCCACAACTTGGAGCCTCTCGCCCTTACACTTGAAGTTCATAAAGAAGCACGGAGCAAGGGAGGGATTAGCAACTCACACAAGACACTAAGATCACAGCAAATACGCACACACAAGACCCAGACTTAAGCTCGAAAGACTAGCACACTAGAACGGAGCTCAAATCACTAGAATGTCGAACAAGTGCACAAGAATGAAGTGTGAGTGATCAAGATTGCTCAAGGAATGCTTGGTATACTCCTCCATGCGCCTAGGGGTCCCTTTTATAGCCCCAAGGCAGCTAGGAGCCGTTGAGAGCAATTCTGGAAGGCAGATCTTGCCTTCTGTCGACTGGCGCACCGGACAGTCCGGTGCACCACCGGACACTGTCCGGTGCAGATATCCTTCCTTATTTGGCGAAGCCGACCGTTGGAGTCTGAGAGCCGTTGGTGCACCGGACACTGTCCGGTGCACACCGGACAGTCCGGTGCACCAATGTGACCGTTGGCTCGGCCACGCATCACGCGCGGAATCCTCGGCCGACCGTTGCCCCGGCTGACTGTTGACTCACCGGACAGTCCGGTGCACCACCGGACAGACCAGTGAATTTTAGCCGTACGCCGTTAATCATCTCCCGAGAGCGACGAGTTCGCCTGTGAACGACTCACTGGACAGTCCGGTGCACCACCGGACAGTCCGGTGAATTATAGCCGTACACTGTCGTCGAAGTCCCGAGAGCAGCCTGTTCGCCAGAGCTAGCCTGGCGCACCGGACACTGTCCGGTGCACCACCGGACAGTCCGGTGCATCCAGACCGAGCAGACTTTGGCTGAACAAAGCCCTCTCATTTTCCAATTCAATTTTTCTTGTTTCCAGCACTTAGACACAATACATTAGTCCATAAAACAATGTACTAAGTCTAGAAACATACCTTTTGACTTGATTTGCACTTTGTTCACACATTGCATAGATCAACACAAAAGCACTTGCGTTGGCACTCAATCACCAAAATACTTAGAAATGGCCCAAGGGCACATTTCCCTTTCACGATGGCGTGGCCAATTGACAGCACATCGTCGTTTGAGGGAGGAAAGGAAGAAGGACCTTTCCTTGGCGGCATGCGACGCGACGCATATGTGGTGGATATTTCTCTCACTGCCACGCCCACCCTCGGTGTCGGTGCTATCTGGAAGGATCTCGTTCCCTCGCGAAAATGCAAGTATCTGGAGGACATTATTGTGTATCTGGTTGCTGCAGTTTCTGACCGTTCATTGATGATCCTATGGCTAATATTCAAGACAATGTCGTGGACACCGAGAGACAAGATTCCCTCCCAGCGCTATTGTAAAGAAGGGCATGATGCGCGGCAAAGTAGCGACATGCATGGACATGGTTATGACGCAGTCGATTGGCACCACAACAGCCTTTGAGCGATTGTGGGCTCAGGGAGAAGGAGTCCGGTGTCATGCCCACGGCACTGGCGACGCAACCCGTGGCAGTCACACACGTAGGGCATAGAGCAGTGAGCGACGCGGGCGCGGAGGCACGACATCGTGGCTACGTTGGCGCGAGCGATGCGAGCTACGTCGTGACGAGGCCCCATGATGCAATGGGCGCACGACGAAGCGCGGGCGTTGGCGAGGCGAAGTCGCGGGAACGACGCGCGACAAGGTAGCGGCGTGCACGAACGCGCGACGCGCAACCCATTGACAACACATCAGCGTTTGAGGGAGGAAAGGAAGAAGGACCTTTCCCTAGCGGCATGCGGCGCGACACATATGTGGTGTAGATTTCTCTCATTGCCACGCCCACCCTCAGTGTCGGTGCTATCTGGAAGGATCTTGTTCCCTCGCGAAAATGCAAGTATCAGGAGGACGTTGTTGTGTATCTGGTTGCTACAGTTTCTGACCGTTCACTGACGATCCTATGGCTTATATTCAAGATGATGTCGTGGACACACCGAGAGACGGGATTCCCTCCCTGCTCTATTATAAAAGAAGGGCATGATGCACGGCGAAGTAGCGGCATGCGTGGACATGGTTATGACGTAGTCGATTGGCACCACAACAACCTTTGAGGGATTGCGGGCTCGGGGAGGAGTCTGGTGTCGTGCCCGCGGCACTGGCGACGCAACCTGTGGCCGAACGCGCACGTAGGGCATAGAGTACTGAGCGACGTGGGCGTGGAGGCACGACATCACGACTACACCGGCACGAGCGACATCGCGACGAGGCCCCGTGATGCAATGGGCACACGACAAAGCACGGGCATTGGCTGGAGCTATACCTTTCGATTTCTCTTTAAGATCCCGATCTTTTTTTAATACGTGGCTGGAGCTATACCTTTCGATTAAAATAGAAAAGAATCTGATGTAGTTCTTAAAGAAAAATCAGATCAGAAACCTTACCATGTATGGTTGATTAAAAACATGGAGTATCAAAAACCCTAACAACGACAACAACATAGCTGAGAATAAATGGCTAGTATCTCCAAGAAACTGGCTAAATAGCTTGTCAAGCTAAATTTTAGCTATTAATAGTAAAATAGTTCTCCAACAGACTAGACATTTAACTTGCTAAGCTATTCACTCTCTCTAAATTGACTACCTCACTAGCTAAATTTAGCTAACAACTCTTGCTATCCAAGCTAACTTGCATATTGGAGAGTCCGTTGGAATGAGATGTTATATATAGAGTTTAATATTCATAGAGAGACAAATAAATAGTCAAATAAAAAGTCAAAAAATAAAAAGTATCTTGTAGATGCTCTAACTATGTAGCGAGTTGCAGCGTAGCCAGCAGCAACTGCAATTAACAGTTCTCACAAAGGTACAAAGCCCAAAGCGTAGACACGACACGCTCTTAAAAAAGGCAATCTTGTGGGAAGCTGAAAGGGAAATGTGCCCTTGGACCATTTCTATAAGATTTTGGTGATTAAGTGCTCAACACAAATGCTTTGAGTGATATTTGTGCCAAAGACTCAAGAAGTGAAAATCAAGATTAAAGGTATGTTTCTAGACTTAATACAGTGTTTTGAAGACTAATGTATTGTGTCTAAGTGCTAGAAACAGGAGAAATCACTTTGGAGAGAAGTTGGCTGTATTCAGCCAAAAGGCTGCTCGGTCTAGGTGCACCGGACTGTCCGGTGGGGCACTGGACTGTGTCCGGTGTGCCAGGACCAGTCCCGATGAACAGCCTACTCTCGGGTCTCGACGACGGCGTACGGCTTTAAATCACTGGACTGTCCGGTGGTGCACCGGACTGTCTGGTCAGTCGTCTGCGGCGAAGTCGCCGCTCTCGGGAAACAGTCAACTGCATACGACTAAAAATCACTGGGCTGTCCGGTGGTGCATCGGACTGTCCGGTGAGCCAACGGTCGGCCGCACCAACGGTCGGCCGCGCAATCCGCGCGTGACGCGTGGCCGAGCCAACGGTCTGATTGGGGCACCGGACTGTCCAGTGTGCACCAGACAGTGTCCAGTGCGCCAACGGCTCCAAATCTTCAACGGTCGGCTGCGCCAATTTAGGAAAGCAATCTGCACCGGACTGTGAACAGGGGATGTCCGATAGTGCACCGGACTGTCCGGTGCGCCACCCGACAGAAGGCAAAAATTGCCTTCCCAGATTGCTTCCAACGGCTCCTAGCTGCCTTGGGGCTATAAAAGGGACCCCTAGGCGCTTGGAGGAGAACACCAAGCATACTCTAAACATTCTAAGACTCCCGCAATCCATCTTCACACATTCGATTGACATTCTTAGTGATTTGAGCTCCGTTCTAGTAGTGGACTTGTTGTGTTTCATTTGAGCTCAAGTCTTGGCTTGTGTGTGTGCGTATTGCTGGGATTTGTGTGTGTTGCTTCCCTCCCTTACTCTAAGTGCTTTCACATTGATAATTGTTGTAAGGGCGAGAGACTCCACATTGTGGAGATTCCTCGCAACCAGGATATAGTGAAAGGAAGAAGATAACCGTGGTATTCAAGTTGATCATTGGATCGCTTGAAAGGGGTTGAGTGCAACCCTCGTCCATTGGGATGCCACAACGTGGAGGTAGACAAGTGTTGGACTTGTCGAACCACGGGATAACTCGCGTGTCTCTTGTGATTGCCTTTTGTGTGATTGTTGTGATTCTCAAGAGCTCGCTTTATAGTCACTTGGCATTATCTCTCTAGCGCTTAACCAAGTTTTGTGGCTTTAAGTTTCAAGTTTTTACAGGATCACCTATTCACCCCCCCCCCCTCTAGGTGCTCTCAATTGGTATCAGAGTCGTTCTTTTCAAGAAAGGGACTAATCGCCCGAAGGGATGGATCCTAAGGGAAAGGGGATGGTGATCAACGACAAGGAGAAGGATTCCTTCCTCAATGAGCCAAAAGACGATAAGCCCACTGACTCGGGCTCAAGTCACAAGAAGAAGGACGGGAAGAAGAAGAGACGCATTAAGAAGATAGTCTACTACGACAGTGAAGAGTCCTCTTCTTCCCAAAGAGACGATGACTACGACAAGAAAAAGAAAACGGTCAACTCAAACTTTTCTTTTGATTATTCTCGTATTCCGCATAATTCGAATGCTCATTTGCTCCATTCCTCTTGGTAAACCTCCTCACTTTGATGGAGAGGACTACGGATTTTGGAGTCACAAAATGCGTAGCCACTTGTTCTCTCTTCATCCAAGTATATGGGAGATAGTAGAGAATGGAATGCAATTTGATAGTATGGATAATCCCATGTTTATCAATGAACAAATTCACAAAAATGCACAAGCTACCACTATTCTTTTAGCATCCTTGTGCAGGGAAGAGTATCATAAAGTTAGCGGCTTGGATAACGCCAAGCAGATTTGGGACACCCTCAAGATCTCACATGAGGGGAACGACGTCACTATGATCACCAAGATGGAATTGGTGGAGGGCGAACTGGGAAGGTTCGCAATGATCAGGGGGGAGGAGCCAATCCAAACGTACAACAGGCTCAAGACCCTGGTCAACAAAATAAGGAGCTATGGAAGCACGAGATGGATGGACCACGACGTCGTCCGGCTTATGTTAAGGTCCTTCACTGTCCTTGATCCTCATCTTGTAAACTCTATTCGTTAAAATCCTAGGTATACCAAGATGACGCCCGAGGAAATATTTAGGAAGTTTGTAAGCAGGCGAATGATGATTAAGGAGGTGAGATATGTTGATGAGGCGCTAAATGGCCCAATGCCGATCCACGAGGCTCAAACCATTGCTCTCAAAGCAACAAGTAGCAGGGAGGCGCTACCTAGCAAGGTGGCACAAGTAGAGGCGGTCGGGCTTAACGAAGAAGAAATGGCCCTCATCATCAAACATTTCAAGATGGCGCTTAAAGGAAGAAAGGAGCATCCAAACAAGAGCAAAACAAAGGGAAAACGCTCCTGCTTTAAATGTGGTAAGTATGGTCATTTTATAGCAAATTGTCCCGACAATACTAATGACCAGGAACAAGAGAAAGGTGGGAAGAGGGAAAAGAAGAAGGCCTACAAGAAGGCGAAGGGCGAGGCACACCTCGGCAAAGAGTGGGACTCGGATTGTTCATCGTCTGACTCCGACGACGAAGGACTTGCCGCCTCTGCCTTTAACAAGTCGTCGCTCTTCCCCAACGAGCGCCACACTTGCCTAATGGAAAAGGAGAAGAAGGTAAACGCTCGTGACACTCACAAGTACTCTACTTCTAGTGATGAGTACTCTAGTGATGATGAAGTAGACTACACTAGCTTGTTCAAAGGATTAGATAGAGCTAAGGTAGAAAAGATTAATGAGCTAATTGATGCATTGAATGAAAAAGATAGACTTTTAGAAAAGCAAGAGGATCTTTTATATGAAGAACATGATAAATTTGTAAGTGTGCAAAAGTCTCTTGCATTAGAAGTTAAAAGGAATGAAATGCTTTCTTGTGAATTATCTACTTGTCATGAGACTGTGGCTAGCTTAAGAAGTATTAATGATGATTTAAATGCTAAGCTAGAAGTAGCAAACAAATCTAGTTCTTGTGTTGAGCATGTTATGATTTGCACTAGGTGTAAGGATTTTAATGTTGATGCTTGTAGTGAACATTTAATTTCCATTACTAGATTAAATGATGAAGTGGCTAGTCTTAATGCCCAACTTAAGACTAGCAAAAATGATTTTGATAAACTAAAATTTGCAAGGGATGCCTACACTGTTGGTAGACATCCCTCAATTAAGGATGGGCTTGGCTTTCGAAGGGAAGCCAAGAACTTAACAAGTCAAAAGGCTCCCATTCCCAACAAGGAGAAAGGGAAGGCCCCTATGGCTAGTAGGAGTCAAAAGAATCATGCTTTCATGTATCATGATAGAAAATATGCTAGGAATTTTCATTATAGTAGGAGTTATAATGCTTTTGACTCATATGCCATGATTGCTTCAAGTTCAAACTTTAATGGTAGATCTAGAAGGAATTTTGTGTCTCATGCTCCTAGGAAAGTGTATAATGGATCTACCACTGTCTTTCATGCTTGCAATGCTAAATTTGTTCTTTCATGTAAAAATAAAAGGTGATTGCTAAAAAGGTGGGAGCCAAATGCAAGGGAGACAAGACTTGCATTTGGGTCCCTAAGGCTATTATAACTAACCTTGTAGGACCCAACAAGAGTTGGGTACCTAAAACCCAAGCCTAATTTGCCTTGCAGGTTTATGCATCCGGTGGCTCAAGCTGGATTATCGACAGCGAATGCACAAACCACATGACGGGGGAGAAGAAGATGTTCACCTCCTACGTCAAGAACAAAGATTCCCAAGACTCAATCATATTCGGTGACGGGAATCAAGGCAAGGTTAAAGGACTAGGAAAGATAGCTATTTCATCCGAGCATTCCATTTCTAATGTGTTTTTAGTAGAATCACTCGGGTATAACTTGTTGTCCGTTAGTCAATTATGTAATATGGGTTACAATTGCTTATTTACAAATGTAGATGTGTCTGTCTTTAGAAGGAGTGATGGTTCATTAGCCTTTAAGGGTGTACTAGACGGCAAACTCTATTTAGTTGATTTTTTGAAAGAGGAGGACGGTCTAGATGCATGCTTAATTGCTAAGACTAGCATGGGCTGGTTGTGGCATCGTCGTCTAGCACATGTTGGGATGAAGAACCTTCACAAACTTCTAAAGGGAGAACATGTGTTAGGTCTAACAAATGTGTATTTCGAAAAAGATAGACCTTGTGCAGCTTGTCAAGCAGGTAAACAGGTAGGAAGCGCTCATCACAACAAGAATGTGATGACTACATCAAGACCTCTGGAGCTACTGCATATGGACCTCTTCGGACCCGTCGCCTACCTTAGCATCAGGGGAAGTAAGTATGGTCTTGTTGTTGATGATGATTTTTCCCGCTTCACTTGGGTATTCTTTTTGCAGGATAAATCAGAAACCCAAGGGACCCTCAAGCGCTTTCTAAGGCGAGCTCAAAATGAATTTGAGCTCAAGGTGAAAAAGATTAGAAGCGACAACGGGTCCGAGTTCAAGAACCTGCAAGTGGAGGAGTACCTTGAGGAGGAAGGAATCAAGCACGAGTTCTCCGCTCCCTACACACAACAGCAAAATGGTGTGGTAGAGAGGAAGAACAGGACGCTCATAGACATGGCGAGGACGATGCTTGGAGAATTCAAGACGTCCGAGCGGTTTTGGTCGGAAGCTGTGAACACAGCTTGCCACGCCATAAACCGGGTCTACCTTCATCGCCTCCTCAAGAAGACGTCGTATGAACTCCTAACCGGTAACAAACCCAGTGTTTCATATTTTCGAGTTTTTGGGAGTAAATGCTACATTCTAGTGAAGAAAGGTAGGAATTCAAAATTTGCTCCCAAAGCTGTAGAAGGGTTTTTGTTAGGTTATGACTCAAATACAAAGGCGTATAGAGTCTTCAACAAATCATCGGGTTTGGTTGAAGTCTCTAGCGACATTGTATTTGATGAGACTAATGGCTCTCCAAGAGAGCAAGTTGATCTTGATGATGTAGATGAGGATGATGTTCCAACGGACGCAATTCGTACCATGGCAATTGGAGACGTGTGACCACAGGAACACAAGGAGCAAGATCAACCTTCTTCCTCAACGACGGTGCACCCCCAACTCAAGATGACGAACAGGTCCCTCAAGAAGAGGCGTGTGATCAAGGGGGAGCACAGGATGTCGAAGATGAGGAGGAAGAAGTACCACAAGCCCCTCCAACTCAAGTTCGAGCGATGATTCAAAGGAATCATCCCATCAACCAGATTTTGGGTGACATTAGCAAGGGAGTAACCACTCGCTCTAGATTAGCTAATTTTTGTAAGCATTACTCTTTTGTCTCTTCTATTGAGCCTTTCAGGGTAGAAGAGGCCTTTCTAGATCCAGACTGGGTGTTGGCCATGCAGGAAGAGCTCAACAACTTCAAGCGAAATGAAGTTTGGACACTGGTGCTGCGTCCCAAGCAAAACGTTATGGGAACCAAGTGGGTGTTCCGCAACAAACAGGACGAGCATGGGGTGGTGACAAGGAACAAGGCTCGACTTGTGGCAAAAGGTTATGCCCAAGTAGCAGGTTTGGACTTTGAGGAGACGTTTGCTCCTCTGGCTAGGCTAGAGTCAATTCGTATTTTGTTAGCCTATGTCGCTCACCATTCTTTCAGGTTGTTCCAAATGGACGTGAAGAGCGCTTTCCTCAACGGGCCAATCAAGGAGGAGGTGTACGTGGAGCAACCCCCTAGCTTTGAGGATGAACGGTACCCCGACCATGTGTGTAAGCTCTCTAAGGCGCTCTATGGACTTAAGTAAGCCCCAAGAGCATGGTATGAATGTCTTAGAGACTTTTTAATTGCTAATGCTTTCAAGGTTGGTAAAGCCGATCCAACTCTTTTTACTAAGACTTGTGATGGTGATCTATTTGTGTGCCAAATTTATGTCGATGACATAATATTTGGTTCTACTAACCAAAAGTCTTGTGAAGAGTTTAGCAGGGTGATGACTCAGAAATTCGAGATGTCGATATGGGCGAGTTGAACTACTTCCTTGGGTTCCAAGTGAAGCAACTCAAGGACGTCACCTTTATCTCTCAAATGAAGTACACGTAAGACTTGCTCAAGCGGTTTGGGATGAAGGACGCCAAGCCCGCAAAGACTCCAATGGGAACCAACGGACATGTCGACCTCAACAAAGGAGGTAAGTCCGTTGATCAAAAGGCATACCGGTCTATGATAGGGTCTTTACTTTATTTATGTGCTAGTAGACCGGATATTATGCTTAGCGTGTGCATGTGTGCTAGATTTCAATCCGACCCAAGGGAGTGTCACCTTGTGGCCGTTAAGCGAATTCTTAGATATTTAGTTGCTACGCCTTGCTTCGGGATCTGGTATCCAAAGGGGTCTACCTTTAACTTGATTGGATACTCAAACTTCGACTATGCTGGATGTAAGGTCGATAGGAAGAGTACATCCGGGACGTGCCAATTTCTAGGAAGGTCCCTGGTGTCCTGGAGTTCTAAGAAACAAACTTCAGTTGCCCTATCCACCGCTGAGGCTGAGTATGTTGCCGCAGGACAGTGTTGCGCGTAACTACTTTGGATGAGGCAAACCATCCAGGACTTTGGCTACAGTCTGAGCAAAGTCCCACTCCTATGTGACAATGAGAGTGCTATCCGCATGGCGGACAATCCTGTTGAACACAGCCGCACAAAGCACATAGACATCCGGCATCACTTTTTGAGAGACCACCAGCAAAAGGGAGATATTGAAGTGTTTTATGTTAGCACCGAGAACCAGCTAGCCGATATCTTTACCAAGCCTCTAGATGAGAAGACCTTTTGCAGGCTGCGTAGTGAGCTAAATGTCTTAGATTCGCGTAACTTGGATTGATATAGAGCATACATGTGTTTTATGCCTTTGATCATGTTCCTTTATGCATATTATTGCTTATTTGGTGCTCAATTTGTCAAGGGATCCCCGGACCTCACAAGTCCATGTGTGAATGATGCACATATTTAGGGGGAGCAATGCTACAACTTGACCCTTTGAGACTAATCGTGTGCTTGAGTTTTCTTAATTTAGTCTCAAAGGTGATTGAAAGGGAAAAGGTGAACTTGGACCATGCAAGACTTCCACTGCACTCCGATGAGAGGGTAATTTACTCCAAGTTCATCTCCGTGCTCTTATTGCCTTTTTACTCTTAATTGAAGATTTTGGTAAGGCAATGGGGTTTAAGGGCCAATAATGATCCCGTTTTGGTGCTTAATGCCAAAGGGGGAGAAATTAAGGCCAAAAGCAAGAAATGGGTCAGCTACCACTTGAGAATTTTGAAAATAGTAGAGTTAGAGCTTTTGTTTTGTCAAAATACTCTTATTGTCTCTTATTGTCTCTTATTGTCAAAAGTTGGTCTCTTGTGGGGAGAATGTTTGATCATGGGAAAAAGGGGGAGTTTTTGAATCCTTGATCAATTTCTCTTGGAATACCTCTCTCTATGCCTCAACAAGTGAATTTGACTTAGAGATAGGAAATTGAGTTTGATTTGCAAAAACAAACCAATTGGTGGCAAAGAATGATCCAAATATGCCAAATTTGAATCCAAAACAAATTTTTGTTTTCATTTGCATTGATGTTGCACTTCTTCTAGTTGCTTTTTGTTGTGTTGGCATAAATCACCAAAAAGGGGAGATTGAAAGTGAAATGTGCCCTTGGGCCATTTCTATAAGATTTTGGTGATTAAGTGCTCAACACAAATGCTTTGAGTGATATTTGTGCCAAAGACTCAAGAAGTGCAAATCAAGATTAAAGGTATGTTTATAGACTTAGTACATTGTTTTGAAGACTAATGTATTGTGTCTAAGTGCTAGAAACAGGAGAAATCACTTTGGAGAGAAGTTGGCTGTATTCAGCCAAAAGGCTGCTCGGTCTGGGTGCACCGGACTGTCTGGTGGTGCACCGGACAGTGTCCGGTGGTGCACCGGACTGTGTCTGGTGTGCCAGGACCAGTCCCGATGAACAGCCTACTCTCGGGTCTCGACGGCGGCGTACGGCTTTAAATCACCGGACTGTCCGGTGGTGCACCGGACTGTCCGGTGAGTCGTCTGCGGCGAAGTCGCCGCTCTCGGGGAAACAGTCAACTGCATACGGCTAAAAATCACTGGATTGTCCAGTGGTGCACCGGACTGTCCGGTGAGCCAACGGTCGGCCGCGCCAACGGTCGGCCGCGCAATCTGCGCGTGACGCGTGGCCAAACCAACGGTCTGATGGGGGCACCGGACTGTCCGGTGTGCACCGGACAATGTCCGGTGCGCCAACGGCTCCAAATCTTCAACGGTCGGCTGCGCTAATTTAGGAAAGCAATCTGCACCGGACTGTGAACAGGGGATGTCCGGTGGTGCACCGAACTGTCCGGTGCGCCACCCGACAGAAGGCAAGAATTGCCTTCCCAGATTGCTTCCAACGGCTCCTAGCTGCCTTGGGGCTATAAAAGGGACCCCTAGGCGCTTGGAGGAGAACACCAAGCATACTCTAAACATTCTAAGACTACCGCAATTCATCTTCACACATTCGATTGACATTCTTAGTGATTTGAGCTCTATTCTAGTAGTGAACTTGTTGCGTTTCATTTGAGCTCAAGTCTTGGCTTGTGTGTGTGCGTATTGCTGGGATTTGTGTGTGTTGCTTCCCTCCCTTACTCTAAGTGCTTTCACATTGATAATTGTTGTAAGGGTGAGAGACTCCAAGATGTGGAGATTCCTCGCAACCAGGATATAGTGAAAGGAAGAAGATCACCGTGGTATTCAAAACTTGAAAGGGGTTGAGTGCAACCCTCGTCCATTGGGACGCCACAACGTGGAGGTAAACAAGTGTTGGACTTGTCGAACCATGGGATAACTCGTGTGTCTCTTGTGATTGCCTTTTGTGTGATTGTTGTGATTCTCAAGAGCTCGCTTTATAGTCACTTGGCATTATCTCTCTAACGCTTAACCAAGTTTTGTGGCTTTAAGTTTCAAGTTTTTACATGATCACCTATTCACCCCCCCCCCCTCTAGGTGCTCTCAGAAGCCACACCAAACGACAGAGACATGTCGAATATCAAGAGAGCAAACATTAACAGTTGAAGCGCTCTTCCAAGAAATCTAAAGAGCATTTCAACAACGTGAATTATAAAAATACCTTATACTTTAAAATGATTATATTTTATAGAATTTAGTGCACCAATAAAATATTCTGCTCTGATATTAAATTTCTGAATCTAGATTATAGGACAACCCACTAATGTGTAGTATATTTAAGTCACTTAAGAGAGAGGTCTATAATTTTTTGATCAAATTTTACAAAATGAGATACTGTTGGAGTAATTTTTCTACATCGAACATTATACTTCAATTTTTTGGAGATGCTCTAAAGAAGACTTCCACTCTAAAAAAATCCTGCAAAGTGGAATGAAAACACACCACAATAACACCCATCGATAAGAAAGCGTCCACAAACGTCGCTTCCATGGACAGAAATCGGGGAGCATTACGCCAAAAGCGCTGGGAAGGATGGCTCTGGAACCCGGACCCCAACGCCCTCGAAAACCACCGCCGCCTCCGCCATCCTCGGCCCCCTTATCCTTCTCAGGCTATGTGCAGCGGACGACACTCGTGTCCCTCTCCCTACCACTGTGGTGTATTTAGCGACTACCATGGTTCACTTTGGCGCGCAACGGTGAGCCCTACGAAACCTACTATAGAGAGGAGCGCTTCTCTCTCACCCTGGATCCAGCGGTCCACTGTAGCACCATCTAAACTTGATTTTTATGCCCGTCAGAATTAAGTAGTGGAGAAAAATATGGTAATAAATGATGAATAGGGTTAAAATGATATTTTATAGCTGTAGTGGGGTATAAGGGAAGAATATAGAGAAGATCGCTGCGGGAGATGAAAAAGTAAATAGTGGAATCTAGATAAGGTGTCACAAAAAATACGATACAGGCAGTGGCGGTCCCAGCTAATATGCTTAGGGTGTGCCAGAAAAAATAAAAAAAACAGGAATAAAAAATACTCAAACATTGATCACCAAGTTCAAAATATAGCACTTCTACCACTATGTTAACTACTCTTATATAATCTTAGGGTGTGCCGTGACCTATATAAACCACCCGTTGGATCTGCACCTGGATACATCAAAGAAATTTAGTGAGATATTAAGTAAGCAATAGTAGTCTACCGTTCTGCCCTCCCCGTTCCGCGCGCCCCAGAAAAAAAATAAACCGTGGCTGCTCAAGAATTGAACCTTGGATCTATTGAGCAAAATACCTAGCCTTCCACCCTCTAGCCAACATGACTCATGTTGAATTGTGTATAACTTCAACTAAGACGTCTTTTGTGTTTAACCCGCCGTCCACTCTGTATGCTCATTGAGTCTAGAAAAACATTTATAGCTTAGCCCCTGATCTTTCTGGAATTTGGGACGCAGTCCAGGAAATAAAGAATAAAGAAAATAGGGAAAAGAAGTTTAGAAATTGATTTTTAGTTTAAAAATAATTGCAGAAACCCATTTAATTCATGGAAATTTTATATTAAATCCAAATGAGTTCATTCCAATTTCTATAATTATATAATATTATTTTTATCACATAATACCTCTGTTTTGTCATAAAAACAACAATAAAATTGATTTCCTAATTAATTCTATATCAAATACATAGAAACTTTGGAAATTCGTAACTTCCCCATTTTAATTCCAAGTTGAACCGTTCCAGTTGTGTTAGTCTCGTATGAATATTTACTACGCAGTAACAACATTGATTATATCATGTTTCATACTTTTATAATTAGATATTTATTTATCCTATGTTAATTGGGTTAATCTATATCTATTGGATTAATTTATTTAATATATTAATATAGTATTCTAACTTTATGGTTATACGATGTTTGACCATTAGTCTTGCAAACACACACTTACCTTTTTGTTTAAGCAAAAGCGTATGGTGGTACGTGTCCGATGACTAACGATGTACGGGGGAATTTCTTCCGGTATGTGTGAAACGTGCTCTCCAATAATGAGACCATGCAAATCGTGACATATATCGAAGTCTGCATGATACTGATGGTTGCAATGTAGTGATGAAACAGATAGATTATAAATAACAAAATTTATGTATGGCCAGAATCACAAATTGATTATGAAACATTTTCTCATAACGGTATAACACATATTTTGTATATAAGTTATCGTAGTATACTGGTATTATATATTCCCGTTGCAACGCACGACATTCAGGTATCATGTATAGAAGTCTGCACGGTACTATTGGTTGCAATGTAGTGATGAAATAGTTAGATTGAAATAACAAAATTTATGTATGGCTAGGATCACAAATTAATTACGAAACATTTTCACATAACAGTATAACACACATTTGTTCATAAGTTATCATGGTATTAAATGTTTCTGTTGCAACGCACGGGCACTCACCTATATGTGTTTATGTCTACATCCATGACAGGAAACACATCTACCAAATCTCTCTCCAAGCTCACTTGCTACCATTGCACAATGCGTAGTAGTAGATAAGTATCACCGAGATTCTTGAATTATATTTTTGGATGGAGGTAATATTATTTAAAGAAGAGCTTTGCATGCTATTTCTTTTGTTTGAATAATGCATTATACTTAAATTCCCTTTTTTGCATGTGTGACATTTTTTCTTCGCAATATTTTTTTCCATGGATCAGACTTGTGAGTCATTTTCATAAAGCAACGCCAAGCATGAATCCATGTTTCCTACTTCAAACCCCGAACAAACTCCATGAGCAGGAGGCACTCGCGTTGTCGTCGCTCATCGATGATGAGAAGAAGCTTGGCGACTGTCAGTTCGACCTCTAAAAGTAGTCTTACGTGGTCGCATGCGCTGCTGTGTACGACAAGCTCCCACGAAGCCGCCGCTTGGACGCGGTCCAGAGCAGCTGCACCGCGTTGTCCATCGTTAAGCAGGGGGGTCTCATGGTTGTCGCCAACGTCGATGACTCTCGGGTTGTTCTGGACACCGCATCCGACGACGACGCCATCACGCCGTCCAACTCATCGTCCACCTGAAGCCCAACCTGCCATGTAAGTCGCTACTGACCGAACATGAATTCTTGTGCGCTGGGACGATGGACGTTGCTGACGTTGTGTGAGTGTCCTCAAACATGATGTATGTAGTGGAATAGCGCATGTTGGGGACTTGTTCTCAAATGCTAAAAGTTAAGAACAAGGCAACATAAAAAATGTTAAATGTTAAAGTCCTTCGTCCTTCGGAACATTATTCCCCTTCGAGGAATAATGAGTTTTGGACGAAGGTCACAAGAAACATACCTTCGTAAACGTAACAAGTAATGACGAAGGACTTATATAAAGCATGGAATATGACATGAACATCATCATAAAATCATTTTTATTAATCATGGAAAGATAGAAATGATTTTAAATTACAAATGTACCTTCGGTCTTGAGAGAAGGTAAAAGTACAAGCGTGACGCAAAAGCAAATGCCAAGTCAGCGTGAACAGTACGGGAGTACTGTTCACCTATTTATAGACGCGGGACGCAGCCCACGTAAAATTACATCCATGTCCATTACATTTCACAATGACTTATGGAAATCTGTTAAGGTCCACGTAGTCTTTTCATCTTTAAGTCGGTTCCCCCCTCTGCTATCGCGACGAAGCTTCCCTGCGCACAGCTTCGGCTGTGCACCACCCTTCGCAGAGCTTGGTAATCAGCTCGTCCTTCGTCTGGTTCAGGCTTCGTCCTGACCGCGCTTCATGTTCATGATTCTGAGTTCGAAGGTACCTGTTCACATAATCCACTTGGAAAACATTGTTAAACTATGTTTTTGAGGACCTTCGGAGGACGAAGGCCCCCAACAGTAGCCCCTCGTAATATTAATTTGTCAATGATAAATTCAGATTGCGAAATGGACGAAGGCCCTGAGCCGAAGGTCCGAAAAAACACCTTCCCTTTGCTAGAATAGCAACACTCACTGACAAGCGGGGTCTTTTAATTTTCACCGCCCCGGGGATATAAATAAGATCATACCGCAAGCTTATTTGGTATGCACACTTGCCATCTGCTTCGGCCCACTAAATTTTTAGCTCGTGCACTAAGATTTGCTGATCTTTTTGATTTTGAAGCTTCGGACTTGGAAACAGTTTTTTAGCACTTCCGAAGATGTCTGAAGGTAAGAAGATCACTGCTGAGACGAAGCTGAGTCTCGACGAAGAGAAGAACTTGGGGTTCATTATGGCGATGGCGGAGACCAATACAGAGAAAATCACCAAGGAAATTCTTGAAGGTCTGTCCGAAGATACTGATGACAGCGACAGCTTTGATGTAGAAAGTGGTGGGGAAGAGGCCGAAGATCGGCCGTGGCGACCAAGCCACACAGTTTTTGGGAAAACCACTATCAAGCAGAGTCATATTGATAATATGAGGGGGCGGTATTTTCGAGATATATCTATTGTGAGGGCTGACGCTGGAGAAAAGACTTCTCCCACCCCTGAAGAAGATGAGGTCGTTATCTTCCGAAGCTTTCTCAAAGCAGGGCTTCGATTCCCCTTAAGCAACTTTGTTGTTGAAGTCCTGAAAACATTTCAAGTCTACCTTCATCAGATTACTCCCGAAGCCATCATAAGAATGGGGGTATTTGTCTGGGCTGCGAGAAGCCAAGGTTTGGAACCAAACGCTAAAAGCTTCTGCAACATTCACGAGTTATTATACGAGACGAAGCCCTGGGGAAAAGAGCAATATCACAACAATTTTGGGTGCTACAGCTTCGGCGCCCGCTCCGGGTCAAGCTGCCCTGTGCCAACCTTTCGGAAGAGGTGGCCCGGAGCCTGGATGACTGAATGGTTCTATGTAAAGAATGACTTATCAGCGCAAGAAAATGTCAAGAATATTATTATGCGCCCCATCTGGCAACGCTTCGGACTACGAAGGCCGAAGATTGAAATGGATGAAGCGGCCGAAGAATGCCAAAGGGCCTTCGGGGTTATCTGCTCTTTTATTGGGACAAGAGACTTGGTCCAAGAGCACATTGCCTTCAGGGTATGGCCACTTGCAGAAAAATGGGAAATGCCGAAGGAGACCATCAAAGAGTCCGACGAAGGCGGACTAGTCAGATTAAAATATACATTCAAATATGGGGATAAATTTGTTGAACCTGACGACGACTGGTTGAAAAGCATTGAAATATTAAGTGACGAACTTCTTGGGGCGTATTCGAAGGCCGAGAACACTGCGTTATCAGCAGCCTTCGGAGGCCGAAAAAAGAAGAGACTCAACCGGGTGTTTGATGCAATCGGGTTCTTCTACCCTGACTATCGTTATCCCATTCGAGGGCAGAAAAGGAAAAACACAACCTCTGCAAAAGAAGAAGCTGCAACCGCTCCTAGCGAGCCAGAACCAAGAAGAAAGAGGATAAAGGTCCTCACACATCGGCCACGCCATATTGAACCAGCTTCGGTGCCTGAGTTCACCGGAGAAACTTCTTCGGCCACCGAAGCTGAACAGCCAACCTTGCTGCCAGAAATTGCAGAGATGGCCGAAGCGCCATCCACAGAAAAAATGGAAGAAGCGAAAAAACCGACTAAGGAAAAAACATCAGAAGTTTTGAGTCCTGCAACAAATGTCGAAACAGCAAAAAACCAAAAGGGTCCCTCGGTGACCCCAAAAAGGAGAAGAATGGTAAACGTACTAGATGTCTTGGAGACAATTAAGTCTTCAAGCACAACTCCAAAAAAGAGTGTTGAAGTTGCTGAAGCTTCTACTGAAGCTTCGACGCAACAAGCTGAAGCTGAAGCTGGGCCTTCAGAGCCCTACAAAGAGCGAACTTTGGAAGCCGAAGCAATAAAAATACCAGAACCAGTTTTAGTTGAAGAAACTGACACTGCCATCCCCGAAGCGCCTGCCAGCATGTGTGATTACATCATACGACATGCTTCGGGGAAAAAACTATCTGAAGAAGAAACTCATGAAGCCAACCATTATGCGAAGGAGCTAAAATATCCGAAGGGGGCAGTAATATTCAATGGGACGAATGAAGATGACTTCTTATACTGCCTGCCTGATAACAAAGAGCTATCTGTCTGCCGAGAGATGGCGAGGAGTATAGGCTTCCCGAAGCTCGAAGCTGGATTAAGCGCCATGACGAAAGAGGATCTCGCGGACAGTCTTGCGTACAATAGCCTAAAGGTATGAGAAATTAAGCGCTTGAAAAATCCTCTCTCTTTTTTTTAATACGCAACTCATTCCTTTATTCTTATATGGATTCTTTTTCGTAAAGGGCTTGATCCTAAGCAACGCACTAAGAGCCCAAAAAAGCGCCGAAGATGAAAGCTATGAAATTGCGTTCAACAATTTGCGCTCCGAAGTTATCAAACTGAGAAACGAAGCTCTAGAAAAGGATAAAATTCTGCTTACACTGGTAGACAAGGTAAAAAAGGACGAAGCTGCTTCAAAAACCCAGGCCGAAGCCCAAAAGCGCAAGATTAAAGATCTTCAGAAACAGCTGGCTAGAGCTAAAGAGGAGCGCGTGCTTGAGGAAACAAAACGAGAACTTAGTGATCATATGGTCAATAAATTGGAATTAAGAGTTAAGGAGCTTCGCGCATCTCAGAGGAAATGCTATGTCAAATCTGTAGAATGCGTCAAGAAGATAAAATCCAGCTTCGCCAGCGTTGGCGCCTTTTCTAGCGAAGAAGATTTTCCAAGAGGCAATCCCGAAGGTCCATTGAATTGGATCAATCACGAAGCAGAAGCCTTCGAGGAAATCCTGAGCAGCCGTGGTGACATCTGCGCTTTTTCAGGTGCCAGAGGAGTCGCTGCTGTTCTAGAGAAAAAAGGTTGTGAACACATAAAATCTTTAGCTCAGTCCGAAGCTGCTCTGTCCTCCGAAGACATTAAAGATCCGTCAACCGAAGCAAGCATGGTTGGCGGTAAATTCTTCACTGATATCTGGGACAATGGCGGCCGAGAAATGGCGCAAGAAATAATTCAAAGAAGTGAAAAAGGCATCCATGATGCAAGGAAAGTGGCAGAGGCTGCCGAAAGAAGTACAGAGCCCGAAGAGAAATTAGGTATTAATTAGTCGTTCTTATTGTGTTGTAACTTTTATTTCAAACTTTGTTCGCGATTTGCAATAGTAATGTAGAAATGTTTTCTTCCCTCAGAACCTGCTGGATCGCTCGCTGACCCTCATACAAAAGGGGATGACGAGATTAAGCAAATGGCCGAAGCTATCATGAATAAAGTTGTTGATCAACTGCTAAATGAGGCCGCCGAAGCAGTTTTAAAAGAAGACTAGATGCTATTTAGAAAAAACATTTAAAGTGTAATCTATGTAACATTTTGTATATTTGAATGTAATATACAAGTCTCCTTTCATTATTCAATTCTTTACGATGCATGAAACTCTACATACATACCATTTTTGAGCCTTCGGCGAAAAAACACCTTCCCTTCTTTTCATGCTTCGTGAAGAAGACATTCTCCGTTAAAATTATTCTGATGAATCACGTCCATGCTTCGTGAAAACATTCTCTGAAGCTATACAATTTCAATATTGTTCTGATGAAGCTCGTGCATGCTTCGTAAAAATATTCTCCGAAGCTGTATTCCGAAGATTGTCATTGCATTCCTTTGTGACTTTACACAATTTTCACTTTCTCAAGGCGTCCTTTCGAAGGTTGATACTGTGTTCCCTTCTTTTGCCAAATGCAACATGATGTATGATGCTTATGCTATGCAAAATGATGTGATGATGTTATGTTATGCAAATGACATTTGTTCCGAAGATACACACAAAATATATTCGTAAGCTCTGCATTCCCTTAGGAACGTCTTTGGAGCTTCTTCGTCTTTTACTTAGACGGTATAAGCTCTGCATTCCCTTAGGAACGTCTTTGGAGCTTCTTCGCCTTTTACTTAGGCGGTATCAGCGTTGACTTTTCGCTGTAGGCTCTGCATTCCTTTAGGAACGACTTTTGAGCAGAAAACTTACACTGCGCTCCCTTTGGAACGGCTTTTTGTGACTTCATGAACTTACTCTGCGTTCCTTAGAACGACTTTCTGTTACTCCGAAGGATTTTTAATTCGAAGGTCCTCCTTGTTAACGGAAAAAGTTTTAAGCTTCAGCAACTTAAGCTTGTGGAAGAAATAGATTTTCCTCGTGGAAAACAACGAAATTATTACATGGAAACTATCAATGTTTTTTGCTTCACAGAAAATAGAACTGAATAGAAAAGACTGTTATCAAAGGTAGGATATGTGTCAATAAATGTGCTTCGACTCTGGCACAGTGCTGTTGACTGTGCGAGCTTCGGATTGTTCTCTGAAGTCCCTTTGATGTGGAGCATATTGACTCCCTTCTGGCTGTTGACCCTGTTGCAATGGAGGTGGAGGCGGAGGCTGTTGCCAGGAAGCTTGAGGTTGACTTGCCGAAGCTACAGAAGCTGCAGGATGGTTGTCTATGTATTGTGGGATATAAGGCGGATGATACGAAGCAGTATGCATGACCTGCTTCGGCTGAGCTTGTTGAGATGCAGCTTCGGCTATTTCCTTTTGCTTCTGGATTGTAATATGGCACGTCCTAGTGGTATGGCCCTTGCTTTCTCCACAGAACAAGCAAAACAGTTTCCTTGGTTGATCTCCGAATCTTCCGCCGAAGCCCCTGGCGCCTCTGCCTCTTGGAACTGGTGGCCGGAAGGAATTTTGTTGTTGCCCCGAAGCCTGTGAGGAGCACTGTGGTCTGTTCTGCTGACTCCCCTTGTCATCATTCTGAGTGTTGTGGATGGACCGGACATGCCTCGGGTAGTACCTTCCTCCGAAGCCCCTGGTCATTTCAGAAAATCTGAAGGCCTCCTCCCTTCTTTGGCGAAAGTCATTGTCAGCACGAATGTACTCATCCATCTTTTGGAGCAGTTTCTCCAAGGTCTGAGGAGGCTTCCGAGCAAAGTACTGAGCTGCAGGTCCAGGACGAAGCCCCTTGATCATGGCTTCGATAACAATTTCATTGGGCACCGTTGGTGCCTGCGCCCTCAAGCGTAAGAACCTTCGGACATACGCCTGAAGGTATTCTTCATGATCCTGAATACACTGGAACAGGGCTTGAGCTGTGACCGGCTTCGTCTGAAATCCTTGAAAGCTGGTCAGTAACATATCCTTCAGCTTCTGCCATGAAGTGATCGTTCCTGGCCGAAGGGAGGAATACCAGGTCTGAGCAACATTCCTGACGGCCATAACGAAAGACTTCGCCATGACTGCAGCATTGCCCCCGTACGAAGACACTGTTGCTTCGTAGCTCATCAAGAATTGCTTTGGGTCGGAGTGGCCGTCAAACATGGGAAGCTGGGGTGGCTTATAGGATGGAGGCCAAGGTGTAGCCTGCAGCTCAGCGGACAGAGGAGAAGCATCATCAAAAACAAAATTTCCCTGATGGAAACTGTCATACCAGTCATCTTCGTTGACGAAGCCCTCCTGATGAAGGTCTTTCTGATGAGGCCTTCTGTTCTGCTCATCGTGAGTAAGATGGCGAACTTCCTCAGAGGCTTCGTCTATCTGCCTTTGCAACTCAGCTAGGCGGGCCATTTTCTCCTTCTTCCTCTGCACCTGTTGATGTAGCATCTCCATATCCCTGATTTCTTGGTCTAGCTCTTCTTCCTGAAGCGTCGGGCTGACAGCCTTTCTCTTCTGGCTTCGGGCCTCCCGAAGAGAGACGGTCTCCTGGTTATGGTCCAGCGGTTGTAATGCTGCAGCCCCAGCCGCTGAAGCTTTCTTCGGCGCCATAGCGAAGGTCTATAGCTTCCGAAGGTGTTCACAAAACTCGAAGTGGAAGTGAGTTCACCGGAGGTGGGCGCCAATGTTGGGGACTTGTTCTCAAATGCTAAAAGTTAAGAACAAGGCAACATAAAAAATGTTAAATGTTAAAGTCCTTCGTCCTTCGGAACATTATTCCCCTTCGGGGAATAATGAGTTTTGGACGAAGGTCACAAGAAACATACCTTCGTAAACGTAACAAGTAATGACGAAGGACTTATATAAAGCATGGAATATGACATGAACATCATCATAAAATCATTTTTATTAATCATGGAAAGATAGAAATGATTTTAAATTACAAATGTACCTTCGGTCTTGAGAGAAGGTAAAAGTACAAGCGTGACGCAAAAGCAAATGCCAAGTCAGCGTGAACAGTACGGGAGTACTGTTCACCTATTTATAGACGCGGGACGCAGCCCACGTAAAATTACATCCATGTCCATTACATTTCACAATGACTTATGGAAATCTGTTAAGGTCCACGTAGTCTTTTCATCTTTAAGTCGGTTCCCCCCTCTGCTATCGCGACGAAGCTTCCCTGCGCACAGCTTCGGCTGTGCACCACCCTTCGCAGAGCTTGGTAATCAGCTCGTCCTTCGTCTGGTTCAGGCTTCGTCCTGACCGCGCTTCATGTTCATGATTCTGAGTTCGAAGGTACCTGTTCACATAATCCACTTGGAAAACATTGTTAAACTATGTTTTTGAGGACCTTCGGAGGACGAAGGCCCCCAACAGCGCATCCGGTGGTGCAACGGCCAGGGGTAATACCTCGCTGATGAGCCTGGGGTGCACTTCGTTTGGCAACCCAGCCAAGAGTCATCGGTACTCGTCATGTCGCGTGCGTTCGATGACTACTATATCGAGGATTGTGACGTCATCTTAGCGCCGGAGGTGACACAGAGGAGGATCGACAACAGTGACGAGTTCGTCATCCTCGCCACTGTCAGGGTAGCTTTTGTGTCGGTCTGTCTTTAATTCTCTTCGCAAACACATACACACTTACCTTTTTGTTTAAGCAAGAGCATATGATGGTGCGTGTCTAATGACTAATGATGTACGAGGGAATTTTTCTGGTATGTGTGGAACGTGCTCTCCAATGATGAGACCATACAAATCGTGACATATATCGAAGTCTGTATGATACTAATGGTTGCAATGTAGTGGTGAAATAACTAGATTAAAATAACAAAATTTATGTATGACTAGGATCACAAATTGATTATGAAACATTTTCTTATAACAATATAAGACACATTTTGTATATAAGTTATCGTAGTATATTGGTATTATATATTGCCGTTGCAACGCACGGTCATTCAGCCAGTTTAGTGAGAATCGCTGGGCGCCCTACAGCCCCGCCACCCACCATGTCCCCGTCTCTCAGCGCCGCGCCGCCCTTCGTCGTGCATCGCAGCTCACTAGTGCCAAGGCATCAGGCGTGTTCCAGAATCGGGTAAGCTGCTCCTGGATTCGATCCTTCACCGCTGCCATTCTTCCCGACAATGATCTTTCGCAAACACTATCTTCCTCTTTGGACCCATCGTCTTCGCCAATGATTTTTCTGTGCACAATGTGAATGTCGCAAACACTATCTTCCTCCTTGGACCAGTGGCGGATCTAGGATTTTAAGTTAGAGTATGCCGAGCTAATATTTTCATATACAATTTAAAAAAACAGATAAAAAATCGGTAGATAACTTCAAATTGCCAATCAATTCGGTACACATATATAAAATAGCTAGAAACCAGCACAAATTACAATATAAGTGGAGTTTGAACATATTTAATCTAAAACGTGCATAAAATAAGATTGCACACCTGTAGTAGATCAATATATAATCACTTCTTATCCTTCTTGTTTGGTCGGCGCCTTCTAATGGCCATAAAATTCTTGATTATATCATCTTCATCAATCTTGAAAAAAATATCTCTCTCAATGAACGTGACAAGACAATCATCCAAAAGACTATCACCCATCTTATTTCTTAACTTACTTTTGACTAAACTCATTGCAGAAAATACCCTCTCAACACTAGCTGTTGCCACAGGTAGAAGCAATACTAATTTGAGAAGCATGTAAACCAAATCATAAACTATATGTCTCTTTGTTTCAACGAGCTTAACTGAGAGATCAACAAGATTCCCTAGGCTTTTGAAGCTATCATCTTGTCTTATGTCATCAATATAGTTATCAAGTTGCAACTCAAGCTTTTGCAAATTGGCATTTGAGATGATGTCATTAGGATAGAACTCAGCAAGCCTACGTATCTTTTGGGCATCAAAGGAAGCAAATGAATTGATCGGGTTGAAGGCTGACATACAAGAAAGTAACTCCATATTAACCTCATCAAATCGATTATCAAGCTCTTGCTTAACTTGATCAATGACCGCAATAAATACTTCTCTTCTAAAGTGATCATCATTTGTTTGGTTTTGGGCAAACCGTGTTGATCTTCCATAAGGCACATAATTACCATCCATATCTGGAACTTGGACACCATGTTTATTGCAAAACAAAGTGACCCTTTCAAGGAATTGATTCCAACCATCAGACCTCAATTGTTGCATTCTATTCTTTGCCACGGTAACAAGTGAGATTGCATTGAGGATATCTTGCTCTCTTCTTTGCAAACACTCAGATAAATCATTTGTGTATCCGAGAATCACAAGCATCAAGTGTGCACTGAAAACAAAGTCAAATGACTCAAACACTCCAACCATCGTATGTATTTTTGGCCAATCTCCCCTTTGTGAAGCATCATTACCAAGAGTGATGAGCACATCACGGATCGAGAGATACATAGCAATAATGTTGACAATGGTTTTGTAATGAGAGCCCCACCTAGTCTCACCGGGCCTAGGCAACCCCATCTCTTGATTTAATCCACTCCCAGTTTCAAGTTCACCACAATCAAGTGCTTTCATGATATTCTCAAGTCTAGCATTTCGAAGCATGCCGTAGCGCTTGCAAGAAACCCCAACAATATTTAGCAAGAGTGATACTTGATCAAAAAACCACACACAATCATTATTTCCCTTGGCAACAGCAACAAGAACTAATTGGAGTTGATGTGCAAAACAATGGATATAATAAGCAGACGGTGACTCTTTCATTATCAATGTTTTCAACCCTTTAATCTCTCCTTTCATATTGCTAGCCCCATCATAACCTTGACCACGAATTTGTGTTATAGTCAAACCATGACTAACAAGTAAACCTTCAATTGCTTCCTTAAGTGATAAAGAGGTAGTATCATCTACATGAACAACTCCAAGAAAGTGCTCACATGGCCTTCCCATTTTATCAACATAACGCAAGCAAAGAGCTAGTTGTTCTTTATGTGCTATATCACTAGATTCATCAGCTAGAATTGCATAGTGCTCATCACCAAGTTCTTCAATAATTTTTTTTCTAGTTTCTATGGCACAACATTGAATAATTTGCTTTTGTATATCCGGGCAAGTTAGGGTGCAATTACCTGGAGCATTCTTCAAAACATACTTATTCACTTCTTCACTATTTGCTGCAAGAAATTTCAAAAGCTCAAGGAAGTTACCTCTGTTGCTAGACTCTTCACTTTCATCATGTCCACGAAATGCCAATCCTTGATGCAAAAGAAACTTTAAACATTTAAGTGAATAAGTCAACCTGATCTTATAAAGACGAAGATCCTCATCACTCCATTTCTCAATGTGATAATCAATTGCTGCAGTAGGATTCACAAAGCCATTGTATCTCTCTTGAGCTGCTTTGTGTGCACTAGAACCCACATGTTTCAGTAAGGCTTTATTTCCTATATTCCAATTTCTCCAACCATCTGTAATGAATGTATCTGCACCCTTGCCCTTACATTTGTTATCTCTGAACAAGTAGCATACAAAGCAAAACACGGCATCCTTTTTAATACTATATTCAAGCCAATGATGATTTGCAAACCATACAAAATTGAATTGACGATCTCTATTCCCAATTTTCCTCTTTGGAAAATCATGTGCATATGGTTGCAATGGACCTTTGAGAATATATGCTCTTCGAATTGCATCTTGATCGTTAACATCATAGCTTTGAATAGCCTGTCTTTCACCTGGATCTTGTGGAAGACGATTAATATCATATACTGGTGGGGCTGATTGTGGCGGTGGTGAGACATTATCAAGTGGAACCGAAGGAATAGGAGGCGATATAGGATCCATAATTTTTTCCACTATTGTCTCTTTCTCTTGAGCCGCAGGCGAAGGAGATGAAGCAGCAGCAGCCTTCTTTGCTGCATGTTTTTGAAAAAGTGATGCAATATCGCTATTCCTCTTCATAGTTCAGCCACTGTAAAAAAAATCAGCGCATCAACAAACAGTTCTTTAATATCTAACTAGCAAAGTAGCAATTATATTTGTTTCTAATATATATATATATCATTTGGTACTAGTAGTATAGGCGTATAGTACTCTGTACTCATATGCTATATACCAACCACACATGAAACTAATTGTAAACTATTTTTTGGCATCACGTAATTTATTTGCAAGCCAATAAAGTCATAAAGAAATAAGTAATCAAATAATACGGTAGTATAGTACCTGACAGGCTGCCAAAGCCCAAAGACCAAACAACGAGCCCAATCGGCGGCGGCAGGCAGCCGGCGGGCAGTAGATGAAGATGAGCAGACTTGGCGCTTGGCGGCGGTCGGCGGCAGTCAGATTAGCATGAGCAGACACGGCGCTCGGCGGCGGCAGAAACAGAAAGACGAGCGGACGGAACGGAAGTCGGACGATCGCAGGCTTCGCAGCTAGCCTACGCCTATCGCCCACGTCTGGAACCAATACAAGCTGGACTTTTTTTTATTTTTCTTCATATATGGGCTGGTTTGGGCCTAATCTACAGGGTATGCCGTGGCCATACCCTGTAGATCCGCCCCTGCCTTGGACCCATCGTCTTCCGCGAGCGCTGCCTCGACGTCCATGTCTCGCTCTACGCGGCAAACTTTGCGATTTCAAAATTGGCCCGCCGCGGCGCTGCTCCCACGGCTCGAGGCTCCGTGACCACGTCCTCCTCCTTATCCACGTATCCCCGCAAGATCCCGCCTTCATGGCCCCCTCCCCAAACCGTGCGCGCGGCTGTCTGCTACGCGGTGGCAACCATCTCCTCCGCCGCTGCCGCTGTGAACCCAGCCCCCGCGATCCGCGCTGCAATCATGTCCACGGCTCCGAGCACCCCGTTTGAACTCCTCCCGTCCTCTTGGGGGACATTCCTCCTGCGCTTCCCCTCTCCCTCTGCTTGTCGTACAGCGGCCGGGCGCCAACCTTTTGTCATGCCAGACTACATTATTGTCATTGTGGAGATCCTGGACTTCCCTATAGAAGCAACGTCGTCTTCAGGGATGCGCCCTCCTCCTTGCATGTCCTCCGCCGACGATGCAAGGAAGAAGCATGCCCATGGAGCTCCAGGATTAAAGTTTGTGGACCTGGTGCCAGAAACAGGTGCCCTGTATTTTGATTCTTTTGCAACTCTAATGCTCATGCACTCCGACCACTATAAACTTCATTCCAGATTTCTAATATAATTCAGGTGGGGGACAGATCGTCCCCCGTAGCCCCTGTTTGTTTCGGCTTTTTGCAGCTTCTGGCCACCAAAAGCTACTGCAGACTGCCAAACACTCAGCTTTTCAGTCAGCTTCTATAAAATTCGTTTGGGTAATAACCATTCAAAATCAACATAAACATATAATCTGTTGAGTCGTCGCAATAGTAGTAATCCGTCACTTTATAGATCCTGAGCCCCATGGACAACTTTATCTTCATTCACACGTAATCCTAATGATATTCAGATTCTCTATACAGCCAGATTCTCCCCACAGCTAGATTCTCGAAAAAGCTGGTCAGAAAAAAGCCGAACCAAACAGGCCCGTAGTCTGTTAAAAAAACGTCACTGCCATTGGCCAAGCATGCGCTCTGACCTCTGAGGCATAAGCCATCCATCCATACTCGTCGCGTCAAAGTGTCAGCAAGCCAAGAGCAAGAGGACATCTTAGTTGACGCCTCGCACGAGCGTAGTCGCCGCAACGTGAGGGCGAGGGCGAGGGCGAGGGCGAGGGCGAGGCCGACGCCAAATTAGAACGTTCAATTAGTCACGATTAATCGGCGATTAATCACCTGATCGTAACTTCGAAGCCGATCAAGAGTAACGACACAATCAAGGCGACCAGGTACCAGATCGCCCGATTAGTCGTCGGTTAATCGCGACTAATCGCCCAATCAGCGCATGGACGATCAGCCTGCCCTGCCTTCAAATTTGAAATTTCGGCCCAGTGGCCCATTTGATTTGATGACCCAGCGGCAGCCCACGAGTCCTTTTTCCCACGTGAACACTGAACACAGCCAGCCGCGCACACCAGTACACCACGCGACGCAAACAACAGAGCTGCCAGCCTGCCACTGAGGAGTGAGGAACCCTAAGCGGCGCACTGTGCAGGCGACGGCGGCGCGCTACCGGCGACGGCCGACGGGGGATACGGCGACATCGTCCCCCTCGACCCCTCCTCCATCCCCGACGCGGCGGCGCCAGCCTGCAGGTACGGTTCCCTTCCCACTTCCCAGGATCCATGTCTCCAGTTCTCCACTCCATTGTCCAATGTCCACTACTCCACTCCACGGCTCCAATAGCCAATAGGCCAATACCGGTTCATCTCTACAGGTGCTGGACTAGAGTCGAATGCTAGGCGGCTGCTAGCTGCTAGGTAACTCTGTAACTGTGGTTGGGGGCTTGGGGCTTGTGGCCTTGTGGGTGCTCGACTGTCGACTGCTCGCTTGCTGTGCTCGGTTTAGATTTTAGACTTTAGATTTAGACTGTTGTGCTGTGCTGATTTGCTTATAGCTTGAATGATGAATGTTGAATGTTGCTGCCTTGAATTTAGATTTAGAGTTTTGGACTGATGTGGGGTGATGTTGAATGCTGATGATGAGCATACCTGTGCAGGTGTTGAATGCTGATTTGTTGTGGCCTGTTACGTCTTCACCAGTTCATATATTAAACTTGAAGAACCACGTGGTTGAAGAAAAGCCCACTGAAAATGAGTAATACATCATCTTCGTCAAGTGGTGAGTGATGCAATTAGCCAATTACTTGAATTCTTGAACTGCTATGATGACTGACACTGGAATATGCATGTAGGTGAGCGTGCTATGCAGTGACAGAGGGCTGTGGAGATCATAAGTTCATAACATCCTATGTTAGCCTTTCACTTGATCATAAGTTCATAACATCCTTATATTCATGCAGGGATGTGATATATGCTGATATTCCAAAGCTCATTCCATTTATTGATCTGGTAAGTGATGCTTATTCGTCATTTTCCTAGGCCTGTTTGCCAAATTAGCCTGGATCTTATCCTATGCTAGCCTTGCCAATTTGCCAGTTGGGCTGTTCCCTCCCTAAACCCCAGCGTCGCCTCCGAAGAGTCACCGCTCCGTCGGCTGCTTGCTGCAGTCCACGCCACGCGCTACGCCATCACGGTCGCTCCTCCCGTGACGCAGCCGTCACTAGGTGCCGCCTATTTCTCGGACAAAGTCGCTCGCCACCATGGTGGCAGCGTCCGCTGCCGCAGAAGCCAGCGGCGAGAGTAAAAACGAATTCCTCATACGGTATGCTAGCTGCCTCTAGATGCCTCTCCCCAGCTTTAGTGCCTAAAGCTATCTTTGACCTGAGCGTTTGTCGCTGCAGCGACGACGCGCCGGGGCTACTCGCCGCTCTCAAGGAGATGAAGGACGGACTGGACCTCGTCAGGGGCAAGGTCGAGGCCATCACGCGGAAGGTAATGTAGTCATGTCTGCCACTTCCAAGCTTCCTTCGCCTCTCGCAGTTTCTTAAACCTCGAGTTGGGTACAATGGTGGAATGAACTCTGGTTCTCTCTCTCGCGTGTCGATAGGTCAAGGCGAACCAGTTGCCGGCGGCCAACGGGATCGGGTACCTAGAAGCGAAGAACCACCTGCTCCTTGGCTATTGCCAGGACATCGTCTACTACCTGCTCCGCAAGGCCAAGGGGCTCTCGGTGGATGGCCACCCTGTCGTACGGAGCCTTGTCGAGATTAGGCTGTTTCTGGAGAAGGTTTGCTTGTGCCTTTGATGCTTATTCTTCATTTTCCTAGGCCCGCTTGCTGGAGCTACTGCTGCAGCTGCAGCTGCTGCGGCGGCTGTTTGGTAGATTCACCGGATTGACTAGGAGGTGACCCTCGCTTTCTGTTGAATTTGGCATGATAGATTCGTCCGATTGACAAGAAGGCAGAGTACCAAATCCAGAAGCTCACCAATGCCGCTGACAATGCCACTGCTCGAGAGAATTCAGGAAATGCAGAGGCGAAGGGGAAGGACGGGCATTCGGATGATGAAGACCTCCTGAAGTATAGGCCAAACCCAGATATGATGGACACAAAGCCTGGTCCTGATGGGCAGGTGATGCTTTTCACTTCCTTAATGATTCTATACACTCGTTACATCGCTAAACAGATGCCAGATGCTTCCTTTTGTGCATTCGCAAACACCCTACATGAACATTACTTTGTGAAATGACTACAATAATTAATAACTTGTCTGCACTTGCAATATTGGAACATATCAGTTGGTTTAGCGCAAATATCAATAAGTGCAATTCCGTTCACATGAACAAATTTTTCAGTCTTTCCTGCTACTGCAGCATGTTCTTTGTAATATAGTTGTCATTTCCAATAATGAATCAACATCCCTTCTCGTCTCAAGAATTTTAGTCGACATCCCTATACTGTTGAATTCGATACTGACATCCATTCTTCCTGTCCCTTTAGGAATCCACTTTTAGCATTGTGTTTGAGTTGTGTGTTTGTCCCATTTAAAACGTTGTTTTGTATTCCTTTTAGAATTTTCATATTATGTATAAGTGCTAAATGCAAAAATTCCCATTCATACCTGTCATTCAAATTCACAATTTCCTGGAGTAGTGAGGTTTGTTTCTCAGTTCATGTGGCATATCAGTCTATACCTTCTGCCGTCCTGATGTATAATCACTTTATTTCAGGATACTGATGGTGTTTACCGTCCTCCGAAATTTATGCCTACTAGCATGGATGATGAAGAGAAACGTCGTAAAAAAGATTCAAGGAGAGATAAAGCGATAGCCCGAGTGGCAATAGAAAACCCTTATATTAAAGAGATAATCGATGATGCTGCGGACAGACCTGAAGAGGTTTGCTTAACTTTTGCTCTGAATTTATTAGTAGGCTGTCTTGGATACAGAGTAAGCAAGTTATGTGCTGTTTATTTTCATGCTAAATGATTTTTCTGGAACTTACAGTGGAAAGAAACAGTGGGCGATGAAAGCAGGGAATTTGGGAGGTACATGCGACAGAGAGAAGAGCAAGAGAAGCAGGAAGAGGAGTTGTTCACTCGGGCTCCTGTAACCAAACGTGATAAGCAAATCGAGAAGCGCATAAGGAGACAACTTCATGGGTATGTTCAGATAGTTTATCTTCTGTTTCTTATTGTCTGTGTAAATACACAATCGCCTTTGATAGCACTTGGTTTGCCCGTTGGGATTTTCAGCTTGTCTTAATATCCAACTTACACCACCATCTGATATCTGATCCCGACAACAGGCTAGGAGGCTTAACTGACGGTTTCGACCTTGGGATGAACATGCTGTTGGGAGGAGACAAGGAAGATGATGGTGGTTCAAGCAAGTCGCATGGCAAGAGCGGAAACAGAAAGAAGCACCTGAAGAGCAGCAAGAAGAGGAAGAGGCATTAGCTCTGGACCCACACTGCTGTAGCACTTCAACATACCGATATAGCCTAGAAGGCGGTTCAAGCAAGCCACACGGAAAGTTGAAGCTGGAGAAAATACCAAGAAACCAAGTAGAGAAAAAAAGCTTTGGTTCCTGTAGGCGTATTATTTCTGAAAGAGAAAACTTGATCTGAGCGACTGATCCTGAGCCAATGGAACAATATGAATTATATGGCTTGAACATGGTAGGTGTACCAAGTTTTGTTCATCGTAGAGTATCCCAGAGTATCCCAGATGTGATCGGCTACGAATTGTTTCCCCGTGTCTCCTGTTTTTGCTTGTATGATGGGTGCGTGCACTGCAAGTCGTTCAGAAGATTCATGATGAGCCGTTGGTTACACTGACGGCGGGCTTGTCAGGAATGGTTGCTCGAGAGAAGATAGGGGCACCTGAGCAGGCCGCTGCTTTGCATCTGAGCATCTCTCTTCTTTGAATCTTTGGTATTATATGCGCAGGATGTCATCACTCATGAAATGCGGTGCAGGCGGCTTCCGTCTGCATCTCTCAATTCTCAAAAAGTGAATGAAGAGATGAAATGCGGTGCAGGCCGAGACGCAAGTATCTATTCCCCACTCCACTAGTTAAATGCCTACAAGGACTGCTTAGATCTTTTCATTTTAGAGGAACTAAAATTTACTTTATGGATTATATTGTTTGGCTTAAAATTTAATGTTTTATGATTTTCAAATTTTAGATATAAGTCTATCTTAAATTTATGTGGCAAGAGAAATAATTTGATTCCGTCGATTCATTTGCTGTGTTACATCTGTATAATTTATTACATCTGGATAATTTATGACATGCTCTTTGGTTCATTCACTTGAGACATGAATACAATACATAAGGATCTTTTTATATATGGTCAATAGTAGTATACAAATATACTTTGTATGTAGCTATATTAACATAATTGATCTTGTTGTCATTAGGGCATTGTAAATACCCAATAGAGAGAGAACATAGATGTATAGAGCGAGAGGAGTAGTGTAAAGACATGATGATCCTAGATACAACTATATTTGACGATGTTAAACTAGGTGATTCATGGGCTATTTGGCATAACAAGCCAAGTTCATAAAGAACGACGTAAGAGTCACACTAGAGCGACACTCTAGCAAACCATTATTCCACAATAGTTTGTTTTCGTAAATCTCTCGCGGGGAACGAGGAATGAACACAATAACCCCTTACAAGAACGATAGGAGCTGACAACAATCCTCAATAGTTGCTCAAAAATCCTAAAATCATCAAGCCATCCGGGTAATGATAATCACCAAAAATAACAAGAGTATAACCAACCCAAGCCACTCCACCAATGCCACAAGATGCATAAACACTACACAACGGACTAGGAGTGCTTCAATCTCACCCAAATAATTAATTATGTGTTCCAAGTGAGTGGAGTGTATTTTTCAATCCTCAAGATGTGTATGCTAGCGTTACAGGTTATGTGATGCCATCCAAAGGCGGCTAAGCCGTATATTTATAGTCTCTCAGAGAAATCTAACCGTCACACTATATTCTGTATATGATATGTATCTAAATCGTTGTTATTATAATAGAGTTTAATTTCAAGGATCCTAGGGAGTGTTTGATTCTAGGGATTAAAGTTTAGCCCGTGTCACATTGATATTTAAATGACTTACGATTACTAAATATAGTCTAACTATAAAATAAATCACACGGATAAAGATTAAACGAATAGACCAATTTTTAAGCCTAATCAATCAATGATTAACAAATATTTACTGTAGTATCATATGATCGAAGCATTAGCTAATTAGACTTTAAAGACCCGTCTTACCATTTAATCCTTATCTATGTAATTATTTTTGTAATTAGACTATATTTAATATCTCTAACTAGTATTAAAATATCCGATGTGATGGAGCTAAAATTTAGCCCCGAGCAATATATTCTCCTTACCTGACCGATGAGAGGTGACTTCGTACCTAAGTGATAAGTATATTCTTGAGTCTGAGATGAGTAATCAGTCTCGGGCTTGGTATTCGTTTCCCTCTATTTTTTCCCACTGCAATTGAATTTGCTTTACATCCAAGCAGCTACGGATACAGTTTACAGTCCAAATTAATGCCCTTCTAGACCAATGCTAAAAAGGCGAAGCAAGCCCACACAATACAGGCATCTCTCTCCTCGTGAAGTCGACGCTCGATGATGAACAGGCCATTCCTCACTCCACTTGTGCGCCTCCACGCTATAAAAGCGCACCCGATGAACGCTAGCATGCATCCACCATCACACAGCAATCCACACAAGCACTTCGACGTCGCACGGGCGCTGCACACAGACACACCAAGCGTCACCAATGGCTTACTACCAGGAGGTGGACTACTGCTCGGAGGAGGTGAGGTCGGTGGCCCCGGCCGGCTTCGGCCGCCACGGCGGCGGCGTCCAGCAGCACGTCGTCAAGGAGAAGTTCGAGGAGGTCGACACGGTCTCACGCGCCGGCGCCTACCACAACCACCACCATGGTCACCACGGCGGCCACGGCTTCGCGGTGCGCGAGACCAGGGTCGAGGAGGACATCAACACCTGCACCGGCGAGGTCCACGAGCGCAGGGAGAGCTTCCTCGCCAGGGCTAACTGAGCCGCCCGGCGGCCGGCATCCACGCCCGTTCGTGCCTGCCTGCGTGCCTTATGTATGTCTGTGATTGTGCAGGGTCATCGTACTTGGCTATCGTACGTGCACGCACTCAGCTCCTGTACGAATTACGACAATAAGCTCGTGACCTGAATAAAACTTCTTCGTAATACTAATACCTACATCACCACGCACATTCTCTGTGTCAAAAAAAAAGGAATGCAATTTTAAAATAGTACTAAGCCAACAAACGATCATAAATCTAACCGAATTTATATTTAAAAATATGTTAATATTTATAATACTGAAAAAGTCTTATTAGATTCCGTCAGTCAACTAGCTAGTATTTGGTTTAGCCTTTGGGATTTTAATTCTGCTTCGACGACATCAAACTTACACAACCGACTGAACGACCGATGTCCTGATGATTCTACCAACAAGTGAGGAGGCCTAAATGATATGACGTTTGGTTTCGACCTTGGAATGAGCATACTACTTGCCACAGACAGGGAAGATGATGGCAACGATTCGAAGAGGACGGGTTTCTTATCGAGAGAATAAAAAAAAGAGGAAGATAAATGGGGTGTTTAGTTTCAGTTACTAAAGTTTAGCCGGTATCACATCAAATATTTAAATGTCTATCACAAGTATTTAATATAATTTAATTATAAAACTAATTACACAACAAAAAACTAATCATGACAAATTTTTTATGCCTAATTAATAAACAATTAGTAAATATTTACTATAGCATATCATGACTGAATCATACTAATTAAATTTAAAAGAATTGTCTTATTGTTTAGTCTTTATCTGTGTAATTAGTTTTATAACTAGACTATACTTAGTACCTCTACCTACTATTCAAACATCCTATGTGGGGCTAAAATTTAGCCCCCTCCAACCAAATACCTCGAAACTTTTTCCAATTGTCATTGTTTCTTTAGTCTAAACCTTTTTATTTACTAACCAACAACTGTTCTCTCCTGTTGGTTTAGGGTGCGGGGGCATGGTTGTTTATATATCATGTGTGCAGTGTGCTACAGTGCATATAAGGGTGAAGAGTGTGAAGGCTGAAGACTCAAGCGTGTGTGCTCTTCCTTTTTTCCTACACTAAGAACCTAATAATAACATAAGTTGTGATCTAGTTGCATAGAAGAGTTTTTCTTCCTTTTCTTTTCTATTTGTTTCTTTCAATTAAAACAATGAACACCCATTTTTTTAGAGCTTACTACATACAATTTAACTTTTAATGAAATAGTTTCAATTAAAAAATAAGTTTAATGGAAATGTAGAGGATTGAAAAATAATACAGAAAACAATTCTTCTGAAAAAAACATCCACTTTAAAAATAGATGCTTCAACTTTGAGAAAAAAAATTCACCTTAATTAAAAAATGTACTAGTAAATGTGATTTTTTCTACGAAATGTCACTTTTGAAAATGTTCCTCCTTAAATGAAATATTTTCTCAAAGTATATGTGATATGTTCCATAAAATGTAACTTATAATTCTAGCTTAGCTAAATAAAATATACCTTAGTTGAAAATGTTTTAAACCTACATAATATGGTCTTTTTGTAAGGTCTATTTTTTAAAAATATTCTAAAAATATCTTGTTTCAACAAGACAATCTTGTGAAGCTATATATGATTTTCTCCTAGGATAGAATGTCTATTAATTTTTTAATTAGTTTCACGACAATGACCGAACAAGGAGAAATAATGGATATTGTTATAAGCACACATAAAAAAAAGATGTTCGAAATAGAGGGAAAATGCACAAACCAATAAATGACGTGAAAATATAGTACCCCATTTATTTCAAATTATAAGATACTTTTTAGTTACATTAATTTTACTGTGTATCTAAACATAGTGGTACATCTAAGCATACAACAAAAAACATGTATCTAGAAAAATCTAAACAACTTATAATTTGAAATAGAGGAAGTATAAAATACGAAAACAAGAAAATTGTAAACCCCATGAGAATTTGTGAAGAGACAATATAAAAAATTAAAATTGTTGACATAGAATTGGGTCGCACACCGATGTATCAAAAAGCTCATGCTTCCCATAGTTTTTGTTAGAGCCCCTCATACGAATGCCCTTTGTATGGGCTAAGCTCCCAATCGAATAACTATGTGGATAGCCTTTGATCCTTCTCACATACAAGTGGGTCTCTAAGATGGTATTTTATGAATTAATCCTCACCATTTGCACTATCAAGCGTTCAGACAAACTATCGTGGACCTCGTTTCCTCCGATGCATGGTGGTAGCCACAACACAAATGTGGTTTGTGTGGTCTTACACGACTACACGCCTCTCTAATGGTGTGCACAATCACTGAGTAGCAATATGTATGCAGTCCTCATTAAGCATTAGGCCTAAATCCAGAGCATAAATGGTGGTCTAACTAGTGTAATCTCTTTGCAAAGCACCATCACTAATCACCATTTGTATCACTATGCACCATGCAACTGAAGATCACTAGAATAAAGCTCCAACTCCTTTGGTATGTTCCTTAAATCCTGTACTTCTCAAATGGCATGTTGAGGTGGTATTTGTAGGCCCCAAGTTCAAAGCTAAGCTAACCGTTGCCAAAAGTTACAACATTCTTTGTATCTACCGAACATGTCTGATGATAGCACCAGATACCACACCGAGCTTTTGGTAATCCGAGCACTGAAATTTCACGTTGCATTCTCGCCCTCATCTAGGAGGATGTAATGGATTGCTATCCAAATGATTCTTCACAATTTGTTAGGATCTTAAATTAATTTTAGTTCAAAAATAAATAGAAATAGACCGATTTGATTCTTAATTTTATAGTGTAAACTTTAGACTCTATTGTCACCCTTACCCTCACCGCATCAACCTTGCATGAGAACTCATAATTTATTTTTGGAAAAGTTGGAAAACCATATTCGTTTTCGCTAGTCTCTCTTCTCTTTTTGCGAAGGAACCACATTGTAGCTTGTGATTTACTGATGGACATTTCTTAAAAAAAATTCTACATGTGGAATAAGACACCCTCCGAATATTGTATTAAGAAGAAAATTTTCTCATATATGTCAATGAAACTTCTAAACCTATATCCTATCCATACACATTGACACAGTAGCTCTGGTGAGAACGATTACAGCCGGAGTCAGACCTTAGACTTGTGCTTTGATGTGAGACATACTAAAGAATTTTTTAATCACAACCTGAAAGTTCGCGCCCATGGAGAGTCACTCAAGACCTAAGAAATGCTATTCAAATTATCTAATCAACTTGGCTAAAGGCCCTTTTGCGACATTTATTTCATGAAAGGACAATAACAAATATGGAGTATTTGCGTAGAACACCGACTTAATAAGCTAACGACACTGACTGATGGACAGACATACCCAAAAAAACGAACCAATTCGAACCGAAATATCAGTTTTCCCAGTTTTCGATTTCTGTTTTGGTTCCCGAACCAGCAGCCCACCTTGCCACCCCATCCCAAGCAAAGCCCACCAAGGCCCACTAGCGCACCTCCCTCACCCTATCACCCAACATGCAGACACGCACGCCGGCACGCTCCAAACCCTACTGACCTACCTCAGTATGGGCGTATGGCTGGGCGGTGATGCAGCCAGCTATGCGAGCTCCGAGCGAGGGCCGCGTAGCAGCGAGCGGGCCACGGAGCGGCGGCGGCGGCGGCGCCACCGAGCGGGAACAGCGTGGCCCAGCGGCGTCTTGACGAGCGAGGTCGTGCGAGCTCCGGCCTCCGGGTGGCACGGCTGCGCGGTGGGTGTGGGCGGCGCATGCAGCTGCCGAGCGACGCGTGCGAGCTCTGCTGGGCGATCATGCTGTATGTGACTGGTGAAAAACCAATCCGTATTTCTGTAGTGGGGCGAATGGACCGTCAAATGTGGCGCGCGAATATGATCTTTGCTGTGTTTTATTTAATCATTTATGGACCGAACAGGATCGTCGGAGATGCCTAGCCCAACACTTGAGTGATGGACCTGAAGAATAAATCCATGGAGGTCGCCCGCCCCAATGCGTGCCTTATTACCCTACCATTACCAGCCCAGAACAAATGCTGCATGCAAATATATCCTGTGATGTGCTGCAGCCCAATCGATCGGCGCTAGCCGCTAGCACGCGGCACGCCTATAAAATGCCACTTCATTGAAGTAGATCCATGCAGCGCCCAGCCATAGCCCATAGGCCACAGGTAACTAACCAAGTATTAGCGAGCAACGATGTTCAGGTGCCCCAGCAATGGCTACGGCCAACCGCACCCCACCGCGAACTACCACCGCACCTACTCCGGCGAGCACGTCACCACCAAGGTCGCCCAGAAACCCTACCATGCCGGCGGCGCCGTGCAGCAGCACCACGTTGTCCACAAGGAGTCGTCGTTCGAGGAGGTGGACGGGGGTAATAAGGCCCCAGCGGCCAACCGCCGCTGCTTCGACAACTATCCCATGAACGCTGCTAACAACGCGAACCACCACCGCTACGAGGCCTACGAGGAAACCTACGAGGAGACCAACTGCGAGGAGGAGACGTACGCGTACGGCGCCGGCCGCCACCATGGTCACGGCAGCGGCGGCGGCGGGCGCCGCTTCCAGTACCAGACCCACGAGGAGACCTACGAGGAGGAGGAAGAGGAGGTCGTCGTGGGCGGGGGCGGCGGCGCCGGCTGGGCCCAGCTCAGGCGCCCATCCTGCCGCGCATGAGCAGCAGGCACCTCTGCTCGTACGTGGAATGTGTGGATGCGATGCGAGTCCGGATTGGTAGACGCCACGCGTTGGTTCATGGGTACAATTGCAAATTCTAATAATAACCTGCAGGTGACAACCTAGCTAATCCCGTACGTAAATAAATTGTACTCCTAGTCCCAATCCCCATTAATCCATCGATGCTCTGCATCCACAGTATGTATTCCATGTATGGCTGTGAGTTGCGACACAAGTAAAACCAAATTGACAAAAAAAAACCATTAAATTGTGTGAACAAGTTTGCTGTGCCAGACCGAGGTGTGTAAGGTTACGGGCTATACACTACCATCTTTTGCACCCGGCAAAAGCCTTTTCGAGTGTTTCTTTGCTCATAACTTTTTTCGAACACTCGATAAATACTTTTTCGAGTATCAAAAAAACACTCGGCAAATTAAAAATCGTAAAAAAAATCCTAAAAAAATTAGGGGAACAACCCCCAACCACCGCCATTGCCCTACCAATCGCCCTATCATTTCACTATTTTATCAAATTTACGTTTTTTGTGAACGGTAAGATTCAAACTTACAACATATCTCTTGCTCATAACCTCCTCTACCACACCACTATATCACATGTGTCCATATTACTTTTTCGAGGCACTAAATGAATTCAAATGAAAATGTTGTCAACTGCAGAGTTGCATAACTTTTCAAGATCTACAACTTTCATTTTGATAGGTTTCTTCATACGAACTTGTTTACAAAATTTGAATTTCAAATTTGAAAATTTCAAACATATTTCCCTATGACAAGATGATTTCAAATCAAAAAAATTGTCAATTACACAGTTTTATAACATTTCAAGACCTACAACTTTTATTTTGGTGTTCTTTCATCCAAGTTAGTTTGAAAATTTTAAATTTTAAAATTCAAACATAGTTTTGCATAACAAGATGATTTCAAACCAAAAAGTTATCAACTACAAAGTTTCATTACTTTTCAGACCTACAATTTTCATTTTGGTGGTTTTCTCATTCGAGGTCGTTTTCAAAATTCGAATTATAAACTTTTTAAATTAAGACATAGTTTTCGTTGACAAGATGACTTTAAATCAAGTTGCCAACTATAAAATTCTATAACTTCTCAAGTTCTACAAAGTTTATTTTGGTTGTTCGGTCATTTGTTCATCCCACATGATGGTTCTAACATTATTCGCAAATCTTATACGTCTCTCTTGTAGTTTCATAATGAAAGTCGCCTAGAGGGGGGGTGAATAGGGCGAAATTGAAATTTACAAATATAAACACAACTACGAGACGGGTTAGCGTTAGAAATAAATACGAGTCCGAAAGAGAGGGCGCAAAACAAATCGTGAGCAAATGCGGAGTGGAACACGATGATTTGTTTTACCGAGGTTCGGTTCTCGCAAACCTACTCCCCGTTGAGGAGGCCACCAAGGCCGGGTCTTTTTCAACCCTTTCCCTCTCTCAAACGGTCCCTCGGACTGAGTGAGCTTCTCTTCTCAAATCACAACCGGGAACAAAACTTCCCCGCAAGGACCACCACACAATTGGTGTCTCTTGCCTTGGTTACAACTGAGTTTTGATCACAAGAACAAGTGAGAAAGAAAAGAAGCAATCCAAGCGCAAGAGCTCAAAAGAACACGGCAAATCTCTCTCGCTAATCACTAAAGCCTTATGTGGAGTTGGAGAGGATTTGATCACTTTGAGTGTGTCTAGAATTGAATGCCTAGCTCTTGTAAGTGGTTGAGAAGTGGAAAACTTGGATGATTTGAATGTGGGGTGGTTGGGGGTATTTATAGCCCCAACCACCAAACTAGCCGTTTGGTGAGGCTGTCTGTCGAATGGCGCACCGGACCGTCTAGTGCACACCGAACATGTCTGGTGCGACAGCCACGTCACCAAAGCCGTTGGGATTCGACCGTTAGAGCTCTGTCTTCTGGGCCCGCTTCGATGTCCGGTGGCGCACCGGACATGTACTGTAGAGTGTCCGGTGCGCCAGCATGGGCGTGTCTGACCTCTGCGCGCGCTGGCGCGCATTCAATGCGCCGCAGGTAGCCGTTGGCGCCGAAATAGCCGTTGCCCCGCTGTTACACCGGACAGTCCGGTGTACACCGGACATGTCCGGTGAATTATAGCGAGGCAGCCGAAGTGAATTCCCGAAGCTAGCGAGTTCCTGAGGCCGCTCTTCCTGGGAGCACCGGACACTGTCCGGTGTACACCGGACAGTCCGGTGAATTATAGTGGAGTTGCCTCTGGAAATTCCCGAAGGTGACGAGTTTGAGTTCGGAGTCCTCTGGTGCACCGGACATGTCCGGTGGCACACCGGACAGTCCGGTGCGCCAGACCAGAGGTGCCTTCGGTTGTCCCTTTGCTCTTTTGTCGAACCCAATACTTGGTCTTTTTATTGGCTAAGTGTGAACTTTTGGCACCTGTATAACTTATACACTAGAGCAAACTACTTAGTCCATTTATTTGTGTTGGGCAATTCAACCACCAAAATTATTTAGGAACTAGGTGTAAGCCTAATTCCCTTTCAATCTCCCCCTTTTTGGTGATTGATGCCAACACAAACCAAAGCAAATGTAAAAGTGTATAATTGAACTAGTTTGCATAATGTAACTGCAAAGGTTTCTTGGAATTGAGCCAATATAAATACTTACAAGATATGCATGGATTGTTTCTTTATAATTAACATTTTGGACCACGCTTGCACCACATGTTTTGTTTTGCAAATTCTTTTGTAAATTCTTTTCAAAGTCCTTTTGAAAGATAGTCAAAGGTAAATGAATAAGATTTTGCTAAGCATTTTCAAGATTTGAAATTTTCTCCCTTTGTTTCAAATGCTTTTCCTTTGACTAAACAAAACTCCCCCTCAAATAAATTCTCCTCTTAATGTTCAAGAGGGTTTTAAGATATCAAGTTTTGAAAATACTACTTGCTCCCCCTTTAGAACACAAAGAGATGCCAATTTTGAAATTTACCAATTGAAAATCATTAATTTTAAAAATTAGGGTGGTGGTGCGGTCCTTTTGCTTTGGGCCAATACTTTCTCCCCTTTGGCATGAATCGCCAAAAACGGATACTTGGAATGAAATATAGGCCCTTTAGTACTTTCTCCCCCTTTGGTCATAAATAAATGAGTGAAGATTATACCAAAGCCGGAGAGATGCGGAGCGATGGCGAAGGATTAGTTATGGAGTGGAAGCCTTTGTCTTCGCCGAAGACTCCAATTCCCTTTCAATATACCTATGACTTAGTTTGAAATACGCTTGAAAAACACATTAGTCAAAGCATATATAAAAGAGACATGATCAAAGGTATATTTGTAAGCTATGTGTGCAGGTTAGCAAAAGAAGTTCCTGGAATCAAGAATATTGAGCTCATGCCTAAGTTTGGTAAAAGATTGTTCATCAAGTGGCTTGGTAAAGATATCGGCTAATTGATCTTTAGTGTTAATGTATGAAATCTCGATATCCCCCTTTTGTTGGTGATCCCTAAGAAAATGATACCGAATGGCTATGTGTTTAGTGCGGCTATGCTCAACAGGATTATCCGCCATGCGGATTGCACTCTCATTATCACATAGAAGGGGAACTTTGGTTAGTTTGTAACCGTAGTCCCGCAGGGTTTGCCTCATCCAAAGCAATTGCGCGCAACAGTGGCCTGCGGCAATATACTCGGCTTCGGCGGTAGAAAGAGCGACCGAATTTTGCTTCTTTGAAGCCCAAGACACCAAGGATCTTCCCAAGAACTGGCAAGTCCCCGATGTGCTCTTTCTATTAATCTTACACCCCACCCAATCGGCATCCGAATAACCAATCAAATCAAATGTGGATGCCCGAGGGTACCAAAGCCCAAACTTAGGAGTATAAGCTAAGTATCTCAAGATTCGTTTTACGGCCGTAAGGTGTGATTCCTTAGGGTCGGCTTGGAATCTTGCACACATGCAAACGGAAAGCATAATGTCCGGTCGAGATGCACATAAATAGAGTAATGAACCAATCATCGACCGGTATACCTTTTGATCCACGGACTTACCTCCCGTGTCGAGGTCGAGATGTCCATTTGTTCCCATGGGTGTCTTGATGGGCTTGGCATCCTTCATTCCAAACTTGGTTAGAATGTCTTGAGTGTACTTCGTTTGGCAAATGAAGGTACCCTCTTGGAGTTGCTTGACTTGGAATCCTAGAAAATACTTCAACTCCCCCATCATAGACATCTCGAATTTTTGTGTCATGATCCTACTAAATTCTTCACATGTAGATTCGTTAGTAGACCCAAATATGATATCATCAACATAAATTTGGCATACGAACAAATCATTGTCAAGAGTTTTAGTGAATAAAGTAGGATCGGCCTTGCCGACTTTGAAGACATTAGCAATAAGGAAATCTCTAAGGCATTCATACCATGCTCTTGGGGCTTGCTTCAGCCCATAAAGCGCCTTAGAGAGCCTATAGACATGGTTAGGGTACTCACTATCTTCAAAGCCGGGAGGTTGCTCAACATAGACCTCCTCCTTGATTGGTCCGTTGAGGAAGGCACTCTTCACGTCCATTTGGTAAAGCTTGAAGCCATGGTAAGTAGCATAGGCTAATAATATGCGAATTGACTCAAGCCTAGCTACGGGTGCATAGGTTTCACCGAAATCCAAACCTTCGACTTGGGAGTATCCCTTGGCCACAAGTCGAGCTTTGTTCCTAGTCACCACACCATGCTCGTCTTGCTTGTTGCGGAAGACCCACTTGGTTCCTACAACATTTTGGTTAGGACGTGGAACTAAATGCCATACCTCGTTCCTCATGAAATTGTTGAGCTCCTCTTGCATCGCCATCACCCAATCCGAATCTTGAAGTGCTTCCTCTACCCTGTGTGGCTCAATAGAGGAAACAAAAGAGTAATGTTCACAAAAATATGCAACAAGAGATCGAGTAGTTACCCCCTTATGAATATCACCGAGGATGGTGTCGACGGGGTGATCTCGTTGTATTGCTTGGTGGACTCTTGGGTGTGGCAGCCTCGGTTCTTCATCCCCCTTGTCTTGATCATTTGCATCTCCCCCTTGATCATTGCCGTCATCTTGAGGTGGCTCATCTCTTTGATCTTCTTCTTCATTATTTTGAGCCTCGTCCTCATTTTGGGTTGGTGGAGATGCTTGCGTGGAGGAGGATGGTTGATCTTGTGCATTTGGAGGCTCTTCGGATTCCTTAGGGTATACATCCCCAATGGACATGTTCCTTAGTGCGATGCACGGAGCCTGTTCTTCACCTATCTCATCAAGATCAACTTGCTCTACTTGAGAGCCGTTAGTTTCATCAAACACAACGTCACAAGAAACTTCAACTAGTCCTGAGGACTTGTTAAAGACTCTATATGCCCTTGTGTTTGAGTCATATCCTAGTAAAAAGTCTTCTACAGTTTTAGGAGCAAATTTAGATTTTCTACCTATTTTAACAAGAATAAAGCATTTGCTACCAAAAACTCTAAAATATGAAATATTTGGCTTTTTACCGGTTATGAGTTCATATGATGTCTTCTTGAGGGTTCGGTGTAGTTATAACCGGTTGATGGCGTAGCAGGCGGTGTTGATCGCCTCGGCCCAAAACCGATCCGGTGTCTTGTACTCATCAAGCATGGTTCTTGCCATGTCCAATAGAGTTTGATTCTTCCTCTCCACTACACCATTTTGTTGTGGGGTGTAGGGAGAAGAGAACTCATGCTTGATGCCCTCCTCCTCAAGAAAGCCTTCTATTTGTGAGTTCTTGAACTCCGTCCCGTTGTCGCTTCTAATTTTCTTAATCCTCAAGCCGAACTCATTTTGAGCCCGTCTCAAGAATCCCTTTAAAGTTTCTTGGGTTTGTGATTTTTCCTGCAAAAAGAATACCCAAGTGAAGCGAGAATAATCATCCACAATAACTAGACAGTACTTACTCCCACCGATGCTTATGTAAGCGATCGGGCCGAATAAATCCATGTGTAGGAGCTCCAGTGGCCTGTCACTTGTCATGATGTTCTTGTGTGGATGATGAGTGCCAACTTGCTTCCCGGCTTGGCATGCGCTACAGACCCTGTCTTTCTCAAAAATGAACATTGGTTAATCCTAAAATGTGCTCTCCCTTTAGAAGCTTATGAAGATTCTTCATCCCAACGTGGGCTAGTCGGCGATGCCAGAGCCAACCCATGTTAGTCTTAGCAATTAAGCATGTGTCGAGTTCAGCTCTATCAAAATCTACCAAGTATAGCTGACCCTCTAACACACCCTTAAATGCTATTGAATCATCACTTCTTCTAAAGACAGTGACACCTACATCAGTGAATAGACAGTTGTAGCCCATTTGACATAATTGAGATACGGAAAGCAAATTGTAATCTAATGAATCAACAAGAAAAACATTGGAAATGGAATGGTCAGGAGAGATAGCAATTTTACCCAAACCTTTGACCAAACCTTGATTTCCATCCCCGAATGTGATAGCTCGTTGGGGATCTTGGTTTTTCTCATGTGAGGAGAACATCTTCTTCTCCCCTGTCATGTGGTTTGTGCACCCGCTGTCGAGTATCCAACTTGAACCCCCGGATGCATAAACCTACAAAACAATTTTAGTTCTTGACTTTAGGTGCCCAAACGGTTTTGGGTCCTTTGGCATTAGAAACAAGAACTTTGGGTACCCAAACACAAGTCTTGGAGCCCTTGTGTTTGCCCCCAACAAACTTGGCAACTACCTTGCCGGATTTGTTAGTCAGCACATAAGATGCATCAAAAGTTTTAAATGAAATATTATGATCATTTGATGCAATAGGAGTTTTCTTCTTAGGCAACTTGGCACGAATTGGTTGCCTAGAGCTAGATGTCTCACCCTTATACATAAAAGCATGGTTAGGGCCAGAGTGAGACTTCCTAAATGAATTTTCCTAATTTTGCTTTCGGGATAACCGGCAGGGTACAAAATGTAACCCTCGTTATCCTGAGGCATGGGAGCCTTGCCCTTAACAAAATTAGACAATCTTTTAGGAGGGGCACTAAGTTTGACATTGTCTCTCCTTTGGTAGCCAATGCCATCCTTGATGACAGGGCGTCTCCCACTATAGAGCATACTTCTAGCAAATTTAAACTTTTCATTTTCTAAGTTATGCTCGGCAATTTTTGCATCTAATATTGCTATATGATCATTTTGTTGTTTAATTAAAGCCATGTGATCATGAATAGCATTGATATCAACATCTCTTCATCTAGTACAAATAGAAACATGCTCAACGGTAGATGTAGAGGGTTTGCAAGATTTTAATTCTACAACCTTAGCATGTAGTATATCATTCTCATTTCTAAGGTTAGAAATAGTAACATTGCAAACATTAAAATCTTTAGCCTTAGCAATTAATTCTTCATTTTCAGTCCTAAGGCTAGCAAGAGAGATATTCAATTCATCAATCCTAGCAAGTAAATCAACATTATCATTTCTAGGATTGGAAATTGAAACATTACAAACATGTGAATCAACCTTAGCCAATAAATTAGCATTCTCATTTCTAAGGTTGTCAATGGTCTCATGGCAAATGCTTAGCTCACTAGACAATTTTTCACATTTTAAACTTCAAGAGCGTAAGCATTTTTAACCTTAACATGCTTCTTATTTTCCTTGATTAGGAAGTCCTCTTAGGAGTCTAAGAGATCATCCTTTTCATGGATGGCACTAATTAGCTCATTTAGTTTTTCCTTTTGTTGCATGTTTAGGTTGGCAAAAAGGATACGCAAATTATTCTCCTCATCACTAGCATTATCATCACTAGAGGATTCATATTTAGTGGAGGATTTAGATTTAACCTTCTTCCTTTTGCCGTCCTTTGCCATGAGGCACTTGTGGCCGACGTTGGGGAAGAGGAGTCCCTTGGTGACGGCGATGTTGGCGGCGTCCTCGTCGAAGGAGGAGGAGTCGTTGGAGCTCTCGTCCGAGTCCCACTCCCGGCAAACATGGGCATCGCCGCCCTTCTTCTTGTAGTACCTCTTCTTTTCTCTCCTCTTTCCCTTCTTGTCGTTGCCCCTGTCACTGTCACTAGATATAGGACATTTTTGCAATGAAGTGACCGGGCTTACCACACTTGTAGCAAACCTTCTTGGAACGGGATTTGTAGTCCTTCCCTTTCCGTTGCTTGAGGATTTGGCGAAAGCTTTTGATGATTAAAGCCATCTCCTCATTGTCGAGCTTGGAGGCGTCAATTGGTTGTCTACTCGGTGTAGACTCCTCCTTCTTCTCCTCCGTCGCCTTAAATGCCACCGGTTGTGCTTCGGACGTGGAGGGTTCATCAAGCTCGTTGATCTTCTTTGAGCCCTTGATCATGCATTCAAAGCTCACAAAATTTCCGATTACTTCCTCGGGAGTCATTAGTGTATATCTTGGATTACCACGAATTAATTATACTTGAGTAGGGTTAAGGAAAATAAGTGATCTTAAAATAACCTTAACCACCTCGTGGTCATCCCATTTCTTACTCCCGAGGTTGCGCACTTGGTTCACCAAGGTTTTGAGCCGGTTGTACATATCTTGTGGCTCCTCCCCTTGGCGAAGACGAAAACGACCGAGCTCCCCCTCGATCGTTTCCCGCTTGGTGATCTTGGTGAGTTCATCACCCTCGTGCGCGGTCTTGAGAAGGTCCCAAATCTCCTTTGCATTCTTCAACCCTTGCACCTTGTTGTATTCCTCCTTGCTTAGAGAGGCGAGGAGTATGGTTGTAGCTTGAGAGTTGAAGTGCTCGATTTGGTCCACTTCGTCCGTATCGTAGTCTTCATCCCCTACGGATGGTACCTGTGCTCCAAACTCAACAGCATTCCATATACTTTTGTGGAGTGAGGTTAGATGAAATTTCATTAAATCACTCCACCTAGCGTAATCTTCGCCATCAAAAGTTGGCGGTTTGCCTAATGGAACGGAAAGTAATGGAGTATGTCTAGATGTACGAGGATAGTGTAAGGGGATCTTACTAAACTTCTTGCGCTCTTGGCGCTTAGAAGTTACGGACGGCGCATCGGAGTCGGAGGTCGATGTTGATGAAGTGTCGGTCTCGTAGTAGACCACCTTCCTCATCTTCTTGTGCTTGTCGCCTTTCCGATGCGACTTGTGAGAAGAAGATTTCTCCTTCTTCTCCTTGTGGTGTGAAGAAAAAGATCTTTTCTCCTTCCGTTTGGAGAAGTCCTTCTTCTTCTCCTTCCTCTTGGTGCGGGACTCTTCCGATGAAGTGCTCCCGTGACTCGTAGTGGGCTTGTCGCCGGTCTCCATCTCCCTCTTGGTGTGATCTCCCGACATTACTTCGAGCGGTTAGGCTCTAATGAAGCACCAGGCTCCGATACCAATTGAAAGTCGCCTAGAGGGGGGGTGAATAGGGCGAAACTGAAATTTACAAATATAAACACAACTACGAGACGGGTTAGCGTTAGAAATAAATACGAGTTCGAAAGAGAGGGCGCAAAACAAATCGTGAGCAAATGCGGAGTGGAACACGATGATTTGTTTAACCGAGGTTCGGTTCTCGCAAACCTACTCCCCGTTAAGGAGGCCACCAAGGCCGGGTCCTTTTCAACCCTTTCCCTCTCTCAAACGGTCCCTCGGACCGAGTGAGCTTCTCTTCTCAAATCACAACCGGGAACAAAACTTCCACGCAAGGACCACCACACAATTGGTGTCTCTTGCCTTGGTTACAACTGAGTTTTGATCACAAGAAAAAGTGAGAAAGAAAAGAAGCAATCCAAGCGCAAGAGCTCAAAAGAACACGGCAAATCTCTCTCGCTAATCACTAAAGCCTTATGTGGAGTTGGAGAGGATTTGATCACTTTGAGTGTGTCTAGAATTGAATGCCTAGCTCTTGTAAGTGGTTGAGAAGTGGAAAACTTGGATGATTTGAATGTGGGGTGGTTGGGGGTATTTATAGCCCCAACCACCAAACTAGCCGTTTGGTGAGGCAGGTAGCCGTTGCCCCGCTGTTACACCGGACAGTCCGGTGTACACCGGACATGTCCGGTGAATTATAGCGAGGCAGCTGAAGTGAATTCCCGAAGCTGGCGAGTTCCTGAGGCCGCTCTTCCTGGGATCACCGGACACTGTCCGGTGTACACCGGACAGTCCGGTGAATTATAGTGAAGTTGCCTCTGGAAATTCCCGAAGGTGACGAGTTTGAGTTCAGAGTCCTCTGGTGCACCGGACATGTCCGGTGGCACACCGAACAGTCCGGTGCGCCAGACCAGAGGTGCCTTCGGTTGTCCCTTTGCTCTTTTGTCGAACCCAATACTTGGTCTTTTTATTGGCTAAGTGTCAACCTTTGGCACCTATATAACTTATACACTAGAGCAAACTACTTAGTCCATTTATTTGTGTTGGGCAATTCAACCACCAAAAATATTTAGGAACTAGGTGTAAGCCTAATTCCCTTTCACATAAACAACTAGATATATATGTTTTATGAACAAATTTACTTTTATTTTGTCATATAAAGAAACGATCAAAATATAAATTGTACATTTTGATGAGTTATACAGATTTGTAGTTGAAAACTTTTTTCATTTGAATTAATTTACTGCTTCAAAATGTGATTTTAAATTGTTTTTGCCTAGTGTTGAAAAAGGACTCTGTAAAGAAGCTCTTTGGCTAGTGTCCAAAAAAGACTCTGCAAAGAAGTGTCAAAAATAAAACACGCGGTGAAGCGCTTCTTTGTTGAGTGTTTTTTGCTTGGCACTCGACAAGTCATTTGGCACTCGACAAAGAACCAGATTTCGGTAGTGATAGCAAATAGTCGTATCCTTTTTCCCATGAACTTCAAAAAAAACTATAGCTCAGTTGTAATGGAACTATGACATATAGCATTTAAAAAAATAGTAATCTTAAACATTGATGAACCCAAATATATTCTCAGGTTTTTAATTAGGTATAGGGAACATTATTGTCCGGAGATTTTGACACTAGCAATATAGATCAACATATCACACATAAGGAATCAGAAGGGTAGCTGACGTGTAATCATACCTAAGGTACTTCAAGATGGTTTAAAAGTCCGCTCTAAAGATAGGAGTACCACCAGGCAGCAGGCACCTACAAAACTTGACTCGGACATATGACAACTAGACCAAACCTCGATCTGGTCATTACCACAAGGTTAGCATGACCACAACAACCTCAACCTGGTCACCATGACCAAGTTAGCCCCTTTCCCAGACCAAACTCTAACCTAGTCACCTCGACTAGTACAACCCCTTCATGCTCACCCTGACCACAGCAACCCCAACCTAGTCACCCCCAATCAGGTCAGACCTATCATTGGTTGCCTCTAACAAACCTCAATCTAGTTGTCGTGACCTAGTCAGTTTGATCAAACCAGTTCTGACTTTGGTCACCTCGAGTGGGCCCAACCAGGATGGCCTCGACACCAATTGCTCCAAGCTAAGTCAGCTTAAGATGCACAAACACGCTAGGTCTCAATAGTGCCACGTTTCAGAAGTGTCATAAATCTTTGTGCGTGCCTATCACATTTATGACCCTTTGATCACTCCGCTCATGCTCCTAACTAGGCATGTGGCAGTTAAAGCAGCTACGGTACAAAGAGTGTTGAAGACGTTTGTGGCCAACCACCCCCTCTAAAGGACAACAAGGAATGGCAAGCCATGATGGGCCTCACCTTGGGTGTTAGACAATCTAGTGAGTACATGGAATATATGTACCGCTTTAAACAACTAGTTTGGACTTGTGGGGCTATATATACAAATCCAACCAGCCATTTGAGGTGTGTGGGAGCTTAGAAAGAATATTAGAGAGCTAAGACTCTGTTTCTATGGATCTAGACACCCAAGTGCTCATAGAATCACTCGATGATTAGTATAGGTGTGTTGCAAAGTACCTTGGTTAATTAGATCATTGAATTAACGCTTACTCTAGGCATGGCCTAGTTCATAGAAGTGAAGTTAGACATTTTTTAACCCCTCGGTGTTTGCGTGCATCATTATGTTGGACCGAGTGGGGCTTGTAGCCTTGAAAGATCACATAAAATGTGTTTGTGGTGTGACCACTACTGTGTACTAGAGGGAACAAGGCTCGCGATGTTTTCACCGGAAGATCGATAGTGGAGATGTAGAGAAACATTCGAGAGAAGCTAGAACTGAAGCAACACTTGCACATGGTGGAGAAGGCCTTAGGCTATCTAAGGATTTATCTAACCGAGAGCTTGGCCCTCGCATGGGGTTACAACAAGTACTAGGGTGAAGCTTGCGCACTTCTCGACACCTTGATAAAAACACTGATGCATCCACAGAGTTTGTATATCTATTGCATTTAATCATCCACATTTATATTGTTACCTTAGTTACATGTTTTACCTTTCTAGTTTAGTCATAGGCTAGTTGATAGGACCAAAATCTATGTTGCATAACTCGTTTTGCAATAGGGATAGTAACACTTAGTCAAAACCTTAATAGCACATATGAACATTTGGTTATCGACATAGGTTTTAATTAATAGAAAATAGAGGCCATAGATTACAGTGCAATTAGATTGCCTAATTCAGCCCCCTTCTTAGGTGTCATTGTTCCTTTCATCTTCGAACCAATTTGGTTGCATTCCTAGAAGGTTAACCATAGAAGTTATTTTCTTAAAAAGATAGGTGATGGTGCAGTATAGGGAGTAGAAGATTGACCTGCACATGGTATTCGTTGACTTGAAGAAGTCTTATAACAAAATACCAAGGAATATTATGTGGTAGGCTTTGGACAAACATAAATTCCAATAAAGTGTGTTAAACTCATTAAGGACATGTACAACAATGTTGTGACTAGTGTTCGAACAAGAGATAGGGACACAAATGACTTCTCGTTTAGAATAGGACTACATCAAGGTTAAGCTTTGATCCATTACCTTTTTGCTTGGGTGATGAATTAGGTCACAAGGGACATATAAGGGTATGCATTGTATGCTTTTTGCGAATGATGTAGGCTATAGTTGATGAAAGTCAGGCAGGAGTAATAGAAAACTAGAGTTGTGGTGGGAGACTCTAGAGTCCAAATGTTTTAGACTTAGTAGAACTAAAACCGAATAGATGAGATGTAATTTCGATCCTTCTACACATGAGGTAGGAGATATTAGTTTGGAAGGTCAAGTAGTGTCTATGAATGACACCTTTAGGTATTTAGGATCAATGATATAGATAAATATGGATATTTATGAAGATGTCAACCAAAGAATCAGAGCAGGATGGATGAAGTGACATCAAGCATCTGACATTCTATATGATAAGATCGAGGGTACCACAAAAGCTAGGAGACAAGTTTTATATGACGATGATTATACCTGTTTGTTGTACGGTGTAGAATGTTGGTCTACAAAAAGACGACATGTTTAACAGATAAGTGTTGTGGAAATTTGTGTGTTGCATTGGATTTATGGTCATACACGAAGATATCAAGTCTAGGATGATGATATACGTGATAGGCTAGGTCTATCTCCAATTGAAGGAAAACTTGTTCAATATTGATTGAGATAGTTTGGATATGTCCAATAGAAACCACTAGTCGCTTGTGTATAGTGAGATCCTAAGACACAATTGCAATGAGAAGATATGAAGAGGAAGACTGACGTTGACGTGGGAAGAGATGGTAAATTTTTTTTTGAAAGGATAAAATATACTTAAAAGATTTAGCCTTTAATTGAAGTGCATGAAAACAATTATCCATGTGTCTCAACCTTGATTTTCTGGGGTTTGTTGGGTTTTAATTCTAGTGTATCCTAAGAGCATCTTCAACCAGGTGACTCAAAATAGTATCAAAAAACTAAAATACTACATCATTTAAAGTGTTTAAGGCACTAAAAACAAATTGTGATCCAACAATTAAGCTCTAAATCATGTATTTTAGAAAATAAATTACATTATTTGGAAAGAAAATGTTGAGGATGATGTAAAAAAAGATAGAGCACTAGTCTGGGTGTAGTATATATATCTGTGTTACTTCATTGTGTACCATATATTTTTTTGATAAAAATTATAAAATATGACACTGCTGGAGTTGTTTTATGAGTTAATTAAGCCTTATATTTCAAGGTAGAACATTGATTTAAGTCACTATTAGAGATACTCTAACTAATTTTAAACTAAAAGACTTTATTATTATCATCTCGTTGTCAACAGCATCCATGAAGCGTATGACATCGGTCTATACTACGCGGTAGTATACACTAGTAGCAGCACCAGAATTCGGAGTACCATCACGTGACGCAAGACGTTCGATGATTAATCCGTGATATGGTATCATTGTCATTCCTGCTATCGCTACGCCAGTCAGGGGGGAAAAAAGGAGGCCATCAAAATTGGGACGCGAATAAAAATCTTCAATAGCTTTATAGAAAACAATGATCAAGGTTGCGATGCGTCCTCACCCCTCCCAATGTATATATGTGCCTTGATTATATATATGGTAAGAGCATCCGCAGTGCGTGGAAAAGATTATCTCAACAACCATTAGCCAGTTTCCTTTTCATGAGCACATTGATTTCTTTGAATTATAGAAACCGGAGATTCACACTGCCACGCAGCCTTGTCTGGTTGGATCGAACAATTTTCAGCTAAGATGCCATTTGTAGACATGTATATCTGATTTTTTTTCTTTATTTAAGAACGACAAACATTATCGTAGATGGCTAACTATTAGAGCTAGTTTGGGAACCCAATTTTTCGAAGGGATTTCTATTTTCTTAAGAGAAATTAGTTCATTTTCTCTTAAAAGAAATAGAAATTCCATGAGAAAATAGTGTTTCCAAACTAGTCCTTATAGAAACGGCAACAAGGCTCGATTAGCCTCCGTAGAGACAACAAGAGCACCAATGTAATCAACGATTGCATTGAAAGGATAAGGGACAATAATACATTTTTCTAAGTTTTAGCTGATTTAGCTATCACAATCCAGATAATGAAATAATTGTTATTTAGAGTCTAGTTAACAATTAGCTAAATCTTTAGCTGGTTGTTTAAAATTTCTACAACTAAGTTTAGCTGCTAACAATTATCTCTAAAGGGTCCAAACAAACGATAAATTCAACTATCAAAGCTCACATTCTCAACGTTATAATCAAATATATACCTTTATCTTACTTCACTTTTAGACACCTCTAGCATAAAAAACGCCATACAAAGCGAGTTATGGGTCGAGCACATATCCGTTGCCTTGCCTGCCGTGCCGCCCCAGCACTACCACACCTAACGAGCAAGTGGTGTCCATCGAGCACAGATGCTCATGCGCTCAGCCTCTTTCATTCTCACCACGACGCCTATAAAGCAAGCCAATCGCCAATCCATACGAACACAAACCAGAGAGCTGCAACTTGAAAAAAAAAACAAAAAACAAAGCTCCTACTGTGAGCATGGATTCACTTGTGAAGCGCAGCAATGGCTATGGTGCTTACGGCAGCAGCAAGCCCCAGATGAGCTACCACCGCCAGAGCACCGAGTCCGTGACCACCGTCGTCACGGAAATTAACCGCATGACCATCAACGACAAGCCCTACTACGGCGGCGTGCAGAAGCAGGCCTGCAAGGTGGAGGCGTTCGATGAGCACGACAAAGCGTACAAAGGCACCCTGGCCGTGAAGAAGCACGACGAGTACGAGGAGGATGAGGAGGAGTACGGCCAAGTAGTCGACGCGGAGTACGGTGCCCACTACGGCGACGCCGCTGTGAAGAAGCAATGCTACAGCTACCAGCAGGAGGCGTACGGGGAGACTGGAGCTGCCGGGTACGGTGGCGCGGCAATGAAGAAGCAAGGCTACAACTACACGAAGGAGACGTGCGGAGAGAGCGACGCCGGCTACGGCGCTCACCACGGTGGCGCCGGTGCCGCCGTGCAGACGTACGCCTACAACCAGCAGGCGCTGTACGGTGGCTCCATCGGTGCCGCCGTGCAGCAGCCGCCCTACAAGCAGAAGGGCGCCGCTAGTAAGACTAACGGCTCCTGGCAGAAGGTGTACGGGTACGGGGAAGCCGTCAACACAGCAGGGGCGGGGTACGGTGCTCACCACGGCGTCGTTGGCGCCGGGGCCGGGCAGCAGCACGGCTACCAGAAAGATGCGTACGGGACCGGGTACGGCGCTGTCGCGGTCGTTGGCAAAGAGAAGAAGAACGGATACCAGTACCAGGAGGCGTACGGCGGAACTGACGCGGGAGGGTATGGCGGCGCTCACTACGGCGGTGGTGGCGCCGTGCAGCAGCATGGGTATGGCGGCGTAACCGCCGGTGGCGCTCACTACGGTGGTGGCGCCGTCGCCGCCATTCAGAAGCACGGCTACAGGAAGGACGTGTACGAGAGCGAGACTGAGAGCGAGGACGACGAGAGCGACTGCGAGGAGGCGTTCCCGCCGCGCGGCGGCCGAATGCAGGGCGGCGTGCAGGTGCAGCACGGCTACGGAGCTGACAACCTCGGCGGTGTGCGCCGCTATGAGTCGTACGAGAGCCGCGAGGAGCACGGCGACGGGCGCCGCTATGAGTCGTACAAGAGCACCGTCCAGTACAACGGCGGCGGCCACGCCACGTGCTCCCCGATCAAGAACCGCCACCTCCTTGGCTACGGCGCGTAGGCATAATACGCGCTGGCTGATCCAGACATCCAGTGCACCTACGTACTGTATATTCGTATGCTCTGTCGTATATAGACAGACAGGCCTATATGCCGCTACCGCTACGGCTACTTGGTGGATCTGCTTGTGGTTGCTGATGCAGCTAAACCATGGAAATATCTAAAAAAAATAAGATGTAACATAATGCCACCTTGGGATAATAATGTATGATGATGGGACACTCTGGTACGCCCAAATCAATATAAACCTCATAGATATACCAGTCTGAGGGCTTGTTTGGGAGTAAGGGTAATAGAGGGGATTGAAGGGGTTAGAATCCCCCACTATTCAATTTTAAATAGTGGGGGATTATAGCCCCCTCAATCCCCTTCATTTCACTTGCTTCCAAACAAGCCCTGAAGGGTTTTGTTCGGTAATTTTAATAAACGAGGATCAGGGTTGAAAAAAAACAGACTGAAGAGAACTTTGAATAAAAAGCCCCGACTGAACAAGTTCGGAATAGTTAGAGCCCAATATGACAAACTAGATTCTGAGGTTTGATTATACAAACTGAAATAGTTTGGGGGCTTATGGTGCATTTTCACCAGTAATACCATACTGGGTTCAGGGAAAAAAGAACTGCAGTTTAATGGGCAATTCAAGTGGAGTAAAAAATAATTGTTTCCTAATACTGATTATTAGTTCTAATTGTTTCCCCACGTTGATAAGATTTTAGTTTAGAAACACAGAATCTATAACTAGGAAACCATGTGCATCTTATGCTACTAGTAGCTCTCATCAAAAGCCTTTTAGATTTTCCGAGAATTTCCACCTAAATAGGACATATAAGTGCTGCGACAACAGAGGCCAGAATATGTAAACATGGTCCTGCTGAAGATTATTTCCCTTTCATCTCTGCGACCTGGTGACCTGAGAGAGAGCCATGCGTAGGAAAAAGAAAAAAGTTGGGCGACGCCATGCTTCTCCTTCCGCAGTCCTTCGTCCCCTGTCGGCCCGTACTGTTGGTTGCGTGGCTTCTGGGCCGCCTCCTCCGCGTCCTGTGCTCGTGGCTGCGTCTGCGTGCGGCCCACAGCTACAGGAGAACGGCGAGGCATACTCTGGTCGGCTTCTTTCAGGTACGCGGTTAGGGTTTCCAGTAGATTTCTTAGGTTCGCATTCTTTTCCCCATCTTGCTTCGCGTCTTTCTCGCCTCTGGTCTCTTCCGAGTTCGTCACGCGTAAGTTTCTGTGGTGGGTGGATCTCATCTCCGCTTCGCCCGCCTGCGCTTGGTGAGGAGTGGCCTCTTCCGGGTCGCTCTGGTGTGCCGGCTCCGATGGATCCAAAAAATCGAAACCCTAACTGGGATCGGTGGGGTCCGAAGGAGGGGCCGCAAGGTTCTCAGTCGTGGGGAAAGAATCGGAACCTCAGCTGGCGGTTGAAAACTGGATCCGGAAAACCTGATGGCAAAGAAGACATTCCTGCCTCCACGCCCGGTGATGCTGGCCAGCCAGGTATCCTCAACCCCCCCTGCCTCCCATTCTAAAATCCGAGAATGATTTGGTGCGTAGGGTTTTTTGCCAGAAATGTGGTTTGGATGGCCATCACGCTAGGGAGTGTTTTAAATCTTTGTGGTGCGAGATCTGTCGCAAAGAAACCCACAACACTGCTCGGTGTGTTCTTCCCAAACAGAATAAACCTAGTATGCCGATTGTTGGTATGGCGGCGGATGGGCTAGGGTTTTGCTCTTCTCATTTCGCCAAGCCCTTATCCAAAAAACCTAAACGCAGTTTTATTGGCTTGGTTAAAATTGTTGAGGGTTTGATCACGGCCGAGGATCTGGAGAAGGATTTCGGTTTCCACTTCCCTTGGGGCCGCACTTGGAAAGCTACTGAGTGCCATTCTGGCTTCCTCATGCAATTCCCCTCTCAAGAGAGATTGGATGAAATGATTAATTTCCCTGAATTGAAAATGAAATTGTCCGGGGCCAAAATCTCTGTCTCTTCTTGGAGTTCTCAGGCTAAGCCTAAGTCTAAACTGCACTCTGTGTGGATTGTGGCTGAAAATGTGCCAGAAGAGTTGCAAAATTATCAGGCCATTTGTGAATTGGGTTCCACTATTGGGGCAGTGGAAGAAGTGGATATTAATTCTTTAAACTCTAAAGAAATTGTGAGATTCAAAGTTCATGTGAAGAGTGTTGCTATGATACCCCCTATCATTGAAGTTGGTGTCAAACCTTTTCTGTATGACATTTTCTTTAAAATTGACAACATTACTGATGAAGGTTGGAATGATGACTCTGTTAATCTGGGTAAGAGGGCTTCGGTTGATAGATAAGGGTTTAGTGACATCTCTCTTGGCAAATATGCTAAAAAGGCCAAAAGTGGTGATGAGGACTCTGGCAAGGATATCAAAGGAAAATCTCCTCCGAAAATATCCTCCAGTCAGGCCAATGTTGCTGGATCTCTGTCAGAACAATCTGAAAGCATGAAAATGGGGAAAGGTTCTGAAGGACTTAAAGGTTACCTTGATAGTCAGGGAAATGAGGATGAGGAATTCAATGATAGTGAAGATGACCTGTTGGATTCTAAGGAGTTGGATGAATTTATCAAGGATGATGAATTTATTCCTTCCCCTGTACAAGATAAAAAGAAAATGCATCTGAGTAATGTTGAGGAAGCTAGCAAGATTGCTGGTGTTAAAAAAAGTGGTCTTATGGAAGGTGAAGTTACAGAAGGAGTCAGAAGGAGTAGCAGATTGGAGTCGTCTGATGAAATGAAAATTGCTGATAAAGCTGCTGCAAGAGCTATGGCTAAAGATGCTTTCATCAACAAAGGTACGTCTTACAATCCTTTCTCTGTTTTGAATACTGATAATGCTGTTCTCATGGATGTGGCTCACAAAATTGGTGTTGATTTAGGTTCTTCCTTTAATGATGCAGTGAAAAATTTAAATCTGATTAAATCTTTAGAATTGTCTAGGAAAAATTTAGTTGTTCAATCTGTTAGGATTAATGTTGATAATTCAAATGATGATTGTATTGTTTCTGATGTTGATAATAACATTCATAATGATAGTCTTGATGATAATTTTTCTGATCTTGAAGATGTTATGATCCTTAGAAAAGGTCATAAAATTCAGCACAGAAAAAAGACTGTGAGGAAAAAAACAATAATAACATGGCTGGTAAAACTCCTAAAAATAGGAAAATCCCTATTAAGAGGAAAGGCCAGTCAGGCGACCAGGCCATGATTTGTTCAGAATGATTGGTGTGATTTGGAATTGTCAGGGGCTCGGTAAAAGTGTGAAAAGTGAATTCCTTCGTGATGTTATCATGAAAGAGAAGGTTAACTTCATTGGTCTTCAAGAGACCAACAAGAAAGATTTTGAAGAATCTTGGTTGAATTTCATTAGTGGTAATAGAAATTTCGTCTGGGTTTGGTCTCCCCCTAATGGTAGGTCAGGTGGTTTGCTGGTTGGTTTTGATTCGGACATGTTTGATGTTAGAGAAAAAGAGTTGGGGGAATTTATGATTCGGTTGTTGGTGATTCAAAAAGATTCAGGTTTTATTTGGAATTTTATTAATGTTTATGGTGCGGCTCAAAATGATCAAAAACAGAAATTCTTGAGCGAATTATCCGCTTTCTGTTCAAATTGTTCTCATCCTTTATTGATTGGCGGTGATTTTAATATTCTCAGAAGAGAATCGGATAAGAACAAACCTGGGGGACTAACAAATGGAGTTCTCTTTTTAACTCTATTATTGATGTTCATGATTTGATTGAGTTGGATCTTAGTGGTCGTCATTTCACCTGGTCTAATAATCGTAATCCTCCTACTTTTGAGAAGTTAGACAGGTTTCTTGTTAGTCCTGATTGGGATCTGCATTATAATAATTTGAATGTTACTGGTCTGAGTAGATCCTTTTCTGATCATGTTCCTTTATGTTTAAAAACTGACTTTATTTCTTCGGCTAGAAGAGAATTTCGGTATGAGCTTTGTTGGAAGTTAAGACCTGAGTTTAAGTCTTTAGTTGTGGATAATTGGTCTTTGCCTGTTAGAAGTAAGACTGGTATAGATATTTGGAAAGAAAAAAAATCAAAAGATTGAAAAAATTGTTGAAAGGTTGGAATATCAATGTTGAGGGTAGATATTTGAAATTAAAAAAAGAATTGATGGAAAAAATTGATATTTTAGATAAAAAATGTGAAATAATGGGTATCTCGGATTCTGAGAGAATTGAAAAACTTGATATGGAGTGGAATCTGAAAAAAATCATGGAAGAAGAAATTTGTAAAAAGAAACAAACTGCTAGAGAGAAATTCATTAATGAGGGTGATGAAAATACCAAGTTCTTTCATCTTTTGGCTAAAGGTCGGAAGAGGAGGGTTAAAATTCCTTTCTTAAATCAGGATGATGTCCCTGTGAGTGATGCTGATGGTATTAATAAAATTACTACTTCTTATTATAAAGATCTTTTTGGTCATTCGGTGCTATCTAGTATCAATATGTCTCATTGTAACATGAATCAATTATCAGACTCTGATAGATCTTGCCTGACGGCTCCTTTTTCAGTGGAGGAGATTAAGAAAGTGATTTTTGAGATGAAACATAATAGTGCCCCTGGCCCTGATGGCTTTCCTGCTGAATTCTTTCAAACTTTTTGGGATACTATTCATTTGGATATTGTTCAATTATTCAATGACTTTTATAATGGTAGTCTCAAAATTGAGAGACTGAATTATGGGGTGGTAACATTATTACCAAAAGTGGACAATGCGGCTGACATGAAAAATTTCAGACCTATCTGTCTTCTAAATGTTTGCTACAAGATTATTTCCAAAGTTCTGAATAATAGACTGGCAGGTTGTATCACAAAAGTGATAAGTGATTCTCAATATGGTTTCATTAAGAATAGATATATTATGGATGGAGTCATATCGCTAAACAAAATTCTCCATGAAGTTAAAAGGAAAAATCAAAGTGGAGTAGTTTTAAAAATTGATTTTGAAAAAGCTTATGACAAAGTGAATTGGCATTTCCTTTACAATATGATGGAGAAAAAAGGTTTTGGTAATACGTGGTGTGATTGGGTCATGAGGATTGTGAGAGGTGGTAAAGTTGCCATCAAGACTAATGATATTCTGGGTCCTTATTTCACTACTCACAAAGGAGTGAGGCAAGGGGATCCTTTTTCTCCCCTTTTGTTCAATTTGGTTGCTGATGGATTAGCTTGTATGATTAAGAAAGCTCAGGAGGAAGGTCTGATTGAAGGTCTGATCCCTCACATCATTCAGAATGGTTGCTATTGTTTACAATATGCTGATGATACCATTTTTCTTATTCAAGATTGCTTAGAAGGCGCCAGAAATCTTAAATTCATTTTATGTTTGTTTGAAAGCATGTCAGGTTTGAAGATTAATTTTCACAAAAGTGAAATATTATGCTTTGGTGATGCTAAAGAGATAGACTTTTTGTATGCTGATATTTTTACTTGTCCTATAGGTAATCTTCCTATGAAATATCTAGGTGTGCCAATTGATAAGAAGAAGATTAATAAAAATCTTTGGTGCCCCATGATTGAGAAACTGGAAAAAAGATTAGCTGGGTGGCAGGGTAGATTCCTGAGTCTTGGTGGTAGACTTACTCTACTAAATAGTTGCCTTTCTAATGTTCCTTTATATATGCTTTCGATCTATCCTGCCCCTAAGACTGTTATCAAAAAAATTGATTTGCTAAGAAGGAGGCTGTTATGGCAGGGGGGAAAACAGTCCAAAAAATTTCATCTCGCTGATTGGGTGTCAGTGTGCTCTCCCAAAATTCAGGGTGGTTTGGGAGTTTTAAATCTTGAAGTTATGAATGACTCCTTACTTTCTAAATGGCTTTGGTATATTGAGAATTCGAATGGCTTATGGCAAAAGATTATTGCTAGTAAGTATCTTAAGGGAAATCCCCTTATTTTAGTTAAGCAAAAACAAAATGACTCTCATTTCTGGAAAAAACTCCTGAGTTTACGAGACATCTTTTACAAATATTGTAAAACTGAAGTTGGCAATGGTTTGAAAACTAGTTTCTGGAAAAGCACTTGGTTGGGTAACCAACCGTTGTATATCCAGTTTCATGTTCTTTTTGACTTGACCTATGACAAAGATGTTTCTGTTAACGAAGTTTTCACTTCAAATTTTGAATCTCTTACTTTCAGAAGAAGGATTGTGGGTAATTTGAAGTTGCTTTATGATGAATTGATTAATTATTGTAATCAGGTAAGTCTTTCTGATCAAGAAGATAAAATCGTTTGGACCCTAGGGAAAAAAGGCTTCTCAGTTAATTCTTTGTACAGAAAGAAAATGGAAAATCAATCTTTGATTCCATATAAGTTTTTATGGAAATCTAAATTGCCTCATAAAATCAAGGTTTTTTTCTGGTTAGTGGTAAGAAATAAGATTCTTACTAAGGATAATCTGAGGAAAAGGTGCTGGATTGGCTCTTTAAACTGCTGCTTCTGTGGGGTGGATGAATCTATTGATCACCTGTTCTTTAAATGCCCCATTGCTCAATACATGTGGAGAGTTATTCAAGTTGCCTTGAATTTGAGATCAATCCCGAAAAATATCAAAGATTTGTATGACAATTGGCTGTGTAATCCAAAAGACAAGATGGCTCATCTTGTGTTATTTGGTTGCGGTGCTTTATTCTGGGCTATTTGGCGCACTAGAAATGATTGGTGCTTTGGAAATAATCATTTACTTGACCCGTCTAACATCATTTTTCTTTGCTGCTTCTGGTTGGATTCCTGGGCGATTCGTCAGAAAAAGAAGGAGCAAAGAATGGTGGAGCTAGGAAGCAAGTTAATCCGAAAAGACGACAAGTGAAGCTTTCGGGAGGGCCTTGGGGTGGTGCCCTCTTGACAGGCGTATTTCTGGATGACACGAAGTTGGAATTGGGAAGCCGCGTTGGGATAGATGTCTGTCTTTTGCTGGCCAAACTGTTCAGGTCTTTTTGTGGCTTTTGCCTGTCTTGTTGGATGTAAATAAGAAAGTCTTATGTAGTCCTTCGTAGGCCAAAACTTTTCCTGTTATCGTAGGCTCTTCACTGATCTAGTGATAGTGGTTAGAGTCTAGATAGCATTCTGGCCGTGGTTGGTATGTTGGTGGTTTACCGCGTGTTGGTGGTTGTTTCAAACTTGCCTATTTCTTAATGAAATAGGGGGCTTCGCCCCTTCGTCAAAAAAATGTAAACATGGAAAGTAAATTTATCTGACCAAATTGCCAGTTTACACAGTTACAAAGAACTCAATTAGGTTTTCACGTGAACAGAATATGTAGAGGGAAGTTTTCTCACATACCACTTCCTCAAAATAATGATGCTTCTTAAATCCATGACATATCCATTAAGCTGTTAATCAAACTGATAGAAATGAGAAAAAGATCATTTTGAACCAAAACCAAACATTTCGCCAAAAAGAACTTATTTTTCCCACGAGAGGCTTCATCAGAAGCCTTTCCACCACTTCCACGTGATGTCCTTTGGTTAGCTATAACTGTAATGGAAATAACCATAACCAAATCAGCAAGAGATATATCACGTACAAAATTGTACTGCCATATGATTCACTTTACAAACTTCTTAATGTAACACCCAAAATCATATGTTGGTAATTTAGAGAGATCTCCCAAAATGCCTAAGATAAAATGACTTCTAAATAATGAATTCCTTCTTTATAAATTATGTTTCTCTAAAGCAAATAACTAGTAACATTAAAAGTTTGGTAATTCAAAATTTAGATCCAAATTTGAACTTAAAGTTTAAATTGAAACTTGGAACAACAAATAGAAGGACCTTCAATCTATCTAATTATTCCCTTAAACACCCTTTACAAATAAATATATGCATTTGAATTTAAAAAAAGATAGGGCACTAGTCTGGATGTAGTGTATTTGTGTCATTTTATAGTGTACCATATATTTGTTCGATAAAAATATAAAATAGAGCACTGTTAGAGTTGTTTTATATGAGTTAAGCCATATATTTTAAGGTAGCAATATTAGAGATACTAACTTATTTTAAACTAAAGGACTTTATTATTATATCGTTGACAACAGCATCCAGCTTATGACATCGGTCTATAATTTACTATAGTAGCAGCACCAGAATTCGGAGTACCATCACGTGACGCAAGACGTTCAATGATTAATCCGCGATATGGAATCATTGTCATTCCTGCTATCGCTACGTCAGTCAGGGAAAAAAAGGAGGCCATCAAAATTGGGACGGGAATAAAATTTTCAATACCTTTATAGAAAACAATGATCAAGTTTGCGATGCGTCCTCACCCCTCACAATTTATATATATGCCTTGATTATATATATATATATATATATATATATATATATATATATATATATATATATACTAGGTATATGCTCGTGCGTTGCCACGGGTAGTATTTATGCATGCATATGTCATTGTTTAGTGAGGTAATCAACCAGCAGGGTGACACTTTTGTATGTATAGATCATTGTTTAGTGATGTTATCAATCAAACTTCACGCGTCAGGTCGACATGCGAGGGAGGTGACATTGGGAGGCAGGCTCGGGGGAGGGGGCGTTGGGTGTGTGGGACCGCGAATTGCATCGGGAGGCAGATTAGAGAGCATTAGGCATTAGGTGGATGGAGGCCGTGACATGTGGAATGTGGCGCAGTTAGAGCAAGAGGCGGGAAGAGGTGGAGGAGGCCGGGTGCGGACAGTTCTGCCAAAGTGGCCTTAGGCGAGTCGTCACTGCGTCTGCTACCCGGGCTTGGCCTCGGATGAGTCCTGACTGCGTCTGCTACCCGGGCTTGGCCTCGGATGAGTTGTGGCTGCCTGTCCCGCCCGAGCTTGGCCTCAGACGAGTCGTGACTGCCTCTCCCGTCGGGCTTGGCCTTGGGTGATTCTTGACAGCCTCTCCCGCCCAAGAGTGGTCTCGAGCGAGTCATGACTGCGTATCCCACCGGAGGATGGCCTCGAGCGAGTCGTGACTGCATGTCTTGCCGGAGGTTGGCCTCGGGCCAGTCGTGACTGTCTACCCCGTCCGCGGATGGCCTCGGGCGAGTCATTACTGCCTGTCCCGCCCGCGGACGGTCTCAGGCGAGTTGTGACTGCCTGTCCCACATGAGGATGGCCACGGGCAAGTCGTGACTACGTCTCCTGCTCGAGGTTACCCTCGGGCGAGTCATGACTGCCTGTCCCACCCGAGGGTGGCCTCAGGCAAGTCGTGACTGACTGTCCAGCCAGGGCTTGGCCTAGGTTCAGTCGTGACTGTGTCTCCCGCTGGGGGTTGGCCTCGGGCGAGTCGTGACTGCCTGTCTCGCCCGAGAATGGCCTCGGGCGAGTTGTGGCTGCCTGTACCGCTTAGGCTTGGCCTCGGACGAGTCGTGAATGTGTCTCCCGCCTGAGGGTGGCCTCAGGTGAGTCATGACTGCCTCTCCCACCAGAGGATGGCCTAGGGCGAGTCGTGATTGCCTCTCCCCCAAGGATGGCCTCGAGTGAATCGTGACTGCCTCTCTCACCCAAGGTTGCCCTCGGGCGAATCATTGCTGCCTTTCTCGCCTGGGGTTGCCTTGGGCAAGTCGTTACTACCAGTACTGCCCGGGGTTGTCCTCGGGTGAGTCGTGTCTGCTTTTCCTGCCCGAGGGTGGCCATGGGAGAGTCGTGGCTTCTTGTCCCACCTAGGCATGGCCTCGGGTGAGTCGTGCCTATGTCTCCTGCCCAAGAGTGTCCTAGGACAAGTCATGACTGTTTGTCCCGTGTAGGCTTGGCCTCAAGCGAGTCGTCACTGCCTCTCCCACCCGAGAGTGGCCTCGAGTAAGTCATGATTGCGTCTCTCGCCTAGGCTTGGCCTCGAGCGACTCGTGACTGCCTGTCCCATCTGGGCATGGCCTTGAGCGAGTCATGACTGCGTCTCACGCCCAAAGGTGGCCTCGGGCGAGTTGTGATTGCATCTCCTGTCTGGGCTTGGCCTCGGACGAGTCATGATTATGTCTCCCACCCGAGGTTGGCCTCGGGCGAGTCGTGACTGCATCTCCCGCCCGGGATTGGCCTTGGGCGATTCTTGTCAGCCTCTCCCACCCGAGAATGGCATCGAGCGAGTCGTGACTATGTATCGCGCCGGGGGTTGGCCTCGGGCGAGTGGTGACTACCTGTCCTGCCTGAGGATGGCCACAGGCGAGTCGTGACTACTCCCACCCAGGGTTGTCCTCGGGCGAGTCGTGACTGCCTATCCCACTCGAGGATGGCCTCAAGCGAGTCGTGGCCGACTGTCCAGCTAGGGTTTGGTCTCGGATGAGTCGTGACTGTGTCTCCCATTGGGGGTTGGCTTCTGGCAAGTCGTGACTGCCTGTCTCGCCAGAGGATGGCCTCGGGCTAGTCGTGGCTGCCTATCCTGCCTGGGCTTGGCCTAGAGCGAGTCATGACTGCCTCTCCGACCTGAGGGTTGCCTCGGGCGGACTGCCTATTCTGTCTTGGCTTGGCCTCAGGCGAGTTGTAACTTTGTATCCCACCGGGGTTGGCCTCGGGCGAGTCGTAACTGTGTATCCCACCCGGGGGATTGGCCTCGGGCGAGTAGTGACTGTCTGTCCCACCCGCGGATGACCTCAGGCGAGTCGTTACTGCCTATCCTGCCTAGGCTTGGCCTCGGACGAGTCGTGACTGTGTCTCCCGCCCGAGAGTGGCCTAGGAAGAGTCATGGCTGCCTGTCCCATTTTGGCTTTGCCTCGGGCGAGTCATAACTGCCCTCCCACTAGGGGTTGGCCTCAGGTGAGTCGTTACTGCCTCTCCCACCCGATGGTGGTGGTGCATGCGGGGGCGGCGGAGGTAGGCCGATCGTGGGGGCGGCGCACTCATCTCCTCGAGGAAGCTATCACCGCAGGAGGAGAGGGAGACAAGGAGGCACTACATATTTGTGTCATGTCTTTAATTGGATACACCTACAAAACAATTATAAATATTGCATAAAAATAAAATACATGCAAACAATAACCGTGTAAATTTCAGACTCATATTTACCATGTCATGGTCTAGGTAAAGTAAAACCCTTCGTTCAGCACTACATATTTGTGACATGTCTTTAATTGGATATAGCTCATCTGTTTTAGTTTCAACATCACCGTCTCGCTTTAGAAAGTTGAACTGGAAAGCATTTTCTATGTGGACACGACCTCCAGATCGACACTTTAGATGACGTTGAGATTTTATTAAATTTATGCAATAGTCTATCACCTGCAAGTGTGTAAGTTGTTAAAAATTACAGGGTGGGTAAAAATATACATACCAGGGTTACCAAATGAAAAACTAAGCATGAATTACCTCATTACCTAGATATTGTAGTTAAGGTTGAATGTAATCCAACATGAGTCGAGTTGGCTAGTGGGTGGGAGCCTAGGTGTTCTGCTCAAGGCATCCAGGGTTCAATCCCTGAGTTGGTACCAATTTTTTTGATGCGGGCAGAACAATAACGGAGGGAGAGGGCAGAATGGATGGAGGGCAGAACGGGGTGGCAGCCTACCCCCTTACATTCTTCATAGTAGTACATATATATATATAGTTTGTATATTTAGAGCACTGGGCTTCCAATAACTAGGGTAAACCCTGATCCAAAGGTGCCATCCGGTACAGCCGTACCAGGTGCAGACGGCTATAAAAAGACCTCCAGGCTGCTAGGGATTAGGTTTTAGCGGGGTGACGGTTCCGTCGGTGAGCGAGTGGCCGCGACGGTTTCCTCGGACGTGCGAGCGGCGGCGATCCCGGGGGCTAGCGGCTGCGGCGCGCCGAGGCGGGCGACCGACGGCGACACTCCTATGGTGGACAGGCAAGCACCGACGGCGCTCCCGAACCGGCCGAGCGGCGGCGGTGGTTTCCTCGGGCGTGCGAGCGGTGACGATCCTGGGGCTAGCGGTTGTGGCGTGCCGAGGCGGGCGACTGGCGGCGATGCTCCTATGGCGGGTGGGCAAGCACCGACAACGCTCCCCAACCGTACGAGCGGCGGCGGCGCACCCTAGGACCGGTGGTGACGGTGGTTGCACGAGACGCGGTAGGCTTCGGTAGCAGCGGCGGCGTATCTTGAAGGAGCGCACACGGCGGCGAATCTCGGAGGAGCGTGCCGCGGAGTGGCGCCTGCTGGCGTCCATCTCCCGCGACGACGTCGACTTCCCTAGACGCGAGCGACGACGACGGACTTCCCTAGGTGGCTAGCGGTGGCGGATCGACGACCCTGTTTTTATGCTATTTTATATACATGTTTATGCAAACGTCAATAAGTTTTTATGATATTTATATTCACATTTTATGTAAATGTTTGTTGATTTTTGCGTAGTGGTCCGTAATGCACAAATACCTTTGACATGTAGCATAATTAGTATCAGTATATATCATAAACTGGCTCTAACGAGCCTAACTGCATAGCTGTTGGAGAGATCTTATATTTTTGGACGAAATAAAACATTAAAAATCAGATTTTTGTTTCCATGCATGTCAATCTATTTCCTTTCAACTCACATTCTTGTCACCCTAAATTTGTGCGCATACAAAAGTAAACAGATTTTGTACACATTATACCGCATTGCATAAATACCTTCGACATGTAGAATAATTAGTCTTGGCGTATATCATAAACTGGTTCTAATGAGCATAGATGCATGACTGTTGGGGAGATACTATATTTATGAAGGAAATTAAACATTTAAATTAGATTTTTTGTTTCCATGCATGCCAATCTATTTCTTTTCAACGCACATTCTTGACATCCTAAGTTTGTGCGCATGCAGTAGTAAACAAATTTTTTCGTGCTATACAACAGTGCATAAATATATATACCGTGTACCATAATTAGGGTTAGTATATATCATAAATCAGTTTCAATGATCCTACCTGCATGGTTGTTGTTAAGATCCTACTTTTATGGATGAAATAAAACATTTAAATCAGATTTTTTATTTACATGTATGCCTATTTTTTTCAACTCACATTCTTATCATCCTAAATTTGTGCGCATGCAATAGGAAACATAATTTTTACGCGGTGTACCACACTGCATAAATATCTACACAGTGTAGCATAATTAGTATCAGTATACGTCATAAATTGGTTCCAACGAGCCTAACTGCATTGCTGTTGTAGAGATCCTATTTTTATGAAAAAAATAAAGCATTAAAATCAGATTTTTTTTGTTTCCATGTGTAGGAAACGGGTGACGCCTAAGAGGGGGTGAATTAGGACTTCTAAAACTTTTACTAAACTAGGCCACAATTAAATCCCTAGAGCAAAACCTATGCAAGTAATCAAACTAGTAAGTGCAAACTAGGTTTTGTCTAAGTGTTGCTATCTCTACCGCAAAGGCTAAGTTTCAATCTACACTAAATAAGTATGAATACAAGATTGAAACTTAAATGCTTAATATAAATGTGGAGACTTAAAGAGCAAAGTAGAGAAGCAAACTCTCGTGGATGACGCCAGTATTTTTACCGAGATATCCGAAACCACGCAAGGTCCCGACTAATCCTCGTTGGTGCCCCTACGCAAAAGGGAATCCTACGCGAGGGCCAAGCACCACGTTCGAGTAACTCCGTAGAGAGCCACGGGCCTTCTCCACGCGCAAGTGGTGCTCCGCTTCTGGCTCCTCTCGGACGCTCCGCGCCGTCTCCACTATCGAGCTTCCGGCCGAAACACCGCAGGCCTTGTTCCCTCCGGTACACGGTGGCGGTCGTGACACAAACGTGGTTGTCACGGTCTCGCAAGACTCTCGCCCCACTCGGTACAATTACGACGGCTCACGCAAGAGCCGAGGGGTTGTGTGGTTTGTCTAAACTCACTCAACTAACTAGTGTTCACCTAGAGCAAGCGCTAAAGCGGTCTAACTAACCTAAGCACTTCACAAAGCACCTACGCTAATCACCGAGTGATTCTATTAAGCACTTGGGTGTTTGAGCTCTTGGAAATGTGCACTATATGCCTTGGTATATTGCTTGGGCTCCCACACCTTCAAATGGCCGGTTGGGTGAAGTATATATAGGCCCCAAATCCAAAATAGCTGTTGGAGAAAAGCTGCAGTTCTCTGCGGCACACCGGACAGTCCGGTGGTGCACCAGACAGTCTGGTGGTGCACCAGACAGCGCACTGTAGCATGTCTGATGCGCCTAGCCGTTGCCCTATCAGAGCAGGTGACCGTTGGCACCGCAGGCTTTCCACATCGGACAGTCTGGTGCTCACACCGAACAGCCCGATGGTCTTCTCTCCGGGTGCCACCTGGAACTAGCCGTTGGGCTGCAGTTCCTTGGTGCACCGGACAGTCCGGCGTGTGGGCACCGGACAGTCCGGTGCTCCACGCACAGACAGTCCGCAGGCAGCACACTTGGACTTTTCTTGAATCTTCTTAATGTCTTCTTTTGAGGTGTTGCTTTCCTCAATTCCTTAGTCCAAGTTAATCTTGCATCCTGTGAACTACAAACATGAACACTAGAAAACTTACTAGTTCACGGATTGTGTTGTTCATCAAACACCAAAACTCAATTAGCCAAATGGCCTGGGGTCCATTTTCCTTACAATCTCCCCCTTTTTGGTAATTGATGACAACACAACCAAAGCAAGCAAATAATACAAGTATTTGAATGAAAATATGCAATCTACTTGCAAGGATGCATGTTTGTCCCCACAATGTGATATTATGGACTTAAGCCTCCCTGTAACTCCATAATTCACTTACTTTTTATTTTAGGACCAAATAACCAAAACCACTTGAAATACCATTTGTAGATATAAAATTTTAAATTTGTGGTGTTTGGTGTTTGATATAATTTTCATAGCTTTGGTCCCTAAACTTCTCCCCCTTTGGCATCAACCACCGAAAAGGAAGACATTAAAAGCATGTAAGAAGTAAATAAAAGCTTGTCCTCAAAGGATTACTCCTCATAAATGAGTGTTCTCCTTTAGAAAGAGTTTTTCTCCCCCTTTAGAGATGAAGAAAAGCTCCCCCTGACAGAGATCTTAGGAAAAAACATGTGAAAATTAGAGATGCAAGACATAATTTGAAAAGACTAACTTCCCTTATGCATAGGTAACAGAATATGAGTGAACCACTTATGCATTTTTAGCAACATGGAAGTATATGATATGAAATATAGTCTAATCAAATATTTGGAGAGGACATGTAAATGATACTAGATGTAGTCTCAAAAGATACCGATTGAATTTCAATGGCGAGCTTGAGAGACATGAGAGTTCTTGGAGATTTTGCAGTGGAAGATTGTAGTCTTTCTCCGGGGACCTCATTTTCCTTACAATGAGACTATCACATGAAATAGACTTGAAAAGGTGTTAGTCTTAAAGTATTAGATTATAGAGTAACCTCCCCCTGAAAGTGTGCATACAAGTTTTGAATACTTGTAGGAGACATGCACTTTGATTTGATATCAAGAGGGGAAAATTATTTATAATCCGAACTTTAGCACATATAAGTTAAATGATACAACTTGTAGAATTCAAAAATTTTCAATTGATGTATCATTCACTATGGAGTGATATAGAAGCTATGTGTCGTGCTTAAATAAACATTTTGCTTAAGTATATAAATTGAAAGCAAGCAATCCTACCATGTGATTTACCTAGTATGCATAATTTTAAACAAAAGTAAATAACAAATGTAATACTAGGCAAGAAAGGTAAACTAGATACAAGGTAAATAGATACGCATATCTAAAAACAAGAGATACAATAAATCTAGTTACCTTAGTCATGGGTGGGAAATTTGGGTCCAAAATTTTTACTAACCCACTTGGCAATTAAACTTGATCCAATATGATGTATCCCATGATATACATCCCAACTTTGCCAAGTCTCCAAATTTCTCGTCGACCTTTGGTCCACTCACTTCCCTTTCGGGATCCAAACCTTCTTGGTGCTTTTCATGGTTGAAATTATTTCCTTTGGCACCCAGATGCGTTTGGTCCCCTTTCCTTTGTTGGCTTGCTTGTTGGCCTTGATTGTTATCACCTTTCCATTCTTTTTCTTCTTGATCAAATATGGTGTAGCAGTCTTTTTGTCCACCTTTTTAATGTAGGTGTTGGAGATTTTGCTTGATGGCTTTTGCTTGAGCTTTTGCCTTTGCTTATCCTCGGTCATTGCCTTGCATTGGAAAGACTTATGGCCTTCCTTGTGGCATAGGCTACAAATCACAGTTTCTCCCTCCATAGGCTTGTTCACTCCCGCAGTGGTGTTATCCTGTGGAGGTCGGATTTGTTTGGCTTTGCCTTTCTTGTCATACAAAGCCTTGCCAAGACAAGCCACTTCTTGCTTTAATTGTTCATTTTCCTTTGCAACCTCATCCGAACATGTCTCTACAACAATATTCTCAACAATGACTTGGTTGCAGGGGTTAGAATCATCAATTAAATCAAAGCAGGAAGTAGAAGCATCTTTCTTAATTATTTTAGATATTTCAACTAAAGATGCTACTGGGGTGCTACCAATGTTTTCTAGCTTAGTAGTTAGCTCATTATTGTGTATGCTAAGAATTTCCATTTTATGTAGCAAATTTTCAATAGCTTCTTGGGAGCTAGCTAACTTAGCCTTAAGTTTTTCATTCTTTTTAATGAGACCATCATCGGTAGCAGTGGATGGAGCACTAGATTCTAATAGCTCAATTTTAGTTGACAGCTCACTATTTAAGTTTACAAAAGTTTCAAATTTTTCTAGCAAACCTTTATAATCATTTTGGGAGCTAATCAACTTATTATTCAAAGTTTTAAGTTGAGCTTTTTGCTTAGTGCAAACATACTAAAAAAATTCTACGGCTTCCGCAAGCTCATCTACAGAGGGCTTTCCCTCACATTCATCATCACTGCTACTTTCATCACTAGAGGATGGAATGCTTTTGTTACCTCTTGCCATAAGGCATTTGTGTGATGACCGTGATGAGGACCGGTGGCTGAGTGTCCTTGGTGGTTCATCTTCACTTGAAGGATCATCCCAAGTTCTAACACTTGTTAGCGCCTTGCCTTTGCTCCTCTCCTTTTTGGGTTTGGCCATATTTGGACAGTTGTCCCTGAAGTGGCCCTTCTCCCCACATGCGAAGCATCCTCTCTTCCTTTACTTTTTCCTGTCAATGTTAAAGAGAAGATCTTCGACTTGCAGGGGCACACCCATTAGATTAATCTTGCGGATCATCCTCATTACCTTTCCGACGCGTCAGATTATTTCTTCGTCCTCGGAGGATGACGTGCATGATTGATTATCTTCATCATCATCACTTTCTTGTTCTTCCTCTCCTTCACTTGAGGAACTTGGAGTAGGAGCCTTCCTTTTGCCCTTCCTTTCATCACATGCAAAAGCATATGGCCTTGAGGAAGTTGGCTCCTCTTCCCGACACATTTTTCGCGACATCTCAAAGCCGTGATTTTCCCAATCATAATGGTGGGGGTCATGTTGCTCAAGTCCTCCATGTTGTGAAGGATGGTGATGATACTCCCATATTTTTGTTGTGGTAGCAAGGAGATAATCTTCCTCACAATGTTCGCATCACCTAGCTTATTAATGCCAATAGAATTGAGCTCATTGATAATTAGATTCAAACGAGAATACATGTCTCTAACAAGCTCATCATCTTTTATAGCAAAAGAATTATACTCATTTAAGACTAGGCAATGTTTTTGCTCACGGACATTGGATGTGCCGTCATGGAGCTCATGCAATTTTAGCCAAATCTTATTAGCAGTTTTCAAGGTAAATACTTGATTAAAAATATCCATGCTAAGAGATTCATACAAGCAATTTTTGGCTCTAGCATTTAAATGAATTTCTTTTTCCTCACACGTGGTGGGTTTCTCGGGATTCTTGAGGGGTTTCATCCCGTCACGAGTGACTCTCCAAACACCTAGATCAACGACCTCTAGGTAACAGTCCATTCTAGCACTATAATATGGGAAGTTAGTGCCGTCGAAGTGTGGTGGCCTATGGGTATCCATCCCTTCCTCTAAAAAGCGTCGGCTCTTTTAACGGTGAAGCTAAAACGTTTCAAATGAGCCAAACCAGGCTCTGATACCACTTGTAGGAAACGGGTGACGTCTAAGGAGGGGGGGGGGTGAATTAGGACTTCTAAAACTTTTACTAAACTAGGCCACAATTAAATCCCTAGAGCAAAACCTATGTAAGTAATCAAACTAGTAAGTAAAACTAGGTTTTGTCTAAGTGTTGCTATCTCTACCGTAAAGGCTAAGTTTCAATCTACACTAAATAAATATAAATGCAAGATTGAAACTTAAATGCTTAATATAAATGCGGAAACTTAAAGAGCAAAGTAGAGAAGCAAACTCTCGTGAATGACGCCGGTATTTTTACTAAGGTATCCGGAACCGCGCAAGGTCCTGACTAATCCTCATTGGTGCCCCTACGCAAAAAGGAAGCCCACGCGAGGGCCAAGCACCACGGTCGAGTAACTCCGTAGAGAGCCGCGGGCCTTCTCCACGCGCAAGTGGTGCTCCGCTTCCGGCTCCTCTCGGACGCTCACCGCCATCTCCACTATCGAGCTTCCGGCCGAAACGTCGCGGGCCTCGTTCCCTACGGTACACGGTGGCGGCCGTGACACAAACGCGGTTGTCGCGGTCTCGCAAGACTCTTGCCCCACTCGGTACAATTACAACGGCTCACGCAAGAGCCGAGGGGTTGTGTGGTTTGTCTAAACTCACTTAACTAACTAGGGTTCACCTAGAGCAAGCGCTAAAGCGGTCTAACTAACCTAAGCACTTCGCAAAGCACCTACGCTAATCACCGAGTGATTCTATTAAGCACTTGGGTGTTTGAGCTCTTGGAAATGTGCACTATATGCCTTGGTATGTTGCTTGGGCTCCCACACCTTCAAATGGCCGGTTGGGTGAAGTATATATAGGCCCCAACTCCAAAATAGCCGTTGGAGAAAAGCTGCAGTTCTCTGCGGCACACCGGACAGTCCGATGGTGCACCGGATAGCACACTGTAGCATGTCCGGTGCGCCTAGCCATTGCCCTGTCAGAGCAGGTGACCGTTGGCGCCACAGGCTTTCCACACCGGACATGTCTAGCTGCATGGTTGTTATTGAGATCCTTTATTTGTAGAAGGAATAAAGCATTTAAATCATTTTTTTGTTCTTGTCGGGGACCATAATTAGGGGTACCCTCAAGACGCCTAATTCTCAGCTGGTAACCCCCATCAGCATAAAGCTGCAGAGGCCTGATGGGTGCGATTAAGTCAGAGATCAGTCCATACGAGCGACTCGATCACGCCTCGCCCGAGCCTAGCCTCGGGCAAGGGCAGCCAACCCCGAGGTGTTTCCGTCTCGCCCGAGGCCCCCCTTTAACGACGGACACATCTCCGGCTCGCCCGAGGCCTTGCCTTCGCTAAGAAGCAACCCTGACTAAATTGCCGCGCCGACCGACCGAGTCGCAGGAGCATTTAACGCAAAGGTAGTCTGACACCTTTATCCTGACGTGCGCCCCCCAGCAGAGCCGAAGTGACCGCCGTCACTTCGCCGCCCCACTGACCGGTCTGACAGAAGGACAGCGCCGCCTGCGCCATTCCGACTGCAGTGCCACTTGACAGAGTGAGACTGACAGGCAGTCAGGCCTTGCCAAAGGCGCCATAGGAAGCTCCGCCCGACCCAGGGCTCGGACTCGGGCTAAGGCCCCGGAAGACGGCGAACTCCGCTCCACCCGACCCAGGGCTCGGACTCGGGCTAAGGCCCCGGAAGACGGCGAACTCCGCTCCGCTCGACCCAGGGCTCGGACTCGGGCTAAGGCCCCGGAAGACGGCGAACTCCGCTCCGCCCGACCCAAGGCTCGGACTCGGGCTAAGGCCCCAGAAGACGGCGAACTCCGCTCCGCCCAACCCAGGGCTCGGACTCAGGCTAGGCCCCAGAAGACGACGAACTCCGCTTCGCCCAACCCCAGGGGTCGGACTCCGCCCTGGCCTCTGCCGAACGACCTCCGCCTCGCCCGACCCAGGAGCTCGGGTTCGGCCTCGGCCATGAAAGACAGACTCGACCTCGGCTTCGGAGGAGCCTCCACGTCGCCCGATCTAGGGCACAAGCCCGCCACGTCAACAGGAAGCGCCATCATCACCCTACCCCGAGCCGACTCGGGCCGCAGAGAACAAGACCGGTGTCCCATCTGGCTAGCTCCGCCAGATAGGCAATGATGGCGCCCCGCTAGCCCCGTGACGACGGCGGCTCTCAGCTCCCTTACGGAAGCAGGGGGACGTCAGCAAGGACCCAACCGCTCCGACAGCTGTCCCTCCACCAGGCTCCGTTGCTCCACCGATAGCCACGATACCACACCAGCAGGGTGCCAAGATCTCTCCGGCTGCCACATTGGCATGTACTTAGGGCGCTGGCTCTCCCCCGCTAGACACGTAGCACTCTGCTACACCCCCGTTGTACACCTGGATCCTCTCCTTACGCCTATAAAAGGAAGGACCAGGGCCTTCTTAGAGAAGGTTGGCCGCGCGGGGACGAGGACGGGGCAAGCGCTCTCTTGGGGCCGCTCGCTTCCCTCACCCGTGTGGACGCTTGTAACCCCCTACTGCAAGCGCACCCGACCTGGGCGTGGGACGAACACGAAGGCCGCAGGATTTCCACCTCTCTCACGCCCGTCTCCGGCCACCTCGCTTCCCCCCCTTCGCGCTCGCCCACGCGCTCGACCCATCTGGGCTGGGGCACGCGGCACACTCACTCGTCGGCTTAGGGACCCCCCGGTCTCGAAACGCCGACAGTTGGCGCGCCAGGTAGGGGCACGCTGCGTGTTGACGAGACTTTTCCCGTCAAGCTCCAGATGGGCAGTCTCCAACGACCTCTCCAACCCGGGACGGTGCTCCGTTTCGGGAGTCTCGAGTTCATGTCTCTCGACGGCAGCTACGACATGATACTCCTTCCACCGCCGCGCGACGACAACAATGGCGGCCGACAGCCCGCCCGCCGGCGGCGGAATCAACGACGTCTTCCCGCGTGGTGGAAGAACAACATTCGAGCTCGCCCCGTCCTCTTCCCCGCCACCGGAGGAGGAGGCGGGGCAACCAAGGCCGGGCGGGAGGCCGCGCTCCGTCGGCTGTCGAGCGAATCGACGTCCCCAGCGCCCCAACGGGGGGCGCTTCGGGCGTCGACCTCGCGTTTGAGACGAAGGCGAGCGCTGTTCCCCCGCGACACGCCAATCCCGAGCAAGCGGACGACGCCAGCACGCTCGCGGAGGGCCTGCAGGACGTCGCCCTCGTACCCAGGACGACGACGCAATCAGTCCCCGACGTGACTATGTCGCTCCTCGTCGACCAAAAGGTACCGACTGATTCCCATCCTACGTCATTTCGACTCGGCCTCAACCCGCCTAGCGACCTCGCTTTGGCGGGCGCTCACGTTGAGGCGAGTGCAACCCCTCTGGGGTTTCGTATGCGGTCGCCTTGGGACCGATTGACGGACGTCTCGACCTACGGGCCCTCTGGGTCCGAGGAAGATGACGATCCCAGCGTCTGTTGGGATTTCTCTGGATTTGGCAACCCCAGTGCCATGCGGGACTTTATGACCGCATGTGACTACTGCCTCTCCGATTGTTCCGACGGTAGCCGCAGCCTTGACGACAAGGACTGCGGCCCAAGCCGTGAATGTTTCCACGTCGAGCTAGGGGATCCCTCCGAAGGCAACCATCTCGGCATGCCGGAGGACGGTGATCTCCCTAGGCCGGTGCCTCGCGCCGACATCCCGCGGGAGCTAGCTGTGGTCCCCGTTCCGGCGGGGGGTCACGACCCACAGCTCGAGCAAGTCCGCGGGGCGCAGGCCAGGCTCGACGAGGGAGCAGGAGCGCTCGAGTCGATCCGCCGGAGCGTCGGACAGGTATGGGCGGGCCAACCCCCGGCCGGAGAAATACGTCACCTGCCCTAGGGTTTCCAGCACCGCGTCGCCAACGATGTCAGGGACAGGCCGCCACCCGCATCCAGCGGGGTCGGTCAGAACCTGGCAGCCGCAGCGATGCTCCTCCGCGCGATGCCAGAACCATCAACCACCGAGGGTCGGCGAATCCAGGGAGAACTCAAGAATCTCCTGGAAGGCGCTGCGGCCCGGCGGGCCGAGAGCTCTGCCTCCCGAAGGCAGGGGTACCCCTCGGAACCTCATGCCGCGACTTCCCGATTCATGCGGGAAGCCTCGGTCTACACCGGGCGCACGCGCAACACCACGCCTGCGGCCCCGGGCCACCTCGGCAACGAGCACCATCGTCGCGACCGTTGGGCCCGCCTCGACGAAAGGGTGCACCGAGGCTACCACCCCAGGCGTGGGGGACACTACGACAGCGGGGAGGATCGGAGTCCCTCGCCCGAACCACCCGGTCCGCAGGCCTTCAGCCGGGCCATCCGGCGGGCGCCGTTTCCGGCCCGGTTCCGACCCCCGACTACTATCACAAAGTACTCGGGGGAAACGAGGCCGGAATTGTGGCTCGCAGACTACCGCCTGGCCTGCCAACTGGGTGGAACGGACGACGACAACCTCATCATCCGCAACCTCCCCCAGTTCCTCTCCGACACTGCTCGTGCCTGGTTGGAGCACCTGCCTCCGGGGCAAATCTCCAACTGGGATGATTTGGTCCAAGCCTTCGCCGGCAATTTCCAGGGCACGTACGTGCGCCCCGGGAATTCCTGGGACCTCCGAAGCTGCCGGCAACAGCCGGGAGAGTCTCTTCGGGACTACATCCGGCGATTCTCGAAGCAGCGCACCGAGCTGCCCAACATCACCGACTCAGATGTCATCGGCGCGTTCCTTGCCGGCACCACCTGCCGTGACTTGGTGAGCAAGTTGGGTCGCAAGACCCCCACCAGGGCGAGCGAGCTGATGGACATCGCCACCAAGTGCGCCTCTGGCCAGGAGGCGGTCGAGGCCATCTTCCGAAAGGACAAGCAGCCCCAGGGCCACCCCTCGGAAGAGGCTCCCGAGGCGTATACTCCGCGCGGCGCCAAGAAGAAAGGCAAGAGGAAGTCGCAAGCGAAACGCGACGCCGCCGACGCGGACCTTGTCGCCGCTGCCGAGTATAAGAACCCTCGGAAGCCCCCCGGAGGTGCTAACTTCTTCGACAAGATGCTCAAGGAGCCGTACCCCTACCATCAGGGGCCCGTCAAGCACACCCTCGAGGAGTGCGTCATGCTTCGGCGCCACTTCCACAAGGCCGGGCCACCCGTAGAGGGTGGCAGGGCCCGCGACGACGACAAAAAGGAAGATCACCAAGCAGGAGAGTTCCCCGAGGTCCGCGACTGCTTCATGATCTACGGAGGGCATGCAGCGAATGCCTTGACTCGGCATCGCAAGCGAGAGCGTCGGGAGGTCTGCTCGGTGAAGGTGGCGGCGCCAGTCTACCTAGACTGGTCCGACAAGCCCATCACCTTCGACCAAGCTGACCACCCCGGCCACGTGCCGAGCCCGGGGAAATACCCGCTCGTCGTCGACCCCATCATCGGCGACGTCAGGCTCACCAAGGTCCTGATGGATGGGGGCAGCTGCCTCAACATCATCTACGCCGAGACCCTCAGGCTCCTGCGCGTCGATCTGTCCTCCGTCCGAGCAGGCGCTGCGCCCTTCCACGGGATCATTCCTGGGAAGCGTGTCCAGCCCCTCGGACGGCTCGACCTTCCTGTCTGCTTCGGAACGCCCTCCAACTTCCGAAGGGAGATTTTGACGTTCGAGGTGGTCGGGTTCCGAGGAACCTACCACGCGGTATTGGGGAGGCCATGCTACACGAAGTTCATGGCCATCCCCAACTACACCTACCTGAAGCTCAAGATGCCGGGCCCCAACGGGGTCATCACCGTCGGGCCCACGTACAAACACGCGTTCGAATGCGACATGGAGTGCGTGGAGTACGCCGAGGCCCTCGCCGAGTCCGAGGCCCTCATCGCCGACCTGGAGAACCTCTCCAGAGAGGTGCCAGACGTGAAGCGACATGCTGGCAACTTCGAGTCAGCGGAGACGGTTAAGGCCGTCCCTCTCGACCCCAGTGGCGACACCTCCAAGCAGATCCGGATCGGTTCCGGGCTCGACCCCAAATAGGAAGCAGTGCTCGTCGACTTTCTCCGCGCAAACGCCGACGTCTTTGCGTGGAGTCCCTCGGACATGCCCGACATACCGAGGGATGTCGCCGAGCACTCGCTGGATATTCGGGTCGGAGCCCGACCGGTCAGGCAGCCTCTGCGCCGATTCGACGAGGAGAAGCGCAGAGTGATGGGCGAGGAGATCCACAAGCTAATGGCAGCAGGGTTCATCAAAGAGGTATTCCATCCCGAATGGCTTGCCAACCCTGTGCTTGTGAGAAAGAAAGGGGGGAAATGGCGGATGTGTGTAGACTACACTGGTCTCAACAAAGCATGTCCGAAGGTTCCCTACCCTCTACCTCGCATCGATCAAATCGTGGATTCCACTGCTGGGTGCGAAACCCTGTCTTTCCTCGATGCCTACTCAGGGTATCATCAAATCAAGATGAAAGAGTTCGACCAGCTCGCGACTTCTTTCATCACGCCCTTCGGCATGTACTGCTATGTCACCATGCCGTTCGGTTTGAGGAACGCGGGTGCGACGTACCAGCGGTGCATGAACCATGTGTTCGGCGAACACATCGGTCGCACGGTCGAGGCCTACGTCGATGACATCGTAGTCAAGACAAGGAAAGCCTCCGACCTCCTCTCCGACCTTGAAGTGACATTCCGGTGTCTCAAGGCAAAGGACGTCAAGCTCAATCCCGAGAAGTGTGTCTTCGGGGTGCCCCGAGGCATGCTCCTGGGGTTCATCGTCTTCGAGTGGGGCATCGAAGCCAACCCGGAGAAGATCGCAGCCATCACCAGCATGGGGCCCATCAACGACTTAAAAGGTGTATAGAGGGTCATGGGATGTCTCGCGGCCTTGAGCCGTTTCATCTCACGCCTCGGCAAAAGAGGCCTGCCTCTGTACCGCCTCTTAAGGAAGGCCGAGTGCTTCACTTGGACCCCTGAGGCCGAGGAAGCTCTCGGGAACCTGAAGGCGCTCCTCACCAAGGCGCCTATCTTGGTACCCCCAGCTGATGGAGAAGCCCTCTTGGTCTACGTCGCCGCGACCACTCAGGTGGTTAGCGCCGCGATTGTGGTCGAAAGGCAAGAAGAGGGGCATGCATTGCCCGTTCAGAGGCCAGTTTACTTCGTCAGCGAGGTGCTGTCCGAAACCAAGATCCGCTACCCACAAGTTCAGAAGCTACTGTATGCAGTGATCCTGACGAGGCGAAAGTTGCGGCATTACTTCGAGTCTCATCCGGTAACTGTGGTGTCATCCTTCCCCCTGGGGGAGATCATCCAGTGCCGAGAGTCCTCAGGCAGGATCGCAAAGTGGGCGGTGGAAATCATGGGCGAGACAATCTCGTTCGCCCCTCGGAAGGCCATCAAGTCCCAGGTATTGGCGGACTTCGTAGCCGAATGGGTCGACACCCAGCTGCCGACGGCTCCGATCCAACCGGAGCTCTGGACCATGTTTTTCGACGGGTCGCTGATGAAGACGGGAGCCGGCGCGGGCCTGCTCTTCGTCTCGCCCCTCGGGAAACACCTACGCTACGTGCTGCGCCTCCATTTCCCGGCGTCCAACAATGTGGCTGAGTACGAAGCTCTGATCAACGGATTGCGAATCGCCATCGAGCTAGGGGTCCGACGCCTCGACGCTCGCGGCGACTCGCAGCTCGTCATCGACCAAGTCATGAAGAACTCCCACTACCGCGACCCGAAGATGGAGGCCTACTGCGATGAGGTTCGGCGCCTGGAAGACAAGTTCTACGGGCTCGAGCTTAACCACATCGCCCGGCGCTACAACGAGACCGCGGACGAGCTGGCAAAAATAGCCTCGGGGCGAACGACGGTTCCCCCGGACGTCTTCTCCCGGGATCTGCACCAACCCTCCGTCAAGATCAACGACACGCCCGAGTCCGAGGTACCCTCGGTCCAGCCCGAGGCGTCCTCGGTCCAGTCCGAGGTACCCTCGGCCCAGCCCGAGGCGTCCTCGGTTCAGCTCGACGTACCCTCGGCCCCCGAGGGCGAGGCGCTGCGCATCGAGGAGGAGCGGAGCGGGGTCACGCCTGATCGAGATTGGCAGACCCCGTACCTGCAATATCTCCGCCAAGGAGAGCTACCCCTCGACCAAGCCGAGGCTCGGCGGGTAGCGCGACGCGCCAAGTCGTTCGTCTTGCTGGGCGATGAGAAGGAGCTCTACCACCGCAGCCCCTCGGGCATCCTCCAGCGATGCATCTCCATCGCCGAAGGTCAGGAACTCCTGCAAGAGATACACTCGGGGGCTTGCGGCCATCATGCAGCGCCTCGAGCCCTCGTCGGGTACGCTTTCCGGCAAGGCTTCTACTGGCCGACGGCGGTGGCTGACGCCACTAGAATTGTCCGCACCTGCGAGGGGTGTCAATTCTATGCGAAGCAGACCCACCTGCCCGCTCAGGCTCTGTAGACGATACCCATCACCTGGCCATTCGCTGTGTGGGGTCTGGACCTCGTCGGCCCTCTGCAGAAGGCGTCTGGGGGCTACACGCACCTGCTGGTCGCCGTCGACAAATTCTCCAAGTGGATCGAGGTCCGACCCCTGAACAGCATCAGGTCCGAGCAGGCGGTGGCGTTCTTCACCAACATCATCCATCACTTCGGGGTCCCAAACTCCATCATCACCGACAACGGCACCCAGTTCACCGGCAGAAAATTCTTGGATTTTTGCGAGGATCACCACATCCGGGTGGACTGGGCTACCGTAGCTCATCCCATGTCGAATGGGCAAGTAGAGCGTGCCAACGGCATGATTCTACAAGGGCTCAAGCCTCGGATTTACAACGACCTCAACAAGTTCGGCAAGTGATGGATGAAGGAACTCCCCTCGGTGGTCTGGAGCCTGAGGACAACGCCGAGCCGAGCCACGGGTTTCACGCCGTTCTTCCTAGTCTACGGGGCCGAGGCCGTCTTGCCCACTGACCTGGAATACGGCTCCCCGAGGACGAGGGCCTACGACGATCAAAGCAACCAAGCTAGCCGAGAAGACTCGCTGGACCAGCTGGAAGAGGCTCGGGATAGGGCCTTACTACACTCGGCGCGGTATCAGCAGTCCCTGCGACGCTACCACGCCCGAGGGGTCCGACCCCGAGACCTCCAGGTGGGCGACCTGGTGCTTCGGCTGCGGCAAGACGCCTGAGGGAGGCACAAGCTCACGCCCCCCTGGGAGGGGCCATTCGTCATCGCCAAAGTTCTGAAGCCCGGAACGTACAAGCTGGCCAACAGTCAAGGAGAGGTCTATGGCAACACTTGGAACATCCAATAGCTACGTCGCTTCTACCCTTAAGATGTTTCCAAGTTGTTCATATACCTCGCACCCACGCAAAGTTTAGTCAACAAGGAAGGGTCGGCCTCGCCTCGGCAAAGCCCGACCCTCCCTCGGGGGCTAAAAGGGGGGAAACCCCCTCTGCGTCAAAATTTTCCTCGAAAAAAATCTCTTCTACCAGAATATCTTTCATGCTTTTTGACTACTTCGAAAAGTGGGTCCTGGAAACGACGGAGTACACGTAAGCAGCCAAGGCTGACCGAGCCGAGGGACTACTACGCCTCTGGGATACGGATACCTCACTCATCACCTTCTGCGATAAGTAACTCGCGTTCGGATAAAGTGACTCCACGGATCGAACAAGTCTTTACGTTCGGAAGACCTTCTGCCGAAGCGATCCTTCGAGCCTTCTCGACCGAGTCGGTGACAGGGCCTCATGGACGGGTGAAAGTACGCGTAAGCGGCAAGGCCGACCGAGCCGAGGGACTCCCACGCCTCCGGGATACGGATACCTCACTCATCACCTTCCGCGAGAAGCAACTCTCGCTCGCACAAACATCCCTGTTACCAACAAAAAGTCTAGATACTCGAAACAAGAGGAAAGGAGACGCAGCTTTACAACGCAGCGAGGGTGTGTGTTCTGGCCTCGACGGCCGCACAAGGCACACGCTACAAGACAATCTGATCCTGCAGGCTCGGGTCTTGACACTGGAAGGGGGCAGCAACACCCTCGGCATCGACGGCACCTTCGACGAGGCCCGACCTAGCCTCGGACGGCGACGCGGTCCGAGGGTCTCCGCTCCGAAGGACGACGTCATCACCACGCCCGGGCAATCGCTGCCAGGGACTTCTCCGGGAATCCGGCCTGAGCAGGCGGCTCGGCCGGTTACCCCTGGGGCCTTGGCCAACCATCTTCCAAGGGCGCCAGCCCGACCTGAGGCCTCGGCTGATCAACTCCGACGTCGATCCCGCCAACGGATAACCCGGCTAGGCTCTGGCCAACCAGGTTTCATTTTCGAGCCGACACCACCTCTGTTCATACTGATATCGCTACCCCTGGCCTCGGCTCGTCGAAGAGCGGCCGAGGGGTCTCTTTAACTAAGCTAGAAGAACCTCGGACAGCAAGGCCGACCGAGCCGAGGGACTCCTACGCCTCCGGGATACGGATACCTCACTCGTCACCTTGACACGGGGCGACTCATGCTTGGTGAAGCGGTTCAGATAATCAGCATACGAGTCTTAGCGCTCCGGGCCATGATCAACCGTGCCTGGGGGGAGGTCTCTTGGATCTCGCTCCCCGGAACCGCCGCCGAGGTCCGCTTCGCCGACAGCTTCGGCACCACCCTCGCTTTGGGCGCCCCGGACGCTCGGGAGGCGGACTGCCCAGGCGCCGCCACGGCGACTTGAGGGTCGCTCCCCCGCGCTGCCGGCGCGGGCGGCGGCTCTCGGGGAACGGATGCCTCGGCCTGGCTCCCTGGGGTCGCCTCAGCTCCTCCAGCCGAGGGGTCAAGTACCCTCTCAGGTTGCCCCCGCCCCTCGGGCCGGGAACCCGGCGTCCCGACTCTAGGAACTGACGGCATCAGCCCGCTCGGGGGCTGGCTCGACGGCTCCCGGCCACACCCCAAGCCGGGGCTGAGGCCGAGATGGGCGGCCATGTCGTCCTCCTCCTCGTCACCGTCGTCATCATCGTCATCGGGTGTCTCCGGCGACGGCTCCCTTGGGAGTCCTTCCCTCTCCTGCTGGCGACGACGCTTCTCCAAGGCGTCCCGAGCCCGCCTCCGCTCGCGGGCCCGGGCCTTCTCCGCGTCCTTCTTCTTCTTCTCCTCCTCCGCGGCGACCCGCCGCGCTGCCCGGTCCACCGCGTCCTCCAGGACCCGTGGCAGGGAGGGCTTGTGCCACCCCACCTCCTAAAGAGGGGGGGAAAGAAACCCAATCGTAAGAACCAGGAGCAACCCGGTGTATGAAGAAGAAAGGAGCGAACACTCACCAGAGTTACGCACCCCTGGTCGGGGCACATCCGAAGCTGGGAGAAGGCGTGGGGGTCCGGCTTCCCCATCGCGGCCGACACCCGCCATTGGAGGGCGTCGAAGGGAAGAGGATCAGGGGACATTCGTGACCCCTCCCAGTCAGCCTCCGGGGTCATCTCCCAAAGCGGCAGCCGCCGCTCCGCCAAGGGAAGCACTCTCCGACGGTGGATGGCGGCAACCACTCCCGCAGCGGCGGCGCTTCTGGCGGGAGCAGCGGGCGACGCTTCGCCTTCGCCGAAACAACCGCGCCAAAAAAGGTACGCCGCGTCGTTCGGTTTCGTATCCTTTTTCCTTTTTTCCTCTTTCTCTATCTCTTGCGACAGGGACCGGGAAAGGGGGATACCCCGAAAGGGATCCTTCCCCGTGAAGGAACTAGGCTCCGAGCCTCCTTACTGATCAGGGGTACGAAGGCTGGCCCCCCGAAGGGTTCAATAGCCGCCTCAGATCGCGTGGGCCCTACACCCACTACTGGTCAGAGGTTCGAAGGCCAGCCCCCCGAAGGGTTCCACGGCCGCCTCAGGCTACTCGGGCTCCGCGCCCATTACTGATCAGGGGTTCGAAGGCTGGCCCCCGAAGGGTTCACAGTCGCCTCAGACACCGAGCGAGGGATGACCAGGGGTACGTTCGATACATAACCGAGGCTCGGGCTGCGCTCCCGAGGTACCCTAGGACATTTCCGAGACCAGCGGGAGCGATTTTGTAACGGAATCCCATCGGAGGGAGGCATCGAGCCCTCGGACCCCGTCGCCAGGGGACCGGGTCCGGCAGATCACCCGCAGGTACTTTTGGGCGTGCCTCTGGGCCCCTAGCCGACCCCCAACGAACGGGGCACGGACGTCCACTCGGATTACCCGCTTGCAGCTCACCGGAGACACCATGTTCGGTGCCCATCGAGGGTAACATGGCGCTCTCCCCCCTCCTCCTTGCGGAAAGGCGACGTAGGGGCGTATGTAAAAAAGCCGAGTCTGTCCCTGATCGCCCTCTCGCCCTGTGCGGAGGCTCGGGGGCTGCTCTCGCAAACCTGGCTCCGGCCGAACCGTTGACAGCGTCAACATACCAGCCCGAGAACTTGGGCCCCGACCGTGCACCCGGGCTACGGCCAGTTCGCATGAGGGAACCACCAGACCAGCCGAAGCATTACGCAAGGCATTAAGACCTCGAAGGAGTGAAACCACTCCTCCGAGGCCTCGGGGGCTACACCCGGCGGGTGCGCTCGCGCGCACCCACCGGAACAAAATGCAACCGAGAAAGGCTGGTCCCCTTGCAAAAAAGTGCGACGAAAGCCTCCAAGCGAGTGCTAGCACTCCCTTCGAGGCTCGGGGGCTACTGTCGGGGACCATAATTAGGGGTACCCTCAAGACGCCTAATTCTCAGCTGGTAACCCCCATCAGCATAAAGCTGCAGAGGCCTGATGGGTGCGATTAAGTCAGGGATCAGTCCATACGAGCGACTCGATCACGCCTCGCCCGAGCCTAGCCTCGGGCAAGGGCAGCCAACCCCGAGGTGTTTCCGTCTCGCCCGAGGCCCCCCTTTAACGACGGACACATCTCCGGCTCGCCCGAGGCCTTGCCTTCGCTAAGAAGCAATCCTGACTAAATCGCCGCGCCGACCGACCGAGTCGCAGGAGCATTTAACGCAAATGTAGTCTGACACCTTTATCCTGACGCGCGCCCCCCCGGCAGAGCCGAAGTGACCGCCGTCACTTCACCGCTCCACTGACCGGTCTGACAGAAGGACAGCGCCGCCTGCGCCATTCCGACTGCAGTGCCACTTGACAGAGTGAGACTGACAGGCAGTCAGGCCTTGCCAAAGGCGCCATAGGAAGCTCCGCCCGACCCAGGGCTCGGACTCGGGCTAAGGCCCCGGAAGACGGCGAACTCCGCTCTGCCCGACCCAGGGCTCGGACTCGGGCTAAGGCCCCGGAAGGCGGCGAACTCCGCTCCGCCCGACCCAGGGCTCGGACTCGGGCTAAGGCCCCGGAAGACGGCGAACTCCGCTCCGCCCGACCCAGGGCTCGGACTCGGGCTAGACCCCAGAAGACGACGAACTCCGCTTCGCCCGACCCCAGGGGTCGGACTCCGCCCTGGCCTCTGCCGAACGACCTCCGCCTCGCCCGACCCAGGAGCTCGGGTTCGGCCTCGGCCATGAAAGACAGACTCGACCTTGGCTTCGGAGGAGCCTCCACGTCGCCCGATCTAGGGCACAAGCCCGCCACGTCAACAGGAAGCGCCATCATCACCCTACCCCGAGCCGACTCGGGCCGCAGAGAACAAGACCGGTGTCCCATCTGGCTAGCTCCGCCAGATAGGCAATGATGGCGCCCCGCTAGCCCCGTGACGACGGCGGCTCTCAGCTCCCTTACGGAAGCAGGGGGACGTCAGCAAGGACCCAACCGCTCTGACAGCTGTCCCTCCACCAGGCTCCGTTGCTCCACCGACAGCCACGATACCACACCAGCAGGGTGCCAAGATCTCTCCGGCTGCCACATTGGCATATACTTAGGGCGCTGGCTCTCCCCCGCTAGACACGTAGCACTCTGCTACACCCCCGTTGTACACCTGGATCCTCTCCTTACGCCTATAAAAGGAAGGACCAGGGCCTTCTTAGAGAAGGTTGGCCGCGCGGGGACGAGGACGGGGCAGACGCTCTCTTGGGGCCGCTCGCTTCCCTCACCTGCGTGGACGCTTGTAACCCCCTACTGCAAGCGCACCCGACCTGGGCGCGGGACGAACACGAAGGCCGCGGGATTTCCACCTCTCTCACGCCCGTCTCCGGCCACCTCGCTTTCCCCCCTTCGCGCTCGCCCACGCGCTCGACCCATCTGGGCTGGAGCACGCGACACACTCACTCGTCGGCTTAGGGACCCCCGGTCTCGAAACGCCGACAGTTCTATACATGCAACAATTAACGGATACAGTTTATAATTTCTCGCGCATGCAATTGAAAACAAACATGGCACATGTAAGGAATGGATGCATGCAGGAGCTGAACTGGCGGACACGCTGCGGTGGTGCATGGCTGGCTGGCTGGAGCTTCTGTATGCTATGGTAAGAGCATCCGCAGTGCGTGGAAAAGATTATCTCAATAACCATTAACCAATTTCCTTTTCATGAGCACATTGATTTCTTTGATTTATAGAAACCGGAGATTCACACTGCCATGCAGCCTTGTCTGGTTCGATCCAACAATTTCCAGCTATGATGCCATTGTAGACAAGTATATCTGATTTTTTCTTTACTATATAAAAGCATCAGTTTTAATAGTTGTTTCACATTAATATTTTTTTAAATCTTTATATTTTTTTAGAATCAACTCGCACTTCTATAATATCTTCTCTACTACTATAATAGAAAAATTTTTGTAAAAAAATAAGTTAAAATTATGTACAAGTGAGTGTTTGAATCTTGTTTGTTGGCTCTATATTCACACCCAACTAATCAATAGAAAACATGTATTTTATATTTTATTAAAATAAAATTTATCCTATGTCATATATATAAAAACTGTAGTAATGCAAATACATATGATTAGTTTTCTTTATTTAAGAAGGACAAACATTATCTTAGCTGGCTAACTATTATAGGAACGGCAACAACGTAGACACAATAAGAGCACATGTGTATGTTTAATAATTATAGATATATCTCTACTATATTTAGTATGTGAAAATAGGCCATAGCACTAGCAGATCGAACGTGGGATCGTTGCGCTCCTGAACTTGAGCTTTAACCACTTCGACATGGTTGTTTGTGTTAGGCTGTCTCCAGCAGGAGACTGTAAAAGGTCCTGTACTCTAAATATAGAGAACGGTCAGGTCCTTTATCCCTCCAGCAAGGAACTCTAAAGCGTCCTCTAAAATTTAGAGGATGGCATGCGTCCCCTACCTGTAGAGGGTACTCTATACACTGCACATGCGTGTCAGAGTTTTTTGTGTCTGTACGTTTACACTGCACACGAGTAGTAAAAAATAATATACAATGTCAAATCTAGTACACTGTTGATATAGAGGATGGAATTTAGGGGATATTGTTGGAGATGAAGAAGATATAGAGTACAAAATCTTTTAGAGAGTGCTGTAAAGGACAAAGAATATTCCTTTAGGGGATAAAATTTAGGGGACGTTGCTGGAGACAGTCTTATACGATGAAGCGGTATTATAGATTCGACATGGTTGAACCTAATAATTTATCATTAGCCGAATGTATTAAGTGGAGACCAACGAATACCTTAAAGGATAAGGGACAATAATACCTTTTTTCTAAGTTTTAGTTGATTTAGATATCCCAATCCAGATAATGAACTAATTGTTGTTTAGAGTCTAGTTAACAATTAGCTAAATCTTTAGCTGGTTGTTTAAAATTTCTACAACTAAGTTTCGTTGCTAAGTTTAGTTAGCTGGTTGTTGAGATAATTGTTAGCAGCTAAATTTAGTTGTAGAAATTTAGCTGGTTCTATAGCTAAATCTAGCTGCTAACAGTTTAGCTGGTTGTTTAAAATTTCTATAACTAAGTTTAGCTGCTAAATTTCTAAAAAACTAAAATTTCAACCTACACAACAATGATGGATATTGGATAATTTTATAGATACCTGACTTGTTTCTTAGTTTTTAATGGTGGATATACGACAATTATAGTTTGGATTACTTGTAATGTCGTGTTATGATTATTTATTTCACATTTATAGACTATTAATTCACTATATAATGTAATATTAGTTTTCAAGGTACAACTCGTGAGTCGAGCCGAGCCTCCTTTTGTAGCTCGTTGAGTAGAAGAGCCGAGCCTACTTTTACAGCTTGTTTTCCAGCCCTAGCGAGCCGAGCTCGACTCGGCTCGGCTTGTTTTCAGCCCTAGCCGGAGGCAACTAGGGGTGAAAACGAAAATAGTAATTTTTGGATATCGAGAATTGTTTTTGAAGTTTTTCCGAAATTTAGGTCTAAACAGAAACGGAAACGATTACCGAAAATACAAAAAACGAAATCGGTAGAAAAAACTCGGAATCGGAGGGTCTCTTCCGACCATTTCCGCATATATATTACCGTTTTTATTTGCTATTTTACCGTCGATAATAAAATCGGTATTTTTTAGAGAATATTAAATCTGAAATGATCTTTACAAATTCATCTTATCTTAGAAAAATATGAAACTAATTTTATTATTTTTTCTAAAATCAAGATCTATCTAATGGTATATAGTTTAGAATCGTTTGAAACTTTCATAAATTTTATTTATATTTTCTTACAACTTGATACTAATTATATTTCATGAGAACTTAAGAAGGACCAAGAGGACACTAATTGTATTGACTATGCTAAGTAGTAGGAGTATAAATATAATGTAAGTGTCATATTATTATACACATCTTGGTTATACTTTATTTAAATACATAATAATGATTTTATTATTGTATGACTTCTTACTTTATATATTTATTGTGGCGTCCTACCTTATATTATATTACTAATTTTATATGAATGTATGACTTGTATAAATTTTTGAATTCAACTAAGGGTACATGCTACAGTTTTTACCGATCGAATTTTAGATTTCAATCGTAAACGGTGTAATTTTTATACTGAACTTTCGTTTCTGATATTTCTGAATTACCGATGTCATTTTTGTTTTCCGGAGTTATCGTTTTCGATACGAGAAAAAATATAAAAATAAAAATGGTTTTAGTGTATACCGTTTCGGACCGTAGCAACGGTGGCCATCGCGCGCCACATTTGTCCGGTAGTCGATCTGTTTCCTGTCGGACCGACAGATCGGCGGCGCTTCTGTTGAGAAACACGCTTGGGCAGCGCGGGCAAACAGCATAGAGTTGGGTCCTGGGCCCATCATAGACTGGGCCGTGCGTCAAGCCCAACGTGAAAAACTTCACGCAGTCACGCTCGCCGATTCGAAAAACAAAAGCAACGCTCGTATGAAAAGAAAACACCCACAACGAACGACCAGATACCCAGAACACGGATCGAACGGTCCATCCACTCCGGCCTCGCTTTAAGAGCGGCACTTCCCGTCACCCCCAGTTCGACGCTGCCGCTAAACCCTAAACCCAGCACCAGCGCCCCCAATCCTCCAACTTCCACTCGAGTAGGGTTCTGCCGGCCGTTTCCTCGTCGTCGCAATGGAGTTCTGGGGTAACCACTTGCTCTTTTTCCCTCGCTACTATCCTTGTCTGCGCACTTCGATTTGCGGCTCGGTTTCTCAACCACTGCTCCCCTCTGATCGGTTGTTATTGACTCCGTCTTATGCGTAGTAGGTGGTTTTTGTTTCTAGACAGCCCTGATGTCAGTCTATACACTGCTTTATGTTACTATTGTAATTGAACTGAATTTGCGATGGAGTTGGATTCAGCTCGTTGTGTTGTTGGTAGCCGTCTATCATGCAAGTAGTGTTCTTTTTTAATTGGCTAATGCACCCGAAGTATTAGTAAGTTGTTTGAATGTCACTTTCTACGTTTTTCATATGAATTTTGATCTAGTATGTTTGGGTCTGTTGTCTGCGTGGGCAGGTACCATGGGAATTCTATCCCCCCCCCCCCCCCCACCCCCCCCTATAGAATGATTATATTGTGTTGATACATATATGTACACACATGGTATGTCATTGGTGGGCACTGCTGAGGCTATGTACGGACCTAACCATTGATATAGCGCACTGTACTTAGTCACTATCTCCAAATTTGGCCAATCGGTTTTGCCATGTGGAAGATATGGTCAGATTTCTGTGGCTGTTGCCCTGTATGGTGCACTTTGTTATGTGTCTTAGTGTTGTAAAAATACCATGAGCTGTATTTGTGACATAGCTAACCTATTTATAAAGAAAGCTTGGTATCTGATAGGCACTTGTTGGTATTAGCTATAATTACTGTTTGTATTTGGTAGAAAGTGCATTAGCTAGTTTTCTTTGTATTTATGTTTCTTTGCCCGCAATACTAAATTAAAGAATTGTTTTTTATAATCATATAGGTGAAGAAGTGAAGCCAGGAGCCACGGTTTCTTGCAAAGTTGGTGATGGTTTGGTTATCCACCTTTCACAGGTTTACATACTTCACCCCTGTAATTTTTTTAGGTCCCTTGACTCATTTTCCACATTGTAATTGTAAATGTTATATGAGCCTTTTTAGGCACCTTGACTGATTTGATTTTACATTGTAATTGTATTTTTTATGAGATTTTTTAGTCCTTTCCTGATTTGATGTTTTTTCTCTGTTTTTAGGCTGCCCTAGGGGAACCAAAGAAAGCGAGTGAGAATGTCATTGTGTCTGTCAAAATTGATGATAAGAAACTAGTGCTTGGAACCTTATCAGTTGAGAAGCATCCTCAGATCTCTTGTGATCTGGTATTTGATAAAGATTTTGAGTTATCACACAATTCAAAGACAGCTAGTGTTTTCTTCTGTGGCTACAAGTCACCTGTTCCTCTGTTTGAATATCCTTCTTTATGATTTTTAAGATTTATGTTTAAAACTAGACACTTTTTCTTGGTAACTGTATTTTCCTTAACCGCTGATGGTTTTATTCACGTCTGATTCTGGTGAAGATAGTTCAGATGAAGAGGTTGAACCCGATCTAATTCCAATGCAGAATAATGAAATTAGTAGGTGGTTTTGTTTTTCTATTGCATTATGAACTTGCATTATGCACAAATGTGTCACTTATTTTGTTTTGGTTTTCCAAGAAATTTCTACTGCAAAGGTTCCCGTGAAGGTTGGTATACAAAATGCTGATGAAGATGAAACTTCTAGTGGTGATGATGATGATTTCACTGATAGTGATAGTGAAATGTCTGAGGAAGATGAGTCCAGTGATGAAGATGAAGTGTCAAGCGATACAGATACTAGTGATGATTCTGGTTCGGAAGAACAGACACCTACCCCAAAGAAGGTGTGCACTAGATGTTCTTTTCCTCTAATGCCTAATGCAATCATGTCTCACCCTATTTATTCTTTCTATTATAGACTGAGGTAGTAGTTGGCAAGAAGAGGGCAATTGAAGCTGAGACACCTTCTGGTAAGAAGGCTAAGTCTGAACAATCTGCTCAGAAAGCAGGTGAGCTACTACTTTTTTGTTCTTATAAAGCCCAACTAATGGATGTGTAAGGGCATGTACAACCCAATTAAACGAGGGGTTTCTTGAGGGGACTTTTGGGGGTTAGGTGAAAAAAAAATCAAGAGACGGCTCTTTGTGAAGAGTCAGTCTCTACATGACTACATTCTGTGTCTTGGCTGTATTTATTATTTATGGGTTCAGGGTTGTATCGTGCAGTCTTTTAGAGCATCTCCAACAAGAAGTGCCATATTTGAGTTGTCAAAATTAAAATAAGACCTGATTTAAAGTGTGTAGGGCCACAAAAACGTTTGCAGCTCCAACAATTGAGCCCTACATCATATTATTAGGAAATAAATCATGTTATTTAGAAAATAAAAAAAATAGGAATAGTGTATAAATTAGGATAGGGCTCTGGTATATTGAGTACTATATTTAGGATCTGAGAGGCCAACCTCTATAATGGTTTGATGAATTTTGTAAAATAGAGCCCCTGTTGTAGCATGTTTTTGGCTGTCTCTTGTACTTGAAAATAGAACCCCGTTTAGGGCTCCTAGTGGAGATGTTTTTAGCTGTCTCTTGTACTTGAAAAACTGTTCCAAGGGCTCAGGGGGTTGTACATGCCCTAACATTAACATGTGAAGTCTCAACTCTTTTCGTGTTTTTTTATAAAGCCCAACTAATGGATGTATAAGGTTAATTTGTGAATGTCTAACACTCTAACTATATCTTCATTTACCTAAGGCGACAAGGTCTCAACTTCTCATCCTGCAAAGCAGTCCAGCAAGACTCCTGCAGACAAATCTACAAAGACCCCCACAGCTGACAAGAAGTCCCCCAAATCTGGGAGCCATGCCTGCAAGTCATGCAACAAGTATGTATTGTTTATATGTATATTCTTTTTGGCCAATGATTATAATTTGGTATTATAGTTCGCTAATAGTACCCTGTTGGACCAGATCTTTCGGCAGCGCGTCAGCACTTGAGTCTCATCAGAAGGCAAAGAAGCATGAAGCCTAGAGCACGTGCTGTACCATCTACTCGTTATCAAAATCAGTGGTCTTATTTTTGAACTTGAAAATGCCCAAGTTTGGAACTTGCCCAGTAGTCATCTGATTAGTGGTCTTATTTTTCTTTGAACTTGGGAATTGTCTAGTTTGGGACATACGCGGTATGCCTTGTTAACAACATGGGAAATGTCAGGTTAGAACAGGTCCTGCTGGCCCAGTTTTGGTCGTCGTCGAATGTTGCTAATGTTTGAACTGAGCATGTGACCCGTAAGTGAGAATCTTCGTTATCTGGTAGTGCCTAGTGCAAATCACTTTTTTCTCAGTTGTTAAACATCTTGCTTTTACGGTGTTCGTTTTATCCCTTGCTAATCCTGTCCCTAGTAGCTGTTACTTTCTAGCTTCCCGAGAAATGTGCACGCAATTGGTTTGCGAGGGATGAGCCATGGCTACCAGCCTCACAATTTAGTTGCGTAAGGCCATGGCTACCAGCGGTACGGTTGTATTTAGGCTTGTGTGTTCCTCTAGTTATCCTGTAAATAGCCCTATAAATATCCCCATTCGGATCTTAACATGGACATGCTTGATAAGACATCATAGCTATAATTTTGTGGTGCATGTCTGCTCCCACCTACTACCGAAATAACTTATTTATTGTTTTGAATCCTAGAAGTGAGTTGAGCCGAAATAACTTATTTATGTTGTGTATCTTAGAAGTGAGTTGAGCTGAAGTTTCTGAAATATTCATTGCAACAATATGCAATTTATTTGCTAAATCTATATGTGCATATATTTTCAGTAGGTGTTTTTTGTCGTATTGAGACAATTTTGCAAGTATTAGAGGATCACATTTTTAAAGTTAACTCTTATAGAAGATTCAATAAAATCTAGATTCAGAAGATCGAAATTTGTCCTAATGACAGATGTTGTACTCTTTTTTCTTGATGAATTTTCCTGAAGTTTATAACATAAGGTCTTCAATAAGGTAACAAAGTGTAAATGCAATTTGCGTCACCATGCACTTTTTCTCTATATTTTTTCACTGAGTTTGTAGGAATTTTAACGAGTCATGTGTTAGTGAAAGCTCTCTTATGAGTTTTGGTGGTTTGGATGACAACCCAATCAAAGGACTAACAAATGTGCTAAGTGTTGAATAGTGCTTAATGCAAAGCTTACAGGGTTCAACACAGTTAAACAAGTGTGATGGTTCAAAGACTGGAATGTCTATAGATAATGGACATCAGAAGTAAGATGGAAATTGCTTAAGGGAGACTCGGTGTGCGTAACTTGGAGACAACTGACCAAGCCAAGGATAGAGGCAAGAAGAGCTTCGAGGTACCGAGTGCGCGGGAGAAGGTCAAAGAGACCGAGAAACCCAAAGCCACGTGTGAAGAAGAAGACTTGCAAAGTCAAGATTGATTGAGTTAAGAAGAGTTATGGTGCATCAAGGATCATTACATAAGGACATGACTTACAACCAATGAGGTAACATCTACAGCTATGTGGTGTAAGTCATAAGGCTCAAGATCAAGCTCGAGAAGTGAACAAGGTCGCTAGAAGGAGCAGTGTCAAAATCGGAACTAGAAGCAGTCCAAAAGAGCTAAGTTTACTTTGACCTTTAGTTTGGATTGTTCTTATGTTTGGATGTGTTCTATGTGACCTTTGCAAGGTGTTGGAGCTTATGTGTATTAATCTAGACCAAGTCAAGTTGACTTGATGGTTTTGAAGCTCTGTCTAAAGTAGATCAGAAATCCTGGAGTAAAGAGGTATGATTCCAAGACTAAGTCAATTGTTTTAGTGGCTAAGTGTGTGTGTGTGCTAGGGATCATCCCAAAGGAAGGCAAATTGGAGTAAAGAAGTTGCACCAGTATGGGAGCGCCGAACAGTGTCCGGTGCCTAGGCTAGCCTTCGGTGAACAGGCCGCTCTCGGGAAGCAGTTGGAGATGCTGCGACTATAAATCACCGGACTGTCTGGTGTGCACCGGATTGTCCGGTGCGCTAGCCGCACGCTTGACTAACGGTTGGCCGCGTAATCAGTGTCGACCACGTCAGCCAAGCCAACAGTCATCAAGCCACACCGGACTGTCCGGTGTGCATCGGACAGTCTGGGTAACCGTCGGATCCAACGGTCGACTAACGTGGCAGGCACCGGACAGTGAACAGTGCCCTGTCTGGTGTGCCCGTCGATAGAAAGCTGCTGCTTTCTATCCAACGACTAGAAATGGGGTTGGGGCCTATAAATACCTCCCCAACCGACCATTTTAAGGTGTGGAAGACTTCCAAGTGCAGCAACACTTTGTAGATCATTGCAAATCATTTTGCTCTCCCTCTTTTGTGTATTTCTCTCTAAATTGTGTAGAGGCACAGTTATAGGCCTTTAGAGAGAGGGGAAGTGATGCTGAGAGCAAGATTCAAAATCTTGAGCACTGTTACTCTACCAGAGTGCCGTCAAGAAGGTTGTAAGCAGCCGCGACAACGTTGTAACAACCATCGCCATATTGGAAAGCTCTATTTGTCACACTGACGGATTTGAGCACATCGGAGGACGGAGTAAGATACTCCAAGCCAAGGTGTGGCTAACTCCAACGAGGACTAGGCAAGCATTTTAGGCTTGGCCGAACCTCGGTATAAATCCTTGTGTCCTACGTGCTCTGTGCTATGATTCTTGCCTTGTCTCTGTTTATGTTCTATCTCTTGCCTTATTACTGTGTGCACTTCATATACTCTTATCTCTGGTATGAGTTACTTGTGAAGTGCATGACTTTTTGAGACAGAAACTTCATTTCCGCTGCCACCTACTCGAAGCAATCTTCATTCCGCTGTGTTCCAGTCTTTGAGTAGAGTAAGGTTTTAAGTTTTACAGTGATAATTATTATTCGCCTATTCATCCCCCCTCTAGGCGACATCAAGATCATGTTCCCGGGCATAAGGAACTTTCAGTTAGTCACGGTATTCGCCCAAGAGAAGTATTAAGATATCCTAATGAAGGGTTATATAGGCAAATACCGAGTTTACCCCTGAGGGGTCTCACTTCTCTATAAAAGGAACATATACCCCTCATCTATACCCTTATATATTGCACAAGTTAAAATATCACTAAGTGCACACAACAAATTATCCCCAACCAAATCCCACCATTAAAACCAACGTTCCAAATCATCTCATTTATCTCATCTCTCTTAATCAATCGCATACAATGGTCAATGTTTTTTTGGATCATCCCACATCCCCACCCGCCTCTAGCCCCCAACCCCCTCCAACGTGATGACCCTCACACACCTCACCTGGACGATCAACGCCGCTATTGCCCTAGCCCCGTGCCTGCCTTGTCTAGACGAACATCAACTCCCTCGTGATCTCCCTCAATGACAGCGATGTTGGTGGCTGCATAGGAGCTCCGCAGCCCACGTGGAGCCGATGTGAGCCCCGCGGCCACGACGACGACTTTGGGTGGCCAACTAGGCTACCTGTGGCACAACAGCTAGCGTAACCTGCCTGTTGCGCTCCCTAGATCGTCCATCTTCGAGCGTGATGGATAGACGAAGGATGTGGATCTGCAAAGGAGCGGTCCATCATCAGCGTGGGAACATGGCTAGATATGGATGCGGTGGAGAGGGCACCACCATCATGCAACAATCGCTGATTGAGAGGATGAAGGAGATGCGCCCACATGGAATGGTGTGGGAGTGGACAAAAACGATGTTGAAATGCTAAACACAAGAAATTATTTCTTCGGCATCGAGGATGGCGTGAGGACAACATCATGGCGAGCACCTCCCCAGCGAGCGACAGGGGGGTGCGCTAACTCTCCGCTAGGACACGCGAGAACTGCGTCACGCCGAGCACCTTCCCCATCAGGCATTTTACTAGTAATGAATAAGAGAAGAGTTCCTTAACCTTACTCGTGTCTCTTTGTGTTTGTGCCGCCGCGAGAAGGGACAAGAAATGAATCTTCTATATCTCCTCGTGTCCTTAATGCCTGTTTGTTTGAGATTGTGATATGCTCAAATTATATAATCTAGCTTATTTTGAAGTAACACTTAGTTTAAAAAATTAGATTATGTGGGACCTGTTTGTTTACACTCTAATTTTATAATCCAGCTTAAATAAATTAAGAGAATAGTATAATCTATATATAGAGATTATGATAATCTATAAGAAGGTCATTAGATGCTTATATAATCCATAAGCTGAATTATATAATTCTGAAATAAAATAAATATGGTATAATCTAGACATATTATAATCTCAAACGAAGAGACCCTTAATTCGAATCGACCTGTCTGTTCAGAAAAAATCTGGTTGTTGACAAACCTAGAGTACAAGTTGTTGACATTCCTTTCTTATTTATGTGCAGTTTGGTGAAGAGAAGACCTCACATTTGCAGTTTTAGAAAAGCATTTGCTTGAGAGAATCTTTTACCGTTTGAAAAAAACCATTTGCTTGTTTCTGATAACCATTTACAGTTTAAAGATAACCATTTACAGTTTGAAAGAACCATTTGCCTGTTTAAGAGAACCATTTATTGCTGTCTGTGTTCTATTATTATTGCATTTTTTGTTTGAGATGGTGGCAGCCTGGAAGGAGTTGCAACTGGGGACGAGGTGTGGACGTCGTCTGATACCTAGGACAAAATTGACGTCGTATGAGGGGGACGAGGTGTCGGCGTTGTTTGCAACCTGGGCGACGCAAGTAGAAACAGCCGCGTAGGTTGGATCGGCGGCGCAGGACAAAATTGAGACAGGAAGTTGGAATTGCGGGACTAGAATAACTAACTCATTAGTTTTTTAGAAAAATATCAGTAGTTCTTAGAGTAGTAGCAATTTTTTTAGGATTTAAAGTTTTAAAAGGTACTAATTCTTATATATCGGAAGAAATATTTTTTGGAGTTGTTAGCCATGCTTGGTTCGCTGCCTCACTTGGCACAAATTGCCACGTCTAAAGTTAGACATCTATGACAAAGTTAGACATGTATTTGATTGTAACTATGGATGGCAATAAGTACGGGTATGGGTAAATAATCACGGATAATTATCCATTGGATATAGGTATGATGAAATTTGGTATCCACGGGTACGATTATGGATATAATAAGGTGTCTGCGGATATTTTTTTCGCGGGTATGAATATCCAGTATCCATACCTGTTAACCAATAGATATCTAACATGTGGGTCATCCAGATTTATATATTATCATAAATTCTTATTTTTCAATTTTTATCCATAACATGTTGTTTGGTGCTGAAATTATTATTTGATGCTACTGGAATGATAATTATTTCGAAATGTGATAAATTGTTATTTGATGTTGAATGCTAAAATTGTAGTGGACGGGCGGGTAACGAGTATCCACTGGATATGGATACAGATCCATACCCACGAACGTTTATGGGTACGGGCATGGGTTGTGTTTTGTCTCGCGGGTATGGATTCGCGAACTCTATATCCGTGTACTACCCGCCCGATTACCATCCCTAATTGTAACTATAGTTGTGGCAAGACTTTTCTCTAATTTTTGACACCTTAGACTAGGGATGACAATGGCTACCTGAAACACGATAACTCATGACTAAAAACCATATTAAGGCATTGTGTATGACGAACTTTGATACATATAAATATTTTATTGGGTCATTTATTATATTCATAGGGTATGATGGGTATGGGTATGGGTATGTTCTCTCATACCTCATACCCGCTATCCGATAGGAAACCCACTAATATATGACATGTGGGTTTAAATTAAGGAATTTATTTTCTCTGATACATGGGCTTGTATGGTGTTGCTAATTAATGCTAAATGTTGTTGACCTTGTGATAAAACTATGTTGGGTTCGATAAATTTATCATGCCACAAAGATAAGTTTAGCATCTTTCAATATTGATAAGGTATGATTTCAACATTTTGTATTTGGTATTTACTTTTGTGATTTAAAATGATAATGTCTACTATAATATTAGTGGGTATGGGTAACTGATGAGTACCCGCTACCCATGGAGGTGTGAGTATGGCGTAACTTTGTATCTATGATGCGCACTAGGTATAGTTATGGAGCATTTTTTCCTAGAGGGTATGGCTATGGCTTTATATGACTATTGGGTACCTTACACATTGCCATCCCTACCTTGGACATACAACGAAACATGCTATCATAGTCTGGTCCGGGTAAGGATGGCAACAAGGAATTACTCGTCAGGGAATTGCTCCCCATTCTTGTCACCAAGATGAATTTTTTCCCCGCGAGGATTTCCATGAATGAACGCTTGCGAGGGGCATTTCTTCCGTACCCGTTCCCCGTGGGGATAAATCCCCGACGGGGATCACTATCTCCGCTTAAATTATAATTAGGAAATACGTCCTTGATTATTAATATAAAACATTGTCACTTATACACATAGTCAAATATAATAAATTATTATGTATACATCAAAATTAACATATTTATACACCGAGTGCTCTTTTGACAAGGTAATTATTCATTTTTATTATTAACTAGTACATGAAAATATCGTCACATGCAAGTTTAACGGGTCCTTACGGGGAACGAAGATATGGAATGTTTTTTACCATCCCCGACGGGTAAATTGGGACGGGGATGAGGAATCATTTCTCGTTCACCGTGGGGACCTGTTAAACTTACACATGATGAACTTTTTTCATGTATTAGTTGATGATAAAAATAAATAATTATCTTGTTAAAAAGACCACTCATTCTATAGATGTGTTTATTTTGATGTATATATAATGATTTTTTACATCTGACAATGTGTATCGGTGATAATGTTTTATATTAATAACATATGAAGTACGTTCTAATTATAATTTAAATGCGATGGAGATCCTGATGGAGATTTATCCCGTAGGGAATAGGGATAGAGAAAAATGTCACCCGGAAGCCGGAAATGTTCATGGAGATTCACTCGGAAACAAATTTTAGTCGCACGTGTTTCGCTCCAGCCACCGGTGCCCGTCTGCCCGACGCTATGGGCGTGTTTGGTTCGGCTTTTTTCTGACCAGCTTTTCTGAAAAGCTGGCTGTGGGGAAAAGCTGACTGTTGGGAAAAGCTGGTGGGTAGAATTTAGGTGTTTGGTTCGCCAGCTGTGCAGAAAAGTTGTTCCTGAGAATCTACGTGTTTGGATAATCAGATTCTCATATTGCAGATTCTGTTCGAACGAACGATAAAATGAAACCCATAACGAACAAAAGATCATTACACAATAATTAGTGGAGTTGATTACATCATAACTACCGTTACATTGACATACTTAACTATGACACTAATGCATTAGCAATTGCATCTCGAAAAGCACTCATGTCTAACTCATCAGATGTGCTACTACTACTCTCACCTAAAGGTACATGATGACTGATGCTATTAGTTCCTAGTTCATCAAAGTCTCTATCGTGTAGAGCACTCTCTCTAATGAAGTTATGCAATGTCATACAAGCAATAATTATCTTGGATTGTTTGGTAAGCGAAAAAGAAGGGAGACTTAATAGAACTCTCCATTTCATTTTAAGCACCCCAAACGATCGCTCTATAACATTGCGTAGCGAAGAGTGTGCATAGTTGAATACTTCTTTGCTCCCAATAGGTTGCCTCGCATTTTGCCATTCAGAAATGTGGTACTTCTGACCCTTATACGGTGCAAGGTAGCCCTTTCTATTTGAATAGCCTGAATCGACAAGATAGTATTTACCTGCACAAACATGAAATAAAAAATTTAAATACGTAAGCCATTAATTAATAGCCTATGACAACAAAAATACAACATATTTACATACCTTCTGGTGGCTGGGGGAACCTGTCCGCATAAGTTATCAAAGTATCTTGTAATACTCTAGTGTCATGTACCGATCCTGGCCATCCTGTGACAACAAATGTGAACCTCATATCGAAGTCACAAACGACCATTACATTCTGCGATGCGTAACCGTGCCGTCCAATATATTTGGCTTGCTCCGAGGCCGGGACTGCAGCTGGAAAGTGACTACCATCAATTGCTCCTATGCAATCCTTGAAGTGTGGCCAAAATCTCGCCTCTCGCAAACGAGGATGAATCTCGATGAAATATGGGTACTTTGGGCTTAATTATGTCAGATGACATCTTAAACAGGGCATCAAGGACTTCACTATACTTGCGACTAATTGTTTCCAAGGAGTGACCAAACTTATTCCTTATCTGCCTAAATGACTGTGGACCCCCACATGCCCACAAGAAAATGGCAACAGCTTCCATAGTACTGACACCCCGGCTTGGAAGCAGACCATAATTGTCCACTAATGTGTCATGCAATTGTCTAAAAACAGTTCGTCGCATGCGAAACATATTGAAACAGTCGTTACTATTCTCCAACGTTCTCTCCACCCATTGAATACCAGTTTCAACCAATGTTCTTCTAGGACCCTGACTGAAATGCTTGCCCCAAATGTCGACAGCATATAGAGCAACAAGCAATTCACCATCTGTGTCATCCATGTCATCATCATCAGATGTGTGTGCATAAGGGTCACACATCTGCATGCACACAAACAACAGGCATAAATTCATATGCAACCATAGTTGTATAAGCACCATATTCATGTAGAAGCACAGTTTACAAGCCACATAAAGTTCACAGATTCACATTGTTCACAAGCTTACAACTCTGATTATTCAAATACATGTTCAACTCGAATATCTGGAAAATTGTTTGGAAGGGAAACTGATGCGTACGAAAAAGTTTATGTTCTAAGACGACAATCCTCATAAAACTGAAACGACATGACTCATAAACCTGACACAACTAACATATTACTCAACATAAGCCTCTGTTGTCGGACCAGCAGCATCTAATTGGACTTTTTAAGATCTATCTCGAATGCATGGCGCAGCCAAGCGTTCCTTCCTTCTGCGGTCTTCAGTGAAGCAAATATATCTCTATATTTTTTTCACAGAACAGATGAGTGGCAAACAAATGGAGGTCGCTGCCTTCTGGTGAACCATCATCGATCACTTGTTGCAACTGCGCACTAACCTCAACACGCACAGGGTCGGTCTCAGTAGAGGTGACTGACTTGTTAGTGGTCCTTGAACGCGACTCAAAAGCCTCCACAAGGCGTTTCATGTACTCTTCCCTCGAATCTTTTTTCCTCTTTGGTTTAGGAGAATCATGACGCACCTTACGCTTCCCAGTCGCATGTGAGCAAGGGTCAGGCGTGCTGTTTTCACCCCCAACAAAAGTGGCGTCCAAATGATCATCAGATGATGAATTAGCATCCTCGACGCCTGGAACAAGGGTTCTTTCATTTGTGCAGACAATGGGTCCAAACATAACCTTTAGCTCGTCCTCATTCTCTAGGGGGGCTGTTTTGAACATAATACAACCTGGCATTGCCTGCACCAACATGGTAGTTCCTAGTTTTAGATGGCCAATACTAATGTTAGTCTAGGGAAAAAAGATCTACTTACTTCATTTTGCTTGGCCCACCACTCATCTGGCGCACTGATTGAACCAGTATGAGGGTCTCGACCAAGACCAGTAGCCCTTTCATTAAGAGTTTTCCACTGGGTGAACATTCTCTTCAACGTATCCCACCTATTCTTCATTTGATCCCTTGTGTACATGCGACCAGTGCGTTCCTTAAACTTTCTTATCAGGTTAGCATACCCTTCGGCGTTTAGGAATTGTTGTGGCCTGTTCCGTGCATTCACCTCTTCTACACATATTTCTGTGTAAATTTTTGTTGCTCTACTATCCCACTTAGCAATCACTTTGTCAGACTTGTCCATCTAGTGCAAAATAGTGTACACGATTGAAAATACGTATTGAAGTTTCAGTTAATACGACAACAAATATAACAGGAAACTGACCATAATAAAATAAAGCAGTACCAGAAGCAGTCACATTCGTTTGTCATAATTACATATAGGGTCTAACGAAATTAAAGTGCTGCTGAACACAAAAGGACAAGGAACAGTTTAGAAAGTCGCATGAACCAAAAGCCTGATCTATCCCAGTGACACTACTAACACCTGACTCTAACATGATCCAAATTAAACTTCATTGTCACTAAATGATGGCATCTGGTCTGAGTCATATTCAAGACCCCAGAAGTTTGCAAAGTGGTCAGCAAAGTCCCAATCCGGACTAAGGAACTCGTCAGCTGGGGGTGGTGACGACAAAGCTGACGGTTCATAGCTGCTGTCAGCAGGGTTGTTTACGTTGTTCACGTTGTCCAAATTCTCTTTCAACACCAGAGAGTCTTGCTCAAGCATGCAAGCAATGTCCTCCAATGCTACACGTAATTTGGTAGCCTCAAATGAGGACAACCCGCGTCCTGGACGGATTGTTTGACGAGCTACGGAAAAAATCTTGTCCGTAATCTCTTGCATCCTTCCAATTGCCTTGTCGGCTATGGAGTCTGCTGAATCCATCTGATGTGGATTAAGGTTGTCAGTGATCTAGACAGTAGGACAATGTACTTACATCCATTGAGATACTCTACAAAATTAGGGTTCAAGCTACAATCATGAAGATACTCAGGTTGGCAATCTATGGAATAAACCCTGAACCCTAAATACGACGGATAGAACATATCAATGGATTGCAGTTAACCGCGAACAACAATTGGTACTATCTTCTGTATTCAAAAAAAATCATCCCTCCCACAATAAAATTGTTGAAGCAATTGATCCCTACCATTTAGATTTGTTCTCTTATCCTAACTGTGGAATCATTGTTCAGGTCTAGTGACGTTTATATGAACTAAAACAAGGCCATGGATCCACGTTCTTCGAACACATAAACTGCAACTATGCTGACAAATAAGTCAAACACAAATTGATATTGACGTTACCTTAGCTGCAGTGGAGGTTGGAACCGAACCTAGAATCCCAGTTGAACTTGGATCTGAACACCTTGACCTCGACTTGATACGAAAATCTGTAGGCGGCAATGAAGACAATAATCTGTTACTAGGTCGTTCATTACCTTCGAAGATTAAGTGGATCTACTGGACATGAGGGGGAGGGGTGTGGCGGGATCCAGGAACCCTAGCAACATGACAGGAGACAGCGGGGTGGGTACGGATGGAGGCGAGGTGCACCGTACCTACGAAGATGCAGGCGCGATGGTGGGGGAGCTGCGGAACCTTCGCGACGGAGGCAGGGCGGCGGTGTCACTGCTGCAACGAGGAAACGGTGAAGGAAACGCGGAGGAGAAGACGGTGGGGACGGCAATGGGAGGAGGGACCTGCGTACACCGACGGCGATGCGTTCGGTGCGGACCGGCGGCGCTCCGTTCGCTTCGCGGCGGCGGAGGAGCGTTGCAGGGAACCCTAGCCTAACTTCGCGTGGGCTTCTCACGGAAGCCAAATGAGCGCCGCTTCGCGAGGACCGTGGGCGGGCGGCTTCTTACCCAAGCGCTTCGCCCAGAAGCCGCGCGAGAAGCTGGGCATTTGGTTTTAGCTTCAGCTTCTGGCGGCTAGAAGCCGCCCAGAAACTGAACCAAACAGCCACTATGTTATGCTCGGAGGACTAAGCGCAGTTCGGTCTGCCGTCGCTTCACAGCGACAAGGACAGGCGCACCGTCCGCATGGGGCCAGCTCTGCTCGCCCTCACCGTGGGGAGACACGGGTAGGTGCGGAGACGACTTTAGATCCGCGCGCTCGACCGACCCTGCCTCCAACCGCACCGCCGGTGACGACAACAGTTCCCTCGGTGTCGCTGTCTCTCCCGGCACCGCCACAACCAAACAGGTGGTGGCGATGACGAGCGCGAGAATGGCCGAGGCCTCGTCGCCGCCGGCGGTGGCCACGTCCGTCTTGAGCCCGCTGGAGGCGAAGTAGAGCGGCAGCAGGAGCTCCGAGAATCGTGTGCATAAATTGTTCAAACCTAAAGGACAGAATCTTAAATTTATGGAGCGTAAGATAAGAAATAATTTTATATATTAGTAGAATCTGTATTTTACTCTATAATTTACATGACGTTTTTCGACTCACTCCTCAATAGTAAAAATGTAGCACATAAATATCTTCGACATCTTGCTAATAATAGTATACAGATATATTTTTGTATAAAATCAATTTAGCGTAATTGATATATACCTAAATTACTATTATTATTAGAATGGAATTCAATTCTAATGAACCAAACAAGACGTAATAGAATAAAGTTTCAATTCAGACCTGTGGTTAAGTAATCTCACTGTCCATGGACCTTCCCAATGCATCTTCTTTGGGTGTTGGTTTTTAAAAGTTAATGTTATTGATGGGCCTCTCCTCGTTTTCTTTCAAAAAAATTTCACAATATTGTTTTAAAAAAAACAGTTTCGGATTCACGGTATATATAGATCAGATACTAATATCCACGACCTTGAATTTATTACAGGTGAGATTTTATAAATGGTAATGGTTAGAGGTCTAGGGCTTGCACTCGAACACGGAGTCCGGTCTCCGCCTCCCACGGTACCGGCCCCCGCAGCCGCCGCGTGCATCTATATATATTCGGCCACCGTGCCCGCCTAATGCCTCAATCACTCCACGCTCTCTCAGTCCACAAAGTCACCGCTCGATTTCCTACCTGCCCAGTGCCCACCTCTCGAGCGATCAGTGCCTCTCCATGGCGCTCACCAAGCCACCGGCGGCGACCGATGACGACCAGGTCGAGCGGGAGTATTTATAAATGGTAACGGTTAGAAGTCCAGGGGCTTGCACTCGAACACGGAGTCCGGTCTCCGCCTCCCACGGTACCAGCCCCCGCAGCCGCCGCGTGCATCTATATATATTCGGCCACCGTGCCCGCCTAACGCCTCAATCATGCCACTCTCTCAGTCCACAAAGTCACGGCTCGATTTCCTACTTGTCCAGTGCCCACCTCTCGAGCGATCAGCGCCTCTCCATGGCGCTCACCAAGCCACCAGCGACGACCGATGATGACCAGGCTGAGCGGGAGTATTTATAAATGGTAACGGTTAGAGGTCCGGGGCTTGCACTCGAACACGGAGTCCGGTCTCCGCCTCCCACGGTACCGGCCCCCGTAGCCGCTGCGTGCATCTATATATATTCGGCCACTATGCCCACCTAACGCCTCAATCACGCCACACTCTCTCAGTCCACAAAGTCACCGCTCGATTTCCTACCTGCCCAGTGCCCACCTCTCGAGCGATCAGCGCCTCTCCATGGCGCTCACCAAGCCACCGACGACGATCGATGACGACCAGGCTGAGCGGGAGTATTTATAAATGGTAACGGTTAGAGGTCTGGGACTTGCACTCGAACACGGAGTCCGGTCTCCGCCTCCCACGGTACCGGCCCCCGCAGCCGCCGCGTGCATCTATATATATTCGGCCACCGTGCCCGCCTAACGCCTCAATCACGCCACACTCTCTCAGTCCACAAAGTCACTGCTCGATTTCCTACTTGCCTAGTGCCCACCTCTCGAGCGATCAGCGCCTCTCCATGGTGCTCACCAAGCCACCGGCAGCGATCGATGACGACCAGGCTGAGCGGGAGTATTTATAAATGGTAACGGTTAGAGGTCCGGGGCTTGCACTCGAACACGGAGTCCGGTCTCCGCATCCCACGGTACCGGCCCCCGCAGCCGCCGCGTGCATCTATATATATTCGACCACCGTGCCCGCCTAACGCCTCAATCACGCCACGCTCTCTCAGTCCAAAAAGTCATCGCTCGATTTCCTACCTGCCCAGTGCCCACCTCTCGAGCGATCAGCGCCTCTCCATGGCGCTCACCAAGCCACCGACGGCGACCGATGACGACCAGGCTGAGCGGGAGTATTTATAAATGGTAACGGTTAGAGGTCCGGGGCTTGCCGGCTTGCACTCGAACACGGAGTCCGGTCTCCACCTCCCACGGTACCGGCCCCCGCAGCCGCCGCGTGCATCTATATATATATTCGGCCACCGTGCCCGCCTAACGCCTCAATCACGCCATGCTCTCTCAGTCCACAAAGTCACCGCTCGATTTCCTGCCTGCCTAGTGCCCACCTCTCGAGCGATCAGCGCCTCTCCATGGCGCTCACCAAGCCACCGACGGCGACCGATGACGACCAGGCCGAGCTAGAGTACCTCGCATCCTACCTCATAATGCTCTCGCGCGGCTTCCGCGACGGTGACACGGCCAACGCCACGAGGGCGGTGGGCGCGACGCCAACGTCTGCGAATATGGCCGACGGCTACAGGTGCTCCTTGTGCAACAAGGTGTTCGCGTCCTACCAGGCGCTGGGTGGGCACAAAACGAGCCACCGGAAGCCGCCGACAGCGGCAGCGCCAAGTGACGAGGCGTCATCCAGTGGCACCACGCACGAGAAGGAGGAGAAGCTGCACCAGTGCTCGCTCTGCCCCCCGCACGTTCTCATCGGGGCTGGCACTGGGAGGCCACGTACATGGTTCACAGTTTTGGAATGAAATTTTTTTTGGCACCCACCGAAATTAGGGAAATTTCAGGAATTTCAGAAATTTCAAGCCAAATTCAAATAAATTCAAAAAATTTAAAAATTTTGACAGAATTTCTCTATAACTTATGTCTAATACATCACATATATAAGATAGAAATGTGACTAAGTATCACAACTTACAACATCCATAGCACATTGACACCAAACCACAAACCACCTAGTGTCCAAATTCCAAAATATATACTAAATGTAGTCTCAAATTTGGTAAGTGCATATAACATAGTTTATCAAAATAATAGCGATACAAAATAGTACATTTTCAAGCACATGTCATCAACAAAAGCACTTGAAAATCAATTTACGCTTTCCAAAATAAGAATCACCAACAAAAGTGATTATGCTGTCCAAAAGTGTGCCATGTTCCTGGTGGTCATTTCTCTTCCATATCCTACACAACAAATACAAAAATTTTAGGTAGATTAGAACCACTAGCAAACCGTTAATCCTACTCGTGCTACCCACGCCATCGTCGGCTTCACGACCAACATCCATGCCACCACAAACGCCGTGCCGCACAGCAGCACCCACCATGACACCACCGAGCTGCGGTCCTGCTGCTCGCCAGACCCGGAGATAGCGATTGGCGACAGCCAACGGCAGCAGCACCCAGGCCGTGAGCGCCGTCTCTCCGATCGGGGTGGTGAGGAGCTTCAGCTCGGCCAGGACGTGCGCCATGACGAGGAACGCCGTGATGTAGAGCGCGACGCCCATGAAGACGAGGAACGACGCGTACCCTGCCTGGTCGACGCCCGGGACGAAGACGCGGAGCACGAAGGCGATGCCGACGCTGCACGCGAATAGGGCCGAGATGCCGTCTGCGGCGCACGGACAGGGGGTCCAGTGTTGAAAAAATAAGCCTTATCACATTAGATACGTAGTCAACACGTTAGCTGCATACATTAGTGGGTTAGTGGCAGCAAGTCGCATGCATGCATGCCTGAGGACGAGGACGCAAACGTACTCGCGGTGTATGGACGTGGGGATGGACACGTCAATACTGTACATCGTGGAGACGCTTGGACTCTACTTGTATTCCTTTGTTTTTGTTATAAATTGTATCAGAAAACATCGCAAGAATTAGCGGCACAAATTCTCTTGAGTCCATCCGATCCAGTGCTTATGAGTTTGTTTGGTTTTAGTTTCTAACACTTGGTACCATAGCTAAGTTCGATACATCATGTCGGCTCCAACGGGAGAGCGTTCCCTGACTCCGCCTCGTCGTCGACAATGGAGATCGCCACCACGTCGGCGCAGGAACGGTGGCGACGACGATCGAGTGGTGGAGAGGATCATGGAGCGGATCCCATAGCCGGACCCACGACATACCCCATGCTGACCAAGACAAACTACAACGACTGAGCGCTTCTCATGAAGATCAAGTTCTAGGCTCGGTGCCTCTGGCGGGCCATCGATCCAGGCGATGACGTCAGCGAGCCAAAGGATAGGCTGGCACTGGACGCGCTGTGCAGTGCCGTCCCGACAGAGATGATGTCCACACTCGCCGTCAAGCCGACCGCGAAGCTGGCGTGGGAAGTTGTTCGTATCATGCGGATAGGTGACGACCGCGTGAAGAAGACGACTGCGCAACGCGTACGCCGCCAGTATCAGGAGCTGGTGCTCAAGGAGGGTGAGAGCGTGGAAGACTTCTCTCTACGCCTCACCAACATCGTCAGTCAGCTCGCTACACTAGGTGACCCTGAAGATCCTACGAAGGTCGTCGAGAAATATCCGCGCATCGCTCGCAAAAGGTACAAACAGCTTGTTGTTTCCATGGAAACTTTGCTCGACATCTCTACCCTGTCCATCGAGGTCACGGGACGTCTCCTAGCGTCCGAAGACGACCCGGAGTCCAAGCAGAATCTAGACTCCGGGAAACTATACCTCACGGAGGAACAGTGGCTCGAGAGGTACAAGGCTAAGGAGCAGGAGAACAGTCGCACAGGTGGCGAGTCCAGGGGCCGCGACCGGCGTCGTCCAGCAAGAGGCAAGGCCCGTGGCGGTTCAAGCACGGAGACGCGCGACAGGAGCACGCCGTCGGCACGCAACTCCGACAGGTGCCGCTACTACGACATTGTTGGCCATTGGACCAGGGAGTGCCGGAACAAGAAGCACGACGAGCAGGCCCAGGCTCACGTTGCTCAGGAAGGTGAGGACACGCTCTTGAGAGCTGCACCGAGGTGCCATCCCCGACATGCGTCGAGGGTAGCCGGGTGATGCGGCAATCACCTGCCGGTGATGGTGTCCATCTCAGCGAACACAAAGTGTTTGCTGTCCTAGACAACGCCAAGGAGGAGCGCGCTGGATCTTCGACACAGGCGCGTCGAATCATATGACGGGGACACGCACGTTCTTCTCCGACCTCGACACAAGCATCGCGGGCACCATGCATTTTGGCGATGGCGCTGTGGCCCGGATCGAAGGACGTGGCACCATCTTGTTCGAGTGCAAGACTGGTGAGCACCGGCCACTGCCCAACACCTACTTCATCCCGCGCCTCACCGCCAACATCATCAGTTGCGGCCAACTTGATGAAACGGGATACGAAATCCTGATCCGTGAGGGGGTGATGCAAGTCCGTGACAAGAGGGATCGCCTACTCACAAGGATCTGTCAGGGTCCAGGTAGACTGTACACGCTCGACCTCAACATTGCGCGTCCGGTCTGCCTGGCGACTCATGCCGGTGAAGACGCATGGAGGTGGCATACTCGCTTCGGCCACGTCAACTTCCAGGCGTTGCGCAAGATGGGGCAAGAGGTCTTGGTGCGAGGCCTTCCTCCGTTGGCGCAGGTCAACCAGATCTGTGAGGCATGCCTCGCCGTCAAACATCACCGAGCACCATTTCCCTCGGTGGCGCAGCGACGCTCGACTCGAGTCCTAGAGCTTCTCCATGGAGATCTCTGTGGACCGATCACGCTGGCTACACCCAGTGGGAATGGGTACTTTTTACTCCTTGTTGATGACTATAGTCGTTACATGTGGGCGGTGTTGCTGCCTACCAAGGATGGCGCACCACAGGCCATCAAGTGCGTCCAGGCTACGGCGGAGCACAAGACGGGGCTTCAGTTGCGCACTCTGCGCACGGACCAAGGGGGGAGAGTTCACCTCCCGAAGCCTCTCCAACTACTGCACCGAGCTCGGCGTCGGCCGAGAACTAACAACGCCATTCACGCCACAGCAGAACGGAGTTGTGGAACGCCACAACCAAACCCTCATCGGTGTGGCGAGGAGCATGCTCAAGGCGAAATCCCTCCCGGGCTAGTTCTGGGGGGAGGCGATTATGATGGCCGTGTACGTCCTCAATCGTACCATGACCAAGGGAAATGGTGGCAAGACTCCATACGAGCTGATGAATGGAGTGACACTGGCGGTGCACCATCTGCACACCTTCGGCTGCGTCGCCCACGTCAAGCACGCCGCGCCACACCTCAAAAAACTTGACGATCGCAATCGTCCAATGATCTTCGTCGGGTACGAACCTGGCTCCAAGGCGTATCGAGCCTACGATCCTGGAACGGGTCGAGTCCAAGTCAGCCGCGACGTCGTCTTCAACGAGGACGCTTGCTGGGATTGAAGGGCGAGCGGAAGGAGGATCCCCTCGACTTCACTATCGACACCGTCGTCAACACATTACCTGGATTTGCTTCTATGACAGGTCCTCGTACACGGGAGTTCACACCGTTGAAAGCACAGACACCGGTCCAGACCCACTCGTCGGCGGGCACACCTATGCCACCGTCGGGATCCCCGTTTTCAGCACCCTCTACCGCGAGCCTAGGTTCAACGGTCGAGCTGGTGTCTCCTCCCAATCAGGTTGAGGAGATGTTGGACGCTGACGATGACGTCAATGTTGCACATCATTTTTGCACCATCAGCAACATTCTTGGGGCTGCTCCAAATCTAGGAGCAGTGACCCAGGAACAGGCCATGCAGGTGTGCCTGGCCGACACCGAGGAGCCGGCCACACTCGAGGAGGCTCCGGCACGTGAGTGCTGGAGACTCGCCATGATTAACGAGATCACCTCCATTGAAGCTAATGGAACCTGGGAGCTGGTGGACCCTCCTCCGGGACAACGCCCAATTAGACTCAAGTGGGTCTACAAACTGAAGAAGGACGCCACAGGGATCATCGTCAGGCATAAGGTGTGTCTCGTCACAAAGGGCTATGCTCAGCGACTTGGGATCGACTACGACGAAGTTTTCGCGCCGGTGGCGAGACTTGAGTCGATCCATCTCTTGCTGGCACTTGCTGCTAGTGAGGGTTGCACGTTCACCATATGGATGTGAAGTCTGCCTTTCTAAATGGTGAACTCCGAGAAGAGGTGTACGTTGCCTAGCCACCAGGCTTTGCCGTCGCTGAGCAGGAGAAGAAGGTGCTACGCCTGATCAAGGCGCTCTATGGTCTGCGTCAAGCTCCAAGGGCGTGGTACGCCAAGCTGGACTCCTCACTGGGATCTCTTGGGTTATGGCGTAGTGCTTACGAACACGCGGTGTACACACGAGGCGCTGGCAAGCATCGTCTGATTATGAGAGTGTATGTAGATGACCTCGTCATCACGGGGGGCAACATCCAGGAGCTAGAACAATTCAAGGAGCAAATGAAGAAGGCGTTTCAGATGACTGACATGGGACTGCTCCGATTTTATCTTGGACTGGAGGTGGAGCAAAGTCAAGCCAGGATCACCATAAGTCAGGGAGGCTATGCACTGAAGATTCTGCAGGGAGCCGGGCTGGCGGACTGCAATGTCAGTCACACACCCATGGAGTCAAGGCTGAAACTCAGTAAGTATAGTACTGATGATTATGTTGATGCAACTGAGTACAAAAGGCTCATTGGTGCACTTCGCTATTTGGTAAACTCGAGGCCGGATCTGGCGTATGCAGTTGGCTATGTCTCACGGTTCATGGAGAAGCCCACTGTTGAACACCTTGTTGCAGTCAAGCGCATACTTTGTTATGTTGCAGGGACAATGCACCTTGGATGTCATTACCAGAAGGAAGCAAGAAAGGCGGGTCTCCTTGGTTACAGTGACAGCGATCACGGTGCTGATGTGGATGGTCGCAGGAGTACTAGTGGTGTTTTGTTCTTCCTCGGCAAAAGTGTGATCACCTGGCAATCTCAGAAGCAGAAAGTGGTGGCACTCTCCAGTTGTGAGGCGGAATATATTGCAGCTGCAACAACTTCTTGTCAAGGAGTGTGGTTATCACGCCTACTTGCAGAGCTAAGAGGAAAGGACCCATACACTATCACTCTGAAGATCGACAGTCAGTCTGCTATTCAGTTGAGCAAAAAACCCTGTCTTTCATGATCGAAGCAAGCACATAGATGTCAGATATCACTATATTCGAGAGTGCGTCGAGGAAGGCAGGGTGGATGTTGAGCCAGTTGACACCAAGTTCCAACTAGCAGACATCCTGACAAAGGCACTAGGGCGAGACTAGTTTGTTCAGCTGTGTTCAAAGCTCAGCCTCGTCGACACCAGTCGAATAAACAAGGCTTAGGGGGGAGACTTGTTGAAAAAATAAGCCTTATCACATTAGATACGTAGTCAACACGTTAGCTGCATGCATTAGCTAGTTAGTGGCCGCATGAGCTCCGGCTTCTGTGGGCGCCATGCAATAGTGGGTTAGTGGGAGCGAGTCGCACGCATGCCTGAGGACGCGGACTTACTCGCGGTGTGTGGACGTGGGGATGGACACGTCAATACTGTACATCGTGGAGACACTCGGACTCTACTTGTATTCCTTTGTTTTTGTTATAAATTGCATAAGAAAACATCGCAAGAATTAGCGGCACAAATTCTCTTGAGTCCATCCAGTGCTTGTGAGTTTGTTTGGGTTTTGTTTCTAACATCCAGTTCCATGTGGCAACAATTACTCAAAAATAAATATCTAGGAGATAAATCCCTTACTCAAATATCCAGAAGAACGGGTGATTCCCACTTCTGGTCAGGTCTAATGGCTATTAAGGATCAATTTCTTAGATGGGGCCACTTCCAAGTGAGGGATGGGAAAGCTACCAAATTTTGGAAGGATAAATAGTTAACCAGCCGATCTCTTAGTGAGCGATTCCCTAACCTTTTTTATATAGTGCGTAATAAGTCGGCCTTGGTTGCACAAGTTTGTCTAGATATGAACCTTAATTTATCTTTTTGTAGAACAATTACGGAAATTAAATTAGTGGAGTGGCAAAACTTGCTATATTTGCTAAATTTGGTTAGTTTGAACCCATCTAGCGACAAATTTGTTTGGGACGGGCATAAGAATGAAATTTTCTCAGTCCAATCCATGTACCATTTATTGATGTATGATCCTAGCAACAATCAAAATAAGATGATTTAGAAGCTTAAGATCCCCTTAAAAATAAAAGTCCTTTTGTGGAATTTAGATCGAGGAGCGATCCTCACAAAAGATAATTTAGCCAGAAGACTGTGACACTATGAAAATCATTAAATAAAAATAATACATTTGGTTAATAATGAAATTTATGGTAATAAAAATTTTCTTTTAAGTGTTTGTTATTTATGTGCATTTGGAATGATTTTTTTTTGATTGCTCATTATTGATTTTAGATATGGAATAGCATTTTCTCTTAAATAAAATTTTTTTTACATAACTAATATAATAATTATTAGTCCAAAAATAAATACTTTATTTATAAATAATTTTGGTTTGATTCTTACAAACTTTATGATTATTTAAATATGTATTTCGAAATTTGCAAAGAAAAAAAAAGAAAAAAAAACAACAAAACCCTAGCCCTGGCCGAATTTGGCCCACTTGGCCCAACAAGCCAGCCGCCACACCCCTGACCTAAAACTCCTAGCCGCTGCCCCCTGGTCTCCCTGCAGCCGCCGCCACCTTCCTTCTACCTCCTCCTCCCTGCCTCTCTCTTCCAACCGCGCTGGAGCCGCCTCTGCCCCGGCCTTCCGTGCCCGAGCACGCCGCTCGCCGAGCCGACGCGCGGCCACGCCCAGGAGCAGCCCGACCCGAGGCCGAGCACGCGCCCTGCGCCGAGCTTCGACGGCGCCTAGACGCGGCCTCCCCGCGCGCCCTGCGCACACAGCCGCGCCCGCGCGATGCAAGCCAGGCGGCCGAGCTCCCTGCACGTCTCCCGCGCGTCCGTTCGATTCCTCGCGATTAATGGTGTTCAAATCCTCCGTTCTCTCTCTCCCATTTCTCTCCATTAACGCCATAAAGGAAAACTGACGCATGTAATGGCCCTTAAGGACCGCCGGCCACCTCTCCATCTCCCTGGCCGACCACTCCTCTCCTCTCCCTCTCTCTATAAAAGAGCAGCAGAGCTTTCTCTCATTTCCCCTACCCGAGCTCGCCCCTATCTCTCTCACTCTCCTCGCCAATTGAGCTACCGCCGTAGTCGCCGGAGTTCGTCATCGCCGGAGTCCGTGGTGCCTCGCCGAAGACGTGTCCGAACCCCAGTCCAAGCCTCGCCGATCCCGCCGTGCCTTCGCCTAATTGCGTGCTCAAGCCCGTTCACTGTCGTCCGTTCATCCAAGGTTAAAGACAAACCCAAAACATTAATTTATGTTCTAAATCATGTTTTGAATCTTGTGAATTGGAGATGATACGAGTTGGCGATTCATGTGTATGATTTCGATTTATACGTGTTGCCAAAATCAAATCCCGTGACAATACCTTCAATATGTGTATGATTTTATAATTTTAAAAATGAGTACGGTCACTATTCACTAACTCGGTGATTTTCGTACTAGAATTGTTTACGGATTTGTTTTTGCTTTAGTGTGTGAAGCGACAATCGGTTAGTAATGAGATAAGTATAAATTTTAGTGGTATAAGAAATTGAAATAGGAACTAAGTCACGTATTTTCGGACGAATGAAAAATGTATAGATTTTACTATTCATAATGAATGTATTCATAAGTATAGCACTTAATTACGTAGAATAGTAACATACTCCTTTATGTCATAATAACCATGAATAGGTTATTTTAAGTCCCATATAGTTATTTTACAATTAATTCTTAGTATATTAAGGTTAGAAGAATTAAATAAACATTTTTTTTGTTATATGTATAAATTCTATTTAGAAAAGAAAGGAGAAAACTGAAATAGTAGAATTTTTAATAGTGTTAAAATGACTTAACTAGGCACTTATATTTTTCTAATAAAGAAATTAATAGTATGTTGATAGGTTTCTTACTAATGAAGAAGATAATTTGTTCATAATATAAAAATGATATTTTTAATAGATATCATATTTAACAGGGTTCGTATAGATGTTTAAGTGTAGCCGTACTAAATAGTAATATGTCATATAACTTTTCTAATAATGATATAATTGCTTAATTTAGTGCTCACACTGTCATAACTAAAATGATAGTTAATAAATATAGTATTTATTTTAATTATCTGGATCATTTATCCCTACAATAGAATTAAAGGTAATTATAGACTAATTACCCTTTATCATAATCAAACCGATAGTCAATTTGTTCTTAACTAGATTTATGGCAGGATTAATGATTTTATAGAATTTAATCCACATTATATACGAATCACTTAGTTTTTCTTAGAGGATAAAATAAACTAATAATAGTTTAAGTTCTTTTATAACTTAAAAATGTTACTTTATATATATTGACTTCAAATATAATATTATAGGCCATATGCTTTTTAATGACATTAAATGATGGTTATGCGTTCATTATCTTTTGCATGAAAATCCACTTAAGATCCATAACCTAACCCGTCTAAAATAAGTGATTAATAATATATGGTCTTTTCCCATAAAACCTATTTAGACTTTTATTTTAATTTGTCATAAGTGAATGATTAATAATATGCTCCATAATTCTTCTACAATTAATAACGTGATTAGTAGTCCATTAACGTTAGATATAACATATATCTTTTCTAAAATGTTAAAAAGGTTTAATATTGTTATAACGTGTTTTATCATCTTATAAACCTTTAATCTTAGACATATCACATATGGCATTTTATAAAAGATTAATTTGGTGAACCTAATATTTGTATAATTTAGTTAAGATATTTATAAACTCATGTCTTCTTTATAAAGTATCACACATTTTTGAAAAGAATAACTTTTTATTATAAGCCGTGTGTGTAACGTTTTTGAAAAGCGAACGCTCTTTTTGTTATGTTTTAGCTTTACGCATGGTGAATGTGGTATGTTATTGAGTGGTGTTTGTTCTTCTTGTTTGTTTGTGTGATATTCAGTGGTTGATCTAGTAGTTGAGAATCAAGATATATTTCGTGGAAGAACCTCAAGTTTCAATAAGCAAGGCAAGTGGACTTCTCCCTCTGCATACTCTGTTTGATCCCAAATAATACATTTAATAAAGTTTATTCTTTTGGATATATATGCATAATTTGACGGGTTACCTATTTAGATAACCTTTCCAACCTTATTCCTTGATCAAACCTGGGAATTATACTTTACATTAGTAGCTATGCTATTGCTACAACTTAACTTTATGCAGTCACTCCCGCTTATGATATTAATGTTCCAAAATTGGTAAGTTTACATTATTGTTGTTAACCCGATGGTTAAACAAGATTATTGCATATTAATTGGAACATGGAGTGACCTAAAAGTTCCCTTTGACCCGGGAACAGGATCTGGATGTCGCCTAGAGGGGGGGGGTGAATAGGCGAATAAAACTTATTACTTTAAAACTTAAATTCTTACTCTACTCGAAGACTTAGTACGCAGTGGAGTGAGAAGACTCTTCGAGTAGGTTGCAGCGGAATGGAAGATCCTGTCTCAAAATGTCCTGCACTTCAAATCAAGCTTATACCACAGGTAAGTATTGAAGTGCAGATATAAAGGCGAGTAAGACAGGGAGTCAGGATACAATACAGAACAGAGCACACAGACGCAAGGATTTATCCCGAGGTTCGGCCAAGCCTGAAATGCTTGCCTAGTCCTCGTTGGAGTTAGCCACACCTGGGCTTGGAGTCTATTTCAACTCCTTCCTCCGTTTGCTCAGATCTGTCAGTATGACAGATAGAGCCTTTCACTATTGAGTGGGGTTACAACAGAACCGCGGCTGCTTACAGACTTCTTGGCAGCACCCCGGCAGAGTAACGATACGCTCAAGACCTTGCTCTAGCTCTAAGCAGCACTTCTCCTCTCTCTTAAGGCTTATAGCTGTGCCTTCTACACAAACTATAGAGTTACACACAAGAGGGAGAGTGAGAATTGATTCGAGTGAAGTCTACACTTGTTGGCTGCACTTCTTCTTTGCTTGAGGCGCCTAGGGGTCCCTTTTATAGGCACAAGGGGCCTAGGAGCCATTGGAAACACATTTGGAAGGCAATACTTTCTTTCTGTCGGGTGGCGCACCGGACAGTCCGGTGCACACCGGACACTGTCCGGTGCCCGATTTGTTTCCTTTTCAGGCGCTTCCGACCGTTGGAAGACTGCCGGAGATCTGCGAGCCGTTGGCGCACCGGACAGTCCGGTGCACACCGGACAGTCCGGTGCCGTCTTCCGACCGTTGGCTCGGCCACGTGTCCCGCGCGGATTGCGCGGCCGACCGTTGGCCCTGGCCGACCGTTGGCTCACCGGACAGTCCGGTGCACACCGGACAGTCCGGTGAATTTTAGCCGTACGCCGTCGGCGAATTCCCGAGAGCGGCCAGTTCGCGCCGAGTCGGCCTGGCGCACCGGACACGGTCCGGTGCACACCGGACAGTCCGGTGCTCTAGACCGAACAAGATCTTGGCTGCACACGGCCAAGTCTTTTCTCCTCTTCTCTTTTCTTCTTCTTTCTGTTTCTAACACTTAGACAAATATATTAGTACACTAAAACCAATGTACTAAGTCTAGAAACATACCTTCTCTTAATTATTACATCCATAGTATTTCTCATGCTTGAGCTTTGATGTTGGACTCATAAATCATCAAGTTGGCTTGACTTGATTCAGATTGACATTTCTTAGCTCCAACATCCTGCAAAGGTCACATAGAACATCTCCAAACATAGGAACAACCCAAACTAAGGATTAAGGTGAACTTAGCTCTTTTGGGCTGGTTCCAGTTCTGGTTTTGACACTTGTTCTCCTTCTAGTGACCTTGATCTCTTTCTTAGAGCTTGGTCTTGAGCCTTATGACTTACACCACATAACTGTAGCTGTTACCTCATTGGTTGTAAGTCACGTCCTTATGTAGTGATCCTTGATGTGCTATAGCTCTTCTCAACTCGATCACCCTTGACTTTGCAAGCCTTCTTCTTCACCCTTGGCTTTGGGTTCCTCAGCCTCCTTGACCTTCTCCCGTGCACTTGGTACCTCGAAGCTCTTCTTGCCTCCGTCCTTGGCTTGATCAGTTGTCTCCGAGCTACGCACCCGAGTATCACTTTCGCAATGTCCATCTTACTTGTGATGCCCATTATGTATCCATAATCCAGTTCTTGGACCATCACATTTGTTCACTTGTGTTGAACCCTGTAGGCTTTACCTTAAGCACCTGTTCAACACTTGGTACACTTGTTAGTCCTTTAATTGAGTTGTCATCCAAACACCAAAACTCACAAGAGAGCTTTCAATCTCCCCCTTTTTGGTGATTGATGGCAACACAATTAAAGCTTACATAAGAATAAGATTTGAAGCACAAATTTTGAATTCTAAGTTTATAGAATGCTCCCCCTAAATATGTGCTTACTTCAAAAACATAATCTGGACCTCAGACGCCAATTTGCACATACTTAGGCAATTCGAAACATTTCTACACCTTAGCACTTTTTAGGATGCATTGTGTCAAGAATCAAACCATGATACTATAACACACAAATGCACATAATCAGAGTTAAGCACCATTCAAATTAGTGGATATATCACAGGAATATCAACCTACCACTATTCACCCTTAAGATACCAATTCAAACTAAGACACTAAATTTAAGACAATCTTAAAGCACCATGACAATCTTAAAGCACCATTAACCACATGACTATCTATTACACTATAGAGGCCAAAAATTCATAGCAACGGAAGCACTAGTCCATATGATGCAATTCATAGCAACGGAAGCACTAGTCCATATGATGCAACACATATAATACTGCAGGAAGCATATGAATAACACACTAGCAAAGCTTAAACTAACACACTAGCAAAGCTTAAACTAACACACCCCTTAGGATAAGCTTTCCTCTCAGGTTGAGATAAGCTTTAATGCACAAATTCTCCCCCTTTGACATCAAACACCAAAAACCATACTCGAGCAAGAACATAGGATGATGTCAAGGGACAGCAGGGTGTCAAGAAAAAAAAACGACTATCAAAAACTCCCCCTTACTTATTGAACATATGCACTATCAACATTTAGGTAAGATACATATATGCAAAAAGATTAATACTCCCTTTTGTACCTTTACCATGTTGTAGTGTACTTCCCATCTTGAAAGTAGTTAATCTCTCGAGAGCTTCTCCACACTTGTGCCTGATTCTTTCTCCTAACTTTTTCTTGTTGCTAAGACACCAAACTTAGAACAAGTTATAGTATTGGGCATGTAGGAAACGGGTGACGCCTAAGAGGGGGGGGGGTGAATTAGGACTTCTAAAACTTTTACTAAACTAGGCCACAATTAAATCCCTAGAGCAAAACCTATGCAAATAATCAAAACTAGAATGTGCAAACTAGGTTTTGTCTAAGTGCTGCTATCTCTACCGCAAAAGGCTAAGTTTCAATCTATACTAAATAAGTATGACTACAAGATTGAAACTTAAATGCTTAATATAAATGCGGAATGTAAAGAGCTAAGTAGAGAAGCAAACTCTCGTGGATGACGCCGGTATTTTTACCGAGGTATCCGGAACCACGCAAGATCCCGACTAATCCTCGTTGGTGCCCCTACGCAAAGGGAAGCCCACGCGAGGGCCAAGCACCACGGTCGAGTAACTCCGTAGAGAGCCGCGGGCCTTCTCCACGCGCAAGTGGTGCTCCGCTTCTGGCTCCTCTCGGACGCTCCCCGCCGTCTCCACTATCGAGCTTCCGGCCGAAAACGCCGCGGGCCTCGTTCCCTCCGGTACACGGTGGCGGCCGTGACACAAACGCGGTTGTCACGGTCTCGCAAGACTCTTGCCCCACTCGGTACAATTACAACGACTCACGCAAGAGCCGAGGGGTTGTGTGGTTTTACAAAACTCACTCAACTAACTAGGATTCACCTAGAGCAAGCGCTAAAGCGGTCTAACTAACCTAAGCACTTCGCAAAGCACCTACGCTAATCACCGAGTGATTCTATTAAGCACTTGGGTGTTTGAGCTCTTAGAAATGTGCACTATATGCCTTGGTATGTTGCTTGGGCTCTCACACACGAGAATGGCCGGTTGGGGTGGTATTTATAGCCTCCAAGCCCCCAACTAGCCGTTGGACAGAAAGCAGCAGCTTTCTGTCGTCGGGTGCACCGGACAGTCCGGTGCGCACCGGACACTGCACTGTAGCATGTCCGGTGCCGCCACGTCAGCCGACCGTTGGCGCCTGTAGCAGTCGACCGTTGGATCCGACCGTTGGATTCGACCGTTGCCGTCTGCCCGTTGGCACACCGGACAGTCCGGTGCACACCGGACAGTCCGGTGCTACAGTCAGAGAGCGCCTCCCTGCGGCCTCTCTGCGCAGACTGTCCGGGACTTCACCGGACAGTCCGGTGCACACCGGACACTGCACTGTAGCATGTCCGGTGCGCCACCAGGCGCTGGCTGACAGCCCTTTTTCTTTGGATTTCTTTGCTGATTTCTTCGGGCTTCTTTGTTGTTGAGTATTGGACTCCTATGCATCTTTTTATGTCTTCTTTTGAGGTGTTGCATCCTCATTGCCTTGGTCCAATTCTCTTCGCATCCTGTGAACTACAAACACAAACACTAGAAGACTTATTAGTTCACGGATTGTGTTGTTCATCAAACACCAAAACTCAATTAGCCAAATGGCCCGGGGTCCATTTTCCTTACAATCTCCCCCTTTTTGGTGATTGATGACAACACAACCAAAGCAAGTAAATAATACAAGTATTTGAGTGAAAAATATGCAATGTACTTGCTAAGATGCATGATTGACCCCACAATGTGATATTATGGACTTAAGCCTCCCCCTAACTCCATAATTCACTTACTTCCTATTTTTGGACCAAATAACCAAAACCACTTGAGAACTTATTTGAAGATATGAAATTTTAAATTTGTGGTGTTTGGTGTTTGATATAGTTTTCATTGCTTTGGTCCCAAAACTTCTCCCCCTTTGGCATCAACCACCGAAAAGGAAGACATTAAAAGCATGTAGGAAGTAAATAAAAGCTTGCCCTCAACAAGAAATCTATCAAATGATACCACTAGAAGGATATTGAAATAAACCATATGAATGATACCACTCGAAGGAGTCCTCAAAAGATTACTCCCCCCAAATGAGTGTTCTCTTAGACAGAAGTTTCTCCCCCTTTTTAGAGATGAAGAAATACTCCCCCCGACAGAGATCCTCTACTTAGGAAAAAGCATGTGAAAATTAGAGGTGCAAGACATGATTTGAAAAGACTAACTTCCCTTATGCATAGGTAACTGAATATGAGTTAACTACTTATGCATTTTTAGCAACATGGAAGCATATGATATGAAATATAGTCTAATCAAATATTGGAGAAGACATGTAAATGATATTGAATGTAGTCTCAAAAGATACCAATTGAAAGTCAATGGTGAGCTTGAGAGACATGAGAGTTCTTGGAGATTTTGCAGTGGAAGATTGTTGTCTTTCTCCGGGGACTTCATTTTCCTTACAATGAGACTATCACATGAAATAGACTTGAAAAGGTGTTAGTCTTAAAGTGTTAGATTATAGAGTAACCTCCCCCTAAAAGTGTGCATACAAGTTTTGAATACTTGTAGGAGACATGCACTTTGATTTGATATCAAGAGGGGCAAATTATCCATAATCCAAACTTTGGCACATATAAGTTAAATGATACACTTTGTAGAAATCAAAATTTTCAATTGATGCATCATTTACTATGGAGTGATATAGAAGCTATGTGCCGTGCTTAAATAAACATTTTAAACCATGTAGGTTTGCTTAATCATATGAATTAAAAGCAAGCAATCCTACCATATGATTTACCTAGTATGCATGATTTTAAACAAAAATACATAACAAATGTAATACTAGGCAAGAAAGGTAAACTAGATAAAAGATAAATAGATACGCATATCTAAAAACGAGAAATATAATAAAACTAGTTACCTTAGTCATGGGTGGGAAATTTGGGTCCAAAGTTTTTACTAACCCACTTGGCAATAAAACTTGATCCAATATGATGTATCCCATGATATACATCCCAACTTTGCCAAGTCTCCAAATTTCCCGAGGACCTTTGGTCCACTCACTTCCCTTTCGGGATCCAAACCTTCTTGGTGCTTTTCATGGTTGAAATTATTTCCTTTGGCACCCAGATGCGTTTGGCCCCTTTTCCTTTGTTGGCTTGCTTGTTGGCCTTGATTGCTATCACCTTTCCGTTCTTTTTCTTCTTGATCAAATATGGTGTAGCATCCTTTTTGTTCACCTTTTTGATGTAGGTGTTGGAGATTTTGCTTGTTGGCTTTTGCTTGAGCTTTTGCCTTTGTTTATCCCCGGTCATCGCCTTGCATTGGAAAGACTTGTGGCCTTCCTTGTGGCATAGCCTACAAATCACAGTTTCTCCCTCTACAGGCTTGTTCACTCCCGCAGTGGTGTTATCCTGTGGAGGTCGGATTTGTTTGGCTTTGCCTTTCTTGTCATACAAAGCCTTGCCAAGGCGAGCCACTTCTTGCTTTAATTGTTCATTTTCCTTTGCAACCTCATCCGTACATGTCTCTACAACAATATTCTCAACAAAGACTTGGTTGTAAGGGTTAGAATCATCAATTAAATCAAAGCAGGAAGTAGAAGCATCTTTCTTAATTATTTCAGGCATTTCAATTAAAGATGCTGCTGGGGTGCTACCAGTGTTTTCTAGCTTAGTAGTTAGCTCATTATTGTGTATGCTAAGAATTTCCATTTTCTCTAGCAAATTTTCAATAGCTTCTTGGGAGCTAGCTAACTTAGCCTTAAGTTTTTCATTCTTTTTAATAAGGCTATCATCGGTAGCAGTGGATGGAGCACTAGATTCTAATAGCTCAATTTTAGTTGACAGCTCACTATTTAAGTTTGCAAAAGTTTCAAATTTTTCTAGCAAACCTTTGTAATCATTTTGAGAGCTAATCAACTTATTTTTCAAAGTTTTAAGTTGAGCCTTTTGCTTAGTGCAAACATCCTGAAAAAAATTAACGGCTTCCGCAAGTTCTTCTAGAGAGGCCTTTCCCTCACCTTCATCATCACTACTACTTTCATCACTAGAGGATGGAATGCTTTTGTTACCTCTTGCCATAAGGCATTTGTGTGATGATCGTGATGTGCGTGATGAGGACCGGTGGCTGTGCGTCCTTGGAGGTTCATCTTCACTTGAAGAATCATCCCAAGTTCTAACACTTGTGAGCGCCTTGCCTTTGCTCTTCTCCTTTTTGGGTTTGGCCATATTTGGACAGTTGTCCCTGAAGTGGCCCTTCTCCCCACATGCGAAGCATCCTCTCTTCCTTTGCTTTTTCCTGTCAATGTTAAAGAGAAGATCCTCGACCTGCAGGGGCACACCCATTAGATTAATCTTGCGGATCATCCTCATTACCTTTCCGACGCGTCGGATTGTTTCTTCGTCCTCGGAGGATGATGTGCATGGTTGATTATCTTCATCATCATCACTTTCTTCTTCTTCTTCCTCGCTTGAGGAACTTGGAGTGGGAGCCTTCTTTTTGCCCTTCCTTTCATCACATGCAAAAGCATATGGCTTTGAGGAAGTTGGCTCCTCTCCCCGACTCATTTTTCGCGACATCTCAAAGGCCGCGATTTTCCCAATCACAATGGTCGGGGTCATGTTGCTCAAGTCCTCCATGTTGTGAAGGATGGTGATGATGCTCCCATATCTTTGTTGTGGTAGCAGGGAGATAATCTTCCTCACAATGTCCGCATCACCTAGCTTATTTATGCCAATAGAATTGAGCTCATTCATTATTAGATTCAAACGAGAATACATGTCTCTAACAAGCTCGTCATCTTTCATGGCAAAAGAATTATACTCATTTAAGACTAGGCAGTGTTTTTGCTCACGGACATTGGATGTGCCGTCATGGAGCTCATGCAATTTTAGCCAAATCTCGTTAGCAGTTTTCAAGGTAAATACTTGATTAAAAATGTCCATGCTAAGAGATTCATACAAGCAATTTTTGGCTCTAGCATTTAAATGAATTTCTTTTTCCTCACTCGTGGTGGGTTTCTCGGGATTCTTGAGGGGTTTCATCCCGTCACGAGTGACTCTCCAAACACCTAGATCAACGGCCTCTAGGTAACAAGCCATTCTAGCACTATAATATGGGAAGTTAGTGCCGTCAAAGTGTGGTGGCCTATGGGTATCCATCCCTTCCTCTAAAAAGCGTCGGCTCTTTTAGCGGTGAGGCTAAAGCGTTTCAAATGAGCCAAACCGGGCTCCGATACCACTTGTAGGAAACGGGTGACGCCTAAGAGGGGGGGGGGGGGGTGAATTAGGACTTCTAAAACTTTTACTAAACTAGGCCACAATTAAATCCCTAGAGCAAAACCTATGCAAATAATCAAAACTAGAATGTGCAAACTAGGTTTTGTCTAAGTGCTGCTATCTCTACCGCAAAAGGCTAAGTTTCAATCTATACTAAATAAGTATGACTACAAGATTGAAACTTAAATGCTTAATATAAATGCGGAATGTAAAGAGCTAAGTAGAGAAGCAAACTCTCGTGGATGACGCCGGTATTTTTACCGAGGTATCCGGAACCACGCAAGATCCCGACTAATCCTCGTTGGTGCCCCTACGCAAAGGGAAGCCCACGCGAGGGCCAAGCACCACGGTCGAGTAACTCCGTAGAGAGCCGCGGGCCTTCTCCACGCGCAAGTGGTGCTCCGCTTCTGGCTCCTCTCGGACGCTCCCCGCCGTCTCCACTATCGAGCTTCCGGCCGAAAACGCCGCGGGCCTCGTTCCCTCCGGTACACGGTGGCGGCCGTGACACAAACGCGGTTGTCACGGTCTCGCAAGACTCTTGCCCCACTCGGTACAATTACAACGACTCACGCAAGAGCCGAGGGGTTGTGTGGTTTTACAAAACTCACTCAACTAACTAGGATTCACCTAGAGCAAGCGCTAAAGCGGTCTAACTAACCTAAGCACTTCGCAAAGCACCTACGCTAATCACCGAGTGATTCTATTAAGCACTTGGGTGTTTGAGCTCTTAGAAATGTGCACTATATGCCTTGGTATGTTGCTTGGGCTCTCACACACGAGAATGGCCGGTTGGGGTGGTATTTATAGCCTCCAAGCCCCCAACTAGCCGTTGGACAGAAAGCAGCAGCTTTCTGTCGTCGGGTGCACCGGACAGTCCGGTGCGCACCGGACACTGCACTGTAGCATGTCCGGTGCCGCCACGTCAGCCGACCGTTGGCGCCTGTAGCAGTCGACCGTTGGATCCGACCGTTGGATTCGACCGTTGCCGTCTGCCCGTTGGCACACCGGACAGTCCGGTGCACACCGGACAGTCCGGTGCTACAGTCAGAGAGCGCCTCCCTGCGGCCTCTCTGCGCAGACTGTCCGGGACTTCACCGGACAGTCCGGTGCACACCGGACACTGCACTGTAGCATGTCCGGTGCGCCACCAGGCGCTGGCTGACAGCCCTTTTCTTTGGATTTCTTCGCTGATTTCTTCGGGCTTCTTTGTTGTTGAGTATTGGACTCCTATGCATCTTTTTATGTCTTCTTTTGAGGTGTTGCATCCTCATTGCCTTGGTCCAATTCTCTTCGCATCCTGTGAACTACAAACACAAACACTAGAAGACTTATTAGTTCACGGATTGTGTTGTTCATCAAACACCAAAACTCAATTAGCCAAATGGCCCGGGGTCCATTTTCCTTACAGGGCACAAGAAGAAACTTCTATTCTCATGATTATCAAAATATGTCAATTGAAGCGAACTATTACGGCTACCAATTGAGAGATACCAATTTAAAGATACCAATTGCAAAGTTCATTTATTATCATGGCTCCATGATATTTAAGAATAAGCATCTATTATCACCAGATATTATAGAGCATGAGCAATCTAAAAATATGCACTTACTCACAACTTGAGATACCAATTTCTTGACTTACAGAGGTACCCAAGTCCTGATTGCTCCATTTCTTGCTTATCTTCTCTTTTCCACCTAGAGACTATACAAGATTGCTCAAGAAACAGTTAGTCTCGAAAGACACAAGTTATGTGTGCTCCCCCTCAAGTTGTGCATCAAGTATTTGAATGACTTGCACTTTGCACATTCTAGCTTCCTTAGAACTAGAGGGGATCACAACATACTTTGGTCAAGGCATACTCTATCATTTTCATCACACAAGGATGCCAACTTGAATATCAATTGAAAAACCACTTAACACCAATTGAAGGCTAAATGAAAGGTTGACCATGCCTCAGTGGCACCTAAGCCAATTCAATACTCAAGGAAGTATAACATTTACACGCAACTTAGACATGCTTCATACTTAACTATCATTGCATATACCAATTGAAGATCAACACAATCATGATATATAAAGCGAATTATCTAAGCATGTCATAATTAAGGAGGTTTCTTAGGTGCACAACAGAAACAACAATTTAAAGGCATAAATTACCTAAGCCAAGATATTACCAATTGAAAGACAAGAACATAGCTATGATCACAATGAATGGAATTTCAAGAATATTTAATTGCATAGCTCCATTTTCCATACCTTTGCCTTTATGAGAGCACTTGTTATCACCAATTCAGGGCTCCTTTTGCTCATGCACCTCATAGCTCAAAAGGGCACGACATGGATTTGAAATTCACACAGTACCAAACTAGGGTAATCATGTGAACATGGACTAAACAAAATGTCATAATTGCACATAGCATGACTTACAAAAAGTTACAGGTTTATCCATATACACCAAGAGAGTTAATCGTTGTGGATATAACAAATGAAAGAGCTACCCATGAATGATTCAAAAGATATATCCTATATAGCACCAGTCATGATTAAGCAAACATCATTATGATTCATTTAACACAGGCAATCATAAAGCATAACTACTCCAAAGACAGGTAGCACAACAAGCCATCTTAAGAGCAATACTAAATTGTACTTAAAATACACGAGTACCATCCTTTGGAGAGCAAGTTGTAGATTCTCATCAAAGTCCTTTACTTGATTTACCAATAATGATTCAGGACCTACACACCTTATTTCACTTGAGATGAACATGGGATTAGTGTTTCACAATAATTCAACCTTGGGTAAATAAACACCAAAACAATTAACAGCTTAAGCATAGAGTTTTAGATAACCGTCTTAAGCTCTCCCATGGTCTCCAGTCCATCTCAAGGCACCTGCATGGTCTAGTTAGCACAATTTGGTACCCATCTCGGGATGGGTCCATAATGATCATCTAAATGTGCCTTTGGTACCCAAATTGCCTTTGTGCTAGTTCCAGGTGATCTCGTTATAGATCTAGCACAAGTGTATGATTTGGGTCTCCTACCCGAATAAGATTGACACAAATTCACTTGCTTAGGAATCTTACCTTTATAACATACCTTGGATAGATGACCCTGCTCACCACACTTGTAGCAGAAGCGTCGCTCAATCTGACATGACGCTTGCTGTTTGTCATTTTCCTTGGTGAGGGCCACCTTGGAGGATGCACATCCTTGATTCTTCATGACCGGACATGAAGTGATCGTGTGGTCCTGATTGTAGCATCCAAAACAACTCCTTGTCCCTTCATTCTTGTCTTTGTACGGACAAGACGCGATGAGGTGGCCTAACTTCTTGCACTTGAAACACCTCCTTTTTCCTCTTCCCTTTTTGTGCTTGAAGGATATGGAGAGATGATTAGTACAAACAACATGACTAATTGAATTCTTACCTTTTTCCTCGTTCATATTGATTTCTTCATTTATAGCTTTGGGAACATTCTTCTTATTGAGCTTAACACTTGCTGCAGTTTTTCCTTTCTCAAGCTTCTTCACCACGCGCCCGTGGATATCTTGAGAGAGTTGAGCTAAGCGTCTTCTCCTCAATTGTCGTTGCTTCTTATTCCCACAGAATTTTTTTTGTGACCCTAAAACTTGTTGCTTAATCAATGATTGGCTTTCTTTTGAGCAACAGGGGTTAGCACATGATGATATACAATTCAAATGCGCACACGTGCGAGAATGAGGTTCACATGAATTTAAGTTTAAAATTACAACCTCATGAGCAACATTAAGCATGATATGGTTATCAACTAATTCATTATGAGAATAAGATAGCATGTCATATTTTTCACTTAGAGCAAGTTTTTCTAAATTTATCATTTCCACTTGACTCTTAAGCATAGAATTCTCAGTTTTAAGTTGAGCAACATCAGATAATACATCATGATTATTTCTTTGCTCAAATAAAATAGATTCATACCGTTGGACCAAATTATCATGAGAGCACTTTAGCTCCTCATGTTCTTTGGTCATCTTCTCCAGACTGTCGTTGGTTTTGATGAGAGTCTCCTCTAGCCTGAGAAGCGTCTCGCCTTGTTCCTTGTTCCTACTCAACAACTTAACCAAGAGCACTTTGTCTTCTTTGTTGAGATTGGTGTAGAACCGGCGAATCTCCTCTTCTTCCACATCATCGGTCTCATTTTCCCTGTCATTATTATTAGTGGAAGCAATACAGGAAAATGTACCTTGTGGTGATGAAGACTCATCCTCGCTATCATCCTCATATTCCTCCTCATCATCGCTTTCGTCTCCACTATCATTGTTAGCAATAAGACATTTATAACTAGTGGAAGACAAACCTGTCGGTGAGGTGGATTCATCGTTTGGTTGCCATCGTTTTTCTTCTCCCTTTGAAAGGTTAGTACCACAAGCAACATAGGGAGTAGAAGTAGTACAATTGGCCACAAAATATTTTTCTTTAATCCTATTCCATAAATCATGAGCATCAACAAATAAATCATTATCACTACTCATGATGGCAAAATAAGCACCTCTAGAAAGAGATTCAACTAAGATGTTGCAAGCACGGAGATTGAGAGATAAACATCTTAGTTCATCATTAGAGGGATTTTTACTAATATCAGATGGAAAAATACTTCTACTAAAGATCTGTCTCAAATCAGAATCAACACTCATGAAAGCATTATAAATAGAGACAGACCAAGATTTGTAATTAGAGCCATCGCCTAAAAGAATTTCTACAGTTACCTCTTGTGACGACATCGTTATCTCCGGACGGCTAAGCCCACACTGGAGAGGCCTAGCTCCGATACCAATTGAAAGTTCCCTTTGACCCGGGAACAGGATCTGGATGTCGCCTAGAGGGGGGGGGTGAATAGGCGAATAAAACTTATTACTTTAAAACTTAAATTCTTACTCTACTCGAAGACTTAGTACGCAGTGGAGTGAGAAGACTCTTCGAGTAGGTTGCAGCGGAATGGAAGATCCTGTCTCAAAATGTCCTGCACTTCAAATCAAGCTTATACCACAGGTAAGTATTGAAGTGCAGATATAAAGGCGAGTAAGACAGGGAGTCAGGATACAATACAGAACAGAGCACACAGACGCAAGGATTTATCCCGAGGTTCGGCCAAGCCTGAAATGCTTGCCTAGTCCTCGTTGGAGTTAGCCACACCTGGGCTTGGAGTCTATTTCAACTCCTTCCTCCGTTTGCTCAGATCTGTCAGTATGACAGATAGAGCCTTTCACTATTGAGTGGGGTTACAACAGAACCGCGGCTGCTTACAGACTTCTTGGCAGCACCCCGGCAGAGTAACGATACGCTCAAGACCTTGCTCTAGCTCTAAGCAGCACTTCTCCTCTCTCTTAAGGCTTATAGCTGTGCCTTCTACACAAACTATAGAGTTACACACAAGAGGGAGAGTGAGAATTGATTCGAGTGAAGTCTACACTTGTTGGCTGCACTTCTTCTTTGCTTGAGGCGCCTAGGGGTCCCTTTTATAGGCACAAGGGGCCTAGGAGCCGTTGGAAACACATTTGGAAGGCAATACTTTCTTTCTGTCGGGTGGCGCACCGGACAGTCCGGTGCACACCGGACACTGTCCGGTGCCCGATTTGTTTCCTTTTCAGGCGCTTCCGACCGTTGGAAGACTGCCGGAGATCTGCGAGCCGTTGGCGCACCGGATAGTCCGGTGCACACCGGACAGTCCGGTGCCGTCTTCCGACCGTTGGCTCGGCCACGTGTCCCGCGCGGATTGCGCGGCCGACCGTTGGCCCTGGCCGACCGTTGGCTCACCGGACAGTCCGGTGCACACCGGACAGTCCGGTGAATTTTAGCCGTACGCCGTCGGCGAATTCCCGAGAGCGGCCAGTTCGCGCCGAGTCGGCCTGGCGCACCGGACACGGTCCGGTGCACACCGGACAGTCCGGTGCTCCAGACCGAACAAGATCTTGGCTGCACACGGCCAAGTCTTTTCTCCTCTTCTCTTTTCTTCTTCTTTCTGTTTCTAACACTTAGACAAATATATTAGTACACTAAAACCAATGTACTAAGTCTAGAAACATACCTTCTCTTAATTATTACATCCATAGTATTTCTCATGCTTGAGCTTTGATGTTGGACTCATAAATCATCAAGTTGGCTTGACTTGATTCAGATTGACATTTCTTAGCTCCAACATCCTGCAAAGGTCACATAGAACATCTCCAAACATAGGAACAACCCAAACTAAGGATTAAGGTGAACTTAGCTCTTTTGGGCTGGTTCCAGTTCTGGTTTTGACACTTGTTCTCCTTCTAGTGACCTTGATCTCTTTCTTAGAGCTTGGTCTTGAGCCTTATGACTTACACCACATAACTGTAGCTGTTACCTCATTGGTTGTAAGTCACGTCCTTATGTAGTGATCCTTGATGTGCTATAGCTCTTCTCAACTCGATCACCCTTGACTTTGCAAGCCTTCTTCTTCACCCTTGGCTTTGGGTTCCTCAGCCTCCTTGACCTTCTCCCGTGCACTTGGTACCTCGAAGCTCTTCTTGCCTCCGTCCTTGGCTTGATCAGTTGTCTCCGAGCTACGCACCCGAGTATCACTTTCGCAATGTCCATCTTACTTGTGATGCCCATTATGTATCCATAATCCAGTTCTTGGACCATCACATTTGTTCACTTGTGTTGAACCCTGTAGGCTTTACCTTAAGCACCTGTTCAACACTTGGTACACTTGTTAGTCCTTTAATTGAGTTGTCATCCAAACACCAAAACTCACAAGAGAGCTTTCATGACCACCCGGGAAAACAGTGCTACCATGAGAACTATCATGGCTCTGGTCTTGGCTAAATAACTGGGGAAGTCTTATGTTGGGTGTTGGTCGTGGTCGACCGGAACGGGGGCATCTGGCAAGCTCTTATAGTTCCGGCTCAGGCAGATTGGATACGGGCATAGTTCCCAAAGCTTTACCCTGTGGTCCGGACTATAAGTTGGTTACGGTAGGTGTGCCTTATGCAGTTTGACCATTGCCAGCATCTGCGTAATGAGGACTCTAGGGAGAAGCCTCGTAGTGAGACCCTGGCCATTCACCTCGGAAGTGAATACGGGTCTAGCTAACCCGGGCTAGAAGGGAATCGCGACTCATGGGTAAAGATGCGCCACCTCTGCAGAGTGTAAAACTGATATATCAGCCGTGCTCACGGTTATGAGCAGCCTGGACTCCTCACATGATAATTGAATTTGAAGATGGAAATAAATCGAGATCCGATGATCTGCCAATGGTTTGCTTAAGTGGTTTCACTTAAGTGTTGTTGATATATTCTTATACCTTTATTTAATGGGATTACTTGGGATTCACACTTATTAGTAAGACAGGTGTTGTTAATAAAATGTTGACCAACTAAAATGCTTACTGCTCAACCTTAGCCTCACCTTGTTACCTTGCATTAGTTTTTCCCCCACTTGCTGAGCCCCGACCATAAGTGAGCTCACCCTTGCTTAATTTTGATCAGAAGTTGCAGATGAAGATATGATGCTGAACTCCATGGCTGCTAGTCTAGCGATACCCCCGGTCATCTTCCTGTGGATGGATGTCCATGTTCGCTGTACTTTGATGAATAAAGGTTAAGACATTATGTCTGTTTGAAGTGTAATATGTTAATAAAGTCGTTATTTACGCTTTTATGCATTGTTCTTTTGATATATTACACTTGTGACGTCAACATATGTGTGGAAATAGATCCTGGCACACATATGCTATGCACCCGGCTCTGCCCCTTGGAAACGGGTGTGACAGAAGTGGTATCAAAGCAATGTGACCGTAGGTCGCTAGATTAGTTAGAAATGGAAAGCCCAGTCAGTCTTTCAAAGCCTGATATATTTTCCTCCATAAAAACTTACTTTATACCAAAACTCGTCTCTTTTATTTTCAACTCTTCTAGTCTGATTTTGGTCTATCAGAAGACTCTCCTCAGAAGCATTGCAAGATGATCAAGCTAGGATTGCGGAACCTGAAGCGAAGTTTGCCAGAAGAAACCCTTTCGAAGCTATCAATGCCCTGTTCTCTATCTTATCCCCACTCCGCAAGATGTTTTGTTATGGATCCCCTGGATCTATTATTTTACTTCTTGGCTAAGGTGATAGGTTTGTTCTTTAGTATTTAGATTTTCGACTAGATCGGTAATGGCGATATTATATTATATTATAAGTGGTTTTCTAATCCCTAATATTGCTATATAACCCTTGACTTCTTATACTTTTGTTGTCTTGCCACTGTATTGCCACCCTTGCGCAATATCTACCTTGATATACTAAATTCTTTGTCTCCCTACTCCTACTTGATAATACCTCTCTATTTTGTCTCCTTGATAATGCTTTCTCCCTAACTCATTTCATATCCTTGATTGTATCATTCATCCTCACTTTAATAGTTCATGGTTATCCCATTTCACTCTTGGCCACCAACAAATATGTCATATCTAACTCCTTGATAATTCGTACCCAACTCCTTGATGTTATATTATCTTTCTTATTTCAAACCTTGTCTCACCATTGTTTTGGTTGAATAGAATTGGATTGTGTTGTGCTGGTATGCTTGAGTTCATTGTCCTTTGTGTTCATGTTTGATTTGCTTCTTTAAAATGATTGTTGGTGTTGTGTGACTTTTGTCCACAATGACATCAATTAGCTAGGAAAAACCTTAGATAGATGGGTTTTTGCTGCTCTCTATAATCTGTCTTTGCTCAACCCTTTCATCCCTTCCATTCTTCCATACCCATACAGATGTCAGACCTTGGAATGTCAACGACAAGTGATGTCACTAAATGCAAAGAATGCGGTGTGTTGGCAAATCAAAACAACACTATGAATAAAACAGCTGATGAACAGACAATCAAGACCCAAAATGATGCACAACCAAACCAACAGACAAGTAACCTTGGAACATGTTGTTGTTGTGAGTACTATGGAATTCCTTGTCGCCAGATCGGTACAAATGAAAGTGAAACTACAAAACAGAAGAACCGGATTTTATTTAGACAAATGTCCCCCCAAGAACATCTAATAGCAGATGCACTGTCAGACGATGAATTGCCAGGTTTTCCAAAGAGGAAACATCACAAGGATGCCCAGCCCCAAGAAGAAACACAGGAGTGTTACATTGATGGATGGACTATTACCTGCACACAACTTCAGCCTCGTCGTCGCATCAGATCCAAGAAGCAAAAAGGGAAACATGGAAAAAGTCAAGAAATAACTTCAAGAAAAGCTTGCTATCAATGTGGACGTGAAGGTCATTACTTTCGTAAGTGTCTTGAGAAAAGTTCACTACAGATCACCTCCGAGATGAAGCTATCTCAGTCTTCAGACATGGAATATGAACAACAATGCACAGAAACTTCTACCAACACAGTAAAGACAACTCCACCATGTAACTCATCAAGTCGTGCTTGCTTTGGTTGTGGTAATATCGGCCATCTTGTTAATGGTTGTCCTAAGAAAGATGTGGAGATCAATAAGGTCCAAAAGAAAAGACAACACCCTAAAACCCATGCATCAATAAAGAATAAACAACGGAAAGAGACCTCAGGAAGGATAAGTTATGCAGTGACAGAAACCATTCCATATGATGATGCAATAATTTTTGGAACACTAGTCATTCACAAAACCATCGCCACCGTGTTGTATGATCCTCTTATAACACAGTCTCTTATCAGTGCCCAGTTTGCAACAAAGTATGGTATCTTTAAGTGTCCCTTAAGATCAAGAAAGACCATCAGTACACCTGAAGGAAAAATGTTAGTAAACTACATATGTCCGAAGGTAAGTGTTAAAATCAACGGGATAGATTTTCCAGCTGATCTCCTAGTGATAAAATCAATGGGAAAGGATGTGATTCTTGGAAAGAATTGGTTACAAAGAACTAAGGCAGTAATCCAACATAGAACCATATGTTTGGAAACCCCATCTGGAGAAAGAATAGTAGTTGAAGACGACCGACCTCCAGCACTGAAGATTGGTACATCTGACAAGGAAGAATAATATACCATTTAGCTAGAAGAAGTGTGTCTCACAAAAAAAAATGTCAAAGTGTTGCCCCTTTCAAGAGTTGTAATCGTGCTAAGTGATATATGAATAAATTTGGAGAATCTCTCGCACCTATTGTGTTTTGCCTCTTTATAAAGAAAATAAAGTATGGTGTCATCTGAAGCAATGTGATACTCTAGTTGCCCTAAAATTCCGCTCAAGTCTTTCTCTCAATTTATACTCAAAGAATACTCTTGGATTAGAAAGATGATTTGGATATCATGCTCCGTAATTTATAAGGTTCAAAAGGATTTATGTTAAGGATTATAACACTTGTACGCTCTTGTAGTATGATGAAGCTAGGAGAAATATGAAACCACCCTTGTTCCTTGACTAATCTTATCTTGGAAATCAAAACGTTGTGTTCGCTCTTCATTTTAATGTCATACAAGCTTCTTATGCAGTCTGTCTCACTAACTCTTTTATCCTCTGACTAGATGATAAACCCCAATGGAAATGAAGTAAATGGTGCCAATGACAATACCCCTACCTTAACAACTATGAACGAGAAAAATGATTCACAGAGATATTCGATGAAAGGAATGAAGAACAACAAAAGGAATAGAAAAATGTTTGGATACATGATTAGTTCACCTCAACCACAAGCAAAAGCCACGAAACTCACGGATACCCAAACAGAAGAATCAAGTCAGACTCAGCTATATGAGATACAGACACCCAATCAACCCTCACCCCCTGTTGATCAAGCAAAGTTGACTCGCAAAGAACTCAAAGCAAGAGGTGCTTGCTACTACTGCAAAAATGAAGGACATCTTATTCGCGAATGCCCCAAGAAGCGTCTAGACCGAATAAAGAAGAAAACTGCCAAGCATGACCTAAGCAATAGTCCAGAAGACCCACCATTTTATAAGTACGATGATGAAGGCCGCTTGATTAGTATACATTGCGGAGCAAAGAAGTAAGGAAATTCCTTGATATTAGAAGAGTTCAATGTGAACTAAGAACCTACAAATAACCATGTATCTCCTTTGCCTTCGTGCTAGCCTTCCCTAATCTCGAGGACGAGATTCTTTTTAAGAGGGGTAGATTTGTGACACTATGAAAATCATTAAATAAAAATAATACATTTGGTTAATAATGAAATTTATGGTAATAAAAATTTTCTTTTAAGTGTTTGTTATTTATGTGCATTTGGAATGATTTTTTTTGATTGCTCATTATTGATTTTAGATATGGAATAGCATTTTCTCTTAAATAAAATTTTTTTTACATAACTAATATAATAATTATTAGTCCAAAAATAAATACTTTATTTATAAATAATTTTGGTTTGATTCTTACAAACTTTATGATTATTTAAATATGTATTTCGAAATTTGCAAAGAAAAAAAAGAAAAAAAAACAACAAAACCCTAGCCCTGGCCGAATTTGGCCCACTTGGCCCAACAAGCCAGCCGCCACACCCCTGACCTAAAACTCCTAGCCGCTGCCCCCTGGTCTCCCTGCAGCCGCCGCCACCTTCCTTCTACCTCCTCCTCCCTGCCTCTCTCTTCCAACCGCGCTGGAGCCGCCTCTGCCCCGGCCTTCCGTGCCCGAGCACGCCGCTCGCCGAGCCGACGCGCGGCCACGCCCAGGAGCAGCCCGACCCGAGGCCGAGCACGCGCCCTGCGCCGAGCTTCGACGGCGCCTAGACGCGGCCTCCCCGCGCGCCCTGCGCACACAGCCGCGCCCGCGCGATGCAAGCCAGGCGGCCGAGCTCCCTGCACGTCTCCCGCGCGTCCGTTCGATTCCTCGCGATTAATGGTGTTCAAATCCTCCGTTCTCTCTCTCCCATTTCTCTCCATTAACGCCATAAAGGAAAACTGACGCATGTAATGGCCCTTAAGGACCGCCGGCCACCTCTCCATCTCCCTGGCCGACCACTCCTCTCCTCTCCCTCTCTCTATAAAAGAGCAGCAGAGCTTTCTCTCATTTCCCCTACCCGAGCTCGCCCCTATCTCTCTCACTCTCCTCGCCAATTGAGCTACCGCCGCAGTCGCCGGAGTTCGTCATCGCCGGAGTCCGTGGTGCCTCGCCGAAGACGTGTCCGAACCCCAGTCCAAGCCTCGCCGATCCCGCCGTGCCTTCGCCTAATTGCGTGCTCAAGCCCGTTCACTGTCGTCCGTTCATCCAAGGTTAAAGACAAACCCAAAACATTAATTTATGTTCTAAATCATGTTTTGAATCTTGTGAATTGGAGATGATACGAGTTGGCGATTCATGTGTATGATTTCGATTTATACGTGTTGCCAAAATCAAATCCCGTGACAATACCTTCAATATGTGTATGATTTTATAATTTTAAAAATGAGTACGGTCACTATTCACTAACTCGGTGATTTTCGTACTAGAATTGTTTACGGATTTGTTTTTGCTTTAGTGTGTGAAGCGACAATCGGTTAGTAATGAGATAAGTATAAATTTTAGTGGTATAAGAAATTGAAATAGGAACTAAGTCACGTATTTTCGGACGAATGAAAAATGTATAGATTTTACTATTCATAATGAATGTATTCATAAGTATAGCACTTAATTACGTAGAATAGTAACATACTCCTTTATGTCATAATAACCATGAATAGGTTATTTTAAGTCCCATATAGTTATTTTACAATTAATTCTTAGTATATTAAGGTTAGAAGAATTAAATAAACATTTTTTTTGTTATATGTATAAATTCTATTTAGAAAAGAAAGGAGAAAACTGAAATAGTAGAATTTTTAATAGTGTTAAAATGACTTAACTAGGCACTTATATTTTTCTAATAAAGAAATTAATAGTATGTTGATAGGTTTCTTACTAATGAAGAAGATAATTTGTTCATAATATAAAAATGATATTTTTAATAGATATCATATTTAACAGGGTTCGTATAGATGTTTAAGTGTAGCCGTACTAAATAGTAATATGTCATATAACTTTTCTAATAATGATATAATTGCTTAATTTAGTGCTCACACTGTCATAACTAAAATGATAGTTAATAAATATAGTATTTATTTTAATTATCTGGATCATTTATCCCTACAATAGAATTAAAGGTAATTATAGACTAATTACCCTTTATCATAATCAAACCGATAGTCAATTTGTTCTTAACTAGATTTATGGCAGGATTAATGATTTTATAGAATTTAATCCACATTATATACGAATCACTTAGTTTTTCTTAGAGGATAAAATAAACTAATAATAGTTTAAGTTCTTTTATAACTTAAAAATGTTACTTTATATATATTGACTTCAAATATAATATTATAGGCCATATGCTTTTTAATGACATTAAATGATGGTTATGCGTTCATTATCTTTTGCATGAAAATCCACTTAAGATCCATAACCTAACCCGTCTAAAATAAGTGATTAATAATATATGGTCTTTTCCCATAAAACCTATTTAGACTTTTATTTTAATTTGTCATAAGTGAATGATTAATAATATGCTCCATAATTCTTCTACAATTAATAACGTGATTAGTAGTCCATTAACGTTAGATATAACATATATCTTTTCTAAAATGTTAAAAAGGTTTAATATTGTTATAACGTGTTTTATCATCTTATAAACCTTTAATCTTAGACATATCACATATGTCATTTTATAAAAGATTAATTTGGTGAACCTAATATTTGTATAATTTAATTAAGATATTTATAAACTCATGTCTTCTTTATAAAGTATCACACATTTTTGAAAAGAATAACTTTTTATTATAAGCCGTGTGTGTAACGTTTTTGAAAAGCGAACGCTCTTTTTGTTATGTTTTAGCTTTACGCATGGTGAATGTGGTATGTTATTGAGTGGTGTTTGTTCTTCTTGTTTGTTTGTGTGATATTCAGTGGTTGATCTAGTAGTTGAGAATCAAGATATATTTCGTGGAAGAACCTCAAGTTTCAATAAGCAAGGCAAGTGGACTTCTCCCTCTGCATACTCTGTTTGATCCCAAATAATACATTTAATAAAGTTTATTCTTTTGGATATATATGCATAATTTGACGGGTTACCTATTTAGATAACCTTTCCAACCTTATTCCTTGATCAAACCTGGGAATTATACTTTACATTAGTAGCTATGCTATTGCTACAACTTAACTTTATGCAGTCACTCCCGCTTATGATATTAATGTTCCAAAATTGGTAAGTTTACATTATTGTTGTTAACCCGATGGTTAAACAAGATTATTGCATATTAATTGGAACATGGAGTGACCACCCGGGAAAACAGTGCTACCATGAGAACTATCATGGCTCTGGTCTTGGCTAAATAACTGGGGAAGTCTTATGTTGGGTGTTGGTCGTGGTCGACCGGAACGGGGGCATCTGGCAAGCTCTTATAGTTCCGGCTCAGGCAGATTGGATACGGGCATAGTTCCCAAAGCTTTACCCTGTGGTCCGGACTATAAGTTGGTTACGGTAGGTGTGCCTTATGCAGTTTGACCATTGCCAGCATCTGCGTAATGAGGACTCTAGGGAGAAGCCTCGTAGTGAGACCCTGGCCATTCACCTCGGAAGTGAATACGGGTCTAGCTAACCCGGGCTAGAAGGGAATCGCGACTCATGGGTAAAGATGCGCCACCTCTGCAGAGTGTAAAACTGATATATCAGCCGTGCTCACGGTTATGAGCAGCCTGGACTCCTCACATGATAATTGAATTTGAAGATGGAAATAAATCGAGATCCGATGATCTGCCAATGGTTTGCTTAAGTGGTTTCACTTAAGTGTTGTTGATATATTCTTATACCTTTATTTAATGGGATTACTTGGGATTCACACTTATTAGTAAGACAGGTGTTGTTAATAAAATGTTGACCAACTAAAATGCTTACTGCTCAACCTTAGCCTCACCTTGTTACCTTGCATTAGTTTTTCCCCCACTTGCTGAGCCCCGACCATAAGTGAGCTCACCCTTGCTTAATTTTGATCAGAAGTTGCAGATGAAGATATGATGCTGAACTCCATGGCTGCTAGTCTAGCGATACCCCCGGTCATCTTCCTGTGGATGGATGTCCATGTTCGCTGTACTTTGATGAATAAAGGTTAAGACATTATGTCTGTTTGAAGTGTAATATGTTAATAAAGTCGTTATTTACGCTTTTATGCATTGTTCTTTTGATATATTACACTTGTGACGTCAACATATGTGTGGAAATAGATCCTGGCACACATATGCTATGCACCCGGCTCTGCCCCTTGGAAACGGGTGTGACAAAGACGATGAAAAGGTAGTTTGACTTGTTGCTTTTGCAACCGAAATAAGAGTATACAACACCTTTTTTTGATTGCTATATTGCCAAAAATATTTGGAGAATGATTTACTTTGCTCTAAAAATAGAAATGCCCGTTAACATTAATCATATTATCGGGTCTTGGGCAAGTAATAGTGACCTGAGATACAAAAAATTACTTCTTACTGGAACATCAGCTTTATTGTGGTCTATTTGGCTTACTCAAAATGAGGTGGCTTTTAATCACAAACCAATACCATCAATTGTGCATGTATTTTCAGAGGTACTCATTGGTTCAGGTTCTGAAAACTCTACATAAGAAGGAAACACATAAACAAATTCTCGATATGTGTCAAGCCTTGGAAGTGGTGGCGATGTAAGTCTTTGTGAACCATGGATGACGATCAAATGCAAGACTTAAGTGTGGCTAGTGTTATCCATAGTCACGATATTTAGTTCTATTAAGTTAGCTTTATTATTCAAGCACATGTTTATTGAGTTAATAATTGACATGTAATGGCTGTACGCATTTGATACAAAAGCCGGAATTTTTTGTTTCCATAATAAAAAAACAAAAATCTGACACCTTGTTCGCTGCGGCTTTAATCCGACTGCGGCTGCGGCTTCTACAGTATTTTGTCTTTAGGGATTGCAGCTGCAACAGTATTTTGCAGCTGCAACAGTGCTCCCACAAGCTCAGCAGAACAAGCTATCTATCAGGAAGAGGAAGAAGAGGAGGCCCGGTTGTGAAGAGGAGCAGCAACGATGAGGCGAGGAAGACGAGAGGACGGAGCGGAACAGGTGCGCGGGGAGCGAGGTAGTATTGTAGCAGTATTGTATGGTTTAATGAGGGCATCTGAGCGACACCGGTTAGAACGAGGGCATCTAGGTGACGCCTCTGTTTGATGAGGGCAAAGAAGCAAATAACTCCTCTCCCACCACAGTCCCACTCCCCCCAGTTCGATCCTGCCGCTAAACCCCTCCCGCTCCTGATTCAACTTCTACTCAACTAGGGTTCTGCGCGGCCGTTTCCTCGTCGGCGCAATGGAGTTCTGGGGTAACCATTTCGCTCTTTTTCCTTCGCTACTATCCTCGTCTGCTCAGTGCGATTTGCAGCTCCGTTTCTCTACCATTGCTCCCTCTGGTGCTCCACTGCGGGAGGGATCGATCGATTGTTATCGCGTCTTACGCGTAGTATGTGGTTTTCGTTTCTAGACGCCCCCCGTGCCGTTTACCATTAGTAGTCCTGGATTGCTTTTGTTCTGTGATACCGGATCCTGATGTCAGTCTATACACTGTTCGTTATGTTGTTAGGAGGCGTCTATCATGCAAGTAGTGTTCTCTTAAATTGGGTAAAGCACCCCTGTTGAAAAGTATGTGGTTTGGATGTCACTTTCTACGTTTTTTTCCTTCTATGAATTTTGATCTAGGATATGTATAGGTCTGTTGTCTCCGTGGACAGGTATCACAGGAATTCTATTTTTGCCCCCTCCAGAAGGATTATGTTGTGTTGATACATACTAGTCAATGGTGTGCGCGAGCGCACGCATGAATTTTTTTTTCAACGTAGAGCAGCACTGAGTTGTTTCCTGCTATTTGCTTTTGTTTTTTTGTTGGTAAGATGAAGCGGCATGGGATTTTTTAGATGACGTGGACACTACGGATGGAAGCCGAGCTGCAGCGGTTTAATAGAAAGAAAAGAAATATGTACACACATGGTATGCCATTGGTGGGCACTGCTGAGCTATGTACTGACTTAACCATGGGTATTGCGCATGGTACCTAGTCACCATCCTCAAATTTGGCCAATCTGTTTTGCCATGTGTGGAAGATATGGTCCGATTTCTGTGCTTGTCCGCCGGAATGGTGCAATTTGTTATGTGTCTTTGTGTTGTAAAAATACCATGAGCTGTATTTGTGATATAGCTAACCTATTTATAAAGAAAGCTTCGTATCTGATAGGCACTTGTTGATATTAGGTATAATAACTGTTTGTATTTGGTAGGCAGTGCATTAATTAGTATTTCTTTCTATTTCGTTTCTTTGCTTGCAATACTAAGTTAAAGAATTGATTATTATAATCATATAGGTGAAGAAGTTAAGCCAGGAGCCACGGTCTCTTGCATAGTTTGTGATGGTTTGGTTATCCACCTGTCACAGGTTTACACACTTTACCCCTGTAAATTTTTTTAGGTTCCTTGACTGATTTCGTTCCACATTGTAAGTGTAAATGTTATATGATCCTGTCCCTTGGCTAATTTGATTTTACATTGCAATTGTCATTTTATGGGATTTTTTGTTCCTTTTCTGATTTTATGTTTTCCATCTGTTTTCAGGCTGCACTAGGGGAACCAAAGAAAGCGAGTGAGAATGTCATTGTGTCTGTGAAAATTAACGATAAGAAACTAGTGCTTGGAACCTTATCAGTTGAGAAGCATCCTCAGATCTCTTGTGATCTGTTTTTTGATAAAGGTTTTGAGTTATCGCACAATTCAAAAACAGCTAGTGTTTTCTTCTGTGGCTACAAATTGCCTGTTCCTCTATTTGAATATCCTTTCTTATGATTTTTAAGATTTCTGTTTAAAACTGGATACTTTGTCTTGGTAACTCTATTTTCCTTAACCACCATTGGTTATATTCACGTCTGATTCTGGTGAGGATAGTTCAGATGAAGAGCTAGAAACCGACCAAATTCCAATGCAGAATAATGAAATTAGTAGGTGGTTTTCTTTTTTCTATTGCATTGTGAACTTACATTATGCACAACAAGTGTGACTTTTTTCGCAGAATTTTCTGCGGCGAAGTTTCCCGTTAAGGATGTCATACAAAATGCTGATGAAGATGAAACTAGTGGCGATGATGATGATTTCACTGATAGTGAGAGCGAAATGTCTGAGGAAGATGACTCTGGTTCAGAAGAACAGACTCCTACCCCAAAGAAGGTGTGCACTAGATGTTCTTTTCCTCTAGTGCCTATTGCAGTCATGTCTCACCCTATTTGTTCTTTCTATTGTAGACTGATGTAGTAGTTGGCAAGAAGAGGGCAATTGAAGCTGAGGCACCTTCTGGTAAGAAGGCTAAGTCTGAACAATCTGCTGAGAAAACAGGTGAACTACTACTTTTTTGTTCTTATAAAGCCCAACTAATGGATGTGTAACATTAACATGTGAAGTCTCAACTCTTTTCGTGTTCTTATAAAGCCCAACTTGGGAGCCATGCCTGCAAGTCATGCAACAAGTATGTATAATTTATATTTGTATTCTTGTTGGCGAATGATTGTAACTTGGTATTGCAATTCACTAATAGTATCCTGTTGGACCAGGTCCTTTGGCAGTGCGTCAGCACTCAAGTCTCATCTAGGGATGAATATGGTCGGAGACGGTCGGAAAAACTCTCCAACCACTTTAAATTTCATATTTTAATTCAAATCAGGAATGGTAATAGGATTGTCGGTTGGAAAAACGAAACCGGGAGTAACTGGATGACGGTAAACGATATCATAAATACATCTAGATTGAAAGTGCTACTTCTCACCATTTTTCTTCTTTTTTCCATAGACGGTATTGCGCTCCTTGCCTCAGGCCCTCTTGGTTTACCTTCTAGATTTTATAATCTAGCTTAAATAAGTTAAGAGATAAACAAACAACATGAATTATTAGCTGGATTATTTGATGATGATCTAGATTATGATAATCTACAGGTAGGTTATTAAGTGCTTATATAATCCATAAGCTGGATTATATAATCCTGGAAGGAAACAAATAGGGCCATATTCCCTGGATGTCTTCAATTTTGTGGGTGTTTCTGCTGGCTTAATCTTGTTGCAGTGCTCTGCTTAAAAAACAATATCAGGATATTATACAAAAGAGTTTTTTTCTTCAAAAAAAGGCCACCTTAAAAAGCTCACACATTTGTAGGGTCTTCATTCTCTTGATTTGAACTCCTGGCTATCGTCCTAATCACTGGAATTCTGAGCATCAACCATGTCACAAAAAAGAATAATATGGTCAGAACACCCGTGATATCCAGTGCTGGTAGCAATAGCAATAGCAATGCGTCGCTGGACTTTTACAAGAAAACCTTGTTCAAGGTTTAGGAAATGGATAAGACTTACAGACCCAAACAGATAGTAGTATAATAAACACAGGTAAAAATGTATAATCATGTACATAAGACATTTGGTCCACAATACACGGTTATCTAGGTTATCTTCAGTAATTCATCAAAATGACTTGTACTTTGGCTGTTCGCTCAATTTATTTACTGGTATGAAACATGAAGGATATGTTATCTCAGTCATGATTCATCGCTTATACCGACTTCAGCATCACCCGATTGACCCTCTTATTTTTTAATGGCAGACCCTTTTAAAGGATAACATGCGTGCATTTTGCATCATTCTCAGTTGGTACGTACGCATGTGATGCATGCAGTGCACACTATGATAGGACGTGTTGTGATGACATGAATAAAATCCAGGACGTATGATTTAGGGTGATTCTATAGAGATGTAATCGGATCGAATACAGACGGATATCACTGAAATCATATTTATTTTTATATTTTTATTCGGATTCGAATTCGAATACGGATAGCTTCGGATACGAATATGAATATGGATGTTCTCGGATACAAATACGGATAGCTGTGTGTCGAATACGGAACTAGTCGGACACGGATATTGTCGGTAACGAATTTTTTGTCGGATATCGTGTAAGACATCATTCCACACATATCATGGTTGTAATCATGTATCCACTCCTTAAGTCTAAACATTTTTTGTATTATATGTGTACATATGTCACGTTTTTTTGTAAAGTTCATGAATTTTTAGCCTATGTGCGTGTTATTAATTTATTTTGCATAAAATCATCAAAATGCAAATAAGTTACCAAAACTAATAAACATTCTATAAGAATATAGCCTCAAGTCTCCACATCAAAATGATAAAGTGAATTTGGATACTTAGAGTGATTTCACGTGTAATTTATACAACAAGTGAAAGTGAAATGAAATAAACACTATCATATTGTGGATTTTATGGTCCAAATATTTTAGAGTATTATATATGAACATATGTATGCCTCCATAAATTTTCATGAATTTCTAAGGCTATTTGTGTATTATTAATTTTTTTCTAAAAAAATCAACAAAATGCACACAGCTATCCGGATAAGATATCCAGATATCCGAGAAGATTTATCCGAGAAAATATCCGGATATTCGATATCCGACGGATATTAGACATATTGTATTCGAATTCGATATCCGAACAAAATATTCGTATTCGTATCTGTTATCCGAAAAAAGTCCGGATATCCGAAAATTCCATCCGAACCAGTGTTCACCATCTTCGAATCTAGATCCGGACGGATATTTTCCGAACCATATTACATCCCTTTTCTAACCATTCCCTTTCTCATCTCCTCTAGAGACTCTATTTGTACTTTCTATTCATTTTTAAATATCTCACATGTTTTCATTGTTCTACCTATTTCACCTCCTCTCCAATCATCCCTCTATTCAACTCTTCTTGTACACTTTGATTGGCCTATTTAACTTTTCTACATCAGTTTTTAAACTATAAAAAATTATACAATATTTGTAGTACAGTACTAGCAAATTTATCTAGTAATTAAACTTAAAAATAACTAACTTCCTAGTAAATATGATTGATTAGTAAAGGGGGGATATTAGAGCTCTGATGAAATCAGCTGGCAACCGAGAAAAGGGGGAAAAGAGAGGGTGTCGTTGGAATGATGTGGGGAGAAGTACACACAGAAGAGGGGGAGGTGAGGGGGTGTTGTTGGAAACAACCTTAGGACGACAATATGAATGGTATAGGAGACAAAGTGGACCATGCCTCCCTTCAATTTTTTAAAATCTCTTATACCTACAGTTAAGTATATAAAAAATTAAAAAAAATTATGAGCCAAAATAGCCTCATCTTGAGCCTTGAGCCTCTTCGTCAGATCGGTCTAGTCCTCTCTAGGAGTCCTCCTCAGCCTAGTCCCCATATATATTAGTCTAGTCCCATTCTTTTTGATGTTGTCTGAGTCAGCTTGCCTTGACACCTCGTTCTCTATACCATCTAATGTCCTCCCCTTCCTGACGTGCAATGTTGCTTGACCCTGGCCCCTTCATGTTGCCTCGCTCCGCTCGTCATCGTCATGATGTCGACCCACTCGACATGCCCAATCTTGCTCATCACGACAATGTGACTCGCCCTCGATGGCTGGCGAACCGCGAGCCCTTGCTCTCAGCTAGGGACGTCGCCCGACTCTGCCCCCTTCTTGGTGCTCATGCCCTTCAATGAGATTCAAAGTCGCATACAGGAGGGGTGAATAGGTGAAATCTAAAATTTACAACTTTAAGCATAATCTTACCTCGGGTTAGCGTTAGAACAAAAGCAAAGATAATCAGAGTAAGGGAGATGTGTTCTTCTTGCTTAGAGTTCTACCTCCTGTTTGGTTGCTAGCAGCCTCGACGCCTGACTTGCGCAGCCTGCATCAGTTGAAACGGATGATTCTTACTTCCCCACACATGCAAGCCAACGAGAGTAGAAAAACCTAGCTTGCACCTGCGCGCACAGGTGTGGTTGCTATCGTGCGGTCAACCAAGCACGCGCCTAGCGGTCAACGCATGCACGGGGCCTGGGCGCGGGGGGGGGGGGGGGGGGGGGGGCAGCCAACCAATCATGAAGGTAGTGATTGCAGAATTACTTGGATGCAACTCAAATTGATATATGATCAAGCACAAGCAAGAGAACAAGAGAGAGTTGTCGGCGTTTCGACCCGGGGGGGAGGGGTCCCTGGACCGACGAGTAAATTGTCGCTGCGTGTCCCTGCCCAGATGGGTTGGCGCGGGATGGAATACAAAATGTGGGACAAGCCTTGTATTATCCTGCATAGGGGTGCCGCTCGCAGTAGGGGTTACAAGCGCGTCGCGTGAGGGAGAGAGAGAGAGGGGGACACAGAGCTTGTCCGCCGCTTCCCTCGCGCGAACCCCCTTCAGGGTGGCCCTGGACTCCCCTTTTATAGAGGCAAGGAGAGAGTCCAGGTGTACAGCGGGGGGCGTAGCTATGCTCTAACGTGTCCGACAGTGGAGTGCCTAAGCCCTGTGTACATGCCAACGTGGTCGTCGGGGGAGAGCTTGGGCGCTGTACATGTGATGGCGTGGCCGCCGGAGGAGCGCCTGAGTCCTATAGGAGCACAGCTGGCAGTACGGCGAGGACCCTACTGATGTCTCCTTGCTGTCGTAAGGGGCTGAGAGCCACCAGCGTCATGGCGCACGCAGGGCACCATCATTACCCGTCGCCGGGGTAAGCCAGATGGGACACCGGTCTTTTTCCTTGTAGCCTGAGCAGGCTAGGAGTAGGGGAATGATGCATCCCCTATCAGCACGGTCAGTCCGAGCCCAGGGTCGGTCGAGGCGGAGACTTCTCTTGTGGCCGAGGCCGGGGTCGGGCGAGGACGCGATTCCTCCCGAGACCGGGGTCGAGGCCGAGTCCGGGGGTCGGGCGAGGCGGAGACCTCCTCCCGAGGCCGGAGTCTGAGGTCGGGCGAGGCGGAGACCTCCTCCCGAGGCCGGAGTCTGAGGTCGGGCGAGGCGGAGACCTCCTCCTGAGGCTGGAGTCTGAGGTCGGGCGAGGCGGAGCTTCTTGTTGCGCCTGAGGCTTGAGCTCGGTGGTTGATCGTGACCTGTTGTCAGTCGTTGCCAGGGTGGCTGACACGACAGTCGAAGCGGAGCGAGCAGCGCTGTTTTTCTGTCATATCAGACAGTAAAGAGGAGGGGCAAAGTGACTGCGGTCACTTCGGCCTGGCCGACTGAGGCGCGTGTGTCAGGATACGTCGTCAGGCATCCCCCGCATTTAATGCGCCTGCGAAGCGGTCGGTTGGTGAGGCGGTATGGCCAAGGTTGCTTCACAACGAAGCCTGCCCGAGCCGGGCCTCGGGAGAGCCGAGGGGGCGCCTGCCGTCTGAGGAGGCCCTCGGGCGAGGCGTGAATTCGTCTGGGACCACTGTTCCGACCCGAGGCTAGGCTCGGGTAAGATCGCGTCCTTCGGGTAGACGAAGTCTTGGCTTGAACCGCACCCGTCAGTTGGTCTGAGGGTGTTAACCAGCTGTGATTAGGAGCGTTGGGGGTACCCCTAATTATGGTACCCGACAAGAGTGGAGTGGAAGAACCAAATCGCAAGTAAAGATCAAGCACAAGAAACTTGACGACCCAACGAGCCCCTTTACTCCTTCATTACTCGTCGACCAGCAGTTTACCGAGCTTGAGGATGAGCCATGTCGGTACCCCCGTCACGACCTCCATGAATCAGTCTCTATTAGAGCGCAAGTAAGGTTCTTGTGTAAAATATTTGTGTGCTCGTGTGCGTCAATGCGAGTGCGGTGATCTAGAGTGTAGACATTAAAAATGTGGGTGACAACGACCTTGATCTTGATTCTTGAGACAAAGAACGTCGACGAAAGAGCGAGCTTGGAGAACTCATCGGTGTCCCCAGCGGTGCAACGGCGTCGCAGCTCTTTGTCGGATCTGAGCGGCTATCATATATAACTTCCCTTATATATACTTCTGTTGAGCATCATTTCTGGCACCTGTAGATGGTCAGACGGACCAATCATGTGGACCGGACGGTCCGCAGGTGTAGCTCGGAGGGTCCACGATTAGATTAGCTATTGGACAAAAATCTCCTTCTCATGTGTGCTCATTCGCTAATCACACGAGAACTTGTTGGGAAGCGTCTATGGACGAGTCCAAACCCCTCTATAAATATAAATTGGTATGGTTGATTGAGAGGACCTCAGTCAAATTTATCAATACAATCTACTTGGGCACGCCTTGGAACTCTCCTCCAGGACAAGGTCCTCCTGGGGGCGAGTTCTAGGGTTTTTCGAGGAAGAAGACGACTTTGCGCCATTGCGGACCGTCTGGCCCCAGTGTGTGGACCGTCCGGTGCGACACAGAGAGAAGCCACTCCTGTTGCGAGGTCGCCGATTGTTTGGCCCTGAGCGACGGACCGTCCGCGCTCCCACAGAGAGCACCGGTAGGTGGTTCACCCTAGTGTTTGGCCCGAAATCGGAGCAAACACACTTTTTGGCTATTCTGTTGGGGACACCGTGTGTTCTAGATCTATCAACCACAAATGGTTGGTTCAAAAGATCGCACCGACACTTCTCCAAGCAACATCATAAAGTCAGCTCTCGAGAACTTGCTGACTGACGGGTAGCAACGATTTCAAGACTACATGAACAAGGTGCAAGAAGAGGCGGCAACGGAGTACCTGGCACACTTCACGAAGGATTGACAACAAAAGATCGTCAAGTAAGGAGAGATCGAGATGACATCTCTCCAACCATCAATGCAAAAACCCGACGACATCCAATCGCTTGTGAGAATCATTGAGAAAAAGTGTGTACTACCTCTTGTGTTCATTTGAGCATGGAGTTTTCACTCCCATTAATTGTAAAGCTAGCAAGAGCCCCTTATTTTTGTGGTTGGCCTTACGGAGAATTCAGTCTTTTGTTGAAGGAACACTCATTGGTCTTGGTGACCGTTGGAGAGAGGGAAAGGGTTGAAAGAGACCCGTTCTTTGTGGACTTCTCAATGGGGACGTAGGTTCTTTATGGAACCGAACCTCGAAAATTAAATCACCTATGTCTCTTGTGTTTATTGCTTGTGTTTTGTTTATCTCCTTCCTCTCTAAATTTCTCTTGCACTAATCCTTATTCCTACTACTTTGTGTTGCTTCAAGTTAAAGTCTTATTCTAAGAAGCAACTCTTTGCGAGAAAAACTTGTTTTTGTTCCTCTCTTTATCTAAGCCTTCTGGCCCAATTCTCCATAGATATTTAGTTATGTTGCTTAGAGTTCATTCTATATTCTTTGAAAACAACACTTTTGCAAGAAAAGGACTTAGTTCTATACTCTGATTATTATTTATCTTGTTCTAACCGCTAACTAGGGGATTAAGTTTTGTGTTAAAATTGTAAATTTCATGTTTCGCCTATTCACCCTCCCCCTCTAGATGACTATCACGACTGCCGGGGACCATAATTAGGGGTACCCCCAAGACTCCTAATCTCAGCTGGTAACCCCCATCAGCACAAAGCTGCAAAGGCCTGATGGGCGCGATTAAGGTCAAGGCTCAGTCCACTCAAGGGACACGATCTCGCCTCGCCCGAGCCCAGCCTCGGGCAAAGGCAGCCGACCCCGGAGGATTCACGTCTCGCCCGAGGGCCCCCTCAAGCAACGGACACACCTTCGGCTCGCCCGAGGCCCAGTCTTCACAGAGAAGCAACCTTGGCCAGATCGCCACGCCAACCGACCGTATCGCAGGAGCATTTAATGCAAGGATTGCCTGACACCTTATCCTGACGCGCGCTCTTCAGTCGACAGAGCCGAAGTGACCGCAGTCACTTCGCCGCTCTACTGACCGACCTGACAAGAAAAACAGCGCCGCCTGCCCTGCTCCGACTGTCGTGCCACTCGCCAGAGTAAGGTCGACAGCCGCTAAGTCCAGCCTTGGGCGGCATAGGAAGCTCCGCCTCGCCCGACCCCAGGGCTCGGCCCCCGTCTCGGCCTCGGAAGATGGACTTCGCCTCGCCCGACCCTAGGTCTCGGACTCGGCCTCGGCTCCGGAAGACGACGAACTCCGCCTCGCCCGACCCCAGGGCTCGGACTCGGCCTCGGCTCCGGAAGACGACGAACTCCGCCTCGTCCGACCCCAGGGCTCGGACTCGGCCTCAGCTCCGGAAGACGACGAACTCCGCCTTGCCCTACCCCAGGGCTCGGACTTAGCCTCGGCTCCAGAAGACGATGGACTCCGCCTCGCCCGACCCTAGGGCTCGGACTCAACCTTGACCTCAGAGGAATCGCCACCTCGCCCAAACTCGGGTTCGGACCAGCCACGTCGCCAGAGGGGCCATCATTACCCTACCCCTAGCTAGCTCAGGCTACGGGGAACAAGACCGGCGTCCCATCTGGCTCGCCCCGGTAAACAAGTAATGATGACACCCCGCATGATCCATGATGGCGGTAGCTCCCAGCCCCTTATGTCAGCAAGGAGACGTCAGCAAGGACCCGACAGCCCCGACAGCTGTACTTCCGCAGGGCTCCAGCGCTCCTCCGACGACCACAACATCACATGAACAGGACGCCAAAACCTCTCCGGCCGCCACGACGGCATGTACTTAGGGCTCTAGCTCCTCTCTGCTAGACACATTAGCACATTGCTACACCCCCATTGTACACCTGGGCCCTCTCCTTACGTCTATAAAAGGAAGGTCCAGGGCTCCCGTACGGAGAGGTTGGCCGCGCGGGAGGATGGGCCGGCGCATAAGGCTCTCTCTCTCTCTCTCTCTCTCTCTCTCTCTCTCTCTCTCTCTCTCGCTCCCGCGCGAACGCTTGTAACCCCCTACTGCAAGCGCATCCAGCCGCCCTGGGCGCAGGACAACACAAAGGTCGCGGTTTCCCCTCGCTGTTCTCCCCCCTTTGTGTCCCGTCTCGCGCCGACCCATCTGGGCTGGGGCACGCAGCGACAATTTACTCATCGGTCCAGGGACCCCCGGGGTCGAAACGCCGACAGTTGGCGCGCCAGGTAGGGGCCTGCTGCGTGTTGATGAACAGCTTCCCGTCAAGCTCTAGATGGGTAGTCCCCAGCAACCTTTCCAAACCGGGACGACACTCCGTTTCGGGAGTCTCGAGTTTATGTCTCTCGACGGCAGCTACAACATGGTACTCCTTCTTCCACCGCGCGACGACGACAATGGCGGCCGTCAGCCCGCCCACCGGCGGCGGAATCGACGACGTCTTCCCCACGTGGCGGAAGAGCAACATTCAGTTCTGTCCCGTCGCCGCCCCCGCCGACGGAGGAGGAGGCGGGGCAGGCATGGCCAAGCAGGGGGCGACACCTCGTCGGCTGTCAAGTGAGTCGACAGCGCCGGCGCCCCAGCGGGGGACACGCCAGGCGTTGACCTCACGTCGGAGACGAAGACGAGCACCGTTTCCCCACAACACGCCAACATCGAGCTGACGGATGACGCCAGCACGCTCGCGAAGGGCTTGCTGGGCGTCGCCCTCGTACCTGAGACAGCGGCGCAGTCCGCCCCTGACGTGACTTTGTCACCACCCATCGATCAAGAGGTACCGTCCGTTTCCCATCCCGTGCCTTTCAGATTCAGCTTCGATCCACCAAGCGACCCCGCTTCGGTGGAGGCTTTCGCAAAGGCATGTCCAAACCCTCCGGGGTACCATGTGCGGTCACCCTGGGACAGACTGACGGCCGTCTCGACCTACGGGCTCTCGGGTTCCGAGGAAGATGACGAGCCCGACTCTGGTTGGGATTTGTCCGGGCTTGGTAACCCCAGTGCCATGCGGGACTTCATGACCGCATGTGACTACTGCCTCTCCGATTGTTCTGATGGTAGCCACAGCCTCGGCGATGAGGACTGTGGCCCAAGTCGCGAATGTTTCCACGTCGATCTAGGGGGTCTCGGCGAAGGCAACCATCTTGGTATGCCGGAGAACGGCGATCCCCCTAGGCCTACGCCTCGCGTTGACATCCTTCGGGAGCTAGCTGTGGTCCCAGTCCCTGCGGGGGGTCAGGACGCACAGCTCGAGCAAATCTGCAAGATGCAGGCCAGGCTCGACGAGGAGGCAGGAACACTTGTGTAGCCTCGGCTGAACCTCGGACAGGAGTGGGCAGGCCGAGCTCAGGCTGGAGAAGCGCGTCATCTGCCCCAGGACGTCCCGCACCGCATCGCCGATGATACCAGGCCAAGGCTGCCCCCGGTTTCCAGTGGGGTCGGCCAGAACCTGGCTGCAGCTGCGATACTATTCCAAGCGATGCCGGAACCCTCCACCACCGAGGGGCGGCGTATCCAAGGAGAGCTCAAGAACCTCCTGGAAGATGCCGCGGTCCGACGGGCCGAAAGCTCTGCCTCCTGAAGGTAGGGGTACCCCCCGGAGCATCGCGCCGCGACTTCTGGATTCGTGCGAGAAGCCTCGGTCCACACCGGGCGCACGCGCAACACGGCGCCTGCGGCCCTGGGTCGCCTTGGCAACGAGCACCACCACCGCAACCGTCGAGCCCACCTCGATGAAAGGGTGCGCCGAGGCTACCACCCCAGGTGTGGGGGACGCTACGACAGCGGGGAGGATCGGAGCCCCTCGCCCGAACCACCCAGTCCGCAGGCTTTCAGCCGGGCCATACGACGGGCGCCGTTGCCGACCCGGTTCCGAACCCCGACTACCATCACAAAGTACTCGGGGGAGACGAGGCCGGAACTGTGGCTCATGGACTACCGACTGGCCTGCCAGCTGGGTGGAACGGACGATGACAACCTCATCATCCGTAACCTCCCCCTGTTCCTCTCCGACACCGCTCGAGCCTGGCTGGAGCATCTGCCTCCGGGGCAGATCTCCAACTGGGACGACCTGGTCCAAGCCTTCGCTGGCAACTTCCAGGGCACGTACGTGCGCCCTGGGAACTCCTGGGATCTCCAAAGCTGCCGCCAGCAGTCGGGAGAGTCTCTCCGGGACTACATCCGGCGATTCTCGAAGTAGCGTACCGAGCTGCCCAACATCACCGATTCCGACGTCATCAGCGCGTTCCTCGCCGGCACCACCTGTCGCGACCTGGTGAGCAAGCTGGGTCGCAAGACCCCCACTAGGGCGAGCGAGCTGATGGACATCGCCACCAAGTTCGCCTCTGGCCAGGAGGCGGTTGAGGCCACCTTCCGGAAGGACAAGCAGCCCCAGGGCCGCCAGCCGGAAGACGTCCCCGAGGCATCCGCTCAGCGTGGCACCAAGAAGAAGAACAAGAAGAAGTCGCAAGCGAAACGCGACGCCACCGACGCAGACCTTATCGCCACCGCTGAGTACAAGAACCCTCGGAAACCTCCTGGAGGTGCCAATCTCTTCGACAAGATGCTCAAGGACCCATGCCCTTATCATCAGGGGCCCGTCAAGCACACCCTTGAGGAGTGCGTCATGCTTCGGCGCCACTTTCACAAGGCCGGGCCACCGGCGGAAGGTGGCAGGGCCCACAACAACGACAAGAAGGAGGACCACAAGGCAGAGGAGTTTCCCGAGGTCCATGACTGCTTCATGATCTACGGTGGGCAAGTGGCGAATGCCTCGGCTCGGCGCCGCAAGCAAGAGCGTCGGGAGGTCTGCTTGGTAAAGGTGGCGGCGCCAGTCTACCTAGACTGGTCCGACAAGCCCATCACCTTCGACCAAGGCGACCACCCCGACCGCGTGCCGAGCCCGTGGAAATATCCGCTCGTTGTCGACCCCGTCATCGGCAACGTCAGGCTCACCAAGGTCCTCATGGACGGAGGCAGCAGCCTCAACATCATCTACGCCGAGACCCTCGGGCTCCTGCAGATCGATCTGTCCTCGGTCCGGGCCGGCGCGGCGCCTTTTCATGGGATCATCCCCGGGAAACGCGTCCAACCCCTCGGACAACTCGATCTGCCCGTCTGCTTCGGGACTCCCTCCAACTTCCGAAGGGAAACCCTCACGTTCGAGGTGGTCGGGTTCCGAGGAACCTACCACGCAGTGCTGGGGAGACCATGTTACACCAAGTTCATGGTCGTCCAAAACTACACCTACCTCAAGCTCAAGATGTCGGGACCCAACGGGGTCATCACCGACGGCCCCACGTACCGACACGCGTACGAATGCGACGTGGAGTGCGTGGAGTACGCCGAGGCCCTCATCGCCGACATGGAAAGCCTCCCCAAGGAGGTTCCAGATGCGAAGCGCCACGCCGGCAACTTCGAACCAGCAGAGGCGGTTAAATCCGTCCCTCTCGACCCCAGCAACGACACCTTCAAGCAGATCCGGATCGGCTCCGAGCTCGACCCCAAATAGGAAGCAGTGCTCATCGACTTTCTCCGCGTGAACGTCGAGGTTTTTGCGTGGAGTCCCTCGGACATGCCGGGCATACCGAGGGAAGTCGCCAAGCACTCACTGGATATCCGAGCTGGAGCCCGACCCGTGAAGCAGCCTCTGCGCCGATTCGACGAAGAAAAGCGCAGAGCCATAGGCGAGGAGATCCACAAGCTGATGGCCGCTGGGTTCATCAAAGAGGTATTCCATCCCGAATGGCTTGCCAACCCTGTGGTTGTGAAAAAGAAAGATGGGAAATGGCGGATGTGTGTAGACTACACTGGTCTAAACAAAGCATGTCCGAAGGTTACCTACCCTCTGCCTCGTATCGACCAAATCGTGGATTCCACTGCTGGGTGCGAAACCCTATCGTTCCTCGATGCCTACTCAGGGTATCACCAAATCAGGAAGAAAGAGTCCGGCCAGCTCGCGACTTCTTTCATCACACCTTTTGGCATGTACTGCTACGTTACTATGCCATTTGGTTTGAGGAATGCGGGTGCGACATACCAAAGGTGCATGAACCACGTGTTCGGAGAGCACATTGGTCAAACGGTCGAGGCTTACGTCGATGACATCGTAGTCAAGACGAGGAGAGCCTCCGACCTCCTCTCCGACCTTGAAACGACATTCCGGTGTCTCAAGGCGAAAGGCGTAAAACTCAATCCCGAGAAGTGTGTCTTCGGAGTCCCTCGAGGCATGCTCTTGGGGTTCATCGTCTCCGAGCGGGGCATCGAGGCCAACCCGGAAAAAATCACGGCCATCACCAACATGGGGCCCATCAAGGACTTGAATGGCGTACAGAGGGTCATGGGATGCCTTGCGGCTCTGAGCCGCTTCATCTCGCGCCTCGGTGAAAGAGGCCTACTTCTATACCGCCTCTTAAGAAAGACCGAGTGCTTCACTTGGACCCCCGAGGCCGAGGAAGCCCTCGGGAACCTGAAGGCGCTCCTTACGAACGCACCCATCCTGGTGCCCCCCGCTGCCGGAGAAGCCCTCTTGATCTACGTCGCCGCTACCACTCAGGTGGTCAGTGCCGCGATCGTGGTCGAGAGACGAGAAGAAGGGCATGCATTGCCCGTCCAGAGGCTGGTCTACTTCATCAGTGAGGTACTGTCCGAGACCAAGATCCGCTACCCATAAATTCAGAAGCTACTGTACGCAGTAATTCTGACGCGGCGAAAGTTGCGACACTACTTCGAGTCTCATCCGGTAACTGTGGTGTCATCCTTCCCCCTCGGGGAGATCATCCAGTGCCGAGAGGCCTCGGGTAGGATTGCAAAGTGGGCGGTGGAAATCATGGGCAAGACAATCTCGTTCGCCCCTCGAAAGGCCATCAAGTCCCAAGTCTTGGCAGACTTTGTGGCTGAATGGGTCGACACCCAGCTTCCGGCAGCTCCGATCCAACTGGAACTCTGGACCACGTTTTTCGACGGGTCGCTGATGAAAACAGGGGCAGGCGCGGGCCTGCTCTTCATCTCGCCCCACGGGAAGCACCTCCGCTACGTGCTGCGCCTCCATTTCCCGGCGTCCAACAACGTGGTTGAGTACGAGGCTCTGGTCAACGGGTTGCGCATCGCCATCGAGCTAGGGGTCCGACGCCTCGACGCTTGCGGTGACTCGCAGCTTGTCATCGACCAAGTCATGAAGAACTTCCACTGCCGCGACCCGAAGATGGAAGCTTACTGCGACGAGGTTCGGCGCCTGGAAGACAAGTTCTATAGGCTCGAGGTCAACCACGTCGCCCGACGATACAACGAGACTACGGACGAGCTGGCAAAGATAGCTTCGGGGCGGACAACAGTACCCCCGGACGTCTTCTCCCGAGACCTACATCAACCCTCAGTCAAGACCAGCGACGCGACCGAGCCCGAGGCACCCTCGGCTCTGCCCAAGGCACCCTCGACAGAGCCCGAGGCACCCTCAGCTCAGCCCGAGGCGTCCTCGGCTCGGCCCGAGGCGCCCTCGGCTCAACCCGAGGCACCCTTGGCCCTCGAGGGTGAGGCACTGCGCGTCGAGGGAGAGCGGAATGAGGTCCCGCCTGATCGAGACTGGCAGGCCCCATACCTGCAATATCTCCACCGAGGAGAGCTGCCCCTCGACCGAGCCGAAGCTCGGCGACTGGCGCGGCACGCCAAGTCATTCGTCTTGCTGGGTGAAGGGAAGGAGCTCTACCACCGCAGCCCCTTCGGCATCCTCCAGCGATGCATATCCATCGCCGAAGGCCAGGAGCTCTTACAAGAAATACACTCGGGGGCTTGCGGTCATCACGCAGCGCCCCGAGCCCTTGTTGGAAACGCTTTCCAACAAGGTTTCTACTGGCCGACCGCGGTGGCCGACGCCACTAGAATTGTCCGCACCTGCCAAGGGTGTCAGTTCTACGCAAGGCAGACGCACCTACCCGCTCAGGCTCTGCAAACAATACCCATCACCTGATTGTTTGCTGTGTGGGGTCTGGACCTCGTCGGTCCCTTGCAGAAGGCACCCGAGGGCTACACGCACCTACTGGTCGCCATCGACAAATTCTCCAAGTGGATCGAGGTTCGACCCCTAAACAGCATCAGGTTCGAACAGGCGCTGGCATTCTTCACCAACATCATCCATCGCTTTGGGGTCCCGAACTCCATCATCACCGACAACGGCACCCAGTTCACCGGTAGAAAGTTCCTGGACTTCTGCGAGGATCACCACATCCGGGTGGACTGGGCCGCCGTGGCTCACCCCATGACGAATGGGCAGGTAGAGCGTGCCAACGGCATGATTCTGCAAGGACTCAAGCTGAGGATCTACAACGACCTCCACAAGTTCGGCAGGCGATGGATGAAGGAACTCCCCTTGGTGGTCTGGAGCCTGAGGATGACGCCAAGTCGAGCCACGGGCTTCACGCCGTTCTTTCTAGTCTATGGGGCCGAGGCCATCTTGCCCACAGACTTAGAATATGGTTCCCCAAGGACGAGGGCCTACGATGACCGACGCAACAAGACCAACCGAGAAGACTCACTGGACCAGCTGGAAGAGGCTCGGGACGTGGCCTTACTACACTCGGCACGGTATCAGCAGTCCCTGCGACGCTACCACGCCCGAGGGGTTCGGTCCCGAGACCTCCAGGTGGGCGACTTGGTGCTTCGACTACGACAAGACGCCCGAGGGCGGCACAAGCTCACGCCTCCCTGGGAAGGGCCATTTATCATTGCCAAGGTTTTGAAGCCCGGGACATACAAGCTGGCCAACAGTCAAGGCGAGGTCTACAGCAACGCTTGGAACATCCGACAGCTACGTCGCTTCTACCCTTAAGATGTTTTCAAGCCGTTCATATACCTCGTTTACATATGAAGTCTAACCATCAAGGAAGGGACGGCTTTGCCTCGGCAAAGTCCGACCCTCCCTCGGGGGCTAGAAGGGGCGAACCCCCTCTACATCAAAATTTTCCTCGAAAAAAGTCTTTCGGCAAGAACATTTTTCGTGTTTTTCGACTACTTCGATGGTGGGATCCTGAAAACGATGGAGTACACGTAAGCAGGCAAGGCTGACCGAGCCGAGAGACTCCTACGCCTCCGGGATACGGATACCTCACTCATCACCTTCTGCGATAAGTAACTCGCGCTCGGATAAATGGTTCCGCTGACCGAACAAGTCTTAACGCTCGAAGACTCTTCTGCCAAAACGATTTTTCGCGCCATCTCGACCATGTCGACAAAAGAATCCTACGGACGAGTAAGAGTACACGTAAGCGGCAAGGCCGACCGAGCCGAGGGACTCCTACGCCGATGAACGATTCCGCCACCGACAAGCAAGTCTTGATACTCGAAACAAGGGGAAAAGAAACGCAGCTTTACAACACGACGACAGTATGTTTGGGCCTCGGCGGCCGTAAAAAACATATGCATACTACAGGCGAACCGATGTTGCAGGCTCAGATGTCGATGGAGAGGGAGCAGCAGCACCCTCGGCGTCAACTCCACCATCGGTGAAGTCCGATCGAGCCTCGGACGACAACACGGGCGGAGGATCTCCGCACCGAAGGACGACGTCAGCACCACGCCTGGGCCATCGCCGCCAAAGTCTCCTCTAGGAACCCGGCCCGAGCAGACGGCTCGGCCGACCGCCCCGAAGCCTCAGCTAGCCGTCCCCCGAGGACACCAGCTCAACTCGTGGCCTCGGCAACCCGACTCCGGCGCCGGTCCCGCCAATGGACGGCCCGGCCAGGCTCCGGCCGACTAAGCTTCCCTTTTTTTAGCCGACTCCGCCTCTGTCCACGCTGACACCGCTGCCCTCGGCCCCGGCTCACCGCAGAGCAGCCGAGGGTTTCTTTAACTAAGCAAGAGAAGCCTCGGGTGCAAGGCCGACCGAGCCGAGGGATTCCTACGCCTCCGGGATACGGATACCTCACTCGTCACCTTCCGCACAGAGCAACTCACACTTGGTTAAGCGGTTCGACTAGCCGACAGGCGAGTCCTAGTGCTCGAAAATGAGGGAAAAACATGGTATTAGACCCAAAAATACCTACATGTTCAGGCCTTGACAGCCACAATGAACATACGCCAGCACTCAAGGTGCCATTGCAAACGGAACTCCGGTTCCGTTCCCGCGGGTATGAACAATCTCTATTCCAGGAGGCCCGCAGGACGACGAACTCCAAGCGGCTCATCGCCGCCCGCTCCGATAGCAGCGGCAACGACCTCCGTCCCGGGCGGCAAGACAGCTACAACAACGGCTTCTGGGCGGACGCTGCGGCAGAAAGGCTCTCGCCCACGAAGGACGAGAACCAGCCATTCAAGCTGGGGGACGAAGGTCCTGGGGTGCAGGCGGAGTAGGCAATCTCGTCGACAGAGAAACCTTCTCCGGCTGCCACCACCTCAACACCGCACCAGCGGGCGCCAGGCGCCCTAAAGCGCACCGGCAGGTCCTCGCTCCCGCCCTCGCCGAGGCGGCCCCAGAACATGAGCGCCGCCCTCGCGGCAGACGACGTGCTGGGCAACCCTCTGGCGCGGCTGTCGGCGCGAGGAAGACCCAGCCATGGCCGGCCCGTACGCGGCGCGACCATCGCCCGGACAGAGGATGGAATGCTGCACCCTGGCTGGGCAGCAGCAGTTCGCCTTCCCCGGCATGGCTGGAGGAAGCCTCCGCAAGGCTGGAGGATGCCTTTTTCCCCCAAACGCTGGGGGAAGAAAAGGGTTACCGGCCCACACGGAGGCAACCCCCCACTCGGTGCGCCCCTCCGCCTCAGCCCGGATGACAAAAATCCTTGAAGCTGAGGGCGGGGCGGAGGCCGCAGCCCGGCTCGCTTCCCTCCGCCAAACTGCCCATTGGTGGGGGAATGCAGCTGTCACACCCGGGCTTTAAAAGACAAAGCCGGGTGCATCTCATACATGCGCCAAAGAAGACAACATATATAATAACAGAGTGTATAGAGATAAATGTCATAAAACATCAGAGTATTTATTACATAGCGGAAGACTTATTACAAAATAACATAATAAATATAAAACAAACTAAGGATCGTCGGCGCCAATGTCAACTGAGAAACGCCACCTAGATCAGATCATACTCCTCGCCTTGTGGCTCCTCCTGAACCACCGGCTCTTCTCCTGTGGGGGGGTGTGAGACAGCAAGAGTGAGCTCACATACGTTCATAGCTCAACAAGTCGTGGGGAATAATGTGGCATGAACTCACAAAGGTGGGAGTTCATGAAGTGTAAGGCTGATCAATGAAATAAAGGCTGAAGCTGAGCATTGCTTTTATAAGTTGGTCAAAATTTTATTAGCAGTTACTAAGTGTAAGTGAATACCAAACCATAGTAATAATAAATAGGAGTAATAATAAAATAATCCCAAATGCAATGAAATGACATATTAAGTTTAAGTTCCATAAATTAATCATGTGAGTGTCCGAGCCGCTCATGACCGTGAGCACGGCTAGTATACCAGTTTTACACTCTGCAGAGGTTGCGCATCTTTACCCACAAGTCGTGTTACCCATTTGCCACGGAGTTGATCAGACTCCATACACCTCTACCAAGGAAGCGAGGTAGGGTACCACTACGAGGCCTTTACAAAGTTCCACTAGCTTCAGACTACCCGCTACAGTTTATAGGAAGCTCCAGTGCAGGGTTCTTGCCTGACCGCCATCGCAGCAAAATTAACCAAGGACCTCCCTACACTGACCACTCCCCTACTGCCCTTGCCCCTTTCGGGTAAGGTAGCCCTCCACTAGCTTTCCTAGTTAATCAGCCAAGGGCGTCCCATTAAACCCTTGTGGTAGCACTGTTTTCCCGGGTGGTTCTCCATGTTCCCATTAACATAATGATCTTAACATGAACATTGAAGAATAAAACAGATAACAATAAATAGTATAACAATGAGTGATGAATATCTCTATACCCAAATCCACATAAAGCAATAGCATGTACTACCCAAAACTTTAGTAGTAAAACCAGTGGTGAAGCAAGGTATAAAGATAGTCAAATCTAGGGTATCCTATTGGGTCCCAGCAAAATTATCCTATGCAGATCATTATGAATAATAAGAACATGATTGGGTAAAAGAAGTGATCAAGGGCACAACTTGCCTTCCACGAGCTCCTGCTCAGCTACTTCAACTTGTTGAACCTCAGGTTCCACAGTGGCTTGCTCGTCTACTCGCATCAATACAATACATACATAGCATAGCATAAATTAACATCACATCAAACATGCAAAATAAAGTATACAATAATAAACTAGACATTAAAATAAGATCACAGGAACTGGAATCATTAAATTTGGAGTTATAGATCTTAAGTTATGGATTTTCTAATGTTTTATGTATTTAATACAAGATTAAGTGAAAGAATAATTTTAATGTGTTTGTCATGTCAGAACAGAGGCACTAATGGGTAGACAATATTATTACAAAAATTTAGGAACTGGAACGGACCAATTTGGAGTTACTATGCATTTTCTATGAATTATACAAGTTTTAACATTTATTTATGCACTAAAAATTGATTTCTGATATTAATTTCTAATTTTCAAAGTTCTCTGGATTGGGCCTCCAATACTAGGAAGCGCAGGGGCTGGCGCGTAAAAATTCCTAAGACTCAGAAAACAATGCCCCCAGGACAGCGGGTTGATTCTCTAAATTCGTAAGGTCTTTTCTGCAAAATGGCATGGCGAAGGGGTATCGGGAAGTCCTGGCCGCCCGATCTAAAACAGACGCACCAGATTAGATCCAGGAGAGTTATACATCCGTGCTCAACCTTAGCCGTTGGATCCGGAATTTACGGCCCACGTTTAATGACTCGAAGGGGTACGCAAGATTAAATCTACCCCCTCCGCTTACCATCCTACGGTCCCGGTTTCTTTATCCCGATCCTCTTAATCCCCGCCGTCCATCGCGCGATCAAGGGATGCCCTGGCGTCTTCTACCTCACCACGACGCGTGAGTGCCAGAGCCCGGTAGTCGACGGCGAGCTCGCCACTGCGACGGCGAACAACCCAAGCCGTACCCAGCTCATGCCGAAACAAACCTCTCACGCTTCCTAATCACTCTGCAGAGAGGGGAATGGAACGTACCGCCGCAGGGGGAGGTGAGGACGGGGCTGGCGGACACGGTCCGAAGGTCCTCCCCGCGTTGGGAGCGTCGAGGGTCCCTGACGCCGAGATACCAAGGAGCTCCCGCCGCCGCACCAGAGGCTCTTGCCGCTTCCGGAGTCCGTAGCGGCCACACGAACCGAGCACGGGTGTGGCAAATGCTGTGGTCGCGGTGCTTGTTCTCTCTCTTCTCCTTCTCTCGGCGGCTGCCGCGATGGGTTCTAACTATGGCGGCGGAGGTTAGGGCTCTGGAGTCGGGCGCACGGATGCGTACAAGGAGAAAGGAACGGCTGCCGCTATATATCTAGGGCAGTCACCGGCTCCGATCTTCGCGCGCGCCAGCTGCGGGATGCGTTCGGCCAAGGTTGTTGCGCAGCGGAAGGTGGGAGAAGCCCCTGGCACCACGGGCCCACCAGTCAGTGCACGGATGCATGCGGAGTGTGAGCTGGAGCGTGGGTCCCACAAGCAGAGCAATCCAGTGCGCGGCGTGGGAAAATGGAGGAGTGGGCCGCGCGGAAGCCATCTCTTGCTGGGCCAAATTGAGGCTTGCGGCCCAACAGGTTTTTAATTCTTTTTCTTTTATCTTTTTCTTTCTATTTTCTTCATTTCCAAGGTTTAGTTTGAATTCGAATTTAAATCCGAATTTGTGCCAAATTCCTTCTCATATATTTGTGTGAAGTTAACTAACAATTTTGGGGATATAATTTAGACATGATATACTTTATATCTTTTCTCTTCTTCCCATTTTATAAAACCCTAATTTTAATTTAGGGTTTGGTTCAACTTCTAGCATTTATCATTTTATTACCCTTATTATTTTTATTTAAATGCACAAACATGTAAGACTCCAACATGATGCATTTTATTTTATTTTAGAATCATTGGTTTTAATTAATCACTCTCAATTATATGGGTGCTCTTTTTATGTTGCAAATAAGACACATAAAATGAGGAATTCAATCTCTATTCTGTGCATACAAATTTGAGTATTACAAATCCTACCCCCCTTAAAAATAATCTCGTCCTCGAGATTTAAGAAGGTCTAGGGAAAAGATGGGGGAAGTCTATACGAAGCTCTTCTTCTCTTTCCCAAGTGGCTTCATCTTCACCATGGTGACTCCATTGTACTTTGCACATCTTAATCACCTTATTTCTTGTAACTCGAGTCAAAGTGTCCAAAATCTTGATTGGGTACTCAGCATAAGTCAGATCATCTTGAACACTGAGGTCCTCCAGTGGTAGCTGCTCCTCAGGTACCTTGAGGCACTTCTTTAGCTGAGACACATGAAATACATCATGTACATCTGACAGATGATCGGGTAACTCCAGTTGATATGCAACTTCACCCACTCGCTTTAAGATCAAGAAGGGTCCAATAAAGCGAGGGGACAACTTCCCTTTAACTTTAAATCTCCTCATACCCCGGAGTGGTGACACCTTCAAATAGACATGATCACCCTCCTTAAACTCCAGTAATCTTCTCCTATTATCAGCATAACTCTTTTGCCTTGATTGTGCAATTCTCAAATTTTCTCTTATCATTCGAACTTGTTCTTCCGCCTCTTGAATAAGCTCAGGCCCAAAGAACTGTCTTTCTCCAGTCTGATCCCAATATAGTGGAGTCCTGCATTTTCTACCATACAGAGCTTCAAATGGTGACATCTTCAAACTGGCCTAATAGCTATTATTATAAGAAAACTCAGCATAAGGTAAGCTCTTCTCCCAACTGCCACCATGTTTAAGAGCACAAGCTCTTAACATATCCTCCAGTACTTGATTTGTCCTCTCTGTCTGTCCATCAGTCTGGGGATGGTAGGCTGAACTAAAATTCAACTTTGTATCCAAGCTCTCATGCAACTTCTTCCAAAATCGAGAAGTAAACTGTGATCCTCGATCAGACACGATCTTCTTAGGCACTCCATGTAGACAAACTATCCGAGTCATATACAATTCTGCTAGCTTGGCTCCCGTGTAATTAGTCCTCACAGGTATAAAATGAGCCACTTTTGTCAATCTATCCACAATTACCCAAATAGAGTCATACCCAGCAGGGGTGCGGGGTAGTCCAACAATGAAATCCATACCAATTTCTTCCCATTTCCACTCGGGTATCTTCAATGGGTGCAATAGTCCAGCGGGTCTTTGATGTTCGGCCTTAACTCTTTGACACACATCACACTTAGCCACATGAGCAGCCACATCTCTTTTCAGTCCATACCACCAATACTTTTGCTTCAAATCTTGATACATCTTAGTGCTTCCAGGGTGGATGGAGTAATCAGAATCATGAGCTTCTTTCAATATAGCCTCACGGAGGCTATCGATCTCCGGAACACATATCCGATCCTTGAACCATATAGTACCTTGCTCATCCTCCGTGAATTCCGGAACTCGACCTTCCGTAATCAGATCTTTAATCTCTTGGATCTTAGCATCACCAACCTGACCTTTACGAATCACTTGCTCCAAGGTAGGTTCCAACTCGATGGTAACTCCTTCAGTGTGAGTAACAATTCCCAGGTTGAGCTTCTCAAAATCTTTTGCTAATTCGTCGGGTAGCTGAACAACAAAAGCGGAGTGAACATGCTCCTTCCGACTCAAGGCATCTGCAACTAAATTTGCCTTGCCTGGATGATAGTGAATCTCCAAATCTTAAGTGCATGCACAACGGCTGCCAATTCCAAGTCATGAGTGGGGTAGTTCAACTCATGCTTCCGCAACTGACGAGATGCATAGGCAATCACATGACCATCTTGCATAAGCACACATCCAAGTCCTTGGCCACATGCATCACAATAAATATCAAATCCTTTCTGCAAGTCTGGCATAACCAATACTGGTGGCGACATTAGTCTCTCCTTCAATTGATCAAAGCTTTCTTGGCACTTCTCATCCCACTTGAATTCTTTTCCTTTCTCCAAAAGCGATGTCATAGGTTTGGCAATCTTAGAGAATCCTTCAATAAATCTCCGATAGTATCCTGCTAATCCCAAGAAACTCCGAATCTCAGTAACTGTAGTGGGTGCTCTCCACTCCATTATCTCCTTTACTTTAGCAGGATCCACTGCTATTCCACCATTAGAAATAATATGACCAAGGAATGGCACCTTGTCAATCCAAAACTCGCACTTGCTGAACTTAGCGTAGAGTTGATTATCTCGCAGCTTTTGTAGCACCAACCTTAGATGTTGTTCATGATCACTTTTATTCCTAGAATAGATAAGAATATCGTCGATGAATACCACGACTGTGACGGAACCTCCCAAGTAATCGGGCCCACCTACAGTTGTCCTTGTCTTACAGACATCAGACACCCTGTAGATGTTCCTAAGTTACTTGACAAGTTCGGTATCTTTCCTTACCTCACCAGGAACGTTTCACCCGTCTTGCAGACATTACAGATCATCGGAGATACAGATATGCGGAAGCGAATACATAATCTTACATTTATTTCCAAAGTAAGCTCAAGTTAAGTTATTACAGACCAGTTCTAAAAAGTGAGTGCATAACAGTAATAATTATACAAACCGGGGAGACACAACTTCTCCCGAAGGACTAAAAACAAAAGATCTCAAGATGGAGGACCGAGTCCTCCCGCACTTCAGTCTTGGGTTTCATCCTTGGGAACCACCTTAGCACAGAAGCAGCAGAAGTCTGCTACTTCCCCTCCTAAAAACAACAAAGGGATAAACCCTGAGTATGGAATTACTCAGCAAGTCTTACCCGACTAAGGAAAAGACTCTCAAGGGTATGCTGGATATAGGGGAGTCAAGGTAAGGCTTTCCAAAAGTCAAAGACTCTGTTTTGCAGAAACGCTTACTAAAGTGGATCCTTAAAAATCCAATTTTATTTGTCAAGTTAGGTAGAATTACCTGCACTAGAGTTCTTTCTACCCTAGTTCAATCACTGGTCCTGCACTAGCCAATTTCTTAACCAATAACCCATCATCTTTAGTGGAATGCTACGTGTAGGGCAGTGACCAAGTCTTCATAACCGCGAAGGTACGGCGATCCGAATCGATTATACTCAGCTGAGGATCTCCAATCACACGACATATGTAGCACTTAACCCTTGCATATGTCAACCCGCCACCGGGGTTCTTAAGACCGGATCAGGTTCACGCAAACCGAGAGCACAGATACACCACCGTCCAGCCTCTTGCCACGGAGGGTACACGCTACTCCCGCCACCGCTCCACTCCCATTTCGTGTTATCTTATTCCGGCCTTAGTCTGCCCGAGGCAAGGCTTACCCATGACGAGGCATGTGACCAGTTAAAGGGTCCTCGATCATCAAGCCTACATCGAGACGGTCCTTAATCGACTCAGACGGAGACACTACACCGAGACTCTCTTTCTCGTGCAAGTCACCCGCCCGGTCTCAGCTTACTCATTTCAAACCCAAAGTTTGGTACCTGACAGAGGTACATCTTTTCCGATGTTGAATCCATCACGGCCGTGATGGATCCACCATCAAGTTTTATTTTTGAAAACATCCCTCCCACTTTGCCAAACATCCTTTGTAAAACAAATCCTTTTGTTTTTCTAAAGCAATACTAAGCAAAGTAAAACCTTTTTGTAAAAACAGGATTTCAAGGAGGGTAATCAAAATCAAGGAAGGCAATGCAGGAATTGTTTAATCAATCAACTCCTATCACCTAATGCAGCAAGTAAGTGAGAAAGATTTTAAAAACATCAAGGTAAGTGGCAAATGCACCGGGGCTTGCCTTTGTTATCAGAGGTGTCTTGCTCAGATCCACAGATATCAAAATAAAAGCAGTTGTCGGCCTGAGGATCAGAGGTGGGTGGTATCCCTTCTTCAACAACTTCTTCTTCTTCTTCTTGCTCTAATATAACCATATACATACATAAGGATGGATGTCATGGAATGCTCATGAGGATGCAAAGATAGCATAAACTTGTTATTTATATCTTGAGTACAACTTTCCTTCACAGAGGTCCGGGAACCTAGGGTTTCCGGAGTCGGTAAAGGAGTTCATGGAGCAGGGGGGGTGGTTTTGGGTTTTGTGATCAAACAAGGTTCAAATCAAACCAAACTCTACCCATGGCTTCTAAATAATGTGAAAAGCTCACATAAAAAGTTTGGGGAATTTTGGACTTATTATTTAATTTCTAAAAATCCAGAACCATTGATTTAGGCTGTTTTAAATATCCTAAAATTCCCTACTTGATCTACAAATCATGAAACTATTTTTAATAAATTCTATGGAAAATAACAAACCTAGGAAAATTGGTCTCATAATTTTAGCATTTTTCTATATTTTTCTACACATTTCTAAAGCTCGGCTGTAAAAGAAAAAGGAAAAGCTTTTACACAGTACTGGGCCGTTTCAGGTCCAGCCGGCCCAGGCCCAAGCGGTTTCGCGCGCGCGCCCGCGCCCGCGAAGATCGTTTTGCGCAGAGAACCCCGGACTAACAGCTAAACCGAATCAAGGCCATTCACTAATGTTCTGAGTCGCTGACCGTTCACGAAAAAGCCCTCAGGGTCTGGTCAATTCACAATTCCAAGTCCACGACGGCGCTCCGCGCGGCCGCGCTCCGGCGAGCAGCTACGCCGGGCGATTGAGGCAGTGGCTGAGTTCTCCGAGCGGCATACACGAAATTCAACCCCTAAGGAACATTTCCCCTAACCTAATTGCACTAATGGTGGGCTAGGAAGCTCCGGCCACGGTGACCGCAAGCACAATGGCAAGGTGATCGTGTTCCCGGCGATAGGCGCCGGTAGAGTTCAATTGAACGGCTCGGCAAGCATCACGGAGGTGAGAGGGTGCTCAAACAAGGCAACAGAGGACCGGTGCTGACCTAAGGAAGGCTGACCACGGCGAGCTCACAACACGGCGGCGGAAAACTGATTTGGTGGCAACGCGAAATTCCGGCGAGACAGTGGGCGATTGGGTGCGGGAGCGGGTGCAAGAGTTAGCCAAATACATGGCGCAGCCGAGTGGGGGCTCAATTTATAGGCTCTGCGAGCGGTGACGCTCAATTAGCTCGCGATGCGCTGGCGGCCGGAGACGGGGAAGATGCACTGGATTCACGGATTCGTGGCCAGCGACGTGGCGATGACTCCGGTGAGCCACGGAGGGGCCAAAGAAGGTTACGGCGACACGGTGAAAGGCTTGGACACGCGGCATAAGGCCGGGAAGCGGCGGTCGACGGCGAGCGCTTTACTGCGGGCGGTGAGCCAGGGGGGGAGAACGTCGTCGGAGTGGGCGCCAGCTCACCGGTGCCGAGAATCTTTACTGCGACGGCTTATCTGATGACTGCCGAGCACGAATCCTAACGACGACGATCGACGGCGTCGGCGATCGGCGGTGAGGACGAAACCTGATCTTCTTCAGTTATACGGTTACTGTACCATCAGAACACTGGTTCAGAGCGACTGACCGAGCAAGTTTAGGGCTATTTCTCTCCAAATTTCATGTGATGACAGGTCTCAGTCTCTATACCAAAGTTGTAGTGCTACATACCAGCTACAACTCCATTATAGGACATAAACACATTTGAGCACTGGATCATGCTTGAATCAGAGCTCAAAGTTGGGGTCAGTTCACTGCTAAGCAGATTTTCAGTTCAAAACAGCCTGACAGCCAATTTTGGACTGGGTTTTTCTGCAAATTTCTCATAACAACTATGCTTGCATCCTTTAGCAAAGTTGTTCTCCTATTATTGGTCTTCAACTTTGATGTGGTGACCTAGGGCAAAAACTCTATATCCAGAAAGATACAAAGCTCCAAAGTTGAGCCAATATCACTGAAATCCAGACTTAGTATAAACTCAAATGAGGTCCATTTTGCACTTTAGTCCAAAACTTAGGGTTTTGCTTTCAAGTCCACATTTTTGTGATCCAATAGACTTGAAACATTTGTTTGACTTGGTTTTTGCACTTTAGCCCAAAAGTGGACTAATTTTGCACTTAGGTCCCTAGGGTTTGGTTTTAGGGTTTTCCCAGGGTTCTAATTAGGGTTTCTAGTATTCCAGGGGTATAAATGTGATTCAACTTAGTGGTTGGGGATATTTTATGACTTTTCTCACAAGCCCTAAAGTGTTTCTCAACTTGGATTAAGTTTTGTCCCTTTAACCACTATTTAGGGTTAAGTCCTTAAACCAGGGTCCTATTTGTAAAACAGTAAAACAATACAACTTGTTTGAAATTTTTGCCTAGTGAATGCACTCTAGGTGTATCAAACATATGCAATGCTCATGCTCATGATGCCATGCTCAAGTTTTAGTTAGAGTAACACCAGGGGTGTTACATCCTTCCCCCCATAAAAGAATCTCGTCCCGAGATTTAAAGTCCTAGGGTGAGTAACGAAAAAGGAAATGCTTCACATTTGTATTCCCTTATTTCTGGTACAAGGCAGGGGTGGTGTGGGGGTTCACTCCTTTATTACACAACTATACAAACTTTACAACTTACATGAGGCTAGAAAGCCTGGGAAATTCTTATCTAAGAATTCTTGGGTTTCCCATGTAGCCTCATCTTCCGAATGTTGGTTCCACTGTATCTTGTAAAACTTGAGAGTTTTTCTCCGGGTAACCCTGTCCTTTTGATCCAGAACTCGAATGGGATGTTCCGAGTATGTCAAATCTGGCTCCAGGACAACATCAGTCACTTCAACGGTTCGATCGGGAACCCGAAGACACTTCTTCAATTGTGACACGTGGAACACGTTATGTACAGCAGACAATGTTTCGGGAAGTTGAAGTTGATACGCCACTGGCCCATATCTTTGAAGAATAGGAAATGGACCAATGTACCTGGGTGCAAGTTTTCCTTTAATCCCAAAACGCGATACGCCTTTCATTGGTGAAACCTTTAAGTAGACGTAGTCTCCTTCCAAGAAGTATAAGGGCATTCGCCGCTTGTCTGCATAACTCTTCTGACGAGCTTGTGCCTTTTTCATATTATGAACTATTTTCTGAACCTTTTCTTCCGTTTCTTTTACCATATCAGGCCTAAAGAAATACCTTTCACCAGGTTCAGACCAATTTAGCGGAGTTCGACACCGTCGCCCATACAAAGCCTCAAAAGGTGCCATCTTGATGCTTTCTTGATAACTGTTATTATATGAAAACTCCGCCAAAGGTAAACATTCATCCCATTTCTGTGAGAAATCCAGGACACATGCCCGCAACATATCTTCCAGTATCTGGTTCACTCTCTCAGTCTGCCCACTGGTTTGTGGATGATAGGCCGAACTGTGGAGTAACTTAGTTCCCAGGAATTTATGAAGTTCTTCCCAAAATTTGGATACGAACTGAGGTCCACGATCCGACACTATGGTCTTTGGAACACCATGCAAACTGAGAATACGGGCAATGTATAACTCCGCATAGGTAATGACAGGATATTTTACTTTGACCGGGAGGAAGTGGGCGATCTTTGTGAGTCGATCAATGATAACCCAAATAGAGTCATATCCTTTTGCGGTCCTGGGTAATCCCACAATGAAGTCCATGCTTATGTCTTCCCATTTCCATGTTGGGGCTGGCAAAGATTGCAATGGACCAGCAGTTTTCAGGTGTATGGCTTTGACACGTCTGCAAGTGTCGCACCTAGCCACATAGCGTGCAATTTCAATCTTCATCTTCGTCCACCAGTAATGTTGCTTTAAATCTTGGTACATCTTAGTGCTTCCCGGATGAATAGAATAGCGACTAAGATGCGCTTCATCTAAAATTTGCTGGCGGAGTTCTTCATTCTTCGGCACTACTATGCGGTTATTGAACCATAACACACCTTGGTCATCTTCCTTGAAACATTGGGCTGTTCCAGCCCTGACTTTTTCTCGTATGTGTTTCATGCCCAGATTATCCTTTTGATCATCAATTATCCTTTGCAAAATAGTTGACTCAAGCCTTAGCTGATTTAAAGTCCCCTGTTGAATCATTCCCAGGTTTAACCTTTCCATTTCTTGACACAAAGTGCTCTCGGAGGTTTTAACCATAAGACAGTGGCAGGAAGTCTTACGACTCAATGCATCTGCCACCACATTGGCCTTGCCTGGGTGATAATGGATTTCCAGTTCATAATCCTTAATGAGCTCGAGCCATCGTCTTTGCCTCATATTCAACTCTGACTGGGTAAATATATACTTCAAACTCTTATGATCGGTGTATATGTGGCAGATATTTCCCAGCAGATAATGACGCCATATTTTCAGGGCATGAACCACCGCAGCTAACTCCAGATCATGAGTTGGATAGTGCTCCTCATGTCGGCGTAACTGCCTTGAAGCATATGCAATCACTCGGCCCTCTTGCATTAGTACACAGCCGAGCCCACTGCCTGACGCATCACAATATACGTCAAAAGGTTTAGTGATGTCTGGTTGAGCCAATACCGGAGCAGTGGTCAATAGTGTCTTCAGTTGCTCAAATGCCTCATTACATTCAGAAGACCAATTGAATTTAGTATCGTTCTTCAATAAACTTGTGATTGGTTTCACAAGTTTAGAAAAATCAGGTATAAATCTGCGATAGTATCCTGCTAGTCCAAGGAAACTCCGGACTTGGTGAACAGTCGTTGGAGGTTGCCACTCCAGAATATCCTTGACTTTGCTAGGATCTACCGCAATTCCCTTGGATGATAATACGTGCCCCAAAAATTGAATTTCTTCCAGCCAGAACGCGCACTTGCTGAACTTGGCATATAGCTGATGTTCCCTCAGGCGCGTCAATACAATCCGCAGGTGCTGAGCATGCTCCTCTTCATTTTTAGAGTATATCAAAATATCATCGATGAAGACCACCACGAACTTGTCTAACTCGGGCATGAACACCGAGTTCATCAAATAGGTGAAGTGGGCAGGAGCATTGGTAAGCCCGAAAGACATTACTAGGTATTCAAACAACCCATACCGCGTAGTGAATGCGGTCTTCGGTATATCCTCGGGCCGAATACGGATTTGGTGATAGCCCGACCTGAGATCAATTTTGGAAAACACCCTCGCCCCAGTCAGTTGATCAAATAAGATATCAATCCTTGGAAGAGGGTACTTATTCTTGATAGTGACCTCATTCAGGGGCCGATAGTCCACGCACATGCGCAAGGTTTGATCCTTCTTTTTCACAAAGATGGCGGGACAACCCCAAGGGGACGAGCTTGGCCGGATAAATCCTTTATTCAGCAGATCTTGCAATTGAATCTTCAATTCTGCCAATTCATTAGGGGGCATACGGTACGACCTTCGGGAAATGGGAGCCGTACCGGGTTTTAGCTCAATTACAAATTCCACATCTCTTTCCGGGGGTAGTCCAGGCAAATCTTCCGGAAACACATCTGGAAACTCACAAACTACCGGAATATTCTTGATCTCCGGTACAATGGCTTCAAAGATTCTACCAGAAGCTTTGACTGGATTGGTCTTGGGGAGAGACAAGAGAATTTCTTCTTGATTATAACTCAACCTGACGGTTCTGAGTTCAGTGTTGAGTACTACCTTGTGTTGAGTTAACCAATTCATCCCCAAAATTACATCTATATCTTGGCCTTTTAGAACAATCATGTTGGCAGGAAAGTTCCGTTCGGCCATAGTTACTGGCACTCCATAGGCCACTTCTTTAGTAAAAATATATCCCCCAGGTGAATGAATTTTAAAACCCTCTTTGGATTCATGACATGGAATGTGATGTTGCTCCACAAATGTCTTGCTAATGAAGGTATGTGAAGCACCAGAATCAAAAAGAATTAGTGCAGGGTGACTGGCCACAGGGAACGTACCCATCATCACCGGCTCTCCTTCCGGTGTGGTAGCCACTTGCGTATAATAGACTCGCCCCGTCTTTTTGGTATTTCTGCCCGAAGTAGTTCCCTTGCCTGGAGCTGAAGTTCCCGATCCTTGCTGATTATTGGCCTGATTTTGCCGAGGATAGGGACAGTCTTTAATGAAGTGCCCAGACTTGCCACAGTTAAAGCATCCAGTGGAAGAGCTTGGCAGTGCAGGGAATCGAGTGCCTGGGGCACCCGGCTGATTTGAGGCAGTAGGGGCTTTGTTAGGCCGAATAATGATAGGCTGCTTGAACGGGAAAGATGGTGTACTTGAGCGATTCTGGTTAGAGGGCCGGAGAACAAACCGTTGCCTCTTAACCGGGCCCTGAGTAGGCCGATCACCACTGAATCCCTTGCTTTTCCCAGAATTTGCATATTTGGCCTCCACAGATAAGGCTGTGCTGACAGCCTTGCCATAAGTAAGATCAATACATGCAGCCATCTTCCGCTGCATCCTGTCGTTCAGACCCCTCATAAAACAATTCTTCTTTTTCAAATCTGTATTCACCTGGTCAATTGCGTACTGGGACAGGTGATTAAATTTGTTGAGATACTGGTTAACAGTATCTCCCCCTTGTTTCAACTTCATAAACTCTTCCTGCTTCATGTGCAACACTCCTTCAGGGATGTAATGCTCGCGGAATGCTGCTTTGAACTCGTTCCAGGTAATTTGGTGATTATCCGGCTGGATGGCCACAAAGTTCCCCCACCAAGTACTGGCGGGGCCTCGGAGTTGCTGAGCTGCAAACAGTGGCTTCTGGGTTTCTGAGCAGCGAAGAAGGCCAAATTTCTGTTCTATGACCCGTATCCATTCGTCGGCCTCAAGCGGATCTTCTGCTTTAATAAAGAGAGGCGGACGAGTCTCCGAGAAATCCAAATATGTAGTCTCACGGGGACCCTGCTGGAATCCTCGTCCTGCTTGTTGTTGAAGCTGTTGCTGACCCGCCATCTCCCTCAGAAAGCGGGTGTTGTCAGCTGTAGCATTTACCAAGGCAGCGATTGCCTCGGCCAGTGTGGGTGGAACGGGAGGTGGATTCGGGGTAGCATCCCCACCCCCGGATGTTCCAGCTGCATCCTGTCCTCGAGTACGGGTCGGCATCTGAGGCAAAAACATTTGAATAAACATAATGTGCCAAAGAAAGCCCTCCGTTTTACATTACTGTAAAAAGTAATGGTACAGACTCGATATTATACAACAGGATACATAACCCATTTTACAAAAGTTTACCCTATTATACAATAGTACATCCTACAATACATTACTCTAATATAATAGTATACCTTACAATATACTACTCTACTCTTACTATACCACTAGTCTTGCTTCCCATCGCTTTTGGCGGCTTCCTCATCGGGTGTAGGAGTCCAGACGTCCACCAACCTCAAAGAAGGAGGGGGTTCATACAGATCTAGCTCCCCACCCGACGCGCGTCCCGTGGCGTGAGAAGGTCCGGCTTCTGCCTCAGAAGGATGGGCAGGCTCACTGGGGTGTAGCTGCGAGTAGAGCACATGAACTTCTTCATGGAGTGTATTGCAGTACACCTGTAAGTCGTCCACAGCCGAGCTGAGTTCTCTAACTCGGGCCTGAGCCCTTGCCTCCTTGGCCCATGCCAGTGAACGAGATTGAACAGCCCAATCGAGTGCCAAATCTCGATCGGCCAGCTGGTCTTGTAGATGGCGAACGTCTGCTCGTAACTCATTTATACGGTCACCATCTCCAATCCATATAGCTGTCCTGTGGCGGAGTTCCAATTGGAGCCTGTTTACTTCTGCCTCCAGATCCCCGATGGGATCATTGCTCCCGCTACTACTATCTACATCTCGCGGAGCAAGCTGATGTTGAGGCACTCCACGCGGTCCAGTCGACTTACGCGCGGTCTTCCTTGTGCGCGGCGGCATTTTCTAAAGGGGAAGTTTATTAGTATAATTCTTAGCATGATGCATGAGTAAGTACAGAATCAACCTTGGTTGATTCAACCTTCTATACGTTGCACTCTTCCTAACTGGTCTTTAAGATAAACTCTTCAGAATACTTAGATAAGAAGAGGAAAGAATCTTTAGGTAAGACTTTTGAAAATCTTTGGAAGATGCCCTGGAATTTCTGCAAAGAAGGGCTACGCTCCGATACCAGCTGTGACGGAACCTCCCAAGTAATCGGGCCCACCTACAGTTGTCCTTGTCTTACAGACATCAGACACCCTGTAGATGTTCCTAAGTTACTTGACAAGTTCGGTATCTTTCCTTACCTCACCAGGAACGTTTCACCCGTCTTGCAGACATTACAGATCATCGGAGATACAGATATGCGGAAGCGAATACATAATCTTACATTTATTTCCAAAGTAAGCTCAAGTTAAGTTATTACAGACCAGTTCTAAAAAGTGAGTGCATAACAGTAATAATTATACAAACCGGGGAGACACAACTTCTCCCGAAGGACTAAAAACAAAAGATCTCAAGATGGAGGACCGAGTCCTCCCGCACTTCAGTCTTGGGTTTCATCCTTGGGAACCACCTTAGCACAGAAGCAGCAGAAGTCTGCTACTTCCCCTCCTAAAAACAACAAAGGGATAAACCCTGAGTATGGAATTACTCAGCAAGTCTTACCCGACTAAGGAAAAGACTCTCAAGGGTATGCTGGATATAGGGGAGTCAAGGTAAGGCTTTCCAAAAGTCAAAGACTCTGTTTTGCAGAAACGCTTACTAAAGTGGATCCTTAAAAATCCAATTTTATTTGTCAAGTTAGGTAGAATTACCTGCACTAGAGTTCTTTCTACCCTAGTTCAATCACTGGTCCTGCACTAGCCAATTTCTTAACCAATAACCCATCATCTTTAGTGGAATGCTACGTGTAGGGCAGTGACCAAGTCTTCATAACCGCGAAGGTACGGCGATCCGAATCGATTATACTCAGCTGAGGATCTCCAATCACACGACATATGTAGCACTTAACCCTTGCATATGTCAACCCGCCACCGGGGTTCTTAAGACCGGATCAGGTTCACGCAAACCGAGAGCACAGATACACCACCGTCCAGCCTCTTGCCACGGAGGGTACACGCTACTCCCGCCACCGCTCCACTCCCATTTCGTGTTATCTTATTCCGGCCTTAGTCTGCCCGAGGCAAGGCTTACCCATGACGAGGCATGTGACCAGTTAAAGGGTCCTCGATCATCAAGCCTACATCGAGACGGTCCTTAATCGACTCAGACGGAGACACTACACCGAGACTCTCTTTCTCGTGCAAGTCACCCGCCCGGTCTCAGCTTACTCATTTCAAACCCAAAGTTTGGTACCTGACAGAGGTACATCTTTTCCGATGTTGAATCCATCACGGCCGTGATGGATCCACCATCAAGTTTTATTTTTGAAAACATCCCTCCCACTTTGCCAAACATCCTTTGTAAAACAAATCCTTTTGTTTTTCTAAAGCAATACTAAGCAAAGTAAAACCTTTTTGTAAAAACAGGATTTCAAGGAGGGTAATCAAAATCAAGGAAGGCAATGCAGGAATTGTTTAATCAATCAACTCCTATCACCTAATGCAGCAAGTAAGTGAGAAAGATTTTAAAAACATCAAGGTAAGTGGCAAATGCACCGGGGCTTGCCTTTGTTATCAGAGGTGTCTTGCTCAGATCCACAGATATCAAAATAAAAGCAGTTGTCGGCCTGAGGATCAGAGGTGGGTGGTATCCCTTCTTCAACAACTTCTTCTTCTTCTTCTTGCTCTAATATAACCATATACATACATAAGGATGGATGTCATGGAATGCTCATGAGGATGCAAAGATAGCATAAACTTGTTATTTATATCTTGAGTACAACTTTCCTTCACAGAGGTCCGGGAACCTAGGGTTTCCGGAGTCGGTAAAGGAGTTCATGGAGCAGGGGGGGTGGTTTTGGGTTTTGTGATCAAACAAGGTTCAAATCAAACCAAACTCTACCCATGGCTTCTAAATAATGTGAAAAGCTCACATAAAAAGTTTGGGGAATTTTGGACTTATTATTTAATTTCTAAAAATCCAGAACCATTGATTTAGGCTGTTTTAAATATCCTAAAATTCCCTACTTGATCTACAAATCATGAAACTATTTTTAATAAATTCTATGGAAAATAACAAACCTAGGAAAATTGGTCTCATAATTTTAGCATTTTTCTATATTTTTCTACACATTTCTAAAGCTCGGCTGTAAAAGAAAAAGGAAAAGCTTTTACACAGTACTGGGCCGTTTCAGGTCCAGCCGGCCCAGGCCCAAGCGGTTTCGCGCGCGCGCCCGCGCCCGCGAAGATCGTTTTGCGCAGAGAACCCCGGACTAACAGCTAAACCGAATCAAGGCCATTCACTAATGTTCTGAGTCGCTGACCGTTCACGAAAAAGCCCTCAGGGTCTGGTCAATTCACAATTCCAAGTCCACGACGGCGCTCCGCGCGGCCGCGCTCCGGCGAGCAGCTACGCCGGGCGATTGAGGCAGTGGCTGAGTTCTCCGAGCGGCATACACGAAATTCAACCCCTAAGGAACATTTCCCCTAACCTAATTGCACTAATGGTGGGCTAGGAAGCTCCGGCCACGGTGACCGCAAGCACAATGGCAAGGTGATCGTGTTCCCGGCGATAGGCGCCGGTAGAGTTCAATTGAACGGCTCGGCAAGCATCACGGAGGTGAGAGGGTGCTCAAACAAGGCAACAGAGGACCGGTGCTGACCTAAGGAAGGCTGACCACGGCGAGCTCACAACACGGCGGCGGAAAACTGATTTGGTGGCAACGCGAAATTCCGGCGAGACAGTGGGCGATTGGGTGCGGGAGCGGGTGCAAGAGTTAGCCAAATACATGGCGCAGTCGAGTGGGGGCTCAATTTATAGGCTCTGCGAGCGGTGACGCTCAATTAGCTCGCGATGCGCTGGCGGCCGGAGACGGGGAAGATGCACTGGATTCACGGATTCGTGGCCAGCGACGTGGCGATGACTCCGGTGAGCCACGGAGGGGCCAAAGAAGGTTACGGCGACACGGTGAAAGGCTTGGACACGCGGCATAAGGCCGGGAAGCGGCGGTCGACGGCGAGCGCTTTACTGCGGGCGGTGAGCCAGGGGGGAGAACGTCGTCGGAGTGGGCGCCAGCTCACCGGTGCCGAGAATCTTTACTGCGACGGCTTATCTGATGACTGCCGAGCACGAATCCTAACGACGACGATCGACGGCGTCGGCGATCGGCGGTGAGGACGAAACCTGATCTTCTTCAGTTATACGGTTACTGTACCATCAGAACACTGGTTCAGAGCGACTGACCGAGCAAGTTTAGGGCTATTTCTCTCCAAATTTCATGTGATGACAGGTCTCAGTCTCTATACCAAAGTTGTAGTGCTACATACCAGCTACAACTCCATTATAGGACATAAACACATTTGAGCACTGGATCATGCTTGAATCAGAGCTCAAAGTTGGGGTCAGTTCACTGCTAAGCAGATTTTCAGTTCAAAACAGCCTGACAGCCAGTTTTGGACTGGGTTTTTCTGCAAATTTCTCATAACAACTATGCTTGCATCCTTTAGCAAAGTTGTTCTCCTATTATTGGTCTTCAACTTTGATGTGGTGACCTAGGGCAAAAACTCTATATCCAGAAAGATACAAAGCTCCAAAGTTGAGCCAATATCACTGAAATCCAGACTTAGTATAAACTCAAATGAGGTCCATTTTGCACTTTAGTCCAAAACTTAGGGTTTTGCTTTCAAGTCCACATTTTTGTGATCCAATAGACTTGAAACATTTGTTTGACTTGGTTTTTGCACTTTAGCCCAAAAGTGGACTAATTTTGCACTTAGGTCCCTAGGGTTTGGTTTTAGGGTTTTCCCAGGGTTCTAATTAGGGTTTCTAGTATTCCAGGGGTATAAATGTGATTCAACTTAGTGGTTGGGGATATTTTATGACTTTTCTCACAAGCCCTAAAGTGTTTCTCAACTTGGATTAAGTTTTGTCCCTTTAACCACTATTTAGGGTTAAGTCCTTAAACCAGGGTCCTATTTGTAAAACAGTAAAACAATACAACTTGTTTGAAATTTTTGCCTAGTGAATGCACTCTAGGTGTATCAAACATATGCAATGCTCATGCTCATGATGCCATGCTCAAGTTTTAGTTAGAGTAACACCAGGGGTGTTACATCGACGAATCTGTCCAAATACTCCATAAACACCTTATTCATCAAATTCATGAAGTAAGCTGGTGCATTGGTTAGTCCAAATGACATAACAGTAAACTCATATAATCCATATCGAGTCGAGAAAGCCGTCTTGGGAATATCCGATGGTCTAATCCTCATCTAATGGTATCCCGATCGGAGATCAATCTTCGAAAATACTCTTGCACCTCTCATCTGATCAAATAAATCTTCAATACGGGGCAACGGATATTTGTTCTTTACCGTAACATCATTAAAAGATCTATAATCCACACACATCCGCTGCGATCCATCCTTCTTCTGTACGAACAAGACCGGTGCTCCCCAAGGTGAGGAACTCGGATGAATGTACCCGGCTTCTTGTAACTCAGTTAACTGCTTCTTTAGTTCCTTCAACTCCTCTACGGACATTCTATATGGCCGTTTAGAAATAGGGGCGGTTCCAGGTAAGAGATCAATAACAAACTCAACTTCTCTATCAGGTGGCATCCCTGGTAACTCCTCTAGAAAGACATCCGGAAAATCTCTAACCACCCGGATGTTGTTACCAACAAACTCCTCAGGCATAAAGAACATTGCACGCATGGATGAGGAGGTTACTGCAATATTAACTTGAAATCTCTCTCCTTTAGTGGTAGTGAGTTCGTGAGTTCTACGGTACCTCTACCACATGCTATAACGGCCTTTGCCTTTCTCAGCCATGACATACCAAGGATCAGATCTATACTGCTTGACTCTAATGTTATAGCAGTAGCTCCAAATTCTCTACTCATAATGGTCAATGTCAATCTATGTGTCATTTGATTCGCCTCAACAGGCCCTTTAGGTGTAATTACTCTCATGGGTTTTCTCATATTGTCCAACACATATGCACAAACCAAAATCTCAGCATGACGCATAATTTTATTAGCAACACATGGGGTCAAATAGACCTTTTTATTCCTCCTAAAATAGTATCATACCGAATACTAACTAAAGGAACATGTAGATCTTACAAATAGTAGTAATTTATATATATATGTTTATGTAGCTTGGTGGAGCTGGTGGTGGTGGAGATGGTGGTTGTTGTCGTTGTCTCTCCAACCGTGATTGCCTTATTTCTTGATGTATCTCCAGACGGGCCTGACGTATTTCCTCGCGTTCTTGTCTTATCTGGTTTTGCATTTCGGTCACCATGTCTGTCAATTGTTGTATTACCAGCCTTTGGGCTGCAATCACTTGATCGATTTCAATAGGTGAAGGATTTGGAGGATTCATTTCTGTTTGCTGTTGCGTGATAATCTTTCCTTTCCTGGTATTGACCATCTGAGTTAGATACATAAGGTAAGACAATAGTAGACAAGGCAGTAATTACAAATCATGTTACTTTGGGGGATTTATTAGCTAAGCAGTTTAATGTTTTACCTACCATAGCTAATTTATTATCTTATGCTGGCACATACTAAGATGTCCATATATAATACTTCAATCAATCAAAGAAGCAAATCAGACATTTTTCATCAGAACAATCAACCAACATTTTTAAAATAGAGAAAATAGTTTTATTTTCGTCTGAGGTTCCCTATCTCTGAAAAGACCATAAGTGTAGGATTCAAGGCGTGAAATCCTTCTTGTCTTAGAGTAGAAAAGGTAAGAATGATCAGAGTAGAACAGTAGAAGGTGAGACAGGATCAAGATAAGTATAGAAAGAATTAGAATAAGATAAGTAGGTAAGGGTTTTGTCCATTTCTATCTAGGTTTCGTCCTACAGTCAACATTTCCTCTGATACCACTTCTGTCACACCCGGGCTTTAAAAGACAAAGCCGGGTGCATCTCATACATGCGCCAAAGAAGACAACATATATAATAACAGAGTGTATAGAGATAAATGTCATAAAACATCAGAGTATTTATTACATAGCGGAAGACTTATTACAAAATAACATAATAAATATAAAACAATCTAAGGATCGTCGGCGCCAATGTCAACTGAGAAACGCCACCTAGATCAGATCATACTCCTCGCCTTGTGGCTCCTCCTGAACCACCGGCTCTTCTCCTGTGGGGGGGTGTGAGACAGCAAGAGTGAGCTCACATACGTTCATAGCTCAACAAGTCGTGGGGAATAATGTGGCATGAACTCACAAAGGTGGGAGTTCATGAAGTGTAAGGCTGATCAATGAAATAAAGGCTGAAGCTGAGCATTGCTTTTATAAGTTGGTCAAAATTTTATTAGCAGTTACTAAGTGTAAGTGAATACCAAACCATAGTAATAATAAATAGGAGTAATAATAAAATAATCCCAAATGCAATGAAATGACATATTAAGTTTAAGTTCCATAAATTAATCATGTGAGTGTCTGAGCCGCTCATGACCGTGAGCACGGCTAGTATACCAGTTTTACACTCTGCAGAGGTTGCGCATCTTTACCCACAAGTCGTGTTACCCATTTGCCACGGAGTTGATCAGACTCCATACACCTCTACCAAGGAAGCGAGGCAGGGTACCACTACGAGGCCTTTACAAAGTTCCACTAGCTTCAGACTACCCGCTACAGTTTATAGGAAGCTCCAGTGCAGGGTTCTTGCCTGACCGCCATCGCAGCAAAATCAACCAAGGACCTCCCTACACTGACCACTCCCCTACTGCCCTTGCCCCTTTCGGGTAAGGTAGCCCTCCACTAGCTTTCCTAGTTAATCAGCCAAGGGCGTCCCATTAAACCCTTGTGGTAGCACTGTTTTCCCGGGTGGTTCTCCATGTTCCCATTAACATAATGATCTTAACATGAACATTGAAGAATAAAACAGATAACAATAAATAGTATAACAATGAGTGATGAATATCTCTATACCCAAATCCACATAAAGCAATAGCATGTACTACCCAAAACTTTAGTAGTAAAACCAGTGGTGAAGCAAGGTATAAAGATAGTCAAATCTAGGGTATCCTATTGGGTCCCAGCAAAATTATCCTATGCAGATCATTATGAATAATAAGAACATGATTGGGTAAAAGAAGTGATCAAGGGCACAACTTGCCTTCCACGAGCTCCTGCTCAGCTACTTCAACTTGTTGAACCTCAGGTTCAACAGTGGCTTGCTCGTCTACTCGCATCAATACAATACATACATAGCATAGCATAAATTAACATCACATCAAACATGCAAAATAAAGTATACAATAATAAACTAGACATTAAAATAAGATCACAGGAACTGGAATCATTAAATTTGGAGTTATAGATCTTAAGTTATGGATTTTCTAATGTTTTATGTATTTAATACAAGATTAAGTGAAAGAATAATTTTAATGTGTTTGTCATGTCAGAACAGATGCACTAATGGGTAGACAATATTATTACAAAAATTTAGGAACTGGAACGGACCAATTTGGAGTTACTATGCATTTTCTATGAATTATACAAGTTTTAACATTTATTTATGCACTAAAAATTGATTTCTGATATTAATTTCTAATTTTCAAAGTTCTCTGGATTGGGCCTCCAATACTAGGAAGCGCAGGGGCTAGCGCGTAAAAATTCCTAAGACTCAGAAAACAATGCCCCCAGGACAGCGGGTTGATTCTCTAAATTCGTAAGGTCTTTTCTGCAAAATGGCATGGCGAAGGGGTATCGGGAAGTCCTGGCCGCCCGATCTAAAACAGACGCACCAGATTAGATCCAGGAGAGTTATACATCCGTGCTCAACCCTAGCCGTTGGATCCGGAATTTACGGCCCACGTTTAATGACTCGAAGGGGTACGCAAGATTAAATCTACCCCCTCCGCTTACCATCCTACGGTCCCGGTTTCTTTATCCCGATCCTCTTAATCCCCGCCGTCCATCGCGCGATCAAGGCATGCCCTGGCGTCTTCTACCTCACCACGACGCGCGAGTGCCAGAGCCCGGTAGTCGACGGCGAGCTCGCCCCTGCGACGGCGAACAACCCAAGCCGTACCCAGCTCATGCCGAAACAAACCTCTCACGCTTCCTAATCACTCTGCAGAGAGGGGAATGGAACGTACCGCCGCAGAGGGAGGTGAGGACGGGGCTGGCGGACACGGTCCGAAGGTCCTCCCCGCGTTGGGAGCGTCGAGGGTCCCTGACGCCGAGATACCAAGGAGCTCCCGCCGCCGCACCAGAGGTTCTTGCCGCTTCCGGAGTCCGTAGCGGCCACACGAACCGAGCACGGGTGTGGCAAATGCTGTGGTCGCGGTGCTTGTTCTCTCTCTTCTCCTTCTCTCGGCGGCTGCCGCGATGGGTTCTAACTATGGCGGCGGAGGTTAGGGCTCTGGAGTCGGGCGCACGGATGCGTACAAGGAGAAAGGAACGGCTGCCGCTATATATCTAGGGAATACCCGGTCACCGGCTCCGATCTTCGCGCGCGCCAGCTGCGGGATGCATTCGGCCAAGGTTGTTGCGCAGCGGAAGGTGGGAGAAGCCCGTGGCACCACGGGCCCACCAGTCAGTGCACGGATGCATGCGGAGTGTGAGCTGGAGCGTGGGTCCCACAAGCAGAGCAATCCAGTGCGCGACGTGGGAAAATGGAGGAGTGGGCCGCGCGGAAGCCATCTCTTGCTGGGCCAAATTGAGGCTTGCGGCCCAACAGGTTTTTAATTCTTTTTCTTTTATCTTTTTCTTTCTATTTTCTTCATTTCCAAGGTTTAGTTTGAATTCGAATTTAAATCCGAATTTGTGCCAAATTCCTTCTCATATATTTGTGTGAAGTTAACTAACAATTTTAGGGATATAATTTAGACATGATATACTTTATATCTTTTCTCTTCTTCCCATTTTATAAAACCCTAATTTTAATTTAGGGTTTGGTTCAACTTCTAGCATTTATCATTTTATTACCCTTATTATTTTTATTTAAATGCACAAACATGTAAGACTCCAACATGATGCATTTTATTTTATTTTAGAATCATTGGTTTTAATTAATCACTCTCAATTATATGGGTGCTCTTTTTATGTTGCAAATAAGACACATAAAATGAGGAATTCAATCTCTATTCTGTGCATACAAATTTGAGTATTACAGCAGCCGGGCTGCACGACGAAAATCCTTGAAGCCGAACCATGGCTGAAAGGTACCAACTTCTGCGAAGTTGTGTTCCTCCAACGACAACAAGACCAAAGCGACACAAGCGCTCCCCATCCGGGGGCTCGGAAGGTGGAAGGATGCGATACATGGAGTGCGAAGACATGGTTGCCATCCAAGGGGTCACCCTCCTTTTAAAGGCGACTCTCCCCACTTGCGTCCTCAGCCGTCGCGGACTGAGTCTTTTCCAACACGCTCCAAGGTCCTCCCCCTACGACACGGGGGCTGGGTCCCACGCGTCATGCAAGCTGCCCCAGGACAGAAGGAGCCAAACCGCTGCGCGTGGAGCGCACAACGGCCCAGCGGTTACAAGCATTCCTCCACTATCGCCCGGACCAGCAGGTGAAAAAGCGGACCGCCATGCAGGCGTCGTGCAACCGCACCAAGCGGGCGCACCCTTTCGACTTCGCCGCGTCCAGCATGGAGGCCCAAGCCCCGCGAACCACTCGTCCCGTCGCATTAACTCTGCGGCAGGGCAGGCGGCACCTTTGGCAGGCAAAGCGGGTGACGCTTCACCTCCGCCATAATGACCGCATCAAAAAGGTACGCCACGACATTCGATTTCGTATCCTTTTCCACTTCCTCTTTCTCTCTCTTGCCACAGGGACCGGGAAAGGGGATACTCCGAAAGGGATCCTTCTCCACGAAGAAAACGGGCCCCGAGCCCCCCTACTGATCAGAGGTTCGAAGGCTGGCCCCTTGGAAGGGTTCGACAGCCGCCTCAGAGCACTCGAGCTCCGCGCCCACTACTGGTCAGAGGTTCGAAGGCTGGCCCCTCGGAAGGGTTCAATAGCCGTCTCAGGCCACTCGGGCTCCGCGCCCACTACTGATCACGGGTTCGTAGGCTGGCCCCCGAAGGGTTCGACAGCCGCCTCAGAGCACGCAGAGCGAGGGATGACCCTGGGTACGTTCGATACATAACCAAGGCTCGGGCTACGCTCGCGAGGTACACTAGGACATTTCCGAGACCAGCGGGAGCGATTTTCGTAACGGAATCCCACCAGAGGGAGGCATCGAGCCCTCGGACCCCGTCAAAAGGGGACCGGGTCCGGCGAATCACCCGCAGGTACTTTTGAAGCGCGCCTCCGGGCCACTAGCCGACCCCTAACGAATGGGGCACGGGCGTCCACTCGGATTACCCGCTAGCAACTCACTGGAGACACCATGTTCGGCGCCCTCCGAGGGCAACATGGTGCTTTCCCCCCCCCCCCTCCTCCTTGCGGAAAGGCGACGTAGGGGCGTATGAAAAAAAGCCGAGTCTGTCCTTGACCGTCCTCTCGCTCTGTGCGGAGGCTCGGGGTCTGCTCTCGCAAACCCGGCTCCGGCCAAACCGTTGACAGCGTCAACATACCAGCCCGAGAACTTGGGACTCGACTATGCACCGGGGCTACGGCCAGTTCGCATGAGGGAACATCCAAACCGGCCGAGCCATCACGAAAGGCACTAAGACCTCGAAGGAGTCAAAACACTCCTCCGAGGCCTCGGGGGCTACACCCGGCGGGTGCGCTCGCGCGCACCCATCGGAACAAAATGCAACCGAGAAAGGCCGGTCCCCTTGCAAAAAAGTACGACAAAAGCCTCCAAGCGAGTGCCAACACTCCCTTCGAGGCTCGGGGGCTACTGTCGGGGACCATAATTAGGGGTACCCCCAAGACTCCTAATCTTAGCTGGTAACCCCCATCAGCACAAAGCTGCAAAGGCCTGATGGGCGCGATTAAGGTCAAGGCTCAGTCCACTCAAGGGACACGATCTCGCCTCGCCCGAGCCCAGCCTCGGGCAAAGGCAGCCGACCCCGGAGGATTCACGTCTCACCCGAGGGCCCCCTCAAGCAACGGACACACCTTCGGCTCGCCCGAGGCCCAGTCTTCACAGAGAAGCAACCTTGGCCAGATCGCCATGCCAACCGGCCGTATCGCAGAAGCATTTAATGCAAGGATCGCCTGACACCTTATCCTGACGCGCGCTCTTCAGTCGATAGAGCCGAAGTGACCGCAGTCATTTTGCCGCTCCACTGACCGACCTGACAAGAAAAACAGCGTCGCCTGCCCTACTCCGACTACCGTGCCACTCGCCAGAGTAAGGTCGACAGCGGCTAAGTCCAGCCTCGGGCGGCATAGGAAGCTCTGCCTCGCCCGACCCCAGGGCTCGGCCCCCGTCTTGGCCTCGGAAGATGGACTTCGCCTCGCCCGACCCCAGGGCTCGGACTCGGCCTCGGCTCCGGAAGACGACGAACTCCGCCTCGCCCGACCCCAGGGCTCGGACTCGGCCTCGGCTCCGGAAGACGACGAACTCCGCCTCGCCCGACCCCAGGGCTCGGACTCGGCCTCGGCTCCGGAAGACGACGAACTCCGCCTCGCCCGACCCCAGGGCTCGGACTCAGCCTCGGCTCCGGAAGACGATGGACTCCTTCTCGCCCGACCCTAGGGCTCGGACTCAACCTCGACCTTGGAGGAATCGCCACCTCGCCCAAACTCGGGTTCGGACCAGCCACGTCGCTAGAGGGGCCATCATTACCCTACCCCTAGCTAGCTCAGGCTACGGGGAACAAGACCGGCGTCCCATCTGGCTCACCCCGGTAAACAAGTAATGACTACACCCTGCATGATCCATGACGGCGGAAGATCCTAGCCCCTTACGTCAGCAAGGAGACGTCAGCCCCGACAGCTGTACTTCCGCAGGGCTCCAGCGCTCCTCCGACGACCACGACATCACATGAACAGGGCGCCAAAACCTCTCCGGCCGCCACGACGGCATGTACTTAGGGCTCTAGCTCCTCTCTGCTAGACACGTTAGCACATTGCTACACCCCCCATTGTACACCTGGGCCCTCTCCCTACGTCTATAAAAGGAAGGTCCAGGGCTCCCGTACGGAGAGCTTGGCCACGCGGGAGGACGGGTCGGCGCATAAGGCTCTCGCTCGCTCTCTCTCTCGCTCCCGCGCGAACGCTTGTAACCCCCTACTGCAAGCGCATCCGGCCGCCCTGGGCGCAGGACAACACGAAGGCCGCGGTTTCCCCTCGCTGTTCTCCCCCCTTTGTGTCCTGTCTCGCGCCGACCCATCTGGGCTGGGGCACGCAGCGACAATTTACTCATCGGTCCAGGGACCCCCCAGGGTCGAAACGCTGACAACGACCGTCTGTACCTTTAGACCCAATGGCCGATGGATTACTATCGACTGCCATCAATGTGTTGAGAGAAGAAATAGCTAGAGAATTTCGAAACAGACTCAAAGTTAACGTGATCCACATAGGGACCAGGGGCGGGTCCCATTGAATTCAAGGGTATTCAAATGAATACCCATTATTTTTTACAAAAGAACTTCAATATATATACATGTATATATGTATATGGATGGAAAATAAAAAATGAATTAAATAAATAAAGGAATTCTGTTAATTTGGACTTGTTGGCGTTTCGACCCTGGGAGGGTCCCTGGACCGATGAGTAAATTGTCGCTGCGTGTCCCTGCCCAGATGGGTTGGCGCGGGATGGAACACTATGTGGGACAAGCCTTGTATTATCCTGCACCAGGGGTGCCGCTCGCAGTAGGGGTTACAAGCGCGTCGCGTGAGGGAGAGAGAGGGGGGGGGACACAGAGCTCGCCCGCAGCTTCCCTCGCGCGAACCCCCCTCAGGGTGGCCCTGGACTCCCCTTTTATAGAGGCAAGGAGAGAGTCCAGGTGTACAACAGGGGCGTAGCTATGTGCTAACGTGTCCGTTAGTGGAGTGCCTAAGCCCTGTGTACATGCCAACGTGGCCGTCGGGGGAGAGCTTGGGCGCTGTACATGTGATGGCGTGGCCACCGGAGGAGCGCCTGAGTCCTGTAGGAGCACAGCTGGTAGCACGGTGAGGACCCTGCTGACGTCTCCTTGCTGTCGTAAGGGGCGGAGAGCCATCGGCGTCATGGCGCACGTGGGGCACCATCATTACCCGTCATCGCAGTTGGTCTGAGGGTGTTAACCAGCCGTGATTAGGAGCATTGGGGGTACCCCTAATTATGGTACCTGACAGTAGCCCCCGAGCCTCGAAGGGAGTGATGGTACTCGCTTGGAGGCTTTTGCCGCGTTTTCGGTGAGGGGACCGGCCTTTCTCGGTTTTTTGCCTTGTTCTGGTGGGTGCGCGCGAGCGCACCCGCCGAGTGTAGCCCTCGAGGCCTCAGAGGAGTGGTTTGACTCCTCTGAGGTCTGAATGCTTTTCGTGGTGCTTTGGCCGGTCTGGTCGTTCCCTCTTGCGGCTCGGCAGTAGCCCGGGTGTGTGGTCGGGTTCCAAGTTATCAGGCTAGTTTGTTGACGCTGTCAACAGTTTTGGCCGTAGCCGGGTGCGAGAGCAGCCCCCAAACCTCTGCACGGAGCGAGAGGACGATCAAGGACTTGCCTGACTTTTATTTGCGCCCCTGCGTCGCCTTTCCGCAAGGAGGGGGAAAGCGCCATGTTGCCCTCGGAGGGCGCCGAACATGGTGTTTCCATGAGCTGCTAATGGGTGATCCGAGTGGACGCCCGTGCCCCGTTCGTTAGGGGTCGGTTGTAGCCCGGAGGCGCGCTCCAAAAGTACCTGCGGGTGATTCGCCGGACCCAGACCCCTTCGATAGGGTCCGAGGGCTCGATGCCTCCCTCCGGTGGGATTCCGTTACAAATCGTTCCCGCCGGTCTCGAAAATGTCCTAGGGTACCTCGGGAGCGTAGCCCGAGTCTTGGTTATGTATCGAACGTACCCAGAGTCATCCCTCACTCTGCATGCTCTGGGGCGACTGTCGAACCCTTCCGAGGGGCCAGCCTACGAACCCCTGATCAGTAGTGGGCGCGAAGCCCGGGCACTCTGGAGCGGCTGTCGAACCCTTCCGAGGGGCCAGTCTTCGAACCCCTGATCAGTAGGAGGGCTTGGGGCCCGCTTCCTTCACCGGGAAGGATCCTTTTCACAACGTCTCCTTTCCCGGTCCCTGTGGCAAGAGAGAGAGAGGAGGAGGGGAAGGATATGAATTTTAAATAAAGTGGCGCACATTTTTTGACGCGGTCATTATGGCGAAGACGAAGCAACGCCCGCCTCGTCTGCCAGAGGTGTTGCCTGCTCCGTCGAGGAGTTGATGCGACGGGACGGGTGATTCGCGTGGCGCCCGTTGCGCGTGCGAGCCGTTCGAGGAACGGGGCACGGGCGCGTCATCTTCACGCCGTGAGGGAGGGCTCTCCCGTCGCTTCAAGAGGGGACGCGAGCCTGCATGCGACTTGACTGCTCCCTCCGTTCGTCTGCCGCTGCAGTTACTGCCGGCCCACATTTGACCATGCCAACCGTCGTGCCTGCCCCACGGCTGATCGACCCATGGCCGTCGCCTTTAATTGGCACTGTTGGGTCATGCGCAGGGGTACCTTGAGTCGCGGTACTGGTCCCGCAGTCGAGGAGGCGCAGCATTGGCGTAAGTGGCGATGGAGCTTCTTGCACGTCGTAACCGGCACGCCGGTTACATGACATGCGGGCCCGCTTCCTTTGCGCTGGTCCACCGGATGTGGACGGAGCCGAAGGGGCGCACAGTTGTGGTGCAGTTGGACGCTTGTCGTGTGGCAGTCCACCCTTTCGACCACCGGTTTCTGCGAAGATGGGAGAGCGCCTGTAACCGTGGGACGGTTACATGCCCCGCGCGCGGCGGTTCGCCTTCTTCGTGCTTCGGATCAGCTCGCATGATGTGTGGGTCCCAGCCCCCGTGTCGTGGGGGCGGGGAACCCTGGAGGATGTCGGTGGGGACTTCACCCGTGACACTAAGGGGTGCAAGCGAGGAGGTCTGCCTATAAAAGGGGGATCGATCCCTTGGGCAGTGGCCATGCCTTCGTCCTCCCCTCATGCCTTGCGCCCTTCCGCCTTTTGAGCCCCCGGATGGGGTGCCCCCGCGTCGCCTTGCTCTTGCTGTCGTTGGAGGAGCGCGGCCTCGTGGAGATCGGTACCTTTTCAGCCATCATTCGGCTTCAAGGATTTTCGTCGTGCAGCCCGGCTGCATTCCCTCACCAATGGGCAGTTTGGTGGGGAGAAGCAAGCCGGGCTGCGGCCTCCGCCCTACCCTCAGCTTCAAGGATCTTTGTCATCCTTGCTGAGGCGGAGGGAGAGCTGAGCCGGGGGTTGCCTCTGCGTGGGCCGGTAACCCTTTTCTTCCCCCAGTGTTTGGGGGAGAAAGGCATCCTCCAGCCCTGCGGGGGAAGGCGAACTGCTGCTTCCTGGACAGGGTGTAACACCCCGGGATCTACAAACACCCCAGAATGCTACTAAACTACACCTCTATCATTCGTATATAAAATTTTGACAGCATCTCCTTTGAAAATTGCATAAACGGGGAAGCAACAAAGTATAAATAGATATCATGATAAGAAAACATAATCGACATTAATAATCTACTAGCAATGGGAAGACAACCATAACAACATGAACTAAATTAACCACAGCGCACAACTAGTTAGAAACAAACATCCTTTGACAAGAAGCTTCTAATTAAATCATGACTGCGCCTAAGCAGCGCTATTATGAGAGTGAAGGTGGATGTGCTGCTACTTCCCACTTCCCTGGATGAGCAACAAGCACCTGCATTGAGTAATGCAAGAGTGAGATGAAACATCTCAGTAAGCGAATTGTTTTGACGAGATATTTAAACCACAAATTGAATTAACCAACATTTTAAAAGAATCACAATTAAGATCAGAAGTACTTGTAGATATAGAACTCAGTAGTCCCAATATAACCAATATCATCTCATTTCCTTGAACAACAACAATAGGTTCTATAACACTTCCCTGCGTCAACAAAACCTGCAAATATCACTTCAATGTATGCATAGGAATGCAAAGTGTAGGTACTCTGTCTTCATACCTCTGAAGGTATAAAACCACATCATCTGCAAATATCACTTCAATGAATGCATATGAATGCAATGCATATGTCCTCTGTCTTCATACCTCTAAGGGTATGAAGCCGCATCGTACCCCTCCTCGGGCAACGTACGATGCTAAGTTGTATCGGTACGGTCGGACCATAGGTCACGACCCAACTTCAAATGCAAGTGAATCATGCAATGTATATGGCATGCCACATTTATCAATATACTTCACTTCCTTAACATACAATACAACCTCAAATAATACTTCATTTACCTTTAATACTTCATTTACCTTCAGGGGTGTGAATTAATCTCATGAGTCATACTCAAATCATAATCATCATCAATATATGATTGAGCATCAGTATAATGCAAGCAAGTAAAGCATCACCATAGAGTCCAATTATGAAAGAATCTGATACTTCTGAATATTAGAGTGTAGGCAATAGAAATAACAGGTCAGAACAGAAGCAACCACCGCTACATTTACTTGCCTTCATCGAAGAAGAAAAATGTACTAGTCATGATCTGGAGTGTAGCCACCTGCTAGCGGGCATAAAACTTAGTACAAATATTTCACAAACATTTGCCAACAATCAACAAAACACTCCTACACTTAAAACCAAGACCCAGTGAAAAGACTCCCACCCTAAACCACATGTCATACAGCAGCAGTGCTGTTTGTTAATTTTGTATCTTTAAAATTAAAATAGTGGTGATATCAAACAAATACTCTAGGAGTATCTACACAAAATACTCTACAACTTCGTTATTCAATGGATAATTAAATTCTGCCATCTATAAGTTCTAAAACATCTGACAAGATAACTGACTGAATCTGTTTTAGACAGCAGCATAGTTAACTTCAAAATTCGATATCTCCCAAACTACTGAATCAAAAATTATGAAATTCTGCTGGAAGTAAGAACTTTTATCCCTCTACAAAAGTCTCCATAGTTGGAAGAGCCAATTCGGCCATTTACTAGATGAAACCCACCAGTGAACAGACCCGCTCATTTTTGTCAGGCAAACAGGAACAGCCACAGTAAAACAAACATAACTGGAGTTTCACAAATCATATGAATGTACTCTTTAACAATCTGGAAAGCTTATGAAATTATCTACAACTTCTTTTACCAACCCACAGTTTAATTCTGTTGATAAAATTGCCTAAATCTTAAGAGAACAGATTCTGCACAGAATTATGAGACTGAAAAATTGCTATAGTAAAACTGCAATAACTTTCTGGTCGGATGTCCGATTGAGGTGTTCTTCGCGGCCACGGAAAGATCTGCAAATTATCTACGACTCATACATAGACTTTTCATTTTTTTGAGGCCACTAAGACCACGGAAAACTGGAATGAACAGAAACTGTCAAATCTGTCATTCTGCAGAAAACTAAATTCGAGATCAAAACCTAACCCCACATCTAATCTAACCTCTAATCCTTTAATCCCCATGATCCACAACCTCCAAAAGCACATAATTACAGGGAGGAACAAGAATTTCATCCATACCTAGGGTTTTCCCCAAGAAAATCTTCAAGAGATGGAGAAGAACATCTCCTTGATCCTCTCTTCCTCTTCAATTCAACGTGCTCCTCCTCTTCTCGATCCTTGCTGCGTGGGGGGGATCTAGAGGGAGGAGGAAGCCATGGAGAGGGTAGGGGGCGGCTGTCAATGGGGAGGAGAGCAAGAGAGGGAGGGGGGCGGTTGCAACTAATTGGGGAGAAGGAGAGGGGGCGGCTAGGGTTGGGAAGGAGAGGGGGGGCTCCCATCCACCGGATCGAGATCAATGGCCCAAACTCGCTCTCCCCTTTGAGCTCCCGACCCCAGCGGAAAAATGCCAAAAGATCTACTGTTTTCTGAGGAATGCCTCCTAAAACTCCAAACCCCAATGCCACAGAACATGAAAGAAAAGAGAGAAAGAAGTTTAACTTCTTTTCAGAAAATTGGGATATCACACAGGGTGCAGCTTTCCGTCCTTCGTCCGGGCGGTGGTTGTGCCACGCACGGGCTGGCCGCGTCCAGGTCTTCCTCGCGCCGTCAGCCGCGCCAGAGGGTTGCCCAGCACGTCGCGTGCCGCGAGGGCGGTGCTCGTGTTCTGGGGCGGCCTCGGCGAGGGCAGGAGTGAGGACCTGCCAGTGCGCTTTGGGGCGGCCGGCGCTCGCTGGTGCGGTGTTGGTGGACAGGTGGACGCCGCTGTCGGTGCTGTGGTGGCAGCAGCCAGAGAAGGTTTCTCCGCCGACGAGATCGTCGGCGCCAGCTGCACTCTGGGACTCCGGCTCTTCGACTTTAATGGCTGGTTCTCGTCCTCCCGTGAGGGGATACGAACGAGAGCCTTCCATCGGTGGCGTTCGCCCTGGGGCCATTGCCGCTGTCGCAGAGGTCGCCGGCGAGCCACCCGGAGCTCGTCACCCCGCAGGCCCTCCGATGTGGGGGGTTGTTCGTACCCGCGGGAATGGAACCGGAGTCCCGTTTGTAATGGCACCTTGAGCGCTAGTGTATGTTCACTGTGGCTATCGAGGCCTGAACATTTGGGTATTCGAGAATGAAGCTGTGTGTGTTCCTCATTCCGAGCGCTGGGACTTGTCTGTTGGCTAGCCGAACCACTTAACCGAGCATTGGTTGCCTTTCGTGGAAGGTGACGAGTGAGGTGTCCATATCCCGGAGGCATAGGAGTCCCTCGGCTCTGTCGGCCTTGCCGCTCTAGGCTTCCCTTGCTCAGTTTTCGGAACCCTCGGCTGCTCTGCGATGAGCCGGAGGCAGCGGTGTTAGCGCGGACAGACGCGGAGTCGACTCAGGAAGAGACTTCATCGGCCCGGGAGACGGTGGCTTCCCGGGCCGAAGAAGGTGTGGCAGCAGCTGTTGGAGCTTGGCCAAAACATCTGCTGGCGCGGTGCTGGCGTCCTCCCTTAGGTGGAGGTCCTTTTGCCCGAGTCGCCGTCCGAGGCTTGGCCTGGTTCCGCTGAGGGTGCTGCTGCTCCCCCTGCCGATGCCAGAACCTGCAGGAACAGTTTGTCTGTAGCATGCGCATGCTTTTTTGCGGCCGCCGAGGCCTAAACACTTTATCGTCGTGTTTAAAAAGCTGCATCTTCTCTCCTCTTGTTTCGAGCATCATGACTTGCCTGTCAATAGCAGAATCGTTTATCCGAACGAGAGTTACTTTTCGCGGAAGGTGATGAGTGAGGTATCCGTATCCCGGAGGCGTAGGAGTCCCTCGGCTCGGTCGGCCTTGCCGCTTACGTGCGCTCTCATTCGGTCGAAGGATTCCATTATTGGGACAGTCGGGAAAGCGCGAAAGTCGTTTTCTACCCGAGTGTTAGGACTTGTTTGGTAGCAGGATCGCTTATCCGAGCATGAGTTACTTCTCGCGGAAGGTGATGAGTGAGGTATCCGTATCCCGGAGGCGTAGGATAGGGATGGATCCGGATATTTATTCGAATATCAATTTTTTGGTCTTGTTTCTTCGATTGTGAACAAACAACATATAGAATTTGCTATGTAAATTTATATTCTTGTTTTTAGCATTGAGGTTATTAATCTTCACAAAAAATAAACATTAAATTCATTCTAGATATTTTTAAATAATTGATATAAAATTCGGATGTCTATCCGAATACGGATTCGGATGTTTTTCACCTTTTTTGTTGTAGGGAGAAAATAATGTACATAAAAAAGTATACAAAAATTTATTTAAATACTTCATAACATTCTTCATAACATTGCCAAAAATTAGCTTTAAATTATATGTATATCTATGCTAAAATATTAGATTTGTGATACAAGTCGGATGTTTTAGGAACATCCCTAGCGTAGGAGTTCCTCGGCTCGGTCGGCCTTGCCGCTTACGTGTACTCTCGTCGTTCTCAGGATCCCAATATCAATACGGAAGTCGAAAGCACAAAGGTTGTTTTGGTAGAAAATTTTTCCGAGGAAAATTTTGACGCAGAAGGGGGGTTCCCCCCTTCTAGCCCCCGAGGGAGGGTCGGGCTTTGCTGAGGCAAGGCCGACCCTTCCTTGACGGTTAGACTTTGTGTACGTAAATGAGGTACATGAACGACTTAAAACATCTTAAGGGTAGAAGCGACGTAGTTGTTGGATGTTCCAAGCGTTGCTGTAAACCTCGCCTTGGTCGTTGGCCAGCTTGTATGTTCCGGGCTTCAAGATCTTGGCGATGATGAAGGGCCCTTCCCAGGGAGGAGTGAGCTTGTGGTGCCCTCAGGCGTCCTGTCGTAGGCGAAGCACCAAGTCTCCCACTTGGAAGCCTCGGGCCCGAACGCTTCGGGCGTGGTAGCGCCGCAGCGACTGCTGGTACTGTGCCGAATGTAGTAAGGCGACGTCTCGAGCCTCCTCGAGTTGGTCCAGTGCGTCTTCTCGGCTGGTCTGGTTGCTTCGGTCGTCGTACGCCTTGGTCCTCAGGGAGCCATATTCTAAGTCCGTGGGGAGGATGGCCTCGGCCCCATAGACTAGAAAGAACGGTGTAAAACCCGTGGCGCGGCGCGGCGTCGTCCTCAAGCTCCAGACTACCGAGGGTAGCTCTTTCATCCACCGCTTGCCGAACTTGTTGAGGTTGTTGTGGATCCTTGGTTTGAGCCCCTACAGAATCATACCGTTGGCATGCTCCACCTGCCCATTCGTCATGGGATGAGCTACGGCGGCCCAGTCCACATGGATGTGGTGGTCGTCGCAGAAGTCTAGGAACTTTTTTCTGGTGAACTGCATGCCATTGTCGGTGATGATTGAGTTTGGGACCCCGAACCGATGAATAATGTTGGTGAAGAATGCCACCGCCTGCTCGGACCTGATGCTGTTTAGGGGTCGGACCTTGATCCACTTGGAGAATTTGTCGATAGCGACCAGCAGGTGCGTGAAGCCCCAGGGTGCCTTCTGCAAGGGATCGACGAGGTCCAGACCCCACACAGCAAATGGCAAGGTGATGGGTATCGTCTGCAAGGCCTGAGCGGGCAGATGCATCTGCTTTGCGTAGAATTGACACCCCCGGCAGGAGCGCACAATCCTAGTGGCGTCGGCCACCGCGGTTGGCCAGTAGAAACCTTATCGAAAGGCATTCCCCACGAGGGCTCGAGGCGCTGCATGGTGGCCGCAAGCCCCCGAGTGTATTTCTTGCAACAGCTCTTGTCCTCGGGCGATAGATATGTATCGTTGAAGGATGCCCGAGGGGCTGCGGTGGTAGAGCTCTTTTTCATCACCTAGCAGGACAAATGACTTGGCACGCCGAGCCAGCCGCCGAGCTTTGGTCTTATCGATGGGAAGCTCTCCTCAGAGGAGATATTCTAGGTACGGGGCCTGCCAGTTCGGATCTGGCGTGACCCCATTCTGTTCCTCTTCGACGGGCAAGGCCTCTTCCTCGATGGCCAAGGGTGCCTCGGGTGCCACCGAGGGTATCTCGGGCTCAGCCGAGGGTGCCTCGGGATGGGCCGAGGCTTCCTCAGGCTCGGGCGCGTCGTCGATCTTGACGGATGGTTGATGCAGGTCTCTGGAGAAGACGTCGGGGGGAACTGTTGTTCGCCCCGAGACTATTTTTGCCAGCTCGTCCGCAGTCTCGTTGTACCGTCGGGCGATGTGGTTGAGCTCCAGCCCGTAGAACTTGTTCTCCAGGCGCCGGACTTCGTCGCAGTAGGCTTCCATCCTCCGGTCACGGCAGTGGGAGTTCTTCATGACTTGGTCAATGACAAGCTGCGAGTCGCCTCGAGCGTCGAGGCGTCGAACACCTAGCTCGACGGCGATGCGTAGCCCGTTAACCAGTGCTTCGTACTCGGCCACATTGTTTGACGCCGGAAAATGGAGGCGAATGACGTAGCGGAGATGCTTTCCGAGGGGTGAAACGAAGAGCAGGCCAGCGCCCGCTCCTGTTTTCATGAGTGCCCCATCGAAGTACATGGTCCAGAGCTCGGGCTGGATTGGAGTTGTCGGTAACTGGGTGTCGGTCCACTCAACCAGGAAGTCTGCCAAGACCTGGGATTTTATGGCCTTCCGAGGAGCGAATGATAGTGTTTCGCCCATAAGCTCCACCGCCCACTTTGCTATCCTACCCGAGGCCTCGCGGCACTGGATGATCTCCCCCAGGGGGAAGGATGACACCACAGTTACCGGATGAGACTCGAAGTAGTGTCGCAACTTTCGTCGTGTCAGGACCACTGCATAGAGCAGCTTCTGGATCTGTGGGTAGCGAGCTTTGGTCTCGGAAAGTACTTCACTGATGAAGTAGACTGGCCTCTGGACGGGCAGTGCATGCCCTTCTTCTTGTCTCTCGACTACGATCGCGGCGCTGACCACCTGAGTAGTCACGGCTACGTAGATCAAGAGGGCTTCTCTTGCGGCGGGGGGCACCAGGATGGGTGTTTTCGTAAGGAGTGCCTTAAGGTTTTCGAGAGCTTCCTCGGCCTCGGGGGTCCAAGTGAAGCACTCGGCCTTCCTTAAGAGGCGGTACATAGGCAAGCCTTTCTCGCCGAGGCGTGAGATGAAGCGGCTCAGAGCCGCAAGGCATCCCATAACCTTCTGTACTCCTTTCAAATCTTTGATCGGTCCCATGCTGGTGATGGCCGCAATTTTCTCCGGGTTGGCCTCGATGCCCCGCTCGGAGACGATGAACCCAAGGAGCATGCCTCGGGGGACTCCGAAGACACACTTCTCGGGATTAATTTCACGCCTTTCGCTCTCAGACACTTGAATGTCGTTTCAAGGTCGGAGAGGAGGTCAGAGGCTCTCTTCGTCTTGACAACAATGTCATCGACGTAAGCCTCGACCGTTCTGTCGATGTGTCCTCCAAACACGTGGTTCATGCACCTCTGGTAAGTGGCGCCTGCATTCCTCAACCCGAATGGCATTGTGGTGTAACAGTACATGCCAAAAGGTGTGATGAAAGAAGTCACAAGCTGATCGGACTCTTTCATCTTGATTTGGTGATAGCCTGAGTAGGCATCGAGAAACGATAGGGTTCTGCACCCAACTGTGGAATCCACGATTTGATCGATGCGAGGTAGAGGGTAGGGAACTTTCGGACATGCTTTGTTTAGACCAGTATAGTCTACACACATCCTCCATTTCCCATCCTTCTTCCTTACAAGAACAGGGTTAGCTAACCATTCGGGATAGAATACCTCTTTGATGAACCCTGCCACGAGTAGCTTGTGGATCTCCTCGCCTATGGACCTACGCTTTTCCTCGTCGAAATGGCGCAGGGCTTGCTTCACGGGTCGGGCTCCAGCTCTGATATCCAGTGAGTGCTCGGCGACATCCCTCGGTATGCCGAGCATGTCCGAGGGACTCCACGCAAAGACTTCGACGTTTGCGCGGAGAAAGTCGACGAGCACTGCTTCCTATTTGGGGTCGAGCTCGGAGCCGATCCGAACTTGCTTGCTGGCGTCGTTGCTGGGGTCAAGAGAGACGGACTTGACTGCCTCAACTGGTTCGAAGTTGCTGGCGTGCCGCTTCGCGTCGGGCGCCTCCTTGGAGAGGCGTTCAAGGTCGGCGATGAGGGCCTCAGACTCGGCGAGAGCCTCGGCGTACTCCACGCACTCCACGTCGCATTCGTACGCGTGGCGGTACGTGGACCTGACAGTGATGATCCCATTGGGCCCGGCATCTTGAGCTTGAGGTAGGTGTAGTTGGGGACAGCCATAAACTTGGCGTAGCATGGTCTTCCCAACACCGCATGGTAGGTTCCTCGGAACCCGACGACCTCAAAGGTGAGAGCTTCCTTTCGGAAGTTTGAGGGAGTTCCGAAGCAGACGGGTAAGTCGATCCGTCCGAGGGGTTGGATTCGCTTCCCGGGCGCGATCCCGTGGAAGGGTGCCGCACCGGCCCGGACTTTGGATCGATCAACCCCTAAGAGTTCCAGGGTCTCGGCGTAGATGATGTTAAGGCTGTTGCCTCCATCCATGAGGACCTTGGAGAGCCTAATGTTGCCGATGATCGGATCGACGACGAGCGGGTACCTTCCCGGGCTCAGCACGAAGTCGGGGTGGTCGCCTTAGTCGAAGGTGATAGGCTTGTCGGACCAGTCTAGGTAGACTGGCGCCGCCACCTTAACCAAGCAGACTTCCCGACGCTCCTGCTTGCGGTGTCGAGCCGAGGCATTTGCCACCTGCCCGCCGTAGATCATGAAGCAGTTATGGACTTCCGAGAATCCCTCTTCCTTGCCGCCCTCCTTCTTGTCGTTGTCATGGCCCTTGCCATCCTCCGTCGGGGGCCTGGTTTTATGGAAGTGGCATCAGAGCATGATACATTCTTCGAGGGTGTGCTTGACGGGCCCCTGGTGATAGGGGCATGGCTCTTTGAGCATCTTGTCGAATGCACCGGCCCCTCCAGGTGGTTTCCAAGGGTTCTTGTGCTCGGCCGCAGCGACGAGATTCGCGTCTGTGGCGTCGTGCTTCGCTCGCGACTTGTTTTTGGCCTTCTTCTTCGTGCCCCGCTAGGCGGACACCTCAGGGGCGTCTGCCTTCGGCTCGACCTGAGGCTGCTTGTCCTTCCGGAAGATGGATTCGACCGCCTCTTGACTCGAGGCGAACTTGGTGGCGACGTCCATCAGTTCGCTCGCGTGGGTGGGAGTCTTGCGCCCCAGTTTGCTCACCAGGTCCCGGAAAGTGGTGCCGGCAAGGAAAGCCCCGATGACATCCGAGTCGGTAACGTTGGGCAGCTCGGTGCGCTGCTTCGAAAACCGCTGGATGTACTCTCGGAGGGACTCCCCTGGCTGCTGGCGGTAGCTTTGGAGGTCCCACGAGTTCCCAAGGCGCACGTATGTGCCTTGGAAGTTCCCCGCGAAAGCTTTGACCAGATCATTCCAGTCGGAGATCTGCGCAGGAGGCAGATGCTCTAGCCAGGCTTGGGCGGCATCGGAGAGGAAAAGGGGTAGATTACGGATGATGAGGTTGTCATCATCCGCCCCTCCGAACTGGCAGGCCAGTCGGTAGTCCGCGAGCCACAGCTCCGGCCTCGTCTCCCCCGAGTACTTGGTGATAGTAGTCGGGGCTCAGAAACGGGCAGGGAACGGTGCTCGTCGTATAGCCCGGCTGAAGACTCGCGGGCCGGGTGGTTCGGGTGAAGGACTGCGGTCCTCCTCGCTGTTGCAGCGTCCCCCGCACCTAGGATGGTAGCCTCGGCGCACCTTCTCGTCGAGGCGGGCTCGATGGTCGAGATGGTGGTGCTCGTTGCCGAGGCGTTCCCGGGCGGTGGGCGCCTCGTCCCGTGTACGCTCGGGACGGACCGAGGCTTCCCGAATGCGCCGGGAGGACACCGCGTGATGCTCCGAGGGGTCAGCTCACCTACGGGAGGCAGAGCTTTTGGCTCGTCGAACCGCGGCGCCCTCTAGAAGATTATTGAGTTCGCCCTAGATGCGCCGTCCCTCGGTGGTGGATGGCTCCGGCATGGCCCAAAGCAGCATCGCCGCTGCAGCTAGGTCCTGGCCGGACCCGTTGACGGCCGGAGGCAGCGCTGCCCTGGCATTGTCGACGATGCGGTGCCGGATGTCTTGGGCCTGGTGACAGGCTTATCCGGCGAGTGATCGGCCTGCCCACTCCTGTTCGATGTTCTGTTGGAGCTGTACAAGCCGGCCTGCTTCCCCGTCGACCCGGGCCTGCATCTCACGGATTTGCTCGAGCTGTATGTTTTGACCCCCCGTAGGGACTGGGACGACAGCTAGCTCCCGCGGGATGTCAACGCGAGATGAGGGCCCAGGGGGATCGTCAACCTCTGGCATACCGAGGTGGTTGCCTTTGTTGTGATCTCCCAGATCGACGTGGAAGCATTCGCGACTTGGGCCGTAACCCTCGTCGTCAAGGTCATGGCCATCGTCAGAACAACCGGAGAGGCAGGGGTCACATGCGGACATGAAGCCCCGCATGGCACCAGGGTCATTGAGGGCAGAGAAATCCCAACCGGAGTCGGGGGTGTCCTCCTCCTCAGAACCCGCCGGTCTGAAGGTCGAGACGGCTGTCAGTCGGTCCCAGGTCGACCACATGTGGTACCCCGGAAGGTTTGGATACGCCTTTACGAAGGCGCTCACCATTGCGGGGTCGCTAGGTGGATCGAAGCTAAACCGAAAAGGTATGGATGGAAAACGAACGGTACCTCTTGGTCGTTGGACGGTGGTGAAGTCGCGTCGGGGGCGGTGCACACCGTCATCTCAGGTACGAGGGTAACGCCCAGCAGGTCCTTCGCGAGGGTGCTGGCGTCATCAGTCCGCTTGGGGCTGACACGTCGCGGGGAAGTGACACCTGCCGTCGCCTCAGGTGCGAGGGCAATGTCCGACATGTCCCGCGGGGGAGTGCCGGAGTCGTCGACTCGCTCTGGTGCGACAGCCGACAAGGTGACGCCTCCTGCGTGGCCATGGTTGCCCCGTCTCCGCCTCCTCCGACGAGGAGGGTGGCAGGGACGACCGGAGTGCTCCTCTTCTGCCGCGGGGAGATGCTGTCGTAGAGCTCGTCGTCGCCGTACGACTCGAAGACCGTCGTTGTCGTCGCGCCGCGGGGGGAGGAGTACCATGTTGTAGCTGCTGTCGAGGGACATGAACTCAAGACTCCTGAAGCGGAGCACCGTCCCGGGCTGGAGAGGTTGCTGAAGACTCCCCATCTGGATCTCAACGGGAAGGTGTTCGTTAACACGCATCAGGCCCCTACCTGGCGCGCCAACTGTCGGCGTTTCGACCTCGGGGGTTCCCTGGACCGACGAGTAAATTGTCGCTGCGTGTCCCTGCCCAGATGGGTTGGCGCGGGATGGAACACAAGATATGGGACAAGCCTTGTATTATCCTGCACCAGGGGTGCCACTCGCAGTAGGGGTTACAAGCGCGTCGCGTGAGGGAGAGAGAGAGAGGGGGGACACAGAGCTCGCCCGCCGCTTCCCTCGCGCGAACCCCCCTCAGGGTGGCCCTGGACTCCCCTTTTATAGAGGCAAGGAGAGAGTCCAGGTGTACAACGGGGGCGTAGCTATGTGCTAAAGTGTCCGACAGTGGAGTGCCTAAGCCTTGTGTACATGCCAACGTGGCCGTCGGGGGAGAGCTTGGGCGTTGTACATGTGATGGCGTGGCCGCCGGAGGAGCGCCTGAGTCCTGTAGGAGCACAGCTGGCAGCGCGGTGAAGACCCTGCTGACGTCTCCTTGCTGTCGTAAGGGGCGGAGAGCCACCGGCGTCATGGCGCACGTGAGGCACCATCATTACCCATCGCCGGGGTAGGCCAGATGGGACGCCGGTCTTGTTCTTTGTAGCCTGAGCAGGCTAGGAGTAGGGGAATGATGCATCCCCTATCAGCACGATCAGTCCGAGCCTAGGGTCGGTCGAGGCGGAGACTTCTCTTGTGGCCGAGGCCGGGGTCGGGCGAGGACGCGATTCCTCCTGAGACCGGGGTCGAGGCCGAGTCCGGGGGTCGGGCGAGGCGGAGACCTCCTCCCGAGGCCTGAGCGTGAGGTCGGGCGAGGCGGAGCTTCCTGTTGCACCTGAGGCTTGAGCTCGGTGGTTGATCATGACTTGTTGTCAGTTGTCGCCGGGTTGGCTGACACGGCAGTCGGAGCGGAGCGGGCGACGCTGTTTTCCTGTCATATTGGACAGTAAAGAGGAGGGGCGAAGTGACTGCGGTCACTTCGGCCTGGCCGACTGAGGCGCGTGTGTCAGGATACGTCGCCAGGCATCCCCCGCATTTAATGCGCCTGCGAAAAGGTCGGTTGGTGAGGCGGTATGGCCAAGGTTACTTCACAACGAAGCCTGCCCGAGCCGGGCCTCGGGAGAGCCGAGGGGGCGCGTGCCGTCTGAGGAGGCCCTCGGGCGAGGCGTGAATTCGTCTGGGACCACTGTTCCAACCTGAGGCTGGGCTCGGGTAAGATCGCGTCCTTTGGGTAGACGAAGTCTTGGCTTGAACCGCACCCGTCAGTTGGTCTGAGGGTGTTAACCAGCCGTGATTAGGAGCGTTGGGGGTACCCCTAATTATGGTACCCGACAGGACTAAAATATCTCCTTCCTACCTCTTATACATAACTAATCTAATCGTTTGTCGCGGACCATGAAGCCCAACGGAGCGACAAAGCCTACCTCAGTACCTCACGACAAAAAAAATCCCCAAACCCTATTGTAGTCGCATCATGGCAGAGCCACCAGATGCGCCAACCACCAAGTCGTGGTCACATCTTGCGGCCTCACATGCCATGGAGACACCAGCACCTCCGTTGAGACAACGTGGCTTAGCGACGTAGCTAGGTGCCCAGACTTGACCGACTAACTGTCATTTGCGTTGCATGTGGCCTCGTTGTTGCGTCGTATGTCGTGTGTCGTCCTAGGCTTTAATCCACCGTAGTCAGGGCATCACCGCGTGCCAGGACAGACAACCAGGGGCATGGTCCCATCGTGCCAATGTTCAAGCCTACCCAGCTAGTGGCCACCCGACCTGGCCTCCACTGCTTTGCTGCTTGCAGTACTGGGCCTACCACTGAATCCTATAAAAATTTCGAATATCCACCCTCTAAATCCTGGGCCCGCCACTGATAGGGACAGTCGTACAGCCGATTTAACTACGACCTATACCCACAGCCGATTCGAGTACGACCCATAAGACTGTCTACAGCGCCTGCTGTGCGAAGCCCCCTCCCCTTGCCCTGTAGCATGCATGGCGGCTACAGGGCGTCCGCCGTTGCCGCAGCGGCGCCCCCTGCCAGGCACCCTACGGGGAGGTCTGGTTCTCTCTCCCCCTCGTTCTAGCGTGCATGCAGTTGTCCTCTAAATACTATTCACGTGGGGCAATTTTCAATTGTTAGTAGATAAAAATTTATAGTAGATAAAAATATGTACAGAAAATGATATTTTATAGTTGTAGTTGGGTATAGGGAGAGTATTTAGGAGGAACCGCTGTGGGAGATAAAAAAGTAGGAAGTAAAATATTGATGATGTGACGCAAAAAAATGATATATGGAGAAAAATTTAGAGGGAACCGCTGCGGATAGCCTAATGAGTGCTCACCGAGCACAGGGTCGGGCGTTGATTAGGTAGTGGTGGCCTCATATCCACGTCGGCCCAACGCTGGGCATCCTCCTTGCGTGAATGCGAAGGTGAAGACATGCCGGTGCAGAGAAGTTGGCGCGACTGTCCTCCTCTCGATGTCGGGGAAGCGGCTGCAACAGATCGAATCTCACGCGTAGCAGGAGGAGGTGACAATGGAGTCGTAGCGGCGTGGAAGGGTGCCAGGCGAGAGAAAGGTATAGATGGAGGCGACGACACAATGGGATGGAGGGGCCATCGGCCGCCAGACCGAATCCGATGAGTCCAGCGGAGTGAGCATACCTTTTGAGTTGTGCCATTTGTTTCGCTTCGTCGTGGCCGCCGCTACCCCGCTGAACATGTCGGCGTTGGAGATGGAGCCCAATCAGCCGATGCATTTATCCATGAAGGCTTCCTCGAGCCTATATACTTGTAGGACTACAAGTTGGTTTAGAGAAAAATACAAGATATTTTTTTTATATAAATTAATGACGTAGGACGACCGTCGAAGCATGTGTTTTATAATAGTAGATATAGAGAAAAAACTGTGTCCCAAACCAAAGAAGAACACGGCCTTAACTGTGATGCGAACTGATCCTAGGTCCCTTGGTTGGCGTTGGTCCCTTGGTAGAACTGTCGAGCAAGATGCGAAGAGAAACGGCACCAGAACATCAGAAAAAGCAGCACGATTTCCATGGATCATAGCGATCCCATGGCCGTCGACAGAGAGTGTTCTTTTACAGTACATGCTCGCAGCCATTCCTCGGTTGAAAGCAGAGAGTGCTCAGATGGAGGCATGGAGCAATGTTTTCGGCGGTGGCAACTGGCAAGGAAGCTCCCTTGCCAAGCCAACGCAAAATTCCTGGTGTTACTAGTGTAACTAAGGCATGGCTAAGTTGCTTGCCCTGGTTACAAATCAAATGATTCCTTGCTTGCCCCCCTTTCCCTCCAAAATTCTCGCTGCGGCCCTCGTCTTCCTCATCTTCTTCTTCTTCTGTAAAGTGCCAAGTGCCAACTGCATTCTGGCTTACTTGGAACACCACTCCTTGATTCCTTCCCATTCCACCAGTCTCATCTTGCATAGTGCTAGAACTTATCCATTTGCTTGCTACTGCTCTTGCCCAGCATGAGCAAACGGCCGATGATGACAACACCGGCGGGCGGAGAAGACGGTGAGCCATCCAGCGGCGCTCGCGGAGCCGGTGCGCCGCCGCCGTCTCAGCCGGTCGGGACCGGCCGCTACGCAAGACTGCAGAACGCCGGCACCGGGACCAGTGCCGCCGACGGCGACCGGCCCAGACGTCGTGTGACCTATATGGAAGGCCGTTTTGAAGCGGCGGAGCAGCCGCCAACCGATGACGGTTACGGTGCCGGGGACACTGCCCCGGCCCAGACGCGCACGCAACGCCCCAGGCCGACCTACACGCCTGTGTCGCAGAGGAGACGAGAGCCGGCGATTGATGAGCAGCCACGGTTGTACGGAGATTACCCGCGCCGGGGCAGCCCGGCGGAACCGCCGGCGCGAACGCCAACGCGGCCCCGGGGTAGCCGTGCCGGGCTGGGAGGAGCTGCGGGAGGGGCGCTGCCACCGGGGAGCAGCAGCCTCCCCAGCCCCGAAACAGCTGTTTCGACAACTGGTGGGATCCCCGGCTCGTCGGGAGGACTGGGTGGGAGTGGGAGTTCGGAGCCGCCGCCGCCAACGCAACCGAAGCCGGAGCCACGTTTTCCTCTTCCTCAGCAGCCGCAGGAGGGGCCGTATGTCGACCAGCCGCCGAAGCAGCCGTCGTCGTCGGGGTCGGGGACGAAGAGGCCAGCTGGAGCGTCGCCGACGCTGATCAGGAGGAAGGAGAAGGCGACGAAGCTGATGACGGTCTGCTTGACCTGCTGCTGCATCCTGTTCTGGCTCCTGGTGGTCTGCGTCGGCCTCGCCATCCTGGTGGTGTACCTCCTGTACCACCCCAGGGCGCCGCGGATCCACGTGAGCACGGCCACCCTCAACGCCGGGTACATCGACGAGCTCCCGCCACCGCACCTGGGCAAGGCACTCAACTCAGACCTCTACGTGCTGGCGGCCATCTACAACCCGAACACCAAGGTCGACGTCGTCCTGCGCTACATGCAGCTGGACCTCTACTTCCAGGGGAGGCTGATCGGGACGCAGGCGGTGTGGCCGCCGCTGTACGAGAAGCCCGGCGACTCGGCGCTCCGCAGCGTGCACCTGGTGGTCAGCGAGGTGGTCATGACGCAGGAGGACGCCGAGGTGTGGAAGAACGTCACCACCGGCGGCGGCCTCGTGGAGATGCACCTCCAGGGCAAGTTCCACGTCCAGCTCAACTTCGGCCGCTGGCTCCCGTTCAGGTACACGGTCAGGCCGACCTGCGCCCTCTGGCTCGACCCGCCGCCGGCCGGCGCGCTGCGCAGGGCGCGCTGTTTGAATCCTTGATTAGGGCATTTTAAGGTAAATGCGCGAAGCAACTTCCGATCAATTCTATGCACAAAAAAAAAATCAATGCTGCTCGCATGCCTTGCTTATTAGTCGAACAACCCGTGTTTTTTGGTTTATACCGTAGCTTTTTTTCTGGCTGAAACTCATTTGGAAATTGGGATTCTTGCAGTTCTATTATTATTATTGTAAAAAAAAGTCAAATGGAATCAGATATCGAGCCAGTGTCATATATGTTAAGCCAGGCAACAGCTTGGACCTAATGAGCTATGAACATGTGAATCCACACTACTGTACTGATCGTGTGCTGTCGGTTGGGACTTGTCTACGCCTGCAATGCATTGCATTGTGACTGGTGAAAAGAGCAGCGCGCCAGGGAGATGTCTGGCAAAATATATTGATTCGTTGCCTCTCTCGGTTTGCCAGCCTAAGAGATACTTCCCTTGTCGGTATGGGATGTTGCTAAAACATCCGTATTGTATCACAAATCTAATATTTTAGCATAGGTATACATATAATTTAAAGCTATTTTTTGGCAATGTTATGAAGAATATTATGAAGTATTTAAATAAATTTTTGTATAATTTTTTATGTACATTATTTTCTCTATACAACAAAAAATATGAAAAAACATCCGAATCCTTATTCGGATAGATATCCGAATTTTATATCAATTATTTAAAAATATCTAGAACAAATTTAATGTTTATTTTTTGTGAAGATTAATAGCCTCAATGCTAAAAACAAGAATATAAATTTATATATCAAATTCTATATATTATTTATTCACAATCGAAGAAATAAGACCAAAAAATTGACATTCGAAGAATAAATATCCGGATCCATCCCATCCATCCCTACCTTGTCCCTCCAGAAACACACATCTCCGTACTAAAACCTTGCAATATTAGGCTATCCGCAGCGGTTCCCTCTAAATTTTTCCCCCTATATCACTTTTCTGGGTCACATCATCAATAGTTTATCCCCTACTTTTTCATCTCCCGCAGCGGTTCCCCCTAAATACTTCCCCTATACCCCACTACAATATAAAATATTATTTTCTATACCTACTTTTTATCTACTATTAATTTTTCTACTACTATTAATTCAAAGCGGGCCCACACGAACAGTGCAAGGGAGAGCTCGCGCGCGCTGCAGCTGGCGGGAGAGAGAGGAGTCCCGCCGCGTAGCGCGCCTGCTAGAGGCAGCCGCTGCAGCGCTAGCGAGTGCCCTGTAGCCGGCATGCAAGCTACAGGGGAAGGGGAGGGGGAAGCGCGCGGTGTCCCTTGCGGACAGTCTTAGCCTTGACCGACAACCATGTTGTGCCATAATACCATCCTATTGGCACTGGGACACCTCTGTGGCTCTGTCTCTGGCAAGAACAGATGTCAGGTGACTTTAAGTCCCGTCATAGGAACCTCACAGACTGTCCACGGTCCGTGCCGCCGCTGGCAGGAGCCCAGCCACCGGCACAATTATTAATGGTTTAAGGTCAAATTAGAAAGAGACGAAGGTGGCACTGTATTCTCTATTTTTTGGGACCAAGTCACCACCAAAAAGTAATTCACCATGTGACTCTCATCTAAATATTATAAAAAACATGGCTGCCCCCTCCATCCCCTCCGTTATACGTCCAACCAAATAGCCACGACGCCCGGAAGGGCAGCGGATACCAATCCAATTATCCCGTGATGCCGCTGCCTCCGCTGTCAAGCCCACGCACAAACGGCACTTCTGCAAAGTACGACGGCACTTCTACAAACGGCACTTCTACCAATCCAATTATCCCGTGATGCCGCTGCCTCGTCTGTCGTCAAACTAAATGGGCTCAGCATGACAATATAACAGCAAATATGTAAAACAAGGGAAATGGTGTAACATTCAGTCATTCACATCTATTCAGCCTAGAAAGAGATTTTCGTTCGATGGTAGTTACTTCCAAACATTGGTTGATGACAAATACGATGACAACATCAAGGGTGCCATCATCGCTAAAGAAACCATTGGATATGCCTTATAAGACAGCCAAAAAAAAGCACATGAACGTCAATCCAAGTTGACATGATACCCTGATGAAATTCATCTGAAGGTAAAGATGGCCATTGTCAAGCCGAGACAAGGAAAAAAGATCTGTGGGCAGACCGCAGATGGTTGCTAATAAAATGTATATGACAGAATTTTCATGAAACATTCATCACTTTAAATTCTCAGCTTTAAAATAGGCAAAAAGCACCAACCTTAGACCGATCAATCCAAGAGATCTTTCAATCCAAACAAAATTGGGAAGTCTCTCTTCCAATGTCCACTGCAGGCCAATAAATTATTTTCGTGTAGAACATTTCTCAAATACTTCACAAACACCCCCATCCTAGATCATTTCGCAGTGATGGCTGCAAGACTACATTGGAAGCAGTCCCACTCCCACCGTAGCAGTTGAGTTCCTCTTTCTGCAATCCTGGTGCAATCATATTAGTGTCATATCTACTGTCCAAATATCATAACAGTATAATAAGACTCCAACACGCACATTAGGTGGACTTAATATGTTCAGAGGCTGCACATAAGAAAAGCGATAGAAAGACAGCATAGTATCCTAAGTTCCTAAGCAATAGAAAGACACTTACTTTTCTTGATCTAATGCATTGAAAATATCATAAATCCCTAGTTTATGAAGATCAGACAGTCATGTATTTGGGTAGTGGGCACCAGGCATAAGAACTAGAAGATGCCAGAGGTACATAGTTCGGTTAACCGATGTCATTCAGGCTCTAGTGTCCTACCTTAGTTGCTATCTAGTTAGGCCAATAAAAATTGGAACGTAAGCAAAGTTGATTAGCACCTTCCTGAAAACATACACAGATCACTGATGGAATAAGACATTTTCTATCATACACACCTTATGATGAATGGTTTGTCAATATGTCCGAAAATGCGACACAAAAATATGATAAATATACCTTGCTTCCAAACAGATAGGCCTTCAAAATTCATTCGTGTCAATTAAACTTTTTTCATAAATTAGTTTAAAGAACAAATGGAAAATGCCACATTGGAAGCTTGGAATTTCAATGATAATTTTTTTGTAGATATGTGGAGCCAACACCACAAAAAGAACGCACATCAGTGGAATAAAATAATGTTATGTGCAATAGAAGCAAATAATCAAAAGAATACCTCATTTCAAACTTTCCATCTTATATGTGTTCAGTTATGAACACCACTGCCTCATCAGGCATCTCCATCCAGCCTCATCCAGCGAAATACTCAGTCCAGTGCTCCCATATGCCCTGAGAAGTGCTCTTGTAGCCACAAAGATCTTCACTTATGCAAGCCACCAAGAAGCCTATTATAAGAGGCAATATTTGGTATAAATCCTAAATCAAGCATTTCATCCAACACAGCCTTCCCTTCCTTTCTTTTCCCCTGCCTCCCAAATCCTTGCACCAGCATACGATAAGTTTCACCATCAGCCTCAAAACCCTTCTCCTTAGCGAACACCCTTAGCTGGTTAGCATCAGCTGTCCTCCCAGCTTCGCAAAGCGCCTCAAAGATGCAGTTACAAGAAATTGTATCCGGAACAATCCCCTGATCAATCATTCTCCACATCAACCGGTAAACCTCATCCAGCTTCCCTGCCTCCATCAGGCACTCCAAAACTGTGGCGCCAGCAGGTGCACTGAGACAGCATTTGGTATTCCTCTCTAATACCATGTCTACTGCTTCCACTGCTCTGTCCACCTTCCCACCACGGCAAAGAGCCTCAACGAGTTCAAAGCAATCAAACCCTTCTGGCACCACCCCATCCCCCAAAAACTCAACAAACAGCTCAGCCGCCTCTAGAGCCTTGCTACCACGGCACAATCCACCGATCAAAATCTCCATGGACGCAACGGACAGCCCAACCCCAAGCTCAAGCATCTCGCGTGCCACCTTTGTTCCCTCCTTATACCTGCCTTCTCTGATGAACCCACGCATAAGTGTGTTGAAACTAACGACCGTCGGTGCACAGCTCCGGCGCTGCATCTCACCAAACCACCGCATGGCGGCGTCTACGCCTTCCACCCGGCATGAGCTGCTGATGAGTATGTTGAAGGTGTGGACATCCAGGTCGACGCGGTAGACGGAGGTCATTTCGCCGTAGAAGCGGATGGCATCGTCGTGGCGACGGAGGCGGGAGAGAGCGTGGAGGATGATGTTGTAGAACTCGACAGGGAGTGGGGAGTCAGCGACGCGCCGGAGAGAGGCAAGGGCACGGGATGCGGAGGGGATGTCGCCGGAGGCGGCGAAGGCGACGATAGCCTTGCGGAAGGTGGGGAGCAGCTCGGGGCATGCGAAGATGGAGTCGTCGGCGCAGGGGCAGGGGCGGGTGAGAACGAGCTGCAGGAGGCGCTGGAGCGAAGGGAGGCGGCGGGAAGCCGCGAGGCGGGCGGCGACGAGGGACGTGAGGCCGTGGTCTGGTCGGAAAGCGGAGGACGCGTCTGCGGCGGCCAGCAGGATGTGGAGGTCGAGCGCCGCGAGTCGCGGGTGGTGGCGGGCTAGGCGGAGGAGACGAAAGAGAGAGGCGGGGGAGGAAGCGTGAGCGGAGGGGAGCACCGGGAGCGGGTTAGGCGGCGAGAGGTGGGAGACGGCGAGCGGAAGGACCGGGAGTGAGGGGTCGAGCGGGATGGATGCGGAGGTGGTGGGGGCTTCGGTGAGTTCAGGCGCGTCAGTCTCCGGGGAGATGAGGCGCTCATACCGGGAGATCAGCGACGGCAGCTTCCGCGCGAGGCGGCGAGAGGCGGCCATCGGCCGGCGGTGAAGGAGGAAAGGTTGGGATCGACCATTCCAAAGAGACGCCTCAGGCTTCTACGCTAGGCGGTCCAGTAGTACGATGAAGGAGACAGGCCTAGCTGGCCCAACAAGCAGGTTACATGGGCCCAGGATTCGGGAGTCAGAACCAACACGCTTCTCAAAAACTGAACCCTTTTTTTTTAATCACTAAGCATGTGTTTGGTTTCGGAATGACGTGGGTCGGGTCGGAGCAGACCCATTTTTCTGGGTTGGGTTGGACCCGTTCCTTGTTTGGTTGGAATGATAGATTGAACCTAATTTCTTGTTTGACTAGTACGATGCCCGTGCGTTGTGACAGAACACAAATTATTCGATACAATATTGCAGCATAACGACTAGATGAAAATGAACGACACATATCATCGACCTCAATATCTCACAAATTCTTTTACCCATAACCAATACAAACTAAATTGTTACATATCAAATTACACTGCAATACAAAGATTACATGAGGTAGAGAGTCCATAGGGAGGAAGAGAATTGTAAGGCCTAAAAATTCTCTCTCAAAATGCAGCACATCAATGACACTGTGGATTATTGTCGTTGAACGTTTCAAACATATTCTGTTCATCCTAGATCACAAAATTTGTCACTGAACAAGGGATTAGGTTTGTTGTGCTCCTCGTTTTGACTCCATAAAAACTCTTATTATTATTGAATCAAGTCTTTGACTTTGCTGTCTTCTCATTAATCCTCAGGCAAGTCATGCTAGCAAAATATAGAAATTTTAAAGTTCTCATGAGAAAACGAAGCATTCGATCAGTGGACTAATTCATCATTAGCAACCAATAGATTTTGGAAGAATAAAAACTGAATTTTCAATTGAGCTTTGCCTTAGAGAGGATAAAAAATTGCAGCTTAAAGTGTTATAATGTAGGAAAGATGCGGACGTGTAAAGCTCCATGTCAATTGAAACTCAGGTGAGCTTATTATAGTTCTTCCTATTCTGTTTCTTAGCGCCAGCAATTTTAATCTTTATGTTTCAATTTCCTCTTCTTTACTTTGCATTTTAATGATTGTGTAGTCAACCTTCCTTGTCTCTATTTTTCTTAGCATATAGAAATTTTTTAGCTTGCAGAATTTTATGATCATTTGTTTATGCATATTCACTAAAAAGAACACTTAAAATGAGGTTACCTACAAACACAACTATTTTGCCCAAAAACTTGTAATTCTTACCCTCTTCAAAATGAAACTTGAATCTACAAGGTAAAAAAGCTATCACTGTTAGAGAAAAGATATTATTGGTCCAGAAATGGATTAAAATGAAAATGATCTTAACAATTGATATAGACCAACTAAACAACTGGGCCTTAAGGGGAAAATAATGACTATCGGTTATACACAACAAGGTTTAATTAACCAAGCCTACGAGTAGGTAATGTTTGAAATAAGTGATATCGATATCAACCTGAGTATTAACATTACAACTGAGAACCAGATAAATATAGATGTCTCATAAACAATTTGAATTGTAGTTCAAATTTATGGAGCATCATAAGCACCAGGTACTCATATCTTCTCACATAGTTCTACATGGAAAGTGTCAGCCCAAAAGTGATGAGATCGAATGTACATTGTATGAATTAAGTAGTGGGCTTGTTGTATGAATTAAGCACACTGTATGGAACATCACAATTTAAGTAGTGGGCCTCCTATGGTCATGACTCGTAATACAAAATAGTACTGTGCAATTCGACACTTCACAACGATTAAAAGGGTGCAGTAAATTCAAACCATTGAAACCTTTGAGAACAGTTTCAGTTTTTCAGGCAGTAACTTGTAAGAAAACATTAGCCCATAGCTTGGTATTGGATTAGCAGCACACAATCACACATGATGGAAATTCAGGTAATGGAATACATGTCTCCTGACACTGAGTCTCCCTTTTTTCAATATGTGTATCAATCAACTATGTAGAAGGGAAAACAAGTCTAGTTCTCTAAAAAGAAAAAACAGAGAAGATTTCTGAACAAGACCATTTATAAGTTTAACTGTGATGCTCTAACGAACTTCGACCAAGTCGATTGGGGAAAGTCGCAACAATGAAACAGCAAGGTTAATTCCTCATCTGAGTGAATCGAACACACACTTAAAACAAAACACACAGATAGAAGAATCGACTCACCTCAGAACGAAGCACCATGGAGAAACATAGCCAAAGTATTTGAGGAAGTTTAGGATGAGCCCTGCCACCACAAGACTTTTTTATCTGAACAACAAGTAATGCCAACATGGTAAATAGAAAAAAATAGCTTGATAAAAGGGGAAAGTTGAGATTTCTTCTTTTCATATTTAAATCACTTTATAGCTAAATATTAGGAAAATCGTATAGCTTTTCTACAACAAAAAAATTAGAATGATAACTGGCTCTGCCGTCTGTTATCCAGAACATGTCAGACTTCTAATAAATTAAAATGGAAGCTGGCCTAGCCCTTAGTTGATTATCGAAATGCGTGCATCAAGATGTATGCTGGGGTGGAACCTAAAACTCATACAAACGTACATGGTGTTTGCAAACCCTGCTAGTTGTGCCATCAAAACTTGCAGGTAGCAGTTTGATTCATTAGTATGTCATATGAATCATCGTCAAAACAAGGAAACCGATTGGTTACCGTACAATTCATCAATATAGGATGCCCATATTATATTGGTACTGCCTCCATGAACAAAGGATGTATTTCCTGGCCTATATGACATTAGAGCCGAGCCTAACAATGAACTAATATGTGTGCTTAACATATTTAGCTGGAAGAAACTGTCATCAACAATAATAACAAGCATACCAAAGCGTAAGCATGCTGCACAGGCAGAAAAAATGGTGAAAATTCAGTGAATGACCCTCGAATAAGAATCTGAACTTACCATGACTTAGTGGGGTGCAAATCCATCGACTTGAACCTCTCCGACCACTTAGCGAACTTGTGGTAATCACCACCATAGAAACAAAATCAAATCGAAATTGCTAGTGCATATCAATGTGAAACACTGAAACCATTTAGTTGTGTAGGAGAGTTATGTCAACTTTTGACATCAGCTCCTTGAAAAACCTTAATTACGGGGCCATTTCACTACACATTTTGAACTGCAAGAAAGTATAGCAGAACTATAAACATAACATGGAAAACCATATCACACATGGGCAAATAATCCTAATTGTACTTTATATAGTGAATAAATAAAAGTGAGGTTGACTATGGTTTAGGAAATGCCAAGTTTATATAGCTTTAAGCCTGGAATTGTGTAATCGAAGGGAGGAGCATCATTGTTTATATTGTTATCTTTGAAATTTAGCATCTGCCAAGCAGTAGAGATGGCCAGATAAAAGAATTTCAGGGCAACTTACAAAGGAGTCAAGACTCAAGACAAAAGGCTTACATTTGCAATATTTGATATATATTTGTCAGATCCATGGTGAAAATGGGTCCTAGTGTCCCACCACATAGAAACTTGATTTTTTCACCATCTTCAACCATCCAGCTTCAAAAAGGGTTAATAACTTGGATCAAGCAAGACCTAAAGCCCAAGAAAATCAATAAGTCAAAGGAAAATGATGAAAGGAAAATTTGCACAATTATTGAGCAAAACATCAGACATGTCCATAAAAAAACTTAGTTGTTTTAGTGGCCAAGTTAAGGTGCTATCTATGCAACTTTCAAGAACGAGAAGCCCTTTGTTATTTTTTGGCAAGTAGAGGACATCTGTAAACTGTAAACAGTAGCTTGCTGCTTGCAGGTCATGCTGATCTGTCTGATGATCCAAGACAGCCTAACCTGCATTTGATAAAAAAGAATAGCAATTCCATCACCAAACACTGAACCACACACCCAATCCACCCTACACTAAATTTATCAGACAAAAGGGGATTAAGTTCATTGTATTTCAGGCCTCTATATAAGAGTTTTGTAATAACACAGGTAAATCATGGAGAGCAGTTCTCTACTTTTTTGTAATGCTACACTAAAGAGTTTTGTAATAACACAGGTAAAGCATGGAGAGCAGTTCTCCACACACCCAATCCACCCTACACTAAATTTAACAAAATGAAATTTTTTAGGACCTACGAATCATACTACAAGAGATCGAGCATAATGCTACTTGCGAACAATGAATCTGTTCTACAGGGGATCGAGCAGACCACTACTTTGTGAACAGTGTATGCCCCTCAACGCAACACTTAATCCTAGCCCGACAGCCAAGCTCTCGCCAAAGCACCATAGTAACAAGCAACAGTCATCATGAGAAGAGAACTGATAAAAGAGAGAGATAGAGCAGCAGGCAGGGAAACCATACCTTTTATCTAAGTCATGTCATCGGTATTCTTTTATCTTAAGCAAAATTTAGGGAAAAGGCATAATTAAAACCTGCAACTTATATGTTAATCGATTGGAAGGCCCAATATAGAACTTGCCTGCTGCTTTGAAACTTTGAAACTCTGCCGCTTAGCGCAGAGTCCGTCTACACATCCTCGCCTGCTGCTTTGACAGATTCCTGATGGGAAAGCAGAGCACGTCAATGAAAAAATTGGGCAGCGCATCATGTCGAAAGATGTGAACAAATCAAAAGCAATATGGTACCTACTGAACCCGAATCATTTTCGTTGTGAAAATATGCAGATCGTTGAGGAGATCTCAGAGGAGGTAGATGACTCCGATGACTATCTTCACTGCACGGATCCACGCAAACATCTTTGTGAAGGTTTGACGCTTCTCCGTTCAGGAACTCGGCATCATAGCTACAGCTGTGCTCATCCACTTCGTTGCCCTCCAGCTTGTTGTTAGGCTGCCCATCTGGCACTGGCAACACAGATGCTTCTGCAGCAGGGGTCAGACCTGACTGTTCAATCCCTACAGCTTCAGAAAAACTACCAACTAGGATACCACGAGCAATTTGGTCGTACTCCTCGTGATGCTGATTGAGCGTTTCAATATTGTAAGTCACTTGTGTACTGGTGCTTTCATCTACGTGCTGCAGGCAAGGCCCTGACATAGTAGAAGCTGGAATGAGCAGAAGGAAGATTTATAGGTAACTTTGCCAAAGTTAATTTAAGTCAAGAGTATATAAGGAAGTAATCACTATTACTGACCTGATCCTGAAACACTCGCATAGTGACAAATTCTAGATTCTTCGGGAAATAGAAACAAGGATAAGCCATTTGGTAGCTCCAGTTCCTGGCAACAAATGGTGTAACCGTCCTTGGGCACAAGGGTTGTGTTGCTCGTAACAGATACAGTACCAAGAATCCGACCGGTGTCTGCCTCACAGTTTAAGCTGTGCTTCTCAACTTCATCACCATCCAGCACAGGATTAAGTTGCTCGTCTACCAGGGATAATGTTTCGACAGCTATTCCAGTTTCTAACACTCCAACTGGTGCAGCTTCAGACGTAGCACAAATGCCTGAAACTTGGTAGACATTGTGTTCATAGTGACCAGAACCAGATGGAGTTTTCTTACCAGCAACAGCCACAACAAAGCCATTGTCCAAAGTATTACGAGCATCTTTATCACAGTTAAGGCCAGATTCCATGATGTATGGGCTTTCCTGCTTGGGGGTAAGCTGCCTATCATTCAAATTTGATCTCTCTTCGGATGGAACCAGCATCGCTCCGCTTTCTAAGCATTTGGTAGCAGCAGGGAAATCAAGATAGAGCAGCAGGCAGGGACGGACGATCCACAGTTCCTCAGCTCGATCATCGGGGACACGGCTGCCCCTCCCCCGCCCCCACCGATGCCGTCGCTCGCGCAGAAGCGGAAGGGGGGATGCTGCCCAAGAGGAAAGACGGATTCCATATTAGTCTGATCAGTTTTATGTATATAAAAAGGTATGGGTTACGCATTCCATCAAACGGGAAGAGGACGGATGATCTTGAGTCTGGGTTGGACAACTACAATCATCAAAAGGTGAAATCAATATAGGTTCAGAGCACAATCCTACCTTGCAGCAGCATGAGCAGCATGACATGCTGGAGCCAGTGATAAATGATCATGTGGAGCGAGCAGTAGGCATTAAAAATCTCACGCCCGGTGCCCACGTCTGGAACCACCCGTGATATGAACCGCCCGCGATCCTAATTTGAGATTGATCTAGAAAAAAATGAAATCTTAGCTTGCTTAGCAATCCCGTTCTTGCAATCTGCAGGTGCCAAAATCGAACAGAAAGAAAGTGAGCAGGGATGAAATCAACGGGAGCCGTGTAGCCGAACGAGCCGGCCACGGTGGACATGGTCTCTGGCGCCCCGGCCTGCGCCAGCATCCTAGCAAGGCCAAAGTCGGCGACCTTGGCCCGGAACTCTGAGTCTAGCAGGATGTTGCTCGTCTTAACGTCACGGTGAACGATGGGCGGCACGCATTCGTGGTGCATGTAACACAGCCCCTGCGCGGCGCCGATGGCCACCTTGAGCCTGGTCGGCCAGCTAGCCGCGCGCGGCATGCGGACCGCGCCCTCGTCACCATTGGGTGCCCGCCGACGGCGAGAGCGTCGCCGTGGAGCCACTTGTCCAGGCTCCCGTTGTCCATGTAGTCATACACGAGAAGCTTGGCCTCGGCGCCAGAGAGGCAGCATAGCAGCCTGACGATGTTATTGTGCCGGACGTTACCGAGGATGCCAGCCTCCGACTCGAACTCGCGCTCCAGCTTCCTGTCCAGTTTCCCGGCGGTCTGTATCTGCTTCACGGCCACCGCGCCTGCGGCTCCGTTGAGCCGGTTGGTGAAGGTGACGCGGTACACGCGGCCGGACCCGCCGCGGCCGACGATGTTGGCCTCCGTCAGGCCCCGGAGTATGGACTCCTCCCCGAAACCAAGATCCACGACGAAAGGCGTCATCTTCCAGTCGCCTTGCGCCGCGACGCGGCGCCGTTTCCTGATGTCGCGGGCCACGAAGAAGGCGATGGCTGCGGCAATGAGGAGGAGCGTGGCACCGGCGACGAGGAGGCCCGTGCGGAGCGCATGCGAGACGCCTCCGGAATAGCCTCTGTCTTGCGACCCCGGATCCCCGAATCCAAGGATGGCGCGGAGACAACGGGCCCTTGCGCGGACCCCGGATCCAAGGATGGCGCCGCGAACCATGGATCCAAGGATGGCGCGGAGACGACGGGAGCAGGGGAAGGGGCGCCCTTGCGAGACGACGTTGGCAGGGTAAGGGGCGCCGAGGACTTGCGCGTAGGAGGGCAAGGATAGCGGGGGCGGGTGGGGGCGAGGATGCCGGAGAGCGGACGAGGGCGAGAATGGTGGGTAATCCCTGGAATGGCGTCCTTCCTTCTTCGATGGAGAGCGGGGCGGGGGCGAGGATGGCGGGGTAATCCCTGGAATGGTGTCCTTCCTTCTTCGATGGAGAGCGGGGCGGGGGCGAGGATGGCGGTAGAGACGCGAATCGCGGAGGAAGGGCATGGCAGAACCGTGCACCAACCTAACCTGTGGACGCCTACACTAACATCTTAAAGAGTAGTAGAGATTACCGGGTTAAAGTGGATTGGAGCTGCTGAAAGGGAATTAGGCTTACACCTACTTCCTAATTGATTTTGGTGGTTGAATTGCCCAACACAAATAATTGGACTAACCAGTTTGCTCTAGATTATATGTTCTACAGGTGTCAAAGGTTCATCTACAACTATACTAAATCGACTGTCCGGAATACCGTAGATTATTCCGGACAGGAGAAGCTTTTTGGAAAAACAGGCCAAGCGCGGACCGTCTGGGCCCTTGCGGCGGACCGTCCGCAACACAAGGATGACCCTCGGACAGAACCAATGCAAAAATCCGAGTCTGCCCTATGGACCGTCCGGAGGATAAGCGCGGACTGTCTATACCCTCGCTCGGACCGTCCGGCCTCAGGCGCGGACCGTCCGGTAGGCAAGGATCCGAAAAACCCGAAGGTGACGGGTTCGGAAGAATGAATTATAGCGGCCTCGCGGACCGTCCGGGGTGCGTGACCGGACCGTCCGCGACTGGGTCTGTCTGACATCTGACGATGCATTAAATGCAATATAGCCGTTGATATAGCCGTTACTGCTGACCGTTGCATTTTCAGCCGTTGATCTACAGGGGCGGACCGTCCGGATCTGGCAGGCGGACCGTCCGCGCTCAGCAGAATGGAGTAACGGCTAGGAAGTGGTTGGTGGCTATAAATACAACCCCAACCACCTCCATTCAGAACATCCAAGCATTCCAACCTCCAACATTCAATACAAGAGCTAGCAATCCATTCCAAGACACATTCAAAGCTTCCATCTCTCCAAGTTTCACAATTGAGAAAAGAGGTCATTAGTGATTAGTGACTTGAGAGAGAAAGTGATCCGTGTGTTATTTGTCGCTCTTGTCGCTTGGTTTTTGCAATCGTGCTTTCTTTCAATCTTCATTGCGATCAAACTCACTTGTAATTGAGGCAAGAGACACCAATCTTGTGGTGGTCCTTGTGGGAACTTTGTGTTCCAAGCATTTGAGAAGAGAAAGCTCACTCGGTCTAAGGGACCGTTTGAGAGAGGGAAAGGGTTGAAAGAGACCCGGCCTTTGTGGCCTCCTCAACGGGGAGTAGGTTTGAGAGAACCGAACCTCGGTAAAACAAATCCACGTGTCTCACTTCATTATTCTCTTGCGATTTGTTTTGCGCCCTCTCTCGCGGACTCTATTATATTTCTAACGCTAACCCGGCTTGTAGTTGTGATTATTTTCGAGATTTTCAGTTTCGCCCTATTCACCCCCCCCTCTAGGCGACTTTCAATTGGTATCAGAGCCCGGTGCTTCATTAGAGCCTAACCGCTCGAAGTGATGTCGGGAGATCACACCAAGAGGGAGATGGAGACCGGCGACAAGCCCACTACGAGCCAAGGGAACACTTCATCGGAAGAGTCCCGCACCAAGAGGAAGGAGAAGAAGAAGGACTCCTCCAAACGGAAGGAGAAAAGATCTTCTTCCTCACACCACAAGGAGAAGAAGGAAAAATCTTCTTCTCACAAGTCGCATCGGAAAGGCGACAAGCACAAGAGGATGAGGAAGGTGGTCTACTACGAGACCGACACTTCATCAACATCTACCTCTGACTCCGATGCACCGTCCGTAACTTCTAAGCGCCAAGAGCGCAAGAAGTTTAGTAAGATCCCCTTACACTATCCCCGTACATCTAGACATACTCCATTACTTTCCGTTCCATTAGGCAAACCGCCAACCTTTGATGGCGAAGATTATGCTAGGTGGAGTGATTTAATGAAATTTCATCTAACCTCACTCCACAAAAGTATATGGAATGTTGTTGAGTTTGGAGCACAGGTACCATCCATAGGGGATGAGGATTATGACACGGACGAAGTAGCCCAAATCGAGCACTTCAACTCCCAAGCCACAACCATTCTCCTCGCCTCTCTAAGCAAGGAGGAATACAACAAAGTGCAAGGGTTGAAGAATGCAAAGGAGATTTGGGACCTACTCAAGACCGCGCACGAGGGTGATGAACTCACCAAGATCACCAAGCGGGAAACGATCGAGGGGGAGCTCGGTCGCTTCCGTCTTCGCCAAGGGGAGGAGCCACAAGATATGTACAACCGGCTCAAAACCTTGGTGAACCAAGTGCGCAACCTCGGGAGCAAAAAGTGGGACGACCATGAGGTGGTTAAGGTTATTCTAAGAGCTCTCATTTTCCTTAACCCCACTCAAGTTCAATTAATTCGTGGCAATCCTAGATACCCACTAATGACCCCCGAGGAAGTTATCGGGAATTTTGTGAGCTTTGAAAGTATGATTAAAGGTTCAAAGAAGATCAACGAGCTTGATGAACCCTCCACGTCCGAGGCGCAACCGGTGGCCTTCAAGGCGACGGAGGAGAAGAAGGAGGAGTCTACACCGAGTAGACAACCAATTGACGCCTCCAAGCTCGACAATGAGGAGATGGCTTTAATTATCAAAAGCTTTCGCCAAATCCTCAAGCAACGGAGGGGGAAGGACTACAAACCCCGCTCCAAGAAAGTGTGCTATAAATGTGGTAAGCTCGGTCATTTCATTGCAAAATGTCCTATATCTAGTGACAGTGACAGGGGCGACGACAAGAAGGGAAAGAGGAGAGAAAAGAAGAAGTACTTCAAGAAGAAGGGCGGCGATGCCCATGTCTGCCGGGAGTGGGACTCCGACGAGAGCTCCACCGAGTCCTCCTCCGACGAGGACGCCGCCAACATCGCCGTCACCAAGGGACTCCTCTTCCCCAACGTCGGCCACAAGTGCCTCATGGCAAAGGACGGCAAAAGGAAGAAGGTTAAATCTAAATCATCCACTAAATATGACTCCTCTAGTGATGATAATGCTAGTGATGAGGAAATTAATTTGCGTACTCTTTTTGCCGATCTTAACATGCAACAAAAGGAAAAATTAAATGAATTGATTAGTGCTATTCATGAGAAGGATGATCTCTTGGACTCTCAAGAGGACTTCCTTATTAAGGAAAACAAAAAGCATGTTAAGGTTAAAAATGCTTATGCTCTAGAAGTAGAAAAATGTCAAAAACTATCTAGTGAGCTAAGCACTTGCCATGACACTATTGCCAACCTTAGAAATGAAAATGCTAATTTAATTGCTAAGGTTGATTCTCATGTTTGTGATGTTTCGATTCCCAATCCTAGAAATAATGATGATGATTTGCTTGCTAGGATTGAAGAATTAAACATTTATGTTGCTAGCCTTAAGATTGAGAATGAAAAATTGCTTGCTAAGGCTAAGGATTTTGATGTTTGCAAAGCTACTCTTTCCGACCTTAGAACTAAAAATGATTTGTTACATGCTAAGGTTGTAGAATTGAAATCTTGCAAACCCTCTACATCTATTGTTGAGCACACTTCTATTTGCACTAGATGTAGAGACATTGATATTAATGCTATTCATGATCACATGTCTTTAATTAAACAACAAAATGATCATATAGCAAAACTAGATGCTAAAATTGCCGAGCATAACTTGGAAAATGAAAAGTTTAAATTTGCTAGAAGTATGCTCTATAATGGGAGACGCCCGGGCATCAAGGATGGCATTGGCTTCCAAAGGGGAGACAATGTCAAACTTAATGCCCCTCCTAAAAATTTGTCTAACTTTGTTAAGGGCAAGGCTCCCATGCCTCAGGATAACGAGGGTTACATTTTGTACCCTGCCGGTTATCCCGAGAGCAAAATTAGGAGAATTCACTCTAGGAAGTCTCACTCTGGCCCTAATAATGCTTTTATGTATAAGGGTGAGACATCTAGCTCTAGGCAACCAACTCGTGCTAAGTTGCCTAAGAAGAAAACTCCTAATGCATCAAATGATCATGCTATTTCATTCAAAACTTTTGATGCATCATATGTGCTTACTAACAAATCCGGCAAGGTAGTTGCCAAGTTTGTTGGGGGCGAGCACAAGGGCTCCAAGACTTGTGTTTGGGTACCCAAAGTTCTTGTTTCTAATGCTAAAGGACCCAAAACCGTTTGGGTACCTAAAGTCAAGAACTAAAATTGTTTTGTAGGTTTATGCATCCGGGGGTTCAAGTTGGATACTCGACAGCGGGTGCACAAACCACATGACAGGGGAGAAAAATATGTTCTCCTCATATGAGAAAAAACCAAGATCCCCAACGAGCTATCACATTCGGGGATGGAAATCAAGGTTTGGTCAAAGGATTGGGTAAAATTGCTATATCACCTGACCATAATATTTCCAATGTTTTTCTTGTAGATTCTTTAGATTACAATTTGCTTTCCGTATCCCAATTATGTCAAATGGGCTACAACTGTCTATTTACTGATATAGGTGTTACTGTCTTTAGAAGAAGTGATGATTCAATAGCATTTAAGGGAGTGTTAGAGGGTTAGCTATACTTGGTAGATTTTGATAGAGCTGAACTCGACACTCGCTTGGTTGCTAAGACTAACTTGGGTTGGCTCTGGCACCGCCGACTAGCCCATGTTGGAATGAAGAATCTTCACAAGCTTCTAAAGGGAGAACACATTTTAGGACTAACCAATGTTCATTTTGAGAAAGACAGGATTTGTAGCGCATGCTAAGCCGGGAAGCAAGTTGGCACTCATCATCCACACAAGAACATCATGTCTAGTGACAGGCCACTGGAGCTCCTACACATGGACCTATTCGGCCCGATCGCTTACATAAGCATCGGCGGGAGTAAGTACTGTCTAGTTATTGTGGATGATTATTCTCGTTTCACTTGGGTGTTCTTTTTGCAGGACAAATCTCATACCCAAGAGACCTTAAAGGGATTCTTGAGACGGGCTCAAAATGAGTTCGGCTTAAGGATCAAGAAAATTAGAAGTGACAATGGGACGGAGTTCAAGAACTCTCAAATTGAAGGCTTCCTTGAGGAGGAGGGCATCAAGCATGAGTTCTCTTCTCCCTACACTCCACAACAAAATGGTGTAGTGGAGAGGAAGAATCGAACTCTATTGGACATGGCAAGAACCATGCTTGATGAGTACAAGACACCGGATCGGTTTTGGGCCGAAGCGGTCAACACCGCTTGCTACGCCATCAACCGGTTATATCTTCACCGAATCCTCAAGAAGACATCCTATGAACTCCTAACCGGTAAAAAGCCAAATATTTCATATTTTAGAGTTTTTGGTAGCAAATGTTTTATACTTGTTAAAAGAAGTAGAAAATCTAAATTTGCTCCTAAAACTGTAGAAGGCTTTTTACTAGGATATGACTCAAACACAAGGGCATATAGAGTCTTTAACAAGTCCTCAGGACTTGTTGAAGTTTCTTGTGACGTTGTGTTTGATGAGACTAACGGCTCTCAAGTAGAGCAAGTTGATCTTGATGAGATAGGTGAAGAACAGGCTCCATGCATAGCGCTAAGGAACATGTCCATTGGGGATGTGTGTCCTAAGGAATCCGAAGAGCCTCCACATGCACAAGATCAACCATCCTCCTCCATGCAAGCATCTCCACCAACTCAAATTGAGGATGAGGCTCAAGATGTTGAACAAGAAGATCAAGAAGATGAGCCACCTCAAAATGACGGCAACGATCAAGGGGGAGATGCAAATGATGAAGACAAGGAGGATGAACAACCAAGGCCGCCACACCCAAGAGTCCACCAAGCAATACAACGAGATCACCCCGTCGACACCATCCTCGGCGACATTCATAAGGGGGTAACTACTCGATCTCATGTTGCACATTTTTGTGAACATTACTCTTTTGTTTCCTCTATTCAGCCACACAGGGTAGAGGAAGCACTTCAAGATTCGGATTGGGTGATGGCGATGCAAGAGGAGCTCAACAATTTCACAAGGAATGAGGTATGGCATTTAGTTCCACGTCCTAATCAAAATATTGTAGGAACCAAGTGGGTCTTCCGCAATAAGCAAGACGAGCATGGTGTGGTGACAAGGAACAAAGCTCGACTCGTGGCCAAGGGGTATTCACAAGTCGAAGGTTTGGATTTTGGTGAAACCTATGCACCCGTAGCTAGGCTTGAGTCAATTCGCATATTATTGGCCTATGCTACTTACCATGGCTTCAAGCTTTATCAAATGGACGTGAAGAGTGCCTTCCTCAATGGACCAATCAAGGAGGAGGTCTATGTTGAGCAACCTCCCGGCTTTGAAGACAGTGAGTACCCTAACCATGTTTATAGGCTCTCTAAGGCGCTTTATGGGCTCAAGCAAGCCCCAAGAGCATGGTATGAATGCCTTAGAGATTTCCTTATTGCAAATGGCTTCAAAGTCGGCAAAGACGATCCTACTTTATTCACCAAAACACTTGATAATGATTTGTTTGTATGCCAAATTTATGTTGATGATATTATATTTGGGTCTACTAACAAATCTACATGTGAAGAATTTAGTAGGATCATGACACAGAAATTCGAGATGTCTATGATGGGGGAGTTGAAGTATTTTCTAGGATTTCAAGTCAAACAACTCCAAGAGGGAACATTCATTTGCCAAACAAAGTATACTCAAGACATTCTAAGCAAGTTTGGAATGAAGGATGCCAAGCCCATCAAGACTCCCATGGGAACAAATGGGCATCTCGACCTCGACACGGGAGGTAAGTCCGTGGATCAAAAGGTATACCGGTCGATGATTGGTTCATTGCTTTATTTATGTGCATCTCGACCGGACATTATGCTTTCCGTATGCATGTGTGCAAGATTCCAAGCCGACCCTAAGGAATCACACCTTACGGCCGTAAAACGAATTTTGAGATATTTGGCTTATACTACTAAGTTTGGGCTTTGGTACCCTCGGGGATCCACTTTTGATTTGATTGGTTATTCGGATGCCGATTGGGCGGGGTGTAAAATTAATAGGAAGAGCACATCGGGGACTTGCCAGTTCTTGGGAAGATCCTTGGTGTCATGGGCTTCAAAGAAGCAAAATTCGGTCGCTCTTTCTACCGCCGAAGCCGAGTATATTGCCGCAGGCCATTGTTGCGCGCAATTGCTTTGGATGAGGCAAACCCTGCGGGACTACGGTTACAAATTAACCAAAGTTCCTCTTCTATGTGATAATGAGAGTGCAATCCGCATGGCGGATAATCCCGTTGAGCATAGCCGCACTAAACACATAGCCATTCGGTATCATTTTCTTTGGGATCACCAACAAAAGGGGGATATCGAGATTTCATACATTAACACTAAAGATCAATTAGCCGATATCTTTACCAAGCCACTTGATGAACAATCTTTTACCAGACTTAGGCATGAGCTTAATATTCTTGATTCTAGGAATTTCTTTTGCTAAACTTGCACACATAGCTCATAAGAATACCTTTGATCATGTCTCTTTCATATGCTATGACTAATGTGTTTTCAAGTATATTCCAAACCAAGTCATAGGTATATTGAAAGGGAATTGGAGTCTTCGGCGAAGACAAAGGCTTCCACTCTGCTCTACTACTCATCCTTCGCCGTCGCTCCGCATCACTCTCCATCTTTGGTATAATCTTTACTCATATGTTTTATTTATGACCAAAGGGGGAGAAAGTACTTCTAAGGGCTTATATCTCACTCAAAGTATCCGCTTTTGGCGATTCATGCCAAAGGGGGAGAAAGTATGAGTCCAAAGCAAAAGGACCGCACCACCACCCTAAATTATAAAATTAATGGTTTTCAATTGGAAAATTTCAATTGGTATCTCTTTGTGTTCTAAAGGGGGAGCAAGTAGTATCTTCAAAACTTAATATCTCAAAACCCTCTTGAACACTAAAAGGAGAATTTATTTGAGGGGGAGTTTTGTTTAGTCAAAGGAAAAGCATTTGAAACAAGGGGAGAAAATTTTAAACTTGAAAATGCTTTGCAAAAATCTTATTTCATCTACCTTTGACTATATTGCAAAAGGACTTTGAAAAGGATTTACAAAAAGAATTTGCAAAAACAAAAACATGTGGTGCAAGCGTGGTCCAAAATGTTAAAAATAAAGAAACAATCCATGCACATCTAGTAAGTAACATTTATTGGCTCAATTCCAAGCAACCTTTGCACTTACATTATGCAAATTGGTTCAATTATGCACTTTTATATTTGCTTTGGTTTGTGTTGGCATCAATCACCAAAAAGGGGGAGATTGAAAGGGAATTAGGCTTACACCTACTTCCTAATTGATTTTGGTGGTTGAATTGCCCAACACAAATAATTGGACTAACCAGTTTGCTCTAGATTATATGTTCTACAGGTGTCAAAGGTTCATCTACAACTATACTAAATCGACTGTCCGGAATACCGTAGATTATTCCGGACAGGAGAAGCTTTTTGGAAAAACAGGCCAAGCGCGGACCGTCCGGGCCCTTGCGGCGGACCGTCCGCAACACAAGGATGACCCTCGGACAGAACCAATGCAAAAATCCGAGTCTGCACTATGGACCGTCCGGAGGATAAGCGCGGACCGTCTGTACCCTCGCTCGGACCGTCCGGCCTCAGGCGCGGACCGTCCGGTAGGCAAGGATCCGAAAAACCCGAATGTGACGGGTTCGGAAGAATGAATTATAGCGGCCTCGCGGACCGTCCGGGGTGCGTGACCGGACCGTCCGCGACTGGGTCTGTCTGACATCTGACGATGCATTAAATGCAATATAGCCGTTGATATAGCCATTACTGCTGACCGTTGCATTTTCAGCTGTTGATCTACAGGGGCGGACCGTCCGGATCTGGCAGGCGGACCGTCCGCGCTCAGCAGAATGGAGTAACGGCTAGGAAGTGGTTGGTGGCTATAAATACAACCCCAACCACCTCTATTCAGAACATCCAAGCATTCCAACCTCCAACATTCAATACAAGAGCTAGCAATCCATTCCAAGACACATTCAAAGCTTCCATCTCTCCAAGTTTCACAATTGAGAAAAGAGGTCATTAGTGATTAGTGACTTGAGAGAGAAAGTGATCCGTGTGTTATTTGTCGCTCTTGTCGCTTGGTTTTTGCAATCGTGCTTTCTTTCAATCTTCATTGCGATCAAACTCACTTGTAATTGAGGCAAGAGACACCAATCTTGTGGTGGTCCTTGTGGGAACTTTGTGTTCCAAGCATTTGAGAAGAGAAAGCTCACTCAGTCTAAGGGACCGTTTGAGAGAGGGAAAGGGTTGAAAGAGACCCTTTGTGGCCTCCTCAACGGGGAGTAGGTTTGAGAGAACCGAACCTCGGTAAAACAAATCCGCGTGTCTCACTTCATTATTCTCTTGCGATTTGTTTTGCGCCCTCTCTCGCGGACTCTATTATATTTCTAACGCTAACCCGGCTTGTAGTTGTGATTATTTTCGAGATTTTCAGTTTCGCCCTATTCACCCCCCCCTCTAGGCGACTTTCAGCTGCAACATCTCTTGTTTGTTTCGTGATGAAGGATGAACTGAATATGGTCACCTTCCTAATCATATTACCACACTCATGATGATATCTTCAATTCAATAAGATAACACCATTCAAAATAAATGAAACCGACACTATTTTAATATTTGACATATATAAATTAAAGACATTATTAACCAAGTCATAAATTTTTAGTGATGAGGTCTCACTATTACATTTCAGTCATAATTAATGGAACATCCCAACAACATCAAGATGCATTTCAGTGATGTAACATTAGTCATGACTAGCAGGCTTGTTTACGTGATGACGAGCACTGACATTTACCTGTTCGACGACAACACTAGCAAGGCTCGTGGGTTGTGCCTACTGGAGAACACGCTGGCATCGGAGGACAAGCCAGCGAGGGACTGACGGTGGGAGGTGCAGCAAGCTGGTGGGGGAGTCTGACGGCGCTGACGAAGGCCAGCACGCTGGAGGGTAGGCCAGTGTGGGACTGATGACGGGATGTAGGCGGGGGATTAATGTTGAAGAGTAGGCCGGTGGGGGTCCCTCGTCCCAGTAGGCCGGCAGCAGCGGCACGCCCCTGTGCTAGTCTCAAGTGGATAAGGAATGGGTGTCGGGAAGGTGGAGAGGAATGGGTCGAAATGGTTCGCTTGTTTTAGAGGAATCACTATAACCCACGTTTTCAAAAAGTATTTCGACCCAGAACCAACCTGACCTGCGAGCTATTTTGAACCAAACACAGGTTGTTGTGGGTTGAACTTGTTCAAACCCGTATCAACCCGCTAACCAAACACACGCTAAACCACCTAATGTCAATTCACAATTTCACGCACGCACAATTTCTGAAGGTATACGGCAAACGTACGCAGTGGCAAAGGCGAAGGGGCTCACGGCCCAGTTGCAAAGTGCCTGTTTGTATTTGTTTCAGCTTTTCTTTTGCTAATTCTGATTTTTAGCATGTCTCTATAAGAATTATTTATTAAAAATTATTCAAAATCAACATGAATACACAATTGGACGAGTCGTCGCGATAGAAGAAATCCGTCACTTACTAGATACTAAATCTATGAGTCCTTTCATTTTCCTTTGCATGTAATCCTTATGGTACTCATATTCTCTCCACAACCAAATTCTCCACACAACCAGATTCTTAGAAAAGCTTATCAGAGAAAAGCAGAAACAAACAGACCCAAAAACTACTGGCCAGAAGCGCTCCTATCCAGAGTTCGAGTCCTAGGTGACGCACCATTTACCTAAAAATCTTCAAGTATAGGATTCAAAGGGATTTATGAGCCATAAAACTGATGGAAATTAGAGATACGAGAGTATTTAAATCTCTAATAGATCAAAATCTCTCTCAATACATCTTAATCCTCTTTATTCCTAGAGTATTCAAACTAAGCCTAACGTAGCATGAAATACATGTTTTTCTTCAGACGAGCATCAATCATAGTCGTACGTTAAAGGCAGGTCGGGCATCCAATGATAACTTAGGCTATCTCTAGCATCCCTTATTTTAAACTTCTTTCTATAAACAGTGTCATCTACAGTTACATGTCCCTATTTTCTACACTTTATTAGAGACAGTCTCATAAGCTAGATTAAAGTATATTGTTAAAAAAAGAAAAGGTTTTTTTTCTCGATCAATAGCTCATACATGTATTTCAATATTAGATATAAAAATTATCATATAGGATTATTTAGGTTAAAAAATATCATATAGCAATTCGCTCGTATCATCACGGGTGCGGTAAGATCGAGGAAAGACCATGGTGTGAGTTGTGTGTGACATCACGTAGGCTAGTGGCTGCAAATCAAAACTTAGAAAGTGAATCTAGGCGAGTGAAAAGAATCCTTTTCCGCTGGCAAAACGCGTAGTGTACTTGTAGTCTCCCTCACTTTTCCTGGTGGCAGTTGCTGCATTCTAGTCTATAATATATATGCAGTGCCGTATCGGGCACCTCATCGCGAAAAATAGTATGTTATTCCTATCACTAGGAGTAGTAGCGCTAGCGGCGCAGAAGGAGAAAGTAGCTAAGCGCTAAGAAGCTATCTAGAGAGTTTCCAGCTGAGGTTTCCTATTGGTATCGGCGGAGAACGGATCTGAGAACAGCTTCTGATTTTGTTTTGCAATCAAGTGCAGGATGAAATGGAAGATAATCAATGGAATCCAAGTATCTCCTTTTCGTCTATCTAGATCAGCATGCAGTATGCATGGCAATTTAGGGGGTGTTTGGTTACCCCAAACTAAACTTTAGCCCCTATCACATCGAATGTTTGAACCTCCGTTCCGGGTATTAAATGTAGTCGGATTATAAAACTAATTTGTCAGCCGTAGATTAAAAGACGAGACGAATCTAGTCCAGTTGGTTGGGTCTATATTTCATACTCCTATTTGAAAGTCAAACGCTTGATGTGACCCGGGCTAAACTTTAGCAGGGGCAACCAAACACCCCCTTAATTGCCCACCGTATAGTGTCGTAGTCATTCTCTTGAACACTTCTCTTTCTCTAGAAGCTTGGCGCCATAGTTCATGAGGTACTCCCGTACACGTCCGCCCTCGATGACGACCATTTGCTACACAAGCAAGATGACGTAAAACGGCCAACAAGTAGGGATTATTTTAGACGTTGGCCAGAAGAACACTGCTCCTACTTGCCATACTTTAGCTACGTTGTACATTGACCTAAATTAAATAGGTCGACAGACCAAAAGATTAGTACTATATAAATACTAGAGGCACAGAGACTTACCTCGATGCCGGGCGCCCAAGTCGTCTCCGGGCTCCAGCCAACCACCTTTGTTAGGTTGCGTTGTTTTCTACTCCTAGTTCATAGTGACATTCATTGCTTTAGATAATAAATTTGACATGTAGTTTAGTAAGTTTTTTTTTTCTTTCCAAGGTGTGGTCTAATTATAACCAGACATTATCATCGACGTGTTTGGATTTCTTGCTGGCCCTCGCCTTGCCTAGCCGGGCAGGGAAGTGAACAACTGATGCATTTTCGATTCTTTGCGAGCTGTCCCGATAGGCTGGTGCTAGTGCGGACGAGATGGCACATGGCAGGCGGTAGAGGGCTGTGTCGGCCGGTTAGAGATGACAATAGATAAATAACTATCGGATAGTACTATCCTATATTATATTTATGACGAAAAAATAACCTCGTCGAGTCACTCATATCCACTGATAGGTAAAAATTTACCTTCATACTCATAGTCTCGTACCCATGTGAATATGAGTCACCCATCGGGTCACTTGTACCCACAAAAATTAAACATTTATATTATATAAATGTCAGATATATCTAAATATTATTACAAAATTTCTAGAATCATTCAATCATCTATTCAAGAACACCATAAATAATTGGATAAAATAGCAACACTAGGATATTACCAGATAACACATTATATGTTCCATTACATGTGGTTATCAAATAGTTGCTAAGCCTTCAGTCATAAGAGATGGATGACTGAAGCCTAAGTTAATGTTTTAGACTAAGTTTATACTGGGTATTTTGTACCCATGAGTTAATGGGTATGTGTGAGGGCAGAACGTTTTAATACCCGTCTACCCATGAGTGAAGTTTTTTGCTCAATAAGAGACCCATGGGTTGAACATTCAACTCATATATATACCCTAATAGAGTAAATATATCGGGGTATCGAGTCGCGGGTACCATTGCCATCTCTACGCGCCGACATGGTGTGAGAGGGGCCCGGAGGGCGTCTCCGGGCAACATCGCCCGCGGCCGATGAGAGCGGACAATATTATCCCGCTCTCGTCCGTGCTGGACCGCACGCTTGAGCGAGAGGTGGACGGTAGGTGGGCAACATGCTGGCGTGGACGAGATGCGGGCGAGAGTGAGGTGGCGGTTTTTGATTGGTTCATATATGCTAGTTGTTGCAAGTAGCTATTTTTGATCGTTTAGGATCCAAAAATTTTGAAAAAATTTACAAACAATCACAAATTTCACCCCAAATCCCTCTACAAATACCTCTAACTGAGTGAAGCTCGTTCCACATCTCTACTACTTATTAAGGCTGCAAGAGTAGTCTGCCATTCCTGTTCTGCCACCATTCCTGTTTTGCAATTCTCGTTCCGCCACCATTCTCATTCCTTGTTCTGCATTTCTCATTCCCATGTTCTGTCATTCACATGTTTTGCCATCATTTTATGTTCTCTCATTCCCATTCTTTATCGCCCACGTCTAGCTAAAATTAAAAAAACACACATGTCCTCAAGGGGATTTGAACCCGTGACCTCTCAAGAAAAGACTAAGAGTAGCTACCGCTACACCACATGTGTGTTTATGTCTACATCTATGACAGAAAACACATCTACTACATCTCTCACCAAGCTCACTTGCTACCTGTCGGGTACCATAATTAGGGGTACCCCCAACGCTCCTAATCATGGCTGGTAAACACCCTCAGACCAACTGACGGGTACGGTTCAAGCCAAGACTTCGTCTACCCGAAGGACGCGATCTCACCTGAGCCCAGCCTCGGGTTGGAACAGTGGTCCCAGACGAGTTCACGCCTCGCCCGAGGCCCTCCTCAGGCAGCAGGCGCCCCCTCGGCTCTCCTGAGGCCCGGCTCGGGCAGGCTTCGTTGTGAAGCAACCTTGGCCATACCGCCTCACCAACCGACCGCTTCGCAGGCGCATTAAATGCAGGGGATGCCTGATGCCATATTCTGACACACGCGCCTCAGTCGGCCAGGCCGAAGTGACCGCAGTCACTTCGCCCCTCTCCTTTACTGTCCGATATGACAGGAAAACAGCGCCGCTCGCTCCGCTCCGACTGCCGTGTCAGCCACCCCGGCAACGACTGACAACAAGTCACGATCAACCACCGAGTTTAGCCTCGGGCGCAACAGGAAGCTCCGCCTCGCCTGACCTCATGCTCCGGCCTCGGGAGGAGGTCTCCGCCTCGCCCGACCTCAGGCTCCGGCCTCGAGAGGAGGTCTCCGCCTCGCCCGACCCTCGGACTCGGCCACGACCCCGGTCTCGAGAGGAATCGCGTCCTCGCCCGACCCCGGCCTTGGCCTCAAGAGAAGTCTCCGCCTCGGCCGACCCTGGGCTCGGACTGACCGCGCTAATAGGGGATGCATCATTTCCATATTCCTAGTCTGCTCAGGCTACAAGGAACAAGACCGGCATCCCATCTGGCTTACCCCGGCGACGGGTAATGATGGCACCCCGCGTGCGCCATGACGCTGGTGGCTCTCAACCCCTTACGACAGCAAGGAGACGTCAGCAGGATCCTCGCCGCGCTGCCAGCTGTGCTCCTACAAGACTCAGGCGCTCCTCCGACGGCCACGCCATAACATGTACAGCGCCCAAGCTCTCCCCCCAACGGCCACGTTGGCATGTACACAGGGCTTAGGCACTTCACTAGCGGACACGTTAGCGCATAGCTACGCCCCCCGTTGTACGTCTGGACTCTCTCCTTGCCTCTATAAAAGGGAGATCCAGGGCCACCCTGAGGGGGTTTCGCGCGAGGGAAGCGGCGGACGAGCTCTGTGTCCCTCTCTCTCTCTCACGTGACGCCCTTGTAACCCCTACTGCGAGCGGCACCCCTGGTGCAGGATAATACAAGGCTTGTCCCACATCTTGTATTCCATCCCGCGCCAACCCATCTGGGCAGGGACACGCAGCGACAATTCACTCGTCGGTCCAGGGACCCCCCCGGGGTCGAAACGCCGATAGTTGGCACGCCAGGTAGGGGCCTACTGCGTGTTAACGAACGCCTTCCTGTTGAGTTCCAGATGGGGAGTCTCCAGCAACCTCTCCAGTCTGGGACGGTGCTCCGCTTCGGGAGTCTCGAGTTCATGTCCCTCGACGGCAGCTACGACATGGTACTCCTCCCCCCACAGCGTGACGACAACGACGGTCTCCGACTCGCCCGGCGGCGGCAAGCTCTACGACAGCGTCTCCCTGCGGCAGAAGAGGAGCACTCCGATCGTCCCTGCCACCCTCCTCATCGGAGGAGGCGGAGACGAGGCAACCGTGGCCACGCAGGAGGCGGCACCTTGTCGGCTGTCGCACTAGAGCGAGTCGACGACGCCGGCACTCCCCCGGGGGACATGTCGGACATTGCCCTCGCACCTGAGGCGACGACGGGTGTCACTTCCCTGCGACGTGTCAGCCCCAAGCGGATTGATGATGCCAGCACCCTCGCAAAGGACCTGCTGGGCGTTACCCTCGTACCTGAGATGACGGTGTGCTCCGCACCCGACACGACTTCACCACCGTCCATCGATCAAGAGGTGCCGTCCGTTTTCCATCCCATACCTTTTCGGTTCAGCTTCGATCCACCTAGCGACCCCGCTATGGTGAGCGCCTTTGTAAAGGCGTATCCAAACCTTTCAAGGTACCACATGTGGTCGACCTGGGACCGACAGACAGCCGTCTCAACCTTCGGACCGGCGGGTTCTGAGGAAGAGGACGACCCTGACTCCGGTTGGGATTTCTCTGCCCTTAATGACCCCGGTGCCATGCGGGGCTTCATGTCTGCATGTGACCACTGCCTCTCCGGTTGTTCTGACGATGGCCATGACCTTGACGACGAGGGTTACGGCCCAAGTCGCAAATGTTTCCACGTCGATCTGGGAGATCACAACGAAGGCAACCACCTCGGTATGCCAGAGGTTGACGATCCCCCTGGGCCCACGTCTCGTGTTGACATCCCGCGGGAGCTAGCTGTGGTCCCAGTCCCTGCGGGGGGTCAGGACATACAGCTCGAGCAAATCCATGAGATGCAGGCCCGGGTCGACGGGGAAGCAGGCCGGCCTGTACAGCTTCGACAGAACATCGAACAGGAATGGGCAGGTCGATCACTCGCCAGAGAAGCCTGTCATCGGGCCCAAGACATCCAGCGCTGCATCGTCGACAATGCTAGGGCAGCGCTGCCTCCGGCCGTCAGCGGGTCCGGCCAGGACCTAGCTGCAGCGGCGATGCTGCTTCGAGCCATGCCAGAGCCATCCACCACCAAGGGATGGCGTATCTTGGGCGAACTCAAGAATCTCCTAGAAGGCGCTGCGGTTCGACGAGCCGAGAGCTCCGCCTCCCGTAGGCGAGCTGACCTCTCGGAGCATCACGCGGTGTCCTCCCGGCGCATTCGGGAAGCCTCGGTCCATCCCGAGCGTACACGGGACAAGGCGCCCGCCGCCCAGGAACGCCTCGGCAACGAGCACCACCATCTCGACCATCGAGCCCGCCTCGACGAGAAGGTGCGCCGAGGCTACCATCCTAGGCGCGGGGGACGCTGCAACAGCGAGGAGGATCGCAGTCCTTCGCTCGAACCACCCGGTCCGCGAGTCTTCAGCCGGGCCATACGACGAGCGCCGTTCCCTGCCCGTTTCCGAGCCCCGACTACTATCACCAAGTACTCGGGGGAGACGAGGCCAGAGCTGTGGCTCGCGGACTACCGACTGGCATGCCAGTTGGGAGGGGCGGATGATGACAACCTCATCATCCGTAATCTACCCCTTTTCCTCTCCGATGCCGCCCGAGCCTGGCTGGAGCATCTGCCTCCTGTGCAGATCTCCGACTGGGACGATCTGGTCAGAGCTTTCGCGGGGAACTTCCAAGGCACGTACGTGTGCCCTGGGAACTCGTGGGACCTCCGAAGCTGCCGCCAGCAGCTAGGGGAGTCCCTCCGAGAGTACATCCGGCGGTTTTCAAAGCAGCGCACCGAGCTGCCCAACATTACCGACTCAGATGTTATCGGGGCTTTCCTTGCCGGCACCACTTGCCAAGACCTGGTGAGCAAACTGGGGCGCAAGACTCCCACCCGTGCGAGCAAACTGATGGACGTCGCCACCAAGTTCGCCTCGGGTCAAGAGGCGGTCGAAGCCATCTTCCGGAAGGACAAGCAGCCTCAGGGGGAGCCGAAGACAGACGCCCCTGAGGCGTCCGCCCAGCGGGGCACAAAGAAGAAGGTTAAAAACAAGTCGCGAGCGAAGCGCGACGCCGCAGACGCGAATCTCGTCGCTGCGGCCGAGCACAGGAACCCTCGAAAACCTCTTGGAGGGGCCAGCGCGTTCGACAAGATGCTCAAAGAGCCGTGCCCCTATCACCAGGGGCCCGTCAGGCACACCCTCGAAGAATGTGTCATGCTCCAACGCTACTTCCATAAGACCGGGCCCCCGGCGGAGGATAGCAAGGGCCATGACAACGATAAGAAGGAGGGTGGCAAGGAAGAGGGATTCCCGGAAGTCCATAACTACTTCATGATCTACGGCGGGCAGGCGGTGAACGCCTCGGCTCGGCACCGCAAGCAGGAGCGCCGGGAAGTCTGCTTGGTGAAAGTGGCGGCACCAGTCTACCTAGACTGGTCCGACAAGCCTATCACCTTCGACCAAGGCGACCACCCCGACTTCATGCCAAGCCCGGGAAGGTACCCGCTCGTCATCGACCCGATCATCGGTAATGTTAGGCTCTCTAAGGTCCTCATGGACGGAGGCAGCAGCCTTAACATCATCTATGCCGAGACCCTGGAACTCTTAGGGGTTGATCGGTCTGAAGTCCAGGCCGGTGCGGCACCCTTCCACGGGATCGCGCCCGGGAAGCGAATCCTACCCCTCGGACGGATCGACTTACCCGTCTGCTTCGGAACTCCCTCCAACTTCCGAAAGGAAGCTCTCACCTTTGAGGTCGTCAGGTTCCGAGGAACCTACCATGCGGTGTTGGGAAGACCATGCTACGCCAAGTTCATGGCCGTCCCCAACTACACCTACCTCAAGCTCAAGACGCCGGGCCCAAATGGGATCATCACCGTCGGATCCACGTACCGCCACGCGTACAAATGCGATTTGGAGTGCGTGGAGTACGCCGAGGCTCTCGCCGAGTCCGAGGCCCTCATCGCCAACCTGGAACGCCTCTCCAAGGAGGCGCCCGACGTGAAGCGGCACGCCGGCAACTTCGAACCAGTTGAGGCGGTCAAGTCCGTCTCTCTCGACCCCAGCAACGACGCCAGCAAGCAAGTTCGGATTGGCTCCGAGCTCGACCCCAAACAGGAAGTAGTGCTCGTCGACTTTCTCCATGCAAACGTTGAAGTCTTTGCGTGGAGTCCCTCGGACATGCCCGACATACCGAGGGATGTCGCCGAGCACTCACTGGACATCAGAGCTAGAGCCCGACCCGTGAAGCAAACCCTACACCGTTTCAACGAAGAAAAGCGCAGGGCCATAGGCGAGGAGATCCACAAGCTACTCGCGGCAGGGTTTATCAAAGAGGTATTCCATCCCGAATGGTTAGCTAACCCTATTCTTGTAAGGAAGAAGGATGGGAAATGGAGGATGTGTGTAGACTACACTGGTCTAAACAAAGCATGTCCGAAAGTTCCCTACCCTCTACCTCGCATCGATCAAATCGTGGACTCCACTGCTGGGTGTGAAACCCTGTCATTCCTCGATGCCTACTCAGGCTATCACCAAATCAAGATGAAAAAGTCCGACCAGCTCACGACTTCTTTCATCACACCTTTTGGCATGTACTGTTACACTACAATGCCATTTGGGTTGAGGAATGCAGGCGCCACTTACCAGAGGTGCATGAACCACGTGTTCAGAGAACACATCGGCAGAACGGTCGAGGCTTACGTTGACGACATCGTTGTCAAGACGAAGAGAGCCTCCGACCTCCTCTCTAACCTTGAAGCGACATTCAAGTGTCTGAGAGCGAAAGGCGTGAAACTCAATCCCGAGAAGTGTGTCTTCGGAGTCCCCCGAGGCATGCTCCTTGGATTCATCGTCTCCGAGCGGGGCATCGAGGCCAACCCGGAGAAAATCACGGCCATCACCAACATGGGACCGATCAAAGATTTGAAAGGAGTACAAAGGGTCATGGGATGCCTTGTGGCTCTAAGCCGCTTCATCTCACGCCTTGGCGAGAAAGGCTTGCCTCTGTACCGCCTCTTAAGGAAGGCCGAGTGCTTCACTTGGACCCCCGAGGCCAAGGAAGCCCTCGGAAACCTTAAGGCGCTCCTTACGAACACACCCATCCTGGTGCCCCCCGCTGCAGGAGAAGCCCTCTTGATCTACGTAGCCACGACTACTCAGGTGGTCAGCGCCGCGATCGTAGTCGAGAGACAAGAAGAAGGGCATGCACTGCCCGTCCAGAGGCCAGTCTACTTCATCAGTGAAGTGCTTTCCGAGACCAAAGCTCGCTACCCACAGATCCAGAAGCTGCTCTACGCAGTGATCCCGACACGGCGAAAGTTGCGACACTACTTCGAGCCTCATCCGGTAACTGTGGTGTCATCCTTCCCCCTGGGGGAGATCATCCAGTGCCGCGAGGCCTCGGGTAGGATAGCAAAGTGGGCGGTGGAGCTTATGGGCGAAACACTATCATTCGCTCCGCGGAAGGCCATAAAATCCCAGGTCTTGGCAGACTTCCTGGCTGAGTGGACTGACATCGAATTACCAACAACTCCGATCCAGCCCGAGCTCTGGACCATGTATTTCGATGGGTCACTCATGAAAACAGGAGCGGGCGCTGGCCTGCTCTTCGTTTCACCCCTCGGAAAGCATCTCTGCTACGTCATTCGCCTCCATTTTCCGGCATCAAACAACGTGGCAGAGTACGAAGCACTGGTTAACAGGCTACACATCGCCATCGAGCTAGGGGTCCAACGCCTCGACGCTTGAGGCGACTCGCATCTTGTCATTGACCAAGTGAAAGGGAATTAGGCTTACACCTAGTTCCTAAATAATTTTGGTGGTTGAATTGCCCAACACAAATATTGGACTAACTAGTTTGCTCTAGTGCATAAGTTATACAGGTGCAAAAGGTTCACATTCAGTCAATAAAAAGATCAAGTGTTGGATTCAACAAAGGAGCAGCAAGGCAACCGAGGGCACCTCTGGCTGTAGGCACCGGACTGTCCGGTGTGCACCGGACTGTCCGGTGCGGCCAGAGGACTCCGACTTCAAACTCTTCGCTCTCGGGATTTCTCGGAAGACGGCGCGCTATAATTCACCGGACTGTCCGGTGTGCACCGGACATGTCCGGTGCTCCAACGAATCGCCGTCTCCGGAACTCGCCAGCCTCGGGTTCGCGCGACAGCCGCTCCGCTAAAATTCACCGGACTGTCCGGTGTGCACCGGACTGTCCGGTGTACCAGCGGAGCAACGGCTCCCTGCGGCGCCAACGGCTCCCTGCGGTGCATTAAATGCGCGCGCAGCGCGCGCAGACGTCAGGCACGCCCATGCCGGTGCACCGGACATCAAACAGTACATGTCCGGTGTGCACCGGACACCCAGGAGGGCCCAGAAGTCAGAAGCTCCAACGGTCAGAATCCAACGGCAATGGTGACGTGGCAGGGGCACCGGACTGTCCGGTGCGCCATCGAACAGACAGCTTCCAGCAACGGTCACTTTTGGTGGTTGGGGCTATAAATACCCCAACCACCCCTCATTCATTGCCATCCAAGTTTTCCACTTCTCAACCACTTACAAGAGCTAGGCATTAAATTCTAGACACACCCAAGTGATCAAATCCTCTCCCAACTCCACAAAAGCATTAGTGACTAGTGAGAGTGATTTGCCGTGTTCTTTTGAGCTCTTGCGCTTGGATCGCATTCTTTTCTTTCGCACTTGTTCTTGAGATCAACATTCAATTGTAACCAAGGCAAGAGGCACCAATTGTGTGGTGGCCCTTGCGGGGAGGTTTTGCTCCCGGTTGATTGAGAAGAAGAGAAAGCTCACTCGATCCGTGGGATCGTTTGAGAGAGGGAAGGGTTGAAAGAGACCCGGCCTTTGTGGCCTCCTCAACGGGGAGTAGGTTTGAGAGAACCGAACCTCGGTAAAACAAATCCTCGTGTCACACTCTTATTTGTTTGCGATTTGTTTTTGCACCCTCTCTCGCGGACTCGATTATATTTCTAACGCTAACCTTGCTTGTAGTTGTGTTTATTTTTGTTTCGCCCTATTCACCCCCCCCTCTAGGCGACTATCAATTGGTATCAGAGCCCGGTACTTCATTAGAGCCTAACCGCTCGAAGTGATGTCGGGAGATCCCGCCAAGAAGGAGATGGAGACCGGCGACAAGCCCACTACAAGCCAAGGGAGCACTTCATCGGAAGAGTCCCGCACCAAGAGAAAGGAGAAGAAGAAGAACTCCTCCAAGCGGAAGGAGAAAAGATCTTCCTCTTCTCACCACAAGGAGAAGAAGGAAAAATCCTCTTCTCACAAGCCGCATCGGAGTGGGGACAAACACAAGAGGATGAGGAAAGTGATCTTCTACGAGACCGACACCTCATCGACATCTACCTCCGGCTCCGACGCGGCATCCGTTACTTCTAAACGTCAAGAGCGTAAGAAGTATAGTAAGATTCCCCTACGCTACCCTCGCATTCCTAAACATACACCTTTACTTTCCGTCCCATTAGGCAAACCACCAACTTTTAATGGTGAAGATTATGCTATGTGGAGTAATTTAATGCGTTTTCACCTAACCTCTCTCCACAAAAGATTATGGGATGTTGTTGAGTATGGTGTACAGGTACCATCCGTAGGGGATGAGGACTATGACACGGACGAGGTGGCCCAAATCGAGCACTTCAACTCCCAAGCCACAACCATCCTCCTTGCCTCTCTAAGCAAGGAGGAATACAACAAAGTACAAGGGTTGAAGAACGCAAAGGAGATTTGGGATCTACTCAAGACGGCGCACGAAGGTGATGAGCTCACAAAGATCACCAAGCGGGAAACGATCGAGGGGGAGCTCGGTCGCTTCCGTCTTCGCCAAGGGGAGGAGCCACAAGACATGTACAACCAGCTCAAGACCTTGGTGAACCAAGTGCGCAACCTCGGGAGCGCAAAATGGGATGACCACGAGGTGGTTAAGGTTATTTTAAAAGCACTTATTTTCCTTAACCCTACTCAAGTACAATTAATTCGTGGTAATCCTAGATATCCACTAATGACCCCCGAGGAAGTTATCGGGAATTTTGTAAGCTTTGAATGCATGATTAAGGGCTCCAAGAAGATCAACGAGCTTGACGAGCCTTCCACATCCGAGGCGCAACCCGTGGCCTTCAAGGCAACGGAGGAGAAGAAGGAGGAGTCTACACCAACCGTCTCTCTCGACCCCAGCAACGACGCCAGCAAGCAAGTTCGGATTGGCTCCGAGCTCGACCCCAAACAGGAAGTAGTGCTCGTCGACTTTCTCCATGCAAACGTTGAAGTCTTTGCGTGGAGTCCCTCGGACATGCCCGACATACCGAGGGATGTCGCCGAGCACTCACTGGACATCAGAGCTAGAGCCCGACCCGTGAAGCAAACCCTACACCGTTTCAACGAAGAAAAGCGCAGGGCCATAGGCGAGGAGATCCACAAGCTACTCGCGGCAGGGTTTATCAAAGAGGTATTCCATCCCGAATGGTTAGCTAACCCTATTCTTGTAAGGAAGAAGGATGGGAAATGGAGGATGTGTGTAGACTACACTGGTCTAAACAAAGCATGTCCGAAAGTTCCCTACCCTCTACCTCGCATCGATCAAATCGTGGACTCCACTGCTGGGTGTGAAACCCTGTCATTCCTCGATGCCTACTCAGGCTATCACCAAATCAAGATGAAAAAGTCCGACCAGCTCACGACTTCTTTCATCACACCTTTTGGCATGTACTGTTACACTACAATGCCATTTGGGTTGAGGAATGCAGGCGCCACTTACCAGAGGTGCATGAACCACGTGTTCAGAGAACACATCGGCAGAACGGTCGAGGCTTACGTTGACGACATCGTTGTCAAGACGAAGAGAGCCTCCGACCTCCTCTCTAACCTTGAAGCGACATTCAAGTGTCTGAGAGCGAAAGGCGTGAAACTCAATCCCGAGAAGTGTGTCTTCGGAGTCCCCCGAGGCATGCTCCTTGGATTCATCGTCTCCGAGCGGGGCATCGAGGCCAACCCGGAGAAAATCACGGCCATCACCAACATGGGACCGATCAAAGATTTGAAAGGAGTACAAAGGGTCATGGGATGCCTTGTGGCTCTAAGCCGCTTCATCTCACGCCTTGGCGAGAAAGGCTTGCCTCTGTACCGCCTCTTAAGGAAGGCCGAGTGCTTCACTTGGACCCCCGAGGCCAAGGAAGCCCTCGGAAACCTTAAGGCGCTCCTTACGAACACACCCATCCTGGTGCCCCCCGCTGCAGGAGAAGCCCTCTTGATCTACGTAGCCACGACTACTCAGGTGGTCAGCGCCGCGATCGTAGTCGAGAGACAAGAAGAAGGGCATGCACTGCCCGTCCAGAGGCCAGTCTACTTCATCAGTGAAGTGCTTTCCGAGACCAAAGCTCGCTACCCACAGATCCAGAAGCTGCTCTACGCAGTGATCCCGACACGGCGAAAGTTGCGACACTACTTCGAGCCTCATCCGGTAACTGTGGTGTCATCCTTCCCCCTGGGGGAGATCATCCAGTGCCGCGAGGCCTCGGGTAGGATAGCAAAGTGGGCGGTGGAGCTTATGGGCGAAACACTATCATTCGCTCCGCGGAAGGCCATAAAATCCCAGGTCTTGGCAGACTTCCTGGCTGAGTGGACTGACATCGAATTACCAACAACTCCGATCCAGCCCGAGCTCTGGACCATGTATTTCGATGGGTCACTCATGAAAACAGGAGCGGGCGCTGGCCTGCTCTTCGTTTCACCCCTCGGAAAGCATCTCTGCTACGTCATTCGCCTCCATTTTCCGGCATCAAACAACGTGGCAGAGTACGAAGCACTGGTTAACAGGCTACACATCGCCATCGAGCTAGGGGTCCAACGCCTCGACGCTTGAGGCGACTCGCATCTTGTCATTGACCAAGTGAAAGGGAATTAGGCTTACACCTAGTTCCTAAATAATTTTGGTGGTTGAATTGCCCAACACAAATATTGGACTAACTAGTTTGCTCTAGTGCATAAGTTATACAGGTGCAAAAGGTTCACATTCAGTCAATAAAAAGATCAAGTGTTGGATTCAACAAAGGAGCAGCAAGGCAACCGAGGGCACCTCTGGCTGTAGGCACCGGACTGTCCGGTGTGCACCGGACTGTCCGGTGCGGCCAGAGGACTCCGACTTCAAACTCTTCGCTCTCGGGATTTCTCGGAAGACGGCGCGCTATAATTCACCGGACTGTCCGGTGTGCACCGGACATGTCCGGTGCTCCAACGAATCGCCGTCTCCGGAACTCGCCAGCCTCGGGTTCGCGCGACAGCCGCTCCGCTAAAATTCACCGGACTGTCCGGTGTGCACCGGACTGTCCGGTGTACCAGCGGAGCAACGGCTCCCTGCGGCGCCAACGGCTCCCTGCGGTGCATTAAATGCGCGCGCAGCGCGCGCAGACGTCAGGCACGCCCATGCCGGTGCACCGGACATCAAACAGTACATGTCCGGTGTGCACCGGACACCCAGGAGGGCCCAGAAGTCAGAAGCTCCAACGGTCAGAATCCAACGGCAATGGTGACGTGGCAGGGGCACCGGACTGTCCGGTGTGCACCGGACTGTCCGGTGTGCACCGGACTGTCCGGTGCGCCATCGAACAGACAGCTTCCAGCAACGGTCACTTTTGGTGGTTGGGGCTATAAATACCCCAACCACCCCTCATTCATTGCCATCCAAGTTTTCCACTTCTCAACCACTTACAAGAGCTAGGCATTAAATTCTAGACACACCCAAGTGATCAAATCCTCTCCCAACTCCACAAAAGCATTAGTGACTAGTGAGAGTGATTTGCCGTGTTCTTTTGAGCTCTTGCGCTTGGATCGCATTCTTTTCTTTCGCACTTGTTCTTGAGATCAACATTCAATTGTAACCAAGGCAAGAGGCACCAATTGTGTGGTGGCCCTTGCGGGGAGGTTTTGCTCCCGGTTGATTGAGAAGAAGAGAAAGCTCACTCGATCCGTGGGATCGTTTGAGAGAGGGAAGGGTTGAAAGAGACCCGGCCTTTGTGGCCTCCTCAACGGGGAGTAGGTTTGAGAGAACCGAACCTCGGTAAAACAAATCCTCGTGTCACACTCTTATTTGTTTGCGATTTGTTTTTGCACCCTCTCTCGCGGACTCGATTATATTTCTAACGCTAACCTTGCTTGTAGTTGTGTTTATTTTTGTTTCGCCCTATTCACCCCCCCCTCTAGGCGACTATCAATTGGTATCAGAGCCCGGTACTTCATTAGAGCCTAACCGCTCGAAGTGATGTCGGGAGATCCCGCCAAGAAGGAGATGGAGACCGGCGACAAGCCCACTACAAGCCAAGGGAGCACTTCATCGGAAGAGTCCCGCACCAAGAGAAAGGAGAAGAAGAAGAACTCCTCCAAGCGGAAGGAGAAAAGATCTTCCTCTTCTCACCACAAGGAGAAGAAGGAAAAATCCTCTTCTCACAAGCCGCATCGGAGTGGGGACAAACACAAGAGGATGAGGAAAGTGATCTTCTACGAGACCGACACCTCATCGACATCTACCTCCGGCTCCGACGCGGCATCCGTTACTTCTAAACGTCAAGAGCGTAAGAAGTATAGTAAGATTCCCCTACGCTACCCTCGCATTCCTAAACATACACCTTTACTTTCCGTCCCATTAGGCAAACCACCAACTTTTAATGGTGAAGATTATGCTATGTGGAGTAATTTAATGCGTTTTCACCTAACCTCTCTCCACAAAAGATTATGGGATGTTGTTGAGTATGGTGTACAGGTACCATCCGTAGGGGATGAGGACTATGACACGGACGAGGTGGCCCAAATCGAGCACTTCAACTCCCAAGCCACAACCATCCTCCTTGCCTCTCTAAGCAAGGAGGAATACAACAAAGTACAAGGGTTGAAGAACGCAAAGGAGATTTGGGATCTACTCAAGACGGCGCACGAAGGTGATGAGCTCACAAAGATCACCAAGCGGGAAACGATCGAGGGGGAGCTCGGTCGCTTCCGTCTTCGCCAAGGGGAGGAGCCACAAGACATGTACAACCGGCTCAAGACCTTGGTGAACCAAGTGCGCAACCTCGGGAGCGCAAAATGGGATGACCACGAGGTGGTTAAGGTTATTTTAAAAGCACTTATTTTCCTTAACCCTACTCAAGTACAATTAATTCGTGGTAATCCTAGATATCCACTAATGACCCCCGAGGAAGTTATCGGGAATTTTGTAAGCTTTGAATGCATGATTAAGGGCTCCAAGAAGATCAACGAGCTTGACGAGCCTTCCACATCCGAGGCGCAACCCGTGGCCTTCAAGGCAACGGAGGAGAAGAAGGAGGAGTCTACACCAAGTAGACAACCAATTGACGCCTCCAAGCTCGACAACGAGGAGATGGCCCTAATCATTAAGAGCTTTAGGCAAATCCTCAAGCAACGGAAGGGGAAGGACTACAAATCCCGTTCCAAGAAGGTTTGCTACAAGTGTGGTAAGCCCGGTCACTTTATTGCTAAATGTCCATTATCAAGTGATAGTGACAGGGGCGACGACAAGAAGGGCAAGAGGAAGGAGAAGAAGAAATACTACAAGAAGAAGGGCGGCGATGCCCATGTTTGTCGGGAGTGGGACTCCGACGAAAGCTCAAGCGACTCCTCCGACGACGAGGACGCCGCCAACATCGCCGTCACCAAGGGCCTTCTCTTCCCCAACGTCGGCCACAAGTGTCTCATGGCCAAGGACGGCAAAAAGAAGGTAAAATCAAGGTCCTCCACTAAATATGAAACATCTAGTGATGAGGATGATAAAAATGAGGAGGAAAACTTGCGTACTCTTTTTGCTAACCTCAACATGCAACAAAAGGAGAAATTAAATGAATTAATTAGTGCTATACATGAGAAGGATGAACTCTTGGATTCTCAAGAGGACTTCCTTATTAAAGAAAATAAGAAGCATGTTAAGGTTAAAAATGCTTATGCTCTAGAAAGAGAAAAATGTGAAAAATTGTCTAGTGAGCTAAGCACTTGCCATGAAACTTTAGACAACCTTAGAAATGAAAATGCTAATTTATTAGCTAAGGTTGATTCTCATGTTTGCATTGATCCTAGAAATAATAATGTTGATTTGCTTGCTAGGATTGATGAGTTGAACATTTCTCTTGCTAGCCTTAGAAATGAGAATGAGAAATTAACTGCTAAGGCTAAGAATTTTGATGTTTGCAATGCTACTATTTCCGACCTTAGAACTAAAAATGATTTGTTGCATGCTAAGGTCATTGAATTAAAATCTTGCAAACCTTCTACATCTACTGAGCATGTTTCCATTTGTACTAGATGTAGAGATATTAATGTTGATGCTATTCATGATCACCTAGCCTTAATTAAAAAACAAAATGATCACATAGCACAACTTAATGCTAAGATTAGAGAGCATGACTTAGAAAATGAAAAATTTAAACTTGCTAGAAGCATGCTCTATAATGGGAGACGCCCTGGCATTAAGGACGGCATTGGCTACCAAAAGGGAGACAATGTCAAAATTAATGCCCCTCCAAAGAACTTATCCAACTTTGTTAAGGGCAAGGCTCCCATGCCTCAGGATAACGAGGGTTACATTTTGTACCCTGCCGGCTATCCTGAGAGCAAAATTAGGAAGACTCATTCTAGGAAGTCTCACTCTGGCCCTAATCATGCTTTTATGTATAAGGGTGAGACATCTAGATCTAGGCAACCAACCCATGCCAAGTTGCCTAGAAAGAAAATTGCAAATGCATCGAATGATCATGTTATTTCATTTAAAACTTTTGATGCATCTTATGTGTTGACTAACAAATCTGGCAAGGTAGTTGCCAAAATTGTTGGGGGCAAACACAAGGGCTCCAAGACTTGTGTTTGGGTACCCAAAGTTCTTGTATCTAATGCTAAAGGACCCAAAACCATTTGGGTACCTAAAACAAAGAACTAAACTTGTTTTGTAGGTTTATGCATCCGGGGGCTCAAGTTGGATACTCGACAGCGGGTGCACAAACCATATGACAGGGGAGAAAAGGATGTTCTCCTCCTATGAGAAAAACCAAGATCCCCAAAGAGCTATCACATTCGGGGATGGAAATCAAGGTTTGGTCAAAGGTTTGGGTAAAATTGCTATATCTCCTGACCATTCTATTTCCAATGTTTTTCTTGTAGATTCTTTAGATTACAATTTGCTTTCCGTATCCCAATTATGTCAAATGGGCTACAACTGTCTTTTTACTGATACTGGTGTTACTGTCTTTAGAAGAAGTGATGATTCAATAGCTTTTAAGGGAGTGTTAGAGGGTCAGCTATACTTAGTAGATTTTAATAGAGCTGAACTCGACACTTGCTTGATTGCTAAGACTAACTTGGGTTGGCTCTGGCACCGCCGACTAGCCCATGTTGGAATGAAGAATCTTCACAAGCTTCTAAAGGGAGAACACATTTTGGGACTAACCGATGTTCATTTTGAGAAAGACAGGATTTGTAGCGCATGCCAAGCCGGGAAGCAAGTTGGTGCCCATCATCCACACAAAAATGTCATGACTACCGACAGGCCGCTGGAGCTCCTACACATGGATTTATTCGGCCCGATCGCTTACATAAGCATCGGCGGTAGTAAGTATTGTCTTGTAATTGTGGATGATTATTCTCGCTTCACTTGGGTATTCTTTTTGCAGGAAAAATCACAAACCCAAGAGACGTTAAAGGGATTCTTAAGAAGGGCTCAAAATGAGTTCGGCTTAAGGATCAAGAAAATTAGAAGCGACAATGGAACGGAGTTCAAGAACTCTCAAATCGAAGGTTTCCTTGAGGAGGAGGGCATCAAGCATGAGTTCTCTTCTCCCTACACTCCACAACAAAATGGTGTAGTGGAGAGGAAGAATCGAACTCTATTGGACATGGCAAGAACCATGCTTGATGAGTACAAGACACCGGATCGGTTTTGGGCCGAAGCAGTCAACACCGCCTGCTACGCCATCAACCGGTTATATCTTCACCGAATCCTCAAGAAGACATCTTATGAACTCCTAACCGGTAAAAAGCCCAATATTTCATATTTTAGAGTTTTTGGTAGCAAATGTTTTATTCTTGTCAAAAGAGGTAGAAAATCCAAATTTGCTCCTAAAACTGTAGAAGGCTTTTTACTAGGATATGACTCAAACACAAGGGCATATAGAGTCTTTAACAAGTCCTCAGGACTTGTTGAAGTTTCTTGTGACGTTGTGTTTGATGAGACTAACGGCTCTCAAGTAGAGCAAGTTGATCTTGATGATATAGGTGAAGAACAGGCTCCATGCATAGCGCTAAGGAACATGTCCATTGGGGATGTGTGTCCTAAGGAATTCGAAGAGCCTCCACATGCACAAGATCAACCATCCTCCTCCACACAAGTATCTCCACCAACTCAAGTTGAGGATGAGGCTCAAGATGTTGAACAAGAAGATCAAGAAGTTGAGCCACCTCAAAATGACGGCAACGATCAAGGGGGAGATGCAAATAATGAAGATAAGGAGGATGATCAACCAAGGCCGCCACACCCAAGAGTCCACCAAGCAATACAACGAGATCACCCCGTCGACACCATCCTCGGCGATATTCATAAGGGGGTAACTACTCGATCTCGTGTTGCACATTTTTGTGAACATTACTCTTTTGTTTCCTCTATTGAGCCACACAGGGTAGAGGAAGCTCTTCAAGATTCGGATTGGGTGATGGCGATGCAAGAGGAGCTCAACAATTTCACGAGGAACGAGGTATGGCACTTAGTTCCACGTCCTAATCAAAATGTTGTAGGAACCAAGTGGGTCTTCCGCAACAAGCAAGACGAGCATGGTGTGGTGACTAGGAACAAAGCTCGACTCGTGGCCAAGGGGTATTCACAAGTCGAAGGTTTGGATTTTGGTGAAACCTATGCACCCGTAGCTAGGCTTGAGTCAATTCGCATATTATTAGCCTATGCTACTTACCATGGCTTCAAGCTTTATCAAATGGACGTGAAGAGTGCCTTCCTCAATGGACCGATCAAGGAGGAGGTCTACGTTGAGCAACCTCCCGGCTTTGAAGACAGTGAGTATCCTAATCATGTTTATAGGCTCTCTAAGGCGCTTTATGGGCTCAAGCAAGCCCCAAGAGCATGGTATGAATGCCTTAGAGATTTCCTTATTGCAAATGGCTTCAAAGTCGGCAAAGCCGATCCTACTCTATTCACTAAGACTCTTGACAATGATTTGTTTGTATGCCAAATTTATGTTGATGATATCATATTTGGGTCTACTAACAAATCTACATGTGAAGAATTTAGTAGGATCATGACACAGAAATTCGAGATGTCGATGATGGGGGAGTTGAAATATTTCTTAGGATTTCAAGTCAAGCAACTCCAAGAAGGCACCTTCCTTAGCCAAACGAAGTATACTCAAGATATCCTAACCAAGTTTGGAATGAAGGATGCCAAGCCCATCAAGACACCCATGGGAACTAATGGGCATCTCGACCTCGACACGGGAGGTAAGTCCGTGGATCAAAAGGTATACCGGTCGATGATTGGTTCATTGCTTTATTTATGTGCATCTCGACCAGACATTATGCTTTCCGTATGCATGTGTGCAAGATTCCAAGCCGACCCTAAGGAATCACACCTTACGGCCGTAAAACGAATCTTGAGATATTTAGCTTATACTCCTAAGTTTGGGCTTTGGTACCCTCGGGGATCCACATTTGATTTGATTGGTTATTCGGATGCCGATTGGGCAGGGTGTAAGATTAACAGGAAAAGCACATCGGGGACTTGCCAGTTCTTGGGAAGATCCTTGGTGTCTTGGGCTTCAAAGAAGCAAAATTCGGTCGCTCTTTCCACCGTCGAAGCCGAGTATATTGCCGCAGGCCATTGTTGCGCGCAATTACTTTGGATGAGGCAAACCCTGCGGGACTACGGTTACAAATTAACCAAAGTCCCTTTGCTATGTGACAATGAGAGTGCAATCAAAATGGCCGACAATCCCGTTGAGCACAGCCGCACTAAGCACATAGCCATTCGGTATCATTTTCTTCGGGATCACCAACAAAAGGGGGATATCGAGATTTCTTACATTAACACTAAAGATCAATTAGCCGATATCTTTACCAAGCCTCTTGATGAACAATCTTTTACCCGACTTAGGCATGAGCTCAATATTCTTGATTCTCGGAATTTCTTTTGCTAGTCTTGCACACATAGCTCATGAATATACCTTTGATCATGTCTCTTTTATATATGCTATGACTAATGTGCTTTCAAGTGTATTTCAAACCAAGTCATAGGTATATTGAAAGGGAATTGGAGTCTTCGGCGAAGACAAGGCTTCCACTCCACTCTCCTACTCATCCTTCGCCGTCGCTCCGCATCATCTCTCCAACTTTGGTATAATCTTCACTCATTCATTTCATGGCCAAAGGGGGAGAAAGTACTTCATTGGGCTCTAATGATTCCGTTTTTGGCGATTCATGCCAAAGGGGGAGAAAATATGAGCCCAAAGCAAAAGGACCGCACCACCACCTAATTTTATAAATTTGATGATTTTAAATTAGTAAATTTCAAAATTGGTATCTCTTTGTGTTATAAAGGGGGAGCAATTAGTATTTTCAAAATTGATGTCTTAAAACCCTCTTGAACACTAAGAGGAGACCTTATTTGAGGGGGAGTTTTGTTTAGTCAAGGGAAAAGCATTTGAACAAAGGAAGAAAATTTCAAATCTTGAAAATGCTTTGCAAAGTCTCATTCATTTACCTTTGACTATCTTGCAAAATGACTTTGAAAAGAATTTACAAAAGTGTTTGCAAAAACAAAACTTTGGTGCAAATGTGGTCCAATATGTCAAATACAAAGAAACAATCCATGCGCATCATATAAATGTTTTTTATTGACTCAATTCCAAACAACCTTTGCACTTACATTATGCAAACTAGTTCAATTATGCACTTCTATATTTGCTTTGGTTTGTGTTGGCATCAATCACCAAAAAGGGGGAGATTGAAAGGGAATTAGGCTTACACCTAGTTCCTAAATAATTTTGGTGGTTGAATTGCCCAACACAAATATTGGACTAACTAGTTTGCTCTAGTGCATAAGTTATACAGGTGCAAAAGGTTCACATTCAGTCAATAAAAAGATCAAGTGTTGGATTCAACAAAGGAGCAGCAAGGCAACCGAGGGCACCTCTGGCTGGAGGCACCGGACTGTCCGGTGTGCACCGGACTGTCCGGTGCGGCCAGAGGACTCCGACTTCAAACTCTTCGCTCTCGGGATTTCTCGGAAGACGGCGCGCTATAATTCACCGGACTGTCCGGTGTGCACCGGACATGTCCGGTGCTCCAACGAATCGCCGTCTCCGGAACTCGCCAGCCTCGGGTTCGCGCGACAGCCGCTCCGCTAAAATTCACCGGACTGTCCGGTGTGCACCGGACTGTCCGGTGTACCAGCGGAGCAACGGCTCCCTGCGGCGCCAACGGCTCCCTGCGGTGCATTAAATGCGCGCGCAGCGCGCGCAGACGTCAGGCACGCCCATGCCGGTGCACCGGACATCAAACAGTACATGTCCGGTGTGCACCGGACACCCAGGAGGGCCCAGAAGTCAGAAGCTCCAACGGTCAGAATCCAACGGCAATGGTGACGTGGCAGGGGCACCGGACTGTCCGGTGTGCACCGGACTGTCCGGTGCGCCATCGAACAGACAGCTTCCAGCAACGGTCACTTTTGGTGGTTGGGGCTATAAATACCCCAACCACCCCTCATTCATTGCCATCCAAGTTTTCCACTTCTCAACCACTTACAAGAGCTAGGCATTAAATTCTAGACACACCCAAGTGATCAAATCCTCTCCCAACTCCACAAAAGCATTAGTGACTAGTGAGAGTGATTTGCCGTGTTCTTTTGAGCTCTTGCGCTTGGATCGCATTCTTTTCTTTCGCACTTGTTCTTGAGATCAACATTCAATTGTAACCAAGGCAAGAGGCACCAATTGTGTGGTGGCCCTTGCGGGGAGGTTTTGCTCCCGGTTGATTGAGAAGAAGAGAAAGCTCACTCGATCCGTGGGATCGTTTGAGAGAGGGAAGGGTTGAAAGAGACCCGGCCTTTGTGGCCTCCTCAACGGGGAGTAGGTTTGAGAGAACCGAACCTCGGTAAAACAAATCCTCGTGTCACACTCTTATTTGTTTGCGATTTGTTTTTGCACCCTCTCTCGCGGACTCGATTATATTTCTAACGCTAACCTTGCTTGTAGTTGTGTTTATTTTTGTTTCGCCCTATTCACCCCCCCTCTAGGCGACTATCACCAAGTCATGAAGAACTCCCACTGCCGTGACCGGAGGATGGAAGCCTACTACGACGAAGTCCGGCGCCTAGAAAACAAGTTCCATGGGCTGGAGCTCAACCACATCGCCCGACAGTACAACGAGACTGCGGACGAGCTGGCGAAAATAGCCTCGAGGCAAACGACGGTTCCCCCGGACATCTTCTCCAGAGACCTACATCAACCATCCGTCAAGATCGACGACGCGCCCGAGCCTGAGGAAGCCTCAGCCTAGCCCGAGGTACCCTCGGCCGAGCCCGAGGTACCCTCGGCCGCACCCGAGGCACCCTCGGCCATCGAGGAAGAGGCCTTGCCCGTCGAAGAGGAACAGAATGGGGTCACGCCAGATCCGAGCTGGCAGACCCCGTACCTGGAATATCTCCTCCGAGGAGAGCTTCCCATCGACAAGACCAAAGCTCGGCAGCTGACTCGGCGTGCCAAGTCATTCGTCTTGCTGGGCGATGAAAAAGAGCTCTATCACCACAGCCCCTCGGGCATCCTCCAATGATGCATATCTATCTCCCAAGGATAGGAGCTGTTGCAAGAAATACACTCGGGGGCTTGCGGCCACCATGCAGCGCCTCGAGGCCTCGTGGGGAATGCCTTCCGACAAGGTTTCTACTGGCTAACCGCGGTGGCCGACGCCACTAGGATTGTACGCTCCTGCCGGGGGTGTCAATTCTACGCGAAGCAGACACATCTGCCCGCTCAGGCCTTACAGACGATACCCATCACCTGGCCATTTGCTGTGTGGGGTCTGGACCTTGTCGATCCCTTGCAGAAGGCACCCGGGGGCTTCACGCACCTGCTGGTCGCTATCGACAAATTCTCCAAGTGGATCGAGGTCTGACCCCTAAAGAACATCAGGTCCGAGCAGGCGGTGGCATTCTTCACCAACATCATCCATCGGTTCGGGTTCCCAAACTCAATCATCACCGACAATGGCACACAGTTCACCAGAAAAAAGTTCCTGGACTTCTGCGGCGACCACCACATCCGTGTGGACTGGGCCGCCATAGCTCATCCCATGACGAATGGGCAGGTGAAGCGTGCCAACGGTATGATTCTGCAGGGTCTCAAACCAAGGATCTACAACGACCTCAACAAGTTCGGCAAGCGGTGGATGAAAGAGCTACCCTCGGTAGTCTGGAGTCTGAGGACGACGCTGAGCCGCGCCATGGGTTTACGCCGTTCTTTCTAGTCTATGGGGCCGAGGCCGTCCTCCCCATGGACTTAGAATATGGCTCCCCGAGGACCAAGGCGTACGACGACCGAAGTAACCAGACCAGCCGAGAAGACTCGCTGGACCAACTCGAGGAGGCTCAGGATGTCGCCCTACTACATTCAGCACGATACCAGCAGTCGCTGCGGCGCTACCACGCCCGAAGCGTTCGGTCCCGAGGCTTCCAAGTGGGAGACTTGGTGCTTCGCCTGCGACAGGACGCCCGAGGGCGCCATAAGCTCACTCCTCCCTGGGAAGGGCCCTTCATCATCGCCAAGATCTTGAAGCCCGGAACATACAAGCTGGCCAACGACCAAGGCGAGGTCTACAGCAACGCTTGGAACATCCAATAGCTACGTCGCTTCTACCCTTAAGATGTTTTAAGTCGTTCATGTACCTCGTTTACATACACAAAGTCTAACCGTCAAGGAAGGGTCGGCCTTGCCTCAGCAAAGCCCGACCCTCCCTCGGGGGCTAGAAGGGGGGAGCCCCCTCTGCGTCAAAATTTTCCTCAGAAAATTTTTCTACCAAAACAACCTTCGTGCTTTCAACTTCCGTATCGATAGCGGGATCCTGAGAACGACGAGAGTACACGTAAGCGGCAAGGCCGACCGAGCCGAGGAACTCCTATGCCTCCGGGATACGGATACCTCATTCATCACCTTCCGCGAGAAGTAACTCACGCTCGGATAAGCGATCCTGCTGCCGAACAAGTCCTAACACTCAGGTAGAAAACGACTTTCGCGCCTTCTCGACTGTTCCAATAATGGAATCCTTCGACCAAATGAGAGCGCACGTAAGCGGCAAGGTCGACCGAGCCGAGGGACTCCTACGCCTCCGGGATACGGATACCTCACTCATCACCTTCCGCAAAAAGTAACTCTCGTTCGGATAAACGATTCTGCTATTGACAGACAAGTGGTGATGCTTGAAACAAGAGGAGAGAAGACGCAGCTTTTTAAACACGACGATAAAGTGTTTAGGCCTCGGCGGCCGTGAAAAAGCATGCGCATGCTACAGACAAACTGTTCCTATAGGTTCGGGCATCGGCAGGGGGAGCAGCAGCATCCTCGGCGTTGTTCCCACCCTCGGTGGAACCAGGCCTGGCCTCGGACGGCGACCCGGGCAAAAGGACCTCCACCTAAGGGAGGACGCCAGCACCGTGCCAACAGACGTCTTGGCCAAGCTCCAGCGGCTGCTACCACATCTTCCTCGGCCTGGGAAGCCGCCATCTCCCGGGCCGACGAAGTCTCTTTCCGAGCCGACTCCGCGTCTGTCCGCGCTAACACCGCTGCCTCCGGCTCTGGCTCATCGCAGAGCAGCTGAGGGTTCCGAAAACTGAGCAAGGGAAGCCTAGAGCGGCAAGGCCGATAGAGCCGAGGGACTCCTACGCCTCCAGGATACGGACACCTCACTCATCACCTTCCGCGAAAGGCAACCGACGCTTGGTTAAGTGGTTCGGCTAGCCAACAGACAAGTCCCAGCGCTCGGAATGAGGAAGACACACAACTTCATTCTCGAATACCTAAATGTTCAGGCCTCGACAGCCACAAAGAACAAACACATATACCTGGGGTAACTATGCTACATAGACTTAGACGTCGGCAGAACCCTCGGCGGTTCTCTCGACCTACGACAAATGTCTAAGTACTTGAAGCGGTTACATTTTGCTCCGGCAAAAACCCGGTATATCTCCTTACAAACGGGACTCCGGTTCCATTCCCGCGGGTACGAACTACCTCCCCACCAGGGGGCTTGCGGGATAACAAACTCCAAGCGGCTTGCCGGCGACCTCTGCAGCAGCAGAGACAACGACCTCCACCTTGGGCGGCTAAACAGCAGCAGCGATGACCTCAGGACAAACGCTGCTGTGAAGAGGCCCTCACCCATGTCCCCACACGAGGGGCGAGGACAAGCCGCTAAGGCCGAAGAGTCGGAGGGCACCGACCGTGGGTTCGAACCCACCGACACCGCATCGGCGAACAGCAGCCGCCCTAAAGCGTACCGGCAGGTCCTCACTCCCGTCCTCGCCGAGGCTGCCCCAGAACACGAGCACCGCCCTCGCGGCGTACGGCGTGCTGGGCAACCCTCTGGTGTGGCTGTCGGCGCGAGGAAGACCTGGACGTGGCCGGCCCGTGCGCGGCACGACCGCCGCCCGGACATAGGACGAAAAGCTGCATCCTGTCCAGGAAGCAGCAGTTTGCCTTCCCCCGCATGGCTGGAGGAAGCCTCCGCAGGGCTGGAGGATGCCTTTCTCCCCCAAATGCTGGGGGAAGAAAAGGGTTATCGGCCCACGCGGAGGCAACCCCCCACTCGGTGCGCTCCTCCGCCTCAGCCCGGATGACGAAGATCCTTGAAGCTGAGGGCGGGGCGGAGGCCGCAGTCCGGCTTGCTTCTCCCCACCAAACTGCCCATTGGTGAGGGAATGCAGCCGGGCTGCATGACGAAAATCCTTGAAGCCGAGCGATGGCTGAAAGGTGTCGATCTCCACAAGACCGTGCTCCTCCAACGACAGCAAGAGCAAGGCGACGCTGGGGCACCCCATCCGGGGGCTCAAAAGGCGGAAGGGCGCAAGGCATGAGGGGAGAACAAAGGCATGGCCACTGCCCAGGGGATAGATCCCCCTTTTATAGGTAGACCTCCTCACTTGCACCCCTTAGCGTCACGGGCGAAATCCCCACTGACATCCTCCAGGGTTCTCCCCCCATGACACGGGGGCTGGGACCCACACGTCATATGAGCTGATCCGAAGCACGAAGAAGGCGAACCGCCGCACGCGAGGCATGTAACCGTCCCGCGGTTACAAGCGCTCTCCCATCTTCGCAGAAACCGGTGGTCGAAAGGGTGGACCGCCACGCGACAGGCATCCAACTGCACCGCAACTGTGCGCCCCTTCAGCTCCGTCCACATCCGGTGGACCAGCGCAAAGGAAGCGGGCCCGCATGTCATGTAACCGTCGCACCGGTCACGACGTGCAAGAAGCTACACCGCCACTCACGCCAATGCTGTGCCTCCTCGACTGCGGAACCAGTACCGCGACTCGAGGTACCCCTGTGCATGACCCAACAGTGCCAATTAAAGGCGACAGCCACGGGTCAGTCAGCCGCGGGGTAGGCATGACGGTTGGCATGGTCAAAAGTGGGCCGGGAGTAACTGCAGCGGCAGATGAGCGGAGGCAGCAGTCAGGTCGCCTGCAGGCTTGCGTCCCCTCCTGAAGCGACGGGAGAGCCCTCTCCCACGGCGTGAAGACGACACGCTCGTGTCTCGTTCCTCGAACGGCTCGCACGCGCAACGGGTGCCACGCGAATCGCCCGTCCCATCGCATTAACTCCCCGACGGAGCAGGCAACACCTCTGGCAGGCGAGGCGGGTGTCGCTTCGCCTTCGCCATAATGACCGCGTCAAAAAAGGTGCGCCACCTTATTTAAATTCATATCCTTCCCCTCCTCCTCTCTCTCTCTCTCTCTTGCCACAGGGACCGGGAAAGGGGACATTGTGGAATGGATCCTTCTCGACGGAGGAAGCGGGCCCCGAGCCCCCTACTGATCAGGGGTTCGAAGGCTGGCCCCTCGGAAAGGTTTCGACAGCCGCCCCAGACCGCTCGGGCTCCGTGCCCACTACTGATCAAGGGTTCGTGAGAGCACCTAGAGGGGGGGTGAATAGGTGATCCTGTAAAACTTAAACTTAAGCCACAAAAACTTGATTAAGCGTTAGCACAATAATCGTCAAGTGGCTAGAGAGGAGTCTAAGCAAGACACGATAACCACAAGAAGATCAACACAGATAGACACAGTGGTTTATCCCGTGGTTCGGCCAAGTACAAAACTTGCCTACTCCACGTTGTGGCGTCCCAACGGACGAGGGTTGCAATCAACCCCTCTCAAGCGGTCCAAAGACCCACTTGAATACCACGATGTTTTGCTTTGCTTTACTATATCCCAATCGCGAGGAATCTCCACAACTTGGAGTCTCTCGCCCTTACAAAGATGTTCACAAAGAAGCACGGAGTAAGGGAGGGATGAGCAACTCACACAAGACACAAAAATCACAGCAAATACGCACACACAAGACCCAGACTTGAGCTCAAAAGACTATCACGAGGTTCTCACTAGAACGGAGCTCAAATCACTAAGAATGTCGAACAAGTGCGCAAGAACGAAGTGTGAGTGATCAACTATGCTCAAAGAATGCTTGGATGTCTTCTCCATGCGCCAAGGGGTCCCTTTTATAGCCCCAAGGCAGCTAGGAGCCGTTGAGAGCATTGTAGGAAGGCAATTCTTGCCTTCTGTCGACTGGCGCACCGGACAGTCCGGTGCACCACCGGACACTGTCCGGTGCAGATTTCTTTCCTTATTTGGCGAAGCCGACCGTTGAAGATTCAGAGCCGTTGGCGCACCGGACAGTCCGGTGCCCCCTTCTAGCCGTTGGCTCGGCCACGTGTCCCGCGCAGATCGCGCGGCCGACCGTTGGCCCGGCCGACCGTTGGCTCACCGGACAGTCCGGTGCACCACCGGACAGTCCGGTGAATTATAGCCGTACGCCGTTAATCATCTCCCAAGAGCGATGAGTTTGCCTGTGAATGGCTCACCGGACAGTCCGGTGCACCACTGGACAGTCCAGTGAATTATAGTCGTACGCCGTTAATCATCTCCCGAGAGCGACGAGTTTGCCTGTGAACGGCTCACCGGACAGTCCGGTGCACCACCAGACAGTCCGGTGATTTATAGCCGTATACCGCCGTCGAAGTCCCGAGAGCAGCAAGTTCGCCAGAGCCAGCCTGGCGCACCAGACACTGTCCGGTGCCCCCAGACTGAGCAGACTTTGGCTGAACAAAGCCATCTCTTTTCTAACTTGATTTTTCCTGTTTCCAGCACTTAGACACAATACATTAGTCCATAAAACAATGTACTAAGTCTAGAAACATACCTTTACTTTTGATTTGCACTTTGTCCATCACTTGGGAAACTTTAACACTTAAGCACTTGTGTTGGCACTTAATCACCAAAATACTTAGAAATGGCCCAAGGGCACATTTCCCTTTCAATCTCCCCCTTTTTGGTGATTTATGCCAACACAACAAAAAACAACTAATAGAAGTGCAACATCAATACAAATGAGAACTCAAAGTTGTTTTGATTCAAATTTGGCATATATGGATCACTCTTTGCCACCACTTGGTTTGTTTTTGCAAATCAAACTCAATTTCCTATCTCTAAGTCAAATTCACTTGTAGAGACATAAAGAGAGGTATTCCATGAGAAATTGATCAAAGATTTCAAAAACTCCCCCTTTTTCCCATAATCAACATTTCTCCCCACAAGAGGCCAACTTTTGACAAGAGAGACAATAAGAGAGTTTTGACAAACCAAAAGCTCTATTCTACTATTTTCAAAATTTCTCAAGTGGTAGCTGATCCATTTATTTCTTTGGCCTTATTTTCTCCCCCTTTGGCATCAAGCACCAAAACGGGATCAATTTTGGCCCTTTAACCCCATTGCCTCACCAAAATCTTCAAATAAGAATACAATGGCAATAGGAGTATATGAGGTGAACTTGGAATAAGTTACCCTCTCATCGAAGTGCAGTGGAAGTCTTTCATGGTCCAAGTCCACCTTTTCCCTTTCAAACCTCCTTTGAGACTAAATCAAGCAAACTCAAGCACACGGTTAGTCTCAAAGGGTCAAGTTGTAGCACAACTCCCCCTAAATATGTGCATCACTTGCAAAAGGACTTGTGAGGTCCGGGGAGTGTTTGTACAACTTGAGCACCACAAATAAACAACAAAATGCATAAGGAACATGATCAAAGGCATAAACACATGTATGCTATAAATCAATCCAAGTTCCGCGAATCTAAGACATTTAGCTCACTACGCAGCCTGCAAAAGGTCTTCTCATCTAAAGGCTTGGTAAAGATATCGGCTAGCTGGTTCTCGGTGCTAACATAAAACACTTCGATATCTCCCTTTTGCTGGTGGTCTCTCAAAAAGTGATGCCGGATGTCAATGTGCTTTGTGCGGCTGTGCTCAACAGGATTTTCCGCTATGCGGATAGCACTCTCATTGTCACATAGGAGTGGGACTTTGCCCAGATTGTAGCCAAAGTCCCGGAGGTTTGCCTCATCCAAAGTAGTTGCGCGCAACACTGTCCTACGGCAACGTACTCGGCCTCAGCGGTGGATAGGGCAACGGAAGTTTGTTTCTTAGAGTTCCATGACACCAGGGACCTTCCTAAGAATTGGCACGTCCCTGATATACTCTTCCTATCGACCTTACATCCAGCATAGTCAGAATCTGAATATCCAATCAAGTCAAAGGTAGACCCCTTTGGATACCAGATCCCGAAGCAAGGCATAGCGACTAAATATCTAAGAATTCGCTTCACGACCACTAAGTGACATTCCCTTAGATCGGATTGAAATCTAGCACACATGCATACGCTAAGCATAATATCCGGTCTACTAGCACATAAATAAAGCAAAGAACCTATCTGTCGGCGTTCCGAGACCGGGGGGTCCCCGAGCCGACGAGTGAGTGTGCCGCGTGCCCCAGCCCAGATGGGTCGAGCGCGTGGGCGAGCGCGAAGGGGAGAGAGAGAGAGAGAGAGGCGGCCGGAGCCGGGTCGTGAGGGAGTCGGAGAATTCCCGCGGCCTTCGTGTTCGTCCCGCGCCCAGGTCGGGTGCGCTTGCAGTAGGGGGTTACAAGCGTCCGCGCGAGGTGAGGGGAGCGGGCGGCCCCGAGAGAGCGCCTGCCCCTGCCCTTCGTCCCCGCGAGGCCAACCTTCTCTAAGAAGGCCCTGGTCCTTCCTTTTATAGTCGTAAGGAGAGGATCCAGGTGTACAAAATGGGGGTGTAGCAAGGTGCTACGTGTCTAGCGAGGGAGAGCTAGCGCCCTAAGTACATGCCAAGGTGGCAGCCGGAGAGATCTTGGCACCCTGTTGGTGTGGCGTCGTGGCTGTTGGAGGAGTAACGGAGCCGGACGGAGGGACAGCTGTCGGAGTGGCTGGGCCCTTGCTGACGTCCTCCTGCCTTCGTAAGGGAGCTGTGAGCCGCCGTCGTCATGGTCTAGCGGGGCGCCATCATTGCCTATCTGGCGTAGCTGGCCAGATGGGACGCCGGTCTTGTTCTCTGCGACCCAAGTCGGCTCAGGGCAGGGTGATGATGACGCTTCCTGTTGACGTGGCGGTCTTGTGTCCTAGGTCGGGCGTCGTGGAGGCTCCTCCGAAGTCGAGGTCGAGTCCGTCCTGCATGACAGAGGCCGAGCCCGAACCCCTGGGTCGGGCGAGGCGGAGGTCGTTCGGCAGAGGCCGAGGCGGAGTCCGAGCCCTGGGTCGGGCGAGGCGGAGTTCGTCGTCTTCCGGGGCCTTAGCCCGAGTCCGAGCCCTGGGTCGGGCGGAGCGGAGTTCGCCGTCTTCCGGGGCCTTAGCCCGAGTCCGAGCCCTGGGTCGGGCGGAGCGGAGTTCGCCGTCTTCCGGGGCCTTAGCCCGAGTCCGAGCCCTGGGTCGGGCGGAGCGGAGTTCGCCGTCTTCCGGGGCCTTAGCCCGAGTCCGAGCCCTGGGTCGGGCGGAACGGAGTTCGCCGTCTTCCGGGGCCTTAGCCCGAGTCCGCCTATGGCACCTCTGGCGAAGTCTGGTCGCCCGTCGGTCTTACCTTTTGCGTTAAACGCCCCGGTGACTTGGTCGGTTAGCGCGGTGATTTAGTCAGGGTTACTTCTTATCGAAGGCGGGGCCTCGGGCGAGCCGGTGATGCGTCTGCCGTGAAAGAGGAGGCCTCAGGCGAGACAGAGTCATCTTAGGGTCGGCTGCCCTCGCCCGAGGCTAGGCTCGGGCGTGGCGTGATCGAGTCACTCGTATGGACTGATCCCTGACTTAATCAAACCCATCAGGCCTCTGCAGCTTTATGCTGATGGGGGTTACCAGCTGAGAATTAGGCGTCTTGAGGGTACCCCTAATTATGGTCCCCGACAGTAGCCCCCGAGCCTCGAAGAGAGTGTTAACACTCGCTTGGAGGCTTGCGTCGCACTTTTTTGCAAGGGGACCAGCCTTTCTCGGTGGTACTTTGTTCCGGTGGGTGCGCGCGAGCGCACCCGCCGGGTGTAGCCCCCGAGGCCTCGGAGGAGTAGTTTCACTCCTTCGAGGTCTTAATGCCTTGCGTAATGCCTCGGCTGGTCTGGCGGTTCCCTCATGCGAGCAGGGCGTAGCCCAGGTGCACTGTCGGGGCCCAAGTTCTCGGGCTGGTATGTTGACGCTGTCAACGGTTTGGCCGGAGCCAGGTTTGCGAGAGCAGCCCCCGAGCCTCCGCACGGAGCGAGAGGACGATCAGGGACAGACTCGGCTTTTTTATATACGCCCCTACGTCGCCTTTCCGCAAGGAGGAGGGGGGGAGTGCGCCATGTTACCCTCGATGGGCACCGAACATGGTGTCTCCGGTGAGCTGCAATCGGGTAATCCGAGTGGACGTCCGTGCCCCGTTCGTTGGGGGTCGGCTAGGGGCCCGGAGGCACGCCCAAAAGTACCTGCGGGTGATCTGCCGGACCCGGTCCCCTAGCGACGGGGTCTGAGGGCTCGTTGCCTCCCTCCGATGGGATTCCGTTACAGAGTCGTTCCCGCTGGTCTCGGAAATGTCCTAGGGTACCTCGGGAGCGCAGCCCGAGCCTTGGTTATGTATCGAACGTACCCCTGGTCATCCCTCGCTCGGCGTCTGAGGCGACTGTGAACCCTTCGACAGGCCAGCCTTCGAACCCCTGATCAGTAATGGGCGCGGAGCCCTAGTAGCCTGAGGCGGTCATGGAACCTTTCGGGAGGCCGACCTTCGAACCCCTGACCAGTAGTGGGTGTCGGGCCCACGCGATCTGAGGCGGCTGTTGAACCCCTCGGGGGGCCAGCCTTCGAACCCCTGATCAGTAGGGAGGCTCGGAGCCTAGTTCCTTCACGGGGAAGGATCCCTTTGGGGGTATCCCCTTTCCCGGTCCCTGTTGCAAGAGATAGAGAAAGAAGGGAAAGGGAAAAAAAGGATTCGAAATTGAACGTCGTGGCGTACCCTTTTCGGCGTGGTTGTTTTGGTGAAGGCGAAACGTCGCCAGCCGCTCCCGCCCGTAGCGCTGTCTGTCGAGCCGCGGAGTTAATGCGCCGGGGTGAGTAGTTGGCGAGGTTGCCGTTGCGCGTGCGCGAGCCGTTCGAGGTACGGGTCACGGGCGCGTCGTCTTCACGCCGTGAGAGGGGGTTCTCTTGCTGCCTCCGGATGGGACATGAGCTTGGCAGATGGCGTGACCGCTGCTCTCGCGCGCCTGCCACCGTCATTACTGCCGGCCCATTTTTGACCGCGTTTGACCGCTGCGCCAGGCTGGCGCTGCTGGGTCGCGGGCTGGGTCGCCTCGAATCGCGGTATCGGTTCCGCAATCGAGGAGGTGCGGTGGTGGAGCGAGTGGCACAGTGGCTCACATGCAGCACCCGGCGCGCCAGTTGCACGACGCGTGGGCTTGAGCCGTCGCGCTGGCCTGTCAGGAGTCGGAGAGGCGCGTCCACTTGGCGCGGTTGCATGCCGCCTGCATGGCCGCCTGCCCCTTTCGCCCGCTGGTCTGGGCAAAAGTGGAGGATTACTTGTAACCGCTGGGTGGTTGCGTGCGTCGTGCGCGACGGTTCGGCTTCTTCTGCTTAGAGCCGGTCTGCGTGACAGGCGGGCCCCAGCCCCCGCGCCGCAGGGGAGGACTTTGGAGGCGTGTTGGAGAAGACTCAGCCCGTGACGGTTGAGGGTGCAAGCAGGGGGAGTTGCCTTTAAAAGGAGGGCGACCCCCTTCGTAAGGTGACCATGTCTCCTTCCTCCCCTATGCATTGTGTCTCTCCATCTTCCGAGCCCCCGGATGGGGGGAACCGCCGTCCTTTCGCTCCATCGCTGGAGGAACGCAACTCCGTGGGAGTTGGTACCTTTCAGCCATCGTTCGGCTTCAAGGATTTTCATCATGCAGCCCGGCTGCACCCCTCCACCGGCGGTCACCCAAGAGGGTGACTTCCGGCTTGGTGGTGGGGGAAAGCGAGCCGGGCTGCGGCCTCTGCCCCTCCCTCAGCCTCAAGGATTTTCATCACCAGGGCTGAGGAGGGGAGTGTGCCGGGTCGGGGTTGGCCCCTGCGCGGGTGGTGACCCGCTCCTTCCCTCAGTGATCGGGGGGAAGGGCGGGAGTCGTCCGTGGCGCCAACAGCTGCAGCGTGCCCGGCTCTCTGAGCCGAGCAATCTCGGAGCCGCCCCCGGTGTCGCCTCCCGCCACGGCAGCTGGAAGAGGTTCTTCCGCCGGCGCGACGGCCGAGGTTGGCCACGGACCAACCTCCGACTCTACGGCCTTCTGCCCGTCCTTGCCTCTCGAGTTTGGGCAAGGGCGGGGGCCTCCCAGCAGCAGCATTCGCCCTGAGGCCATCACTGCTGCTGTTGGGCCCCCCAGGACAGACGTCTTCATCGTCGCCGCTGCCGGGGCGGGCGGCGACGTGCCGTTCGTCGGTCTTCTGCTGCCCCGCAGGCCCTCCCCCATCGAGTGGGGTTGTTCGTACCTGCGGGGGGGGGGGGGAACCGGAGTTCCGTTTGTAATGGCACTCTGAGTGCCGGGTTTTTTGTTCATTTTGGCTTTCGGGGCCTGAACATGTATGTAACCACGGCACGGAGCCATGTTTTTTCCTCATTTCCGAGCACTAAGACTCGTCTGCTGATTGTCTGAACCGCTTCACCAAGCGTGAGTTGCCCCGTGTCAAGGTGACGAGTGAGGTATCCGTATCCCGGAGGCGTAGGAATCCCTCGGCTCGGTCGGACCTGTTGTCCGAGGCTCCTCTAGCTTAGTTAAAGAGACCCCTCGGCCGCTCTTCGACGAGCCGAGGCTAGGGGTAGCGATATCAGCACGAGCAGAGGCGGAGTTGGCTCGGGAATGAAACCTGGTTGGCCGGAGCCTAGCCAGGTTGTCCGTTGGCAGGGTTGTCGTCGGAGTTGCTCAGCCGAGGCTTCGGATCGAGCTGGCGCCCTCGGAAGGCGGTCGGCCGAGGCCCCGGAGGTGGCCGGCCGAGCCGTCCGCTCGGGCCGAGTTCTCGGAGAAGTCCCTGGCAGAGATTGCTCGAGCGTGGTGATGACGTCGTCCTTCGGAGCGGAGGCCTTCGGACCGCGTCGCCGTCCGAGGCTAGGTCGGGCCTTGCCGAAGGTGCTGTCGACGCCGAGGGTGTCATCGCCCTCTTCCAGCGTCAAGATCCGAGCCTGTAGGGTCAAATCGTCTTGTAGCGTGGGCCCTGTGCGGCCGTCGAGGCCAGAACACACACCCTTGCTGCGTTATAAAGCTGCGCCTCTTTTCCTCTTGTTTCGAGTATCTGGACTTTTTGTCGGTAGCAGGGATGTTAGTGCGAGCAAGAGTTGCTTCTCGCGGAAGGTGATGAGTAAGGTATCCGTATCCCGGAGGCGTGGGAGTCCCTCGGCTCGGTCGGCCTTGCCGCTTACGCGTACTTTTACCCGTCCATGAGGCCCTGTCACCGACTCGGTCGAGAAGGCTCGAAGAATCGCTTCGACAGAATAGCTTCCGTACGTAAAGACTCGTTCGATCCGCGGATTCACCTTATCCGAGCGCGAGTTACTTATCGCAGAAGGTGATGAGTGAGGTATCCGTATCCCAGAGGCGTTGGAGTCCCTCGGCTCGGTCAGCCTTGACTGCTTACGTGTACCCCGTCGTTTCCAGGACCCACTTTTCGAAGTAGTCAAAAAGCACGATAGATGTTCTGGTAAAAGAGATTTTCTTTTCGAGGAAAATTTTGACGCAGAGGGGGTTTCCCCCCTTTTAGCCCCCGAGGGAGGGTCGGGCTTAGCCGAGGCGAGGCCGACCCTTCCTTGTTGACTAAACTTTGTGTGGGTGCGAGGTATATGAATAACTTGGAAACATCTTAAGGGTAGAAGCGACGTAGCTGTTGGATGTTCCAAGCGTTGCCGTAGACCTCGCCCTGACTGTTGGCCAGCTTGTACGTTCCGGGCTTCAGGACTTTGGCGATGATGAACGGCCCCTCCCAGGGGGGCGTGAGCTTGTGCCTCCCTCGGGCCTCCTGCCGCAGCCGAAGCACCAGATCGCCCACCTGGAGATCTCGGGGTCGGACCCCTCGGGCGTGGTAGCGTCACAGGGACTGCTGATACCGCGCCGAGTGTAGTAAGGCCCTGTCCCGAGCCTCGTCCAGCTGGTCCAGCGAGTCTTCTCGGCTAGCTTGGTTGCTTTCTTCGTTGTAGGCCCTCGTCCTCGGGGAGCCGTATTCCAGGTCCGTGGGCAAGACGGCCTCGGCCCCGTAGACCAGGAAGAACGGCGTGAAACCCGTGGCTCGGCTTGGCGTCGTCCTCAGGCTCCAGACCACCGAGGGGAGTTCCTTCATCCATCGCTTGCCGAACTTGTTGAGATCATTGTAAATTCGAGGCTTGAGCCCTTGTAGGATCATGCCGTTGGCGCGCTCTACTTGCCCATTCGACATGGGATGAGCTACGGCGGCCCAGTCCACCCGGATGTTGTGATCCTCGCAAAAATCCAAGAATTTTTTGCCGGTGAACTGGGTGCCATTGTCGGTGATGATGGAGTTCGGGACCCCGAAGCGATGGATGATGTTGGTGAAGAACGCCACCGCCTGCTCGGACCTGATGCTGTTCAGGGGTCGGACCTCGATCCACTTGGAGAATTTGTCGACGGCGACCAGCAGGTGCGTGTAGCCCCCGGGCGCCTTCTGCAGAGGGCCGACGAGGTCCAGACCCCACACAGCGAAGGGCCAGGTGATGGGTATCGTCTGCAGAGCCTGAGCGGGCAGGTGGGTCTGCTTCGCATAGAATTGGCACCCTTCGCAGGCGCGGACAATTCTAGTGGCGTCAGCCACCGCCGTTGGCCAGTAGAAGCCTTGGCGGAAAGCGTTCCCGACGAGGGTTCGAGGTGCTGCATGATGACCGCAAGCCCCCCGAGTGTATTTCCCGCAGGAGTTCCTGACCTTCGGCGATGGAGATGCATCGCTGGAGGATGCCCGAGGGGCTACGGTGGTAGAGCTCCTTCTCATCGCCCAGCAAGACGAACGATTTGGCACGTCGCGCTACCCGCCGAGCCTCGGCTCGGTCGAGGGGCAGTTCTCCTTGGTGGAGATATTGCAGGTACGGGGTTTGCCAATCTTGATCTGGCACGACCCCGTTCTGCTCCTCCTCGATGCGCAGTGCTTCGCCCTCGGGCTCCGAGGGTTCCTCGGGTTGAGCCGAGGATGGCTCGGGCTGGGCCGAGGTCACCTCGGACGAGGCCGAGGGTGCCTCGGGCTCGGGCGCGTCGCCTATCTTGACGGAGGGTTGGTGCAGATCCCGGGAGAAGACGTCCGGGGGAACCGTCGTTCGCCCCGAGGCTATCTTCGCCAGCTCGTCCGCAGTCTCGTTGTAGCGCCGGGCGATGTGGTTAAGCTCGAGCCCGTAGAACTTGTCTTCCAGGCGTCGAACCTCCTCACAGTAGGCCTCCATCTTCGGGTCGCGGCAGAGGGAGTTCTTCATGACTTGGTCGATGACGAGCTGCGAGTCGCCGCGTGCATCGAGGCGTCGGACCCCTAGCTCGATGGCGATTCGCAATCCGTTGATCAGAGCCTCGTAATCAGCCACATTGTTGGACGCCGGGAAATGGAGGCGGAGCACGTAGCGCAGGTGTTTCCCGAGGGGCGAGACGAAGAGCAGGCCCGCGCCAGCTCCCGTCTTCATCAGCGACCCGTCGAAAAACATGGTCCAGAGCTCTGGTTGGATCGGAGCCGTTGGCAACTGGGTATCGACCCATTCGGCTACGAAATCCGCCAGTACCTGGGACTTGATGGCCTTCCGAGGGGCGAACGAGATTGCCTCGCCCATGATTTCCACCGCCCACTTCGCGATCCGCCCCGAGGCTTCTCGGCACTGGACGATCTCCCCCAGGGGGAAGGATGACACCACAGTCACCGGATGGGACTCGAAGTAATGTCGCAGCTTTCGCCTCGTCAGGATCACTGCATATAGCAGCTTCTGGACTTGTGGGTAGCGGATCTTGGTCTCGGACAGCACTTCGCTGACGAAGTAAACTGGCCTCTGAATGGGCAAAGCATGCCCCTCTTCCTGCCTTTCGACCACGATCGCGGCGCTGACCACCTGAGTGGTTGCGGCGACGTAGACCAGGAGGGCTTCTTCATCAGCTGGGGGTACCAAGATGGGCGCCTGGGTGAGGAGCGCCTTCAGGTTCCCGAGGGCTTCCTCGGCCTCGGGAGTCCAAGTGAAGCCCTCGGCCTTCCTTAAGAGACGGTACAGGGGCAGGCCTCTTTCGCCGAGGCGCGAGATGAAACGACTCAAGGCCGCGAGGCATCCCATGACCCTCTGTACGCCTTTTAAGTCCTTGATGGGCCCCATGTTTGTGATGGCCGCGATCTTCTCCGGGTTGGCTTCGATGCCCCGCTCGGAGACGATGAATCCCAAAAGCATGCCCCGGGGCACCCCGAAGACGCACTTCTCGGGATTGAGCTTGACGCCCTTCGCCTTGAGACACCGGAATGTCAGTTCGAGGTCGGAGAGAAGGTCGGAGGCTTTCCTCGTCTTGACTATGATGTCATCGACGTAGGCCTCGACCGTGCGACCGATGTGTTCGCCGAACACATGGTTCATGCACCGCTGGTACGTTGCACCCGCGTTCCTCAAACCGAACGACATTGTGACATAACAGTACATGCCGAAGGGCGTGATGAAAGAAGTCGCGAGCTGGTCGGACTCTTTCATCTTGATTTGATGATACCCTGAGTAGGCATCGAGGAAAGATAGGGTTTCGCACCCTGCGGTGGAGTCCACGATTTGATCGATGCGAGGTAGAGGGTAGGGGACTTTCGGACATGCTTTGTTGAGACCAGTGTAGTCTACACACATCCGCCACTTCCCCCCTTTTTTCCTCACAAGTACAGGGTTGGCAAGCCATTCGGGATGGAATACCTCTTTAATGAACCCTGCTGCCATCAGCTTGTGGATCTCCTCGCCTATCACCCTGCGCCTTTCCTCGTCGAATCGGCGCAGAGGCTGTCTGACCGGTCGGGCCCCGGCCCGAATATCCAGCGAGTGCTCGGCGACATCCCTCGGTATGCCAGGCATGTCCGAGGGACTCCACGCAAAGACGTCGGCGTTTGCACGGAGAAAGTCGACGAGCACTGCTTCCTATTTGGGGTCGAGCCCGGATCCGATTCGAATCTGCTTGGAGGCGTCGCCACTGGGGTCGAGGGGGACGGCCTTAACCGTCTCCGCTGGCTCGAAGTTGCCGGCATGTCGCTTCACGTCCGGCACCTCTCGGGAGAGGCTTTCCAGGTCGGCAATGAGGGCCTCGGACTCGGCGAGGGCCTCGGCGTACTCCACGCACTCCACATCGCATTCGAATGCGTGTTTGTACGTGGGGCCGACGGTGATGACCCCGTTGGGGCCCGGCATCTTGAGCTTCAGGTAGGTGTAGTTGGGGATGGCCATGAACTTCGCGTAGCATGGCCTTCCCAACACTGCGTGGTAGGTTCCTCGGAACCCGACCACCTCGAACGTCAAAGTCTCCCTTCGGAAGTTGGAGGGTGTTCCGAAGCAGACAGGGAGGTCGAGCTGTCCGAGGGGCTGGACGCGCTTCCCGGGGATGATCCCGTGGAAGGGCGCAGCGCCTGCTCGGACGGATGACAGATCGACGCGCAGGAGCCTGAGGGTCTCAGCGTAGATGATGTTGAGGCAGCTGCCCCCATCCATCAAGACCTTGGTGAGCCTGACATCGCCGATGACGGGGTCGACGACGAGCGGGTACTTCCCCGGGCTCGGCACGTGGTCGGGGTGGTCGTCCCGGTCGAAGGTGATGGGCTTGTCGGACCAGTCTAGGTAGACTGGCGCCGCCACCTTCACCGAGCAGACCTCCCGACGCTCTTGCTTACGATGCCGAGCCGAGGCATTCGCCGCATGCCCTCCGTAGATCATGAAGCAGTCGCGGACCTCTGGGAACTCTCCTGCTTGGCGATCCTCCCTTTTGTCGTCGTCGCGGGCCTTGCCACCCTCTGCGGGTGGCCCGGCCCTGTGGAAGTGGCGCCGAAGCATGACGCACTCCTCGAGGGTGTGCTTGACGGGCCCCTGATGGTAGGGGCACGTCTCCTTGAGTGCCTTGTCGAAGAGGTTGGCGCCTCCGGGGGGGCTTCCGAGGGTTCTTGTGCTCGGCGGCGGCGACAAGGTCTGCATCGGGAACGTCGCGTTTCGCTTGCGACTTCCTCCTGCCTTTCTTCTTGGCGCCACGCGGAGTAGACGCCTCGGGAGCATCTTCCGACGGGCGGCCCTGGGGCTGCTTGTCCTTTCGGAAGATGGCCTCTACCGCCTCCTGGCCGGAGGCAAACTTGGTGGCGATGTCCATCAGCTCGCTCGCCCTGGTGGGGGTCTTGCGACCCAACTTGCTCACCAGGTCACGGCAGGTGGTGCCGGCGAGGAACGCGCCGATGACATCGGAGTCGGTGACGTTGGGCAGCTCGGTGCGCTGCTTCGAGAACCGCCGGATGTAGTCCCGGAGAGACTCTCCCGGCAGTTGCCGACAGCTTCGGAGGTCCCAGGAATTCCCGGGGTGCACGTACGTGCCCTGGAAGTTGCCGGCGAAAGCCTGGACCAGATCTTCCCAGTTGGAAATCTGCCCCGGAGGCAGGTGCTCCAACCAGGCACGAGCGGTGTTGGAGAGGAACAGGGGGAGGTTGCGGATGATGAGGTTGTCATCGTCCGTCCCACCCAGTTGACAGGCCAGGCGGTAGTCCACAAGCCACAATTCCGGTCTCGTTTCCCCCGAGTACTTTGTGATAGTAGTCGGGGGTCGGAATCGGGGCGGAAACGGCGCCCGCCGAATGGCTCGGCTAAAGACCTGCGGACCGGGTGGTTCGGGCGAGGGACTCCGATCCTCCTCGCTGTCGTAGCGTCCCCCACGCCTGGGGTGATAGCCTCGGCGCACCCTTTCGTCGAGGCGCGCCCGACGGTCGCGATGAGGGTGCTCGTCGCCGAGGCGGCCCGGGGCCGCAGGCGCGGTGTTGCGCGTGCGCCCGGTGTAGACCGAGGCTTCCCGCGTGAGTCGGGAAGTCGCGGCACGAGGTTCCGAGGGGTACCCCTGCCTTCGGGAGGCAGAGCTTTCGGCCCGCCGGGCCGCAGCGCCTTCCAGGAGATGCTTGAGTTCTCCCTGGATTCGCCGACCCTCGGTGGTTGATGACTCTGGCATCGCGCGGAGGAGCATCGCTGCGGCGGCCAGGTCCTGACCGGTTCCGCCGGATGCGGGTGGCGGTCTGTCCCTGGCATCGTTGGCGATGCGGTGCTGGAGACCTTGGGGCAGGTGACGTATTCCTCCGGCCGGGGGCTGGCTCGCCCATACCTGCCCGATGTTCTGGCGGATTACCTCGAGCGCTCCCGCTCCCTCATCGAGCCCGGCCTGCGCCCCGCGGACTTGCTCGAGCTGTGGGTCGTGACCCCCCGCCGGAACGGGGACCACAGCTAGCTCCCGCGGGATGTCGGCGCGAGGCGCTGGCCTAGGGGGATCACCATCCTCCGGCATGCCGAGACAGCCGCCTCCGGAGGGATCCCCTAGCTCGATGTGGAAACATTCGCGGCTCGGGCCGCGGTCCTTGTCGTCAAGGCTGCGGCTGCCGTCGGAACAGTCGGAGAGGCAGTAGTCACATGCGGTCATGAAGTCCCGCATGGCACTGGGGTTGCCAGATCCGGAGAAATCTGTAACACCCTGAATTTGGGGGTATAAAATTTCTTTGCTCATATTCACAAATTCAGGTGTTACTTCCTTTTCTCATCCTTCCTCATTCTTTTTTTCTCTCATTTCTATAGGAGCTAAGTGCTTATTTTGCTTGTAATTATAGTTTATTATGTTAAACCCTAAGGGAGTATGAATTGTTGCATCATGTTGAACCCTAGATTTCACTTTTGTTTGGTGCATAATTCTCAAAAGGTCTAATTTGAATTTGTGGCACATTTGAATTTGAATCAAATGGAGAAAATAAAAAGAAAAGGGAAAGGAAATTGCAAAATAAAAAGAAAAGAGGAAAGCAGCCCAACCCAGCCGCCCCCCGGCCTTTCGGCCCAGCCGGCCCATCTCTCCCGCGCGCGCGCCTCCCTCCCCTCCTCTCTCTGCGCAGCGGGCCCCACCTGTCGGCGCTCCCGCCCTCCGCGCACCCTCCCCCTCTCTCTCTGCGCAGCCGGTCCCACCTGTCGGCGCCCGCTTTCCCCGCGTGCGCCCGCCCCCTCGCTCTCTCTCTGCTCGCGGGCCCGACTTGTCAGCTTCGCCGTTCTCGCGTAACCGCCGCCGAGTCGCGCGCGCCCGCGGTCTCCGCGCCCACGTCGCGCGTGGGGAGCTCGCCCCACCTCGCCCTCGGCCACTTGAGCCCCGAGTCCCACTCGCCCTCGCCCCCTCCCTCATTTGCGCACCAACCGGCCCCCTCTCTCGCCCTCTCCCTCGCTGCGCGCACGCCCAGGCGCCATCGCCGTGAACCGCCGCCGCCCGAGCTCGTTTCCCGGCCGTCGTTGGAGCTCCGCCGCGTCCCTTGCCACGGTGAGCTCCGCCCCGACGTCCGCAACCCGGAACGCGCCCCAATTCCCTCTCCCCCTCCCTATTTCTCTCTGCCCGCGCTCACCCGTCGTCCGCCGTGCAGCCGCCACCGTCGGCCCGAGTCTCCGTCGCGTCCCCGTCGCCGCCGAGGAGTCCCCGGAGCCCGCCTTGAGGTAACGGACCTCTCCCGCCCCTATTGCCCTTTGTCTTGCTCTCTGTTGCATGTGATTGCTCGCCGGAGTAGAGAAACCCCGCCGCCGAGCCGCCCCGCCGTGAATCGCCCCCCTCCGGTGCCTCTGCCCCGACCCAGACCCCACCAATGGAGTCCCCGTGCCCTTCCCGACCTCCCTGACCGCTCGGATTGCCCCAAAGCCCCGCCAGTCGCCCGCGCCCCTCGTCTCCGGCGAGCCCTCCGCCGCGGGGACGGGCGCCGCCGCCCCAGCTAGCCGTAGGGGAAGCCCAGGCCGGCCACCCGATCCCCACCGTCCATCCCAGATCGGGTGGCCTCGTTTTAATCAGGCCAAACCCAATCCTGGCCGTCCGCCGGAGATCCAGCGGCCCAGGCCCACTGCCCCCTCACCCCGTCTCTCTGCCCGCTAGGCCCCACTTGTCAGCTCGCCCGCTCGCCCGCGCTGTCAGCCCGGCCTCGCCCGTCAGTCCGCCCGCGCGCTCTGCCCGCCCGGTCCCGCTTGCCAGTCGCCCGCGCCCGCGCTGTTCGCCCGGCCCCGCCTGTCAGCCGCTCCCGCCGCCGCGCGCCCGCGCGCCCGCCCGCAGGATCTAATCCTAGCCGTCGATCTGAGATCCAACGGCTGTAAGCGCCCGATACCCCTTCGCCCGCGCTTTTTCTTAAAGAACCCCCCGGTTTTCTGGAAATTGCGCCCGCCGTCCCTGGTTTCTCGCAGTTAAGTCCTCAGCCCTTTTATTTAATTCAAAATAGGTCCCTAGGGCATATTTTTAACCCCTAAACTTGTAAAATTCATAACTTTGTCATATGAACTCCAAATTAGGTGCTTCAAATTGCAAAATGCTCATAATATTATTATCTATCTGTCTATGCAATGTTTCTCTGCTGTTTCCATGTATTAATTAATAGCTAATCACTAGGATAGGACTAAGACTATTGAAACCTCATTTAGGATAATTGGAAATAAGTAGACTTTAATAAAAGTTGGATTACTTAAGTTTGTGGACTTAAACACTTAAGTTTAGAAACTCAAACCAGATAATTATTTAATCCCACCACCAATTTAGACCTGATTAGTAGATAGTTAATCACTTAGTGTAACCCTCTACCCCCAGACCTAGGGAACTTTAGAGTGCCTATCCCTTTTCTGTTATGAACTTGTGACCCCTCTCTGCTGCATATGTTTGGTATATTGTTTGTGTCTGTTATTTTCCCAAGTGCATAGTGTGAATGATTGCTTTGCGTAGACAACGAGCAGTCTGTGTTTCCCGAGGAAGTTGCAGAGGAAGTCCCTGAGCAACAGTTTGGTGAAGGCAAGTGTCCTCTGACCCATTATGTCCTATTCATTTATAACTTACTACCCCGCATTACTTACTTGAAACCTAAGGATTGACTAGCTTTACACTTTACTTTATCCTTGATGACCTTATGGGCTATTATGGTTAGCATTTTGCTACTGCTTTAACTTAATCAATGAACATGATGTGAATATTTATGATACTGTTATCCTGATGATGTTGATGATCTTGTGATACTCCAGGGGGCTCAGGCTGTTTCCTGAGTACCTCTCCGTAAGGACCTGTTCGTTGAGAGACCACCCGGGATAACAGTGCAACCATGAGGGTGAAATGGGGCGCCCTTAGCTAAATAATTAGAGGAACTAGAGGTGTAGTTGCTTCGCCGTCGTGCCGTCAATGGGGTCCAGGCACAGTGCTTGCTCTGCCGAGGCTGAGTGCCGGGGTTCTTTCGTTTTGCTTTTGTTAGTCACTCTCCTGCGGGGAGGAGTACTGTGTTTATCAAACTGGAGAAACCTAACGGGCAGCTATGATCTCTAGGGAATCTTTGTAACAGCTACGTAGTGATACCCTGCCGGACCACCTAGGTAGTGGTCAATGGGGATTAGCTCTCCCCGGGCAGAAAGGGAATCATGACTCATGGGTAAAGTGTGCGACCTCTGCAGAGGGTAGTGAAACTGATATATCAGCCGTGCTCACGGTTAAGAGCAACCTTGGGATCCTCTTTGATTAGAGATACAAATGGTTCGAGATACGAGGATTATGTTATGATTTTGGTTCGAATATGATGATGTTGTTCCTCGATGAGGAAAGGGTTCATGGGCTGGTTAATGATAAAATCTGGCTTCTACTAATGATAAATACCTGACCAATTAAAAGCAACTGCTTGAGCCTAACCCCACATAAAGCTAGTCCACTTCAGCCAAACGGGACATTTGCTGAGTACGTTGATGTGTACTCATCCTTGCTTTACCACAAAACACCAGGTTGTCCGCATTGTAACCACTGCTCAGGAGAAGGTGAAGCCGTGGAAGGAGACTTCCAGGAGTTTCAAGACTACGATGAATTCTAGGTGTGGGTTGGCGGCAACCCCCAGTCAGCTGCCTGTGAAGGCCTTATCTTTACTGCGTTTCGCTAGCACTTTGATTTATCTGTCAAGTTGATGACTATGTGGATGTCTATGACTCTGTGATGTAATAAGTTTTTACTCTTTTATGTTATTATTCGAGCATTGTGCGATGATGTTCATTTATGTAATCGCTGTGTACGTGAGTTCTGATCCTGGCACGTACATAGTTCGCATTCGGTTTGCCTTCCAAAACCGGGTGTGACATAAGTGGTATCAAAGCCCTTGCTGACTGTAGGACCGCTGACCTAGAGTAGCACTGGTCGTATTAAGGACTATTGACCTTCCCTCTCACCTTGACCTCTGATGTTACTTCAAAAGTCGGTCACCTCGACCAACCCTATGTTTTACTACATATATATGTACTATATTATACCTTGTTAAAATTTTTTTTATCTTGTTCTGTCTATGGTTTACTCACTTGTCATATTAGTTCTGCTCTTACTCTTATGCTTACGGTGTCTTTTGTAGATGGCTCGTCTTAGACACACTGCACGTAAGTCGGTGATTCCTTTCCTGCCGTCTCGACTTGCGGAGCGTCCTCTGCACCGCACTGTGACCGGTCAGTCGAGTCACCTGGAGAGGCTGCACCACCGCCTGCGTGAGGAGCAGGAACGCCGACGCCAGCACGGAGAGCAGCAGGGCTCTTCCTCCTCATCCCAGCATGAGGTGGAGTCCGTGAGGCCCCGTTCCTCTGTTGCCCAGCTGGAGGCGCCCCTTGCACCACCGCGGGACGCCCCGGCTGTTGGAGGAGGTTCTGGAGGAGACCCCGACGACGACGACTCAGACCACAGCACGGAGTCCTCTGAGCCGCAGGAGGCGGAAGGATGGGTCGCCCGACCCATCACCCGTGACGCCGCTCGCGGTTGTCACTTCCACGACGCACTCGACACCTTGCTGCGCCAGGCTTTTGACCGGCACACCTGGTCGATCGAGTATCGTTGTGTGGTCTACCAGCACAGTCGCGGGAGGTACCCGGACCGCTGGGAGGCCACCTGCCTAGTTCGCCGTCCGGAGGATGACCTCCGGGGTGCGGAGGCCGTTTCGGAGCACTATTCCATCTCCGAGAGGGACACTGCAGAGGCGGCTATGCAGGATGCAGCACGGCGTGCACTCTCTCAGTACTGTTCTTTGTTCGGTGGGGTGGCCGACGGTCTTAACCTTCGGTACTACCCCCGCCGCCCTACTGGCAGCACAGAGAGTGTGGTTGTCTCACCTGTTGGTGAGGCTAACCCTAGGTTGAGCAGCACAGTCAACCTAGTCGCAGTGCTTAACACTGAGCTGGATCACTCTCTGGACGAGCTGAGCAGGGCTCGAACGGAGATTGCGGAGTTGCGTGCTGAGCTGGCAGAGCGCCATCACCAGGAGGGTGGTTCTCCCGCTCCTGTTGGGACTCAGCACCCATACCGCTCGCCGCCGCGTGGTCACCACACTTATGGTTCCCCTGTCTGTAAGACCAGGATAGATCTGGATCCTTAGATCGTTAGCGTCGGAGTTTGTAATAATTCTTAAGTCAGATGTCTCAGTCTTAGGTAGTCAGTTTAGTTTGCTTATCAGTTGCTTCCATTTAGTTTAGTTTGCTTATCAGTCGCTTGCATGCTTGTTATGATGAACTCGTACTGGATTTGGATCTTTGTAATGACTGTTGCCAACCTGTGGGTTTCTCCTGCAGTTTGGCCTAGCTATAATATTAATGAAGTCAGTTGTTTAGTTGGGAAGCCATTTACTCTTACTTTCCTTTCTTATCTGGGACGCTGTGTTGAATCATTATGAGGATCAGTGAAGCTCTTTGTTCACTCAGTGTCATGAAGAATTCTGTATTCTCTTTTCTTATGCTGGAGGATTGTAAGATCAACGCTGATGTATGAATGTCTTCCACAGATGTCGGACAACAGGCGCCGATGCAACAGGCGTGCTCAGCAAGAGCAGCATGACCAGCAGGAGGAGCAACCGAGGCAGCCTCCCCCGCCGCCCCCGATGACAGTGGAACAGATGTTCTTGATGCAGACTCAGGCAGTGCAGGCCATTGGGCAGACTCTGGCGGCCATGCAGCAGGCTCAACAGCAACCTCAACCCCAATTGCAAGTGCAGATGCCCCAGATGCCACGAGATAAGCGTGGTGAGTTCATGAGAGGGCACCCTCCTACCTTCGCCCATTCTGCTGACCCCATGGATGCAGAAGACTGGCTGCGCGCAGTGGAGAGAGAACTGCGCACCGCTCAATGTGACGACAGGGAGAAGGTTCTGTATGGTCCCCGTCAGCTAAGGGGAGCAGCCCAGTCCTGGTGGGAGTCCTACCTCGCCACCCATGCTGACCCCGAGGCCATCACCTGGGAGGAATTCAGTGAGAGTTTCCGCAGATACCATGTGCCGGAGGGACTGATGATCGTGAAGAAGGAGGAGTTTCTGGCTCTGAAGCAGGGACCCCTGTCTGTTAGTGAATACAGAGACAAGTTTCTGCAGCTATCTCGTTATGCACCTGAGGATGTCAACACTGATGCTAAAAGGCAGTACAGGTTCATGAGAGGTTTGGTGGATCCCCTGCATTACCAGCTGATGAATCACACCTTCCCCACCTTCCAGCACCTGATCGATAGGGCAGTTATGACTGAGAAGAAGCGTAAGGATATGGAAGATCGGAAGCGCAAGATGAGTGGACCCCAGACCGGAGGCATCAGCCGTCCACGTTTCTCAGGCAGTTCATCTCAGCAAGGCAGGCCCGGTCACCCACAAGGATATCAGAATCAGAACCAGCGTCCGCATCAGCAGCAGCAGCAGCAGTATCGTCAGAACAGCCAGCAGGGAGGTAATCAGTATCAGAAGCAGAACAACCAGGCACCTCGCCTTCCTGTCTCAGCAGCAAACCAGAGCAACCAGGCAGCCCCAGCACAAGGAGGAGGCAGAGGATGTTTCCACTGCGGAGAGCAAGGCCACTGGGCGATGCAGTGCCCGAAGAAGGCGGCGCAGCAGCAAACCAACCCCAATGCTCCAACAAGGCAAGGTGTGCTGCAGCCGGTAGCAGGCAATCGTAACCAAGCGTACAACCGTGGAAAGGTGAACCACTTGGAGGCCGAAGCGATCCAGGATGCACCAGATGTGGCAGTAGGTATGTTTTCAGTCGAATCTCATCCCACAAAAGTGCTATTTGATACTGGTGCAACTCATTCATTTGTCACTGCAACCTGGGTAGAATTGCATAACATCTCAGTAGAGGCAATGATGCCGCCCATGAGGATTAATTCAGTTGGTGGCAAGGTGCAAACAGATAAAATATGCTCAAATATAAGGGTGGAAATAAGGGGGATAGGGTTCCCCAGTGACTTAATAGTAATAGACACCCCTGGGATAGATGTCATTTTAGGGATGAATTGGTTAATGAGGTATGAAGCGAATATTAGCTGTGACAAGAGGACCGTAACATTAAAGTCCCCGTCAGGAGAAGAGGTAGTGGCCGAGCTAAGGATGCCCGAATCAGCGGAGGGTGTCTGTCACCAGATTTCAGTTGATAGTAAGGAACCCAACCCGCTCGAGACTATCAAGGTAGTGTCGGACTTTCCGGACGTATTTCCCGAGGAGCTAACGGGTATGCCACCCGAGAGAAAGGTCGAGTTTGCCATAGAGCTTATCCCTGGTACCGCCCCCATTTCCAAAAGGGCCTACCGAGTGTCTGGACCAGAATTGGTGGAACTCAAGAAGCAGATAGATGAGATGTTAGAGAAGGGTTACATCAGACCAAGTACCTCGCCTTGGGCCGCTCCGGTGTTGTTTGTAGAGAAGAAAGATGGTACCAAAAGGATGTGCATAGACTACAGAGCCTTGAATGAAGTCACTGTCAAGAACAAGTACCCCCTGCCAAGGATAGAAGATTTGTTCGACCAGCTCAGAGGTGCCAGCGTATTCTCGAAGATAGATCTGAGGTCAGGCTACCATCAACTCAGAATCCGACCCTCGGATATACCGAAGACAGCATTCATCACCAAGTACGGGTTATATGAATTCACAGTTATGTCCTTCGGTTTGACCAATGCGCCAGCTTTCTTTATGTACCTGATGAACAGTGTGTTCATGGATTATCTGGACAAGTTTGTGGTAGTATTCATCGATGACATTCTCATATATTCCAAAAGTGAGGAAGAGCATGTGGAGCATTTGAAGATGGTATTGCAAAGGCTACGAGAGCAACAGCTGTATGCCAAGCTCAGCAAATGCGAGTTCTGGATTCATGAAGTCTTGTTTCTGGGTCACATCATAAATCAAGAAGGGTTGGCAGTGGATCCAAAGAAAGTAGCAGATATCCTGAACTGGAAAGCACCAAAGGATGTTCGTGGGATCAAGAGTTTCATTGGAATGGCTGGGTATTACCGGCGTTTCATCGAAGGCTTCTCAAAGATTGCAAGACCAATGACAGCGTTACTAGCGAAGAAAGTTGAGTTCAAGTGGACCCAAAAGTGTCAGGAAGCATTTGAAGAACTGAAAAATAGATTGACTACAGCTCCGGTGTTAGTCCTGCCTGATGTTCACAAGCCATTCTCAGTGTATTGCGATGCTTCTTACACCGGATTGGGATGTGTGCTAATGCAAGAAGGAAGAGTTGTAGCATACTCATCTCGACAGCTGAAGATCCATGAGAAAAATTATCCCACACATGATCTGGAGTTGGCAGCAGTAGTTCATGCTTTAAAGACCTGGAGACATTACCTGTATGGGCAGAAGTGCGACATCTACACAGATCATAAAAGTCTGAAGTACATATTTACCCAGTCAGAGTTAAACATGAGGCAGCGAAGATGGTTGGAATTGATCAAAGACTATGAGTTGGAGATACATTACCATCCAGGCAAGGCCAATGTGGTTGCAGATGCTCTGAGCAGGAAGAGTCAAGTCAATATGTTGGCCACGTACCCGATGCCATATGAGTTAGCCAAGGAGTTCGACAGACTGAGTCTCGGTTTCCTGAACAGTACGCAAGGAGTAACAGTGGAATTAGAGCCCACCCTAGAGCGGGAGATCAAAGAAGGGCAGAAGGATGATGAAAGCATCAACAAGATCCGGCAGCTAATCTTAGAAGGAAGAGGCAAAGACTTTCGAGAGGACGAAGAGGGAGTAATATGGTTCAAGGACCGATTGTGTGTCCCCGACCTCAAACCTATTCGGGAGCTGATCCTAAAGGAAGCTCATGAGACAGCCTACTCCATACACCCGGGAAGTGAGAAGATGTATCAGGATTTAAAAAGGAGGTTTTGGTGGTATGGCATGAAAAGAGAGATCGCAGAGTATGTCGCCATCTGTGATAGCTGTCAAAGAACCAAAGCAGAGCATCAAAGGCCCGCCGGATTGTTGCAGCCATTGCGGATTCCTCAGTGGAAGTGGGATGAGATCGGGATGGATTTTATAGTTGGCCTACCTCGTACCCGGGCCGGTTATGATTCCATCTGGGTGGTTGTGGACCGCTTAACAAAGGTGGCCCATTTCATACCTGTGAAGACCACATATACCGGAGCAACGTTAGCTGAGTTATACATGTCACGGATAGTTTGCTTTCATGGTGTGCCGAAGAAGATAGTGTCAGATCGAGGAACGCAGTTCACCTCTCATTTTTGGCAGCAGCTACAAGAAGCCTTGGGCACCCATTTGAACTTCAGCTCGGCTTATCATCCACAGACAGACGGTCAGACTGAAAGAACTAATCAGATCCTAGAGGATATGCTGAGAGCCTGTGCGTTGCAAGACAAGTCAGGATGGGACAAAAGGTTACCTTATGCAGAATTCTCCTACAACAATAGTTACCAAGCCAGCTTGAAGATGTCGTCGTTTCAGGCACTCTATGGACGGAGTTGTAGGACTCCACTGCATTGGGACCAGCCTGGTGAGAGACAGGTGTTTGGCCCCGACATTTTGCGTGAAGCCGAAGAGAATATCAAAATGGTTCGGGAGAATCTGAAGATAGCACAATCAAGGCAGCGAAGCTATGCGGACCGAAGGAGAAGAGAACTGAGTTTCGAAGTGGGAGATTACGTCTATCTGAAGGTGTCACCTATCAGGGGAGTCAGAAGGTTCGGAGTTAAAGGCAAGTTAGCACCCCGGTACGTTGGACCATATCAGATTCAAGCAAAGCGTGGAGAAGTGGCTTATCAACTCGACCTACCAGAAAGTTTGTCGGCAGTACACAATGTGTTCCACGTGTCGCAACTGAAGAAGTGTCTACGAGTACCAGAAGAACAGTTGCCAGTGGAGGGTTTGGAAGTCCAGGAGGATCTGACATACATAGAGAAGCCGACGCAGATTCTGGAGTTTGCAGACAGAGTCACCCGGAGGAATACCATCAGAATGTGCAAAGTCAGATGGGGTCACCATTCGGAGGAAGAAGCAACCTGGGAACGAGAAGATGACCTGAAGGCCAAATACCCTGAACTCTTTGCTGACCAACCTTGAATCTCGGGGGCGAGATTCTTTTAAGGGGGATAGGTTTGTAACACCCTGAATTTGGGGGTATAAAATTTCTTTGCTCATATTCACAAATTCAGGTGTTACTTCCTTTTCTCATCCTTCCTCATTCTTTTTTTCTCTCATTTCTATAGGAGCTAAGTGCTTATTTTGCTTGTAATTATAGTTTATTATGTTAAACCCTAAGGGAGTATGAATTGTTGCATCATGTTGAACCCTAGATTTCACTTTTGTTTGGTGCATAATTCTCAAAAGGTCTAATTTGAATTTGTGGCACATTTGAATTTGAATCAAATGGAGAAAATAAAAAGAAAAGGGAAAGGAAATTGCAAAATAAAAAGAAAAGAGGAAAGCAGCCCAACCCAGCCGCCCCCCGGCCTTTCGGCCCAGCCGGCCCATCTCTCCCGCGCGCGCGCCTCCCTCCCCTCCTCTCTCTGCGCAGCGGGCCCCACCTGTCGGCGCTCCCGCCCTCCGCGCACCCTCCCCCTCTCTCTCTGCGCAGCCGGTCCCACCTGTCGGCGCCCGCTTTCCCCGCGTGCGCCCGCCCCCTCGCTCTCTCTCTGCTCGCGGGCCCGACTTGTCAGCTTCGCCGTTCTCGCGTAACCGCCGCCGAGTCGCGCGCGCCCGCGGTCTCCGCGCCCACGTCGCGCGTGGGGAGCTCGCCCCACCTCGCCCTCGGCCACTTGAGCCCCGAGTCCCACTCGCCCTCGCCCCCTCCCTCATTTGCGCACCAACCGGCCCCCTCTCTCGCCCTCTCCCTCGCTGCGCGCACGCCCAGGCGCCATCGCCGTGAACCGCCGCCGCCCGAGCTCGTTTCCCGGCCGTCGTTGGAGCTCCGCCGCGTCCCTTGCCACGGTGAGCTCCGCCCCGACGTCCGCAACCCGGAACGCGCCCCAATTCCCTCTCCCCCTCCCTATTTCTCTCTGCCCGCGCTCACCCGTCGTCCGCCGTGCAGCCGCCACCGTCGGCCCGAGTCTCCGTCGCGTCCCCGTCGCCGCCGAGGAGTCCCCGGAGCCCGCCTTGAGGTAACGGACCTCTCCCGCCCCTATTGCCCTTTGTCTTGCTCTCTGTTGCATGTGATTGCTCGCCGGAGTAGAGAAACCCCGCCGCCGAGCCGCCCCGCCGTGAATCGCCCCCCTCCGGTGCCTCTGCCCCGACCCAGACCCCACCAATGGAGTCCCCGTGCCCTTCCCGACCTCCCTGACCGCTCGGATTGCCCCAAAGCCCCGCCAGTCGCCCGCGCCCCTCGTCTCCGGCGAGCCCTCCGCCGCGGGGACGGGCGCCGCCGCCCCAGCTAGCCGTAGGGGAAGCCCAGGCCGGCCACCCGATCCCCACCGTCCATCCCAGATCGGGCGGCCTCGTTTTAATCAGGCCAAACCCAATCCTGGCCGTCCGCCGGAGATCCAGCGGCCCAGGCCCACTGCCCCCTCACCCCGTCTCTCTGCCCGCTAGGCCCCACTTGTCAGCTCGCCCGCTCGCCCGCGCTGTCAGCCCGGCCCCGCCCGTCAGTCCGCCCGCGCGCTCTGCCCGCCCGGTCCCGCTTGCCAGTCGCCCGCGCCCGCGCTGTTCGCCCGGCCCCGCCTGTCAGCCGCTCCCGCCGCCGCGCGCCCGCGCGCCCGCCCGCAGGATCTAATCCTAGCCGTCGATCTGAGATCCAACGGCTGTAAGCGCCCGATACCCCTTCGCCCGCGCTTTTTCTTAAAGAACCCCCCGGTTTTCTGGAAATTGCGCCCGCCGTCCCTGGTTTCTCGCAGTTAAGTCCTCAGCCCTTTTATTTAATTCAAAATAGGTCCCTAGGGCATATTTTTAACCCCTAAACTTGTAAAATTCATAACTTTGTCATATGAACTCCAAATTAGGTGCTTCAAATTGCAAAATGCTCATAATATTATTATCTATCTGTCTATGCAATGTTTCTCTGCTGTTTCCATGTATTAATTAATAGCTAATCACTAGGATAGGACTAAGACTATTGAAACCTCATTTAGGATAATTGGAAATAAGTAGACTTTAATAAAAGTTGGATTACTTAAGTTTGTGGACTTAAACACTTAAGTTTAGAAACTCAAACCAGATAATTATTTAATCCCACCACCAATTTAGACCTGATTAGTAGATAGTTAATCACTTAGTGTAACCCTCTACCCCCAGACCTAGGGAACTTTAGAGTGCCTATCCCTTTTCTGTTATGAACTTGTGACCCCTCTCTGCTGCATATGTTTGGTATATTGTTTGTGTCTGTTATTTTCCCAAGTGCATAGTGTGAATGATTGCTTTGCGTAGACAACGAGCAGTCTGTGTTTCCCGAGGAAGTTGCAGAGGAAGTCCCTGAGCAACAGTTTGGTGAAGGCAAGTGTCCTCTGACCCATTATGTCCTATTCATTTATAACTTACTACCCCGCATTACTTACTTGAAACCTAAGGATTGACTAGCTTTACACTTTACTTTATCCTTGATGACCTTATGGGCTATTATGGTTAGCATTTTGCTACTGCTTTAACTTAATCAATGAACATGATGTGAATATTTATGATACTGTTATCCTGATGATGTTGATGATCTTGTGATACTCCAGGGGGCTCAGGCTGTTTCCTGAGTACCTCTCCGTAAGGACCTGTTCGTTGAGAGACCACCCGGGATAACAGTGCAACCATGAGGGTGAAATGGGGCGCCCTTAGCTAAATAATTAGAGGAACTAGAGGTGTAGTTGCTTCGCCGTCGTGCCGTCAATGGGGTCCAGGCACAGTGCTTGCTCTGCCGAGGCTGAGTGCCGGGGTTCTTTCGTTTTGCTTTTGTTAGTCACTCTCCTGCGGGGAGGAGTACTGTGTTTATCAAACTGGAGAAACCTAACGGGCAGCTATGATCTCTAGGGAATCTTTGTAACAGCTACGTAGTGATACCCTGCCGGACCACCTAGGTAGTGGTCAATGGGGATTAGCTCTCCCCGGGCAGAAAGGGAATCATGACTCATGGGTAAAGTGTGCGACCTCTGCAGAGGGTAGTGAAACTGATATATCAGCCGTGCTCACGGTTAAGAGCAACCTTGGGATCCTCTTTGATTAGAGATACAAATGGTTCGAGATACGAGGATTATGTTATGATTTTGGTTCGAATATGATGATGTTGTTCCTCGATGAGGAAAGGGTTCATGGGCTGGTTAATGATAAAATCTGGCTTCTACTAATGATAAATACCTGACCAATTAAAAGCAACTGCTTGAGCCTAACCCCACATAAAGCTAGTCCACTTCAGCCAAACGGGACATTTGCTGAGTACGTTGATGTGTACTCATCCTTGCTTTACCACAAAACACCAGGTTGTCCGCATTGTAACCACTGCTCAGGAGAAGGTGAAGCCGTGGAAGGAGACTTCCAGGAGTTTCAAGACTACGATGAATTCTAGGTGTGGGTTGGCGGCAACCCCCAGTCAGCTGCCTGTGAAGGCCTTATCTTTACTGCGTTTCGCTAGCACTTTGATTTATCTGTCAAGTTGATGACTATGTGGATGTCTATGACTCTGTGATGTAATAAGTTTTTACTCTTTTATGTTATTATTCGAGCATTGTGCGATGATGTTCATTTATGTAATCGCTGTGTACGTGAGTTCTGATCCTGGCACGTACATAGTTCGCATTCGGTTTGCCTTCCAAAACCGGGTGTGACAAAATCCCAGCAGATGCTGGGGTCGTCATCTTCCTCGGACCCAGAGGGTCCGTAGGTCGAGACACCCGTCAATCGGTCCCAAGGCGACCGCACACGAAACCCCAGAGAGGTTGCACTCGCCTCAACGTGAGCGCCCGCCAAAGCGAGGTCGCCAGGCGGGCTGAGGTCGAGTCGAAATGACGAAAGATGGGTAGCAGTCGGTACCTTTTTGTCGACGAGGAGCGATGAAGTCACGTCGGGGGCTGATCGCGTCGTCGTCCTGGGTGCGAGGGCGACGTCCTGCAGGCCCTCCGTGAGCGTGCTGGCGTCGTCCACCTGCTCGGGGTCGACGTGTTGCGGGGGGATGCTGCTCGCCTTTGCCTCGAACTCGAGGGCGACGCTTGGCGTGTCCTCCGTTGGGGCGCCGGGGATGTCGATTTGCTCGACAGCCGTCGGAGCGCGGCCTCCCGCTCGGCCCTGGTTGCCCCGCCTCCTCCTCCTCCGATGGCGAGGGAGAGGATGGGGCGAGCTCGAAAGTTGTCCTTCCCCCACGCGGGAAAGGCGTCGTCGATTCCGCCGCCGGCGGGCGGGCTGTCCGCCACCATTGTCGCTGTCGCGCGGCGGTGGAAGGAGTATCATGTCGTAGCTGCCGTCGAAAGACATGAACTCAAGACTCCCGAAACGGAGCATCGTCCCGGGTTGAAGAGGTCGTTGGAGACTGCCCATCTGGAGCTTGACGGGAAACTGCTCGTCAACACGCAGCAGACCCCTACCTGGCGCGCCAACTGTCGGCGTTCCGAGACCGGGGGGTCCCCGAGCCGACGAGTGAGTGTGTCGCGTGCCCCAGCCCAGATGGGTCGAGCGCGTGGGCGAGCGCGAAGGGGGGAGAGAGAGAGAGAGCGAGGCGGCCGGAGCCGGGTCGTGAGGGAGTCGGAGAATTCCCGCGGCCTTCGTGTTCGTCCCGCGCCCAGGTCGGGTGCGCTTGCAGTAGGGGGTTACAAGCGTCCGCGCGAGGTGAGGGGAGCGGGCGGCCCCGAGAGAGCGCCTGCCCCTGCCCTTCGTCCCCGCGAGGCCAACCTTCTCTAAGAAGGCCCTGGTCCTTCCTTTTATAGTCGTAAGGAGAGGATCCAGGTGTACAAAATGGGGGTGTAGCAAGGTGCTACGTGTCTAGCGAGGGAGAGCTAGCGCCCTAAGTACATGCCAAGGTGGCAGCCGGAGAGATCTTGGCACCCTGTTGGTGTGGCGTCGTGGCTGTTGGAGGAGTAACGGAGCCGGACGGAGGGACAGCTGTCGGAGTGGCTGGGCCCTTGCTGACGTCCTCCTGCCTTCGTAAGGGAGCTGTGAGCCGCCGTCGTCATGGTCTAGCGGGGCACCATCATTGCCTATCTGGCGTAGCTGGCCAGATGGGACGCCGGTCTTGTTCTCTGCGACCCAAGTCGGCTCAGGGCAGGGTGATGATGACGCTTCCTGTTGACGTGGCGGTCTTGTGTCCTAGGTCGGGCGTCGTGGAGGCTCCTCCGAAGTCGAGGTCGAGTCCGTCCTGCATGACAGAGGCCGAGCCCGAACCCCTGGGTCGGGCGAGGCGGAGGTCGTTCGGCAGAGGCCGAGGCGGAGTCCGAGCCCTGGGTCGGGCGAGGCGGAGTTCGTCGTCTTCCGGGGCCTTAGCCCGAGTCCGAGCCCTGGGTCGGGCGGAGCGGAGTTCGCCGTCTTCCGGGGCCTTAGCCCGAGTCCGAGCCCTGGGTCGGGCGGAGCGGAGTTCGCCGTCTTCCGGGGCCTTAGCCCGAGTCCGAGCCCTGGGTCGGGCGGAGCGGAGTTCGCCGTCTTCCGGGGCCTTAGCCCGAGTCCGAGCCCTGGGTCGGGCGGAACGGAGTTCGCCGTCTTCTGGGGCCTTAGCCCGAGTCCGAGCCCTGGGTCGGGCAGAGCCTCCTATGGCACCTCTGGCGAAGTCTGGTCGCCCGTCGGTCTTACCTTTTGCGTTAAACGCCCCGGTGACTTGGTCGGTTAGCGCGGTGATTTAGTCAGGGTTACTTCTTATCGAAGGCGGGGCCTCGGGCGAGCCGGTGATGCGTCTGCCGTGAAAGAGGAGGCCTCAGGCGAGACGGAGTCATCTTAGGGTCGGCTGCCCTCGCCCGAGGCTAGGCTCGGGCGTGGCGTGATCGAGTCACTCGTATGGACTGATCCCTGACTTAATCAAACCCATCAGGCCTCTGCAGCTTTATGCTGATGGGGGTTACCAGCTGAGAATTAGGCGTCTTGAGGGTACCCCTAATTATGGTCCCCGACACTATCATAGACCGGTATGCTTTTTGATCAACGGACTTACCTCCTTTGTTGAGGTCGGTGTGTCCGTCGGTTCCCATCGGAGTCTTTGCGGGCTTGGCGTCCTTCATCCCAAATCGCTTTAGCAAATCTTGCGTGTACTTCGTTTGGGAGATGAAAGTGCCGTCCTTGAGTTTCTTCACTTGGAACCCAAGGAAGTAGTTCAACTCGCCCATCATCGACATCTCAAACTTTTGAGTCATTACCCTGCTAAACTCTTCACAAGACTTTTGGTTAGTAGAACCAAATATTATGTCGTCGACATAAATTTGGCACACGAATAAATCTCCATCACAAGTCTTAGTGAATAAAGTTGGATCGGCTTTCCCAACCTTGAAAGCATTAGCAATTAAAAAGTCTCTAAGGCATTCATACCATGCTCTTGGGGCTTGCTTAAGTCCATAGAGCGCCTTAGAGAGCTTACATACGTGGTCGGGGTACCGTTCATCCTCGAAGCCAGGGGGTTGCTCTACATACACCTCCTCCTTGATTGGCCCGTTGAGGAAGGCGCTCTTCACATCCATTTGGAACAACCTGAAAGAATGGTGAGCGACATATGCTAGCAAAATACGAATTGATTCTAGCCTAGCCACAGGAGCAAAAGTCTCCTCAAAGTCCAAACCTGCGACTTGGGCATAACCTTTTGCCACAAGTCGAGCCTTGTTCCTCGTCACCACCCCGTGCTCATCCTGTTTGTTGCGGAACACCCACTTGGTTCCCACAATGTTTTGCTTGAGACGAGGCACCAGTGTCCAAACTTCATTATGCTTGAAGTTGTTGAGCTCTTCCTGCATGGCCAACACCCAGTCCGGATCTAGCAAGGCCTCTTCTACCCTGAAAGGCTCAATAGAAGAGGCAAAGGAGTAATGCTCACAAAAATTAACTAATCTAGAACGAGTAGTTACTCCCTTGCTAATGTCACCCAAAATTTGGTCGTCGGGATGATTCCTTTGAATCGTCGCTCAAACTTGAGTTGGAGGTGCCGGTTGTGCTTCTTCCTCCCTCACATGATCATCTTGTGCTCCCCCTTGATCACACGCCTCCTCCTGATGAACCTGTTCATCGTCTTGAGTTGGGGGATGCACCATTGTTGAGGAAGAAGGTTGATCTTGCTCCAATTGTTCCTGTGGTCGCACATCACCAATTGCCATGGTGCGCATTGCGGCCGTTGGAACGTCTTCTTCATCTACATCATCAAGATCAACAACTTGCTCTCTTGGAGAGCCATTAGTCTCATCAAATACAACGTCGCTAGAGACTTCAACCAAACCCGATGATTTGTTGAAGACCCTATACGCCTTTGTATTTGAGTCATAACCTAATAAAAACCCTTCTACAGCTTTGGGAGCAAATTTAGAAGTTCTACCTTTCTTCACAAGAATATAACACTTGCTCCCAAATACACGAAAGTAAGACACATTAGGTTTGTTACCGGTTAGAAGCTCATACGAAGTCTTCTTGAGGAGGCGGTGAAGGTAGACCCGGTTGATGGCGTGGCAAGCCGTGTTCACGGCTTCCGACCAAAAGCGCTCGGGGGTCTTGAACTCTCCAAGCATCGTCCTCGCCATATCGATGAGCGTCCTGTTCTTCCTCTCTACCACACCATTTTGCTGTGGTGTGTAGGGAGCGGAGAATTCGTGCTTGATCCCTTCCTCCTCAAGGTACTCCTCCACTTGAAGGTTCTTGAACTCGGACCCGTTGTCGCTCCTTATCTTTTTCACCTTGAGCTCAAACTCATTTTGAGCTCTCCTTAGGAAGCGCTTGAGGGTCCCTTGGGTTTCAGATTTGTCCTGCAAAAAGAATACCCAAGTGAAGCGGGAAAAATCATCAACTATAACAAGACCATACTTACTTCCTCCTATACTTAGATAGGCGACGGGTCCAAAGAGGTCCATATGAAGCATCTCCAAAGGTCTTGATGTGGTCATCACATTTTTGGTGTGATGAGAGCTTCCCACCTGTTTGCCTGCTTGACAAGCTGCACAAGGTCTATCTTTTTCGAAATGCACATTAGTTAGACCTATCACGTGTTCTCCCTTTAGAAGCTTGTGAAGGTTCTTCATCCCCACATGTGCTAAACGGCGATGCCACAGCCAGCCCATGCAAGTCTTAGCAATTAAGCATGCATCTAGACCGGCCTCCTCTTTTGCAAAATCAACTAAATAAAGTTTGTCGTCTAGTACACCCTTAAAAGCTAGTGAACCATCACACCTTCTAAAGACAGACACGTCTACATTTGTGAATAAACAATTATATCCCATATTGCATAATTGACTCACAGACGGCAAGTTATATCCAAGCGACTCAACTAAGAACACATTAGAAATAGAGTGCTCGGACGAAATAGCAATTTTACCTAACCCTTTCACCTTGCCTTGGTTCCCATCACCGAATATTATTGAATCTTGGGGATCCTTGTTCTTGACGTAGGAAGAGAACATCCTCTTCTCCCCCGTCATGTGGTTTGTGCATCGCTGTCGATAATCCAGCTTGAGCCCCCGTATGCATAAACCTGCAAGGCAAATTTAGGCTTGGGTCTTAGGTACCCAACTCTTGTTGGGTCCTACAAGGTTAGTCACAATGGTCTTAGGGACCCAAATGCAAGTTTTATCTCCCTTACATTTGGCCCCTAATTTCCTAGCAATTACCTTCTTATCCTTTCTACAAATAGCAAAGGAAGCATTGCAAGTATGAAAAATTGTAGAAGATTCATTCATTACTTTCCTAGGAGCATGAACAACATTTTTCTTGGTCATATCTCTACCATTCATATAGGAAGAACTTGAAGCAAACATTGCATCATAAGCATTACAACTCCTATAAGCATTTCTAGAATGTCTCCTATCATGGTACATAAAAGCATGGTTCTTTTTAGCACTACTAGCCATAGGGGCCTTCCCTTTCTCCTTGGCGGAGATGTAGGCCTTATGGCTTGTCAAGTTCTTGACTTCCCTCTTGAAGCCAAGACCATCCTTAATTGAGGGGTGTCTACCAATCGTGTAGGCATCCCTTGCAAATTTTATTTTATCAAATTCACTCTTGCTAGTCTTAAGTTGGGCATTAAGACTAGCCACTTCATCATTCAATTTAGAAATTGAAACTAGGTGTTCACTACAAGCATCAACATCAAAATCTTTACACCTAGTGCAAATCACAACATGTTCTACACAAGATGTTAATTTACTAGATTTTTCTAACTTAGCATTCAAATCATCATTTATGCTCTTTAAGCTAGAAATTGTCTCATGGCAAGTAGATAGTTCACAAGAAAGCATTTCATTCCTTTTAACTTCTAAAGCATGAGATTTTTGTGCCTCTACAAATTTATCATGTTCTTCATACAACAAATCCTCTTGCTTTTCTAGTAACCTATTCTTATCATTCAAGGCATCAATTAACTCATTAATTTTATCAATTTTAGTTCTATCCAGTCCCTTGAACAAACTAGAGTAATCTATTTCATCATCATCACTTGAAGAAGCATAAGTGGTGTTGTTTCGAGTACATACCTTCTTCTCCTTCGCCATGAGGCATGTGTGACGCTCGTTGGGGAAGAGGGCCGATTTGTTGAAGGCGGTGGCGGCAAGTCCTTCATCGTCGGATGAAGAGCAATCCGAGTCCCACTCCTTGCCAATATGTGCCTCGCCCTTAGCCTTCTTGTACTTCTTCTTCTTTTCCCCTTTCTTCTCTTGTTCCTGGTCACTATCATTATCGGGACAGTTAGCGATAAAATGACCAATCTTACCGCACTTGAAGCAGGAGCGCTTTCCCTATTTCCAGCACTCGATTTTTCCTGTTTCCAGCACTTAGACACAATACATTAGTCCATAAAACAATGTACTAAGTCTAGAAACATACCTTTACTTTTGATTTGCACTTTGTCCATCACTTGGGATACTTTAACACTTAAGCACTTGTGTTGGCACTCAATCACCAAAATAATTAGAAATGGCCCAAGGGCACATTTCCCTTTCAGTTCGTAGGCTGGCCCCTCGGAAGGGTTCGACAGTCGCCCCAGAGCACGCAGAGTGAGGGATGACTCTGGGTATGTTCGATACATAACCAAGGCTCGGGCTACGCTCCCGAGGTACCCTAGGACATTTCTGAGACCGGCGGGAGCGATTTGTAACGGAATCCCACCGGAGGAGGCATCGAGCCCTCGGACCCTGTCGAAGGGGTCTGGGTCCGGCGAATCACCCGCAGGTACTTTTGGAGCGCGCCTCTGGGCCACAGCCGACCCCTAACGAATGGGGCACGGGCGTCCACTCAGATCACCCATTAGCAACTCACTGGAAACACCATGTTCGGCGCCCTCCGAGGGCAACATGGCGCTTTCCCCCCTCCTCCTTGCGGAAAGGCGACGCAAGGGTGTATAATAAAAGTCGGGAAAGTCCTTGATCGTCCTCTCGCTCCGTGCAGAGGCTCGTGGGCTGCTCTCGCACCCGGCTACGGCCAAAACTGTTGACAGCGTCAACAAACCAGCTTGATAACTTGGAACCCGACCACACACCCGGGCTACTATCGGGCCGCATGAAGGAACGATCAGACCGACCGAAGCACCACGGAAAGCATTCAGACCTCAGAGGAGTCAAACCACTCCTCCGAGGCCTCGGGGGCTACACCCAGCGGGTGCGCTCGCGCGCACCCACCAGAACAAGGCAAAAACCGAGAAAGGCCGGTCCCCTCACCGAATACGCGGCAAAAGCCTCCAAGCGAGTACCATCACTCCCTTCGAGGCTCGGGGGCTACTTTTGGGTACCATAATTAGGGGTACCCCCAACGCTCCTAATCATGGCTGGTAAACACCCTCAGACCAACTGACGGGTACGGTTCAAGCCAAGACTTCGTCTACCCAAAGGACGCGATCTCACCCGAGCCCAGCCTCGGGTTGGAACAGTGGTCCCAGACAAGTTCACACCTCGCCCGAGGCCCTCCTCAGGCAGCAGGCGCCCCCTCGGCTCTCCCGAGGCCCGGCTCGGGCAGGCTTCGTTGTGAAGCAACCTTGGCCATACCGCCTCACCAACCGACCGCTTCGCAGGTGCATTAAATGCAGGGGATGCCTGACGCCGTATCCTGACAAACGCGCCTCAGTCGGCTAGGCCGAAGTGACCGCAGTCACTTCGCCCCTCTCCTTTACTGTCTGATATGACAGGAAAACAGCGCCGCTCGCTCCGCTCCGACTGCCGTGTCAGTCACCCCAGTAACGACTGACAACAAGTCACGATCAACCACCGAGTTCAGCCTCGGTTACAACAGGAAGCTCCGCCTCGCTCGACCTCATGCTCCGGCCTTGGGAGGAGGTCTCCGCCTCGCCCGACCTCAGGCTCCGGCCTCGGGAGGAGGTCTCCGCCTCGCCCGACCCCTGGACTCGGCCTCGACCCCGATCTCGGGAGGAATCGCGTCCTCGCCCGACCCCGGCCTCGGCCTCAAGAGAAGTCTCCGCCTCGGCCGACCCTGGGCTCGGACTGACCGTGCTAATAGGGGATGCATCATTTCCCTATTCCTAGCCTGCTCAGGCTACAAGGAACAAGACCGGCGTCCCATATGGCTTACCCCGGGGACGGGTAATGATGGCACCCCGCGTGCGCCATGACGCCGGTGGCTCTCAACCCCTTACGACAGCAAGGAGACGTCAGCAGGATCCTCGCCGCGCTGCCAGCTGTGCTCCTACAAGACTCAAGCGCTCCTCCGACGGCCACGCCATCACATGTACAACGCCCAAGCTCTCCCTCAACGGCCACGTTGGCATGTACACAGGGCTTAGGCACTCCACTGCCGGACACGTTAGCGCATAGCTATGCCCCCTGTTGTACGTCTGGACTCTCTCCTTGCCTCTATAAAAGGGAGATCCAGGGCCACCCTGAGGGGGGTTCGCGCGAGGGAAGCGGCGGACGAGCTCTGTGTCCCTCTCTCTCTCTTTCACGCGACGCGCTTGTAACCCCTACTGCGAGCGACACCCCTGGTGCAGGATAATACAAGGCTTGTCCCACATCTTGTGTTCCATTCCGTGCCAACCCATCTGGGCAGGGACACGCAGCAACAATTCACTCGTCGGTCCAGGGACCCCCAAGGTCGAAACGCCGACACTACCCTTGCACAATGCGTAGTAGTAGATAAGTATCACCGAGATTCTTGAATTATATTTTTGGATGGAGGTAATATTATTTAAAGAAGAGCTTTGCATGTAATTTCTTTTGTTTGAATAATGTATTATACTTAAATTCCCTTTTTTGCATGCGTGACATTTTTTCTTCATAATATTTTTTCCATGGATCAGACTTGTGAGTCATTTTCATAAACCAACGCAAATCATGAATCCATGTTTCTTACATGAAACCCCGAACAAACACCATGAGCAGGAGGCACTCGCGTTGGCGTCGCTCATCGATGACAAGAAGAAGTTTGGTGACTGTCAGTTCGACCTCTAGAAGCAGTCCTACGTGGTCGCATGCGCCGCTGTGTACGACAAGCTCCCGCGAAGCCGTCGCTTGGACGCGGTCCAGAGCAGCTGCACCGCGCTGTCCATTGTTAAGCAGGGGGCCCATGGTTGTCGCCAATGTCGACGACTCTCGGGTTGTTCTGGACACCGCATCCGATGACGACGCCATCACGCCGTCCAACTCATCGTCCACCTGAAGCCCAACCTGCCACGTAAGTCGCTACTGACTAAACATGAATTCTTGTGCGCTGAGACGATGGACGTTGCTGACGTTGTGTGAGTGTCCTCGAACATGATGTATGTAGTGGAGTAGCGCATCCGGTGGTGCAACGACCAGGGGTACTACCTCGCTGATGAGCCCGGGGTGCACTTTGTTTGGCAGCACAACCAAGAGTCATCTATACTCGTCATGTCGCGCGTGTTCGACGACTACTATATCAAGGATTGTGGCGTCATCTTGGCGCCGGAGGTGACGCAGAGGAGGATCAACAACAGTGACCAGTTCATCATCCTCGCCACCGTCAGGGTAGCTTTTGTGACGACCTGCCTTTAATTCTCTTCGCAAACACACACACTTACCTTTTTGTTTAAGCAAGAGCGTATGGTGGTGCGCAGTGGTGGATCCAGGATTGATCCAAGAGGGGGGCTACTAAGCTAAGGCTATAATTTTTTTAAACCAAACAAAAAATATAATTGATGTTTAATATGATACAAGAAGCAAGATATAATTTAAACATTCAAGAAATATGTAGTCTAAAAATAAGTCGATACAAATTCTAAAAAATACAATAATCAGTACATACCGTTCATGAGTTGATGCTGCGAGGTAAATCTATCTTCCGAGTTCTTAAGCTTTAAAAATGCTTTAAAATCTTTTCATCTTTAATATCTACAAACATATCCCGCTCAATATAGCATAGCATGCTATTATTCATCCATTCATCACCCATTTTATTTCTTCTTTCAATCTTGATAATGTTCATAGCAAAGAAGGATCTCTCAGAAATTTGTCCATCTTATTCCTATAAACATAAAATTTAATTTTATCAAATAACCTACTAAACTAGCAAACATGGGACTGCTACCAAATAAATAATCAAATCAAACTACCAACACCTAGCACACTGCAGACTGCACACGGTTCAAAACTTGAAATAAAAGCAAACAAGAGCATGTAATAGAGGACTACACTACACCAACACCAAAGGCAGTTACACTAGCACAATAGCACACGTCTCTTCACCTTCACTCACTGTCACTGCTTCACGACTTTAGAAAATCAGCAGCCAGCAGCGCCAAGCCGTGAAGCTGCTCAGGCTTCGTACCTCCTCGCCGGTCGCCGGTCGCCGGTCAAAGAAGTAAAAGCAGGAGCTGGCGAGGGCGAGCTATTGACTGGACGTTTGGACGGGAGGCGAGCCTGCGGGAGCCGGGAGGCCGAGCGGCGTGCTGCCAGTGCCGTCGTGCCACGCCTCGAGACAGAGAGGTGGACTGCAGCTCCCACGACCATGATGGAGCGCTGTTGGCTGGTCGCGCCGGACGCCGGTACTCGCAGTAGCAGACTCGCAGTCGTGGAGTCACCGAGAGGCCGAGCGACAGTTGGACGCCTAGACCGTGGACGCGGCTGAAGGGACTGAGGAGCGGACGTGACCTATTTTTTTAGACGGTATGGGCCTAACTGAGGATTGGACGTGACCTATTTTTTTGAGACGATATGGGCCTATTCGCTTGAGTTACTGGGCCGCGACTGGGGCTACAGCCCAGGCAGCCTCGGGCGCATATCTGCCCCTGGTGGTGCGTGTCTGATGACTAACAATATACGAGGAAATTTCTTCCGACATATGTGGAACGTGCTCTCCAATGACGAGACCGTACAAATCATGGCATATATCGAAGTCTGCATGATACTGATGGTTGCAATGTAGTGGTGAAACAATTATATTAAAATAACAAAGTTTATGTATGGCTAGGATCATAAATTGATTATGAAACATTTTCTCATAACAATATAACACACATTTTGTATATAAGTTATCGTAGTATACTAGTATTATATATTTCCGTTGCAATACATGAACACTCAGCTAGTATCATTAAATTTATGTAATTTTATATTAATCATTGTGTATTTTTTTGAATTGTCACGCATTTTTTGAATTATCATGCGCTTTGTAGTTTTAAATTCAGTAAAAATTATTATGCTGTGTTATTTTTAAGTGTGTCGGGGACCATAATTAGGGGTACCCTCAAGGCTCCTAAATCTCAGCTGGTAACCCCCATCAGCACAAAGCTGCAAAGGCCTGATGGGTGCGACTAAGTCAAGGATCGGTCCATTCGAGGGACGCGATCACGCCTCGCCCGAGCCCAGCCTCGGGCAAGAGCAGCTGACCCCCGGAGGACCTACGTCTCGCCCGAGGCCCCCCTCCAGCAACGGACACATCTTCGGCTCGCCCGAGGCCCAGTCTTCACCAAGAAGCAACCTTGGCCAAATCGCCACACCGACCGACCAAATCGCAGGGGCATTTAATGCAAAGGTGGCCTAACACTTTTATCCTGACGCACGCCCTCCAGTCGACAGAGCCGAAGTGACCGCAGTCACTTCGCCGCTCCGCTGACCGGTCTGACAAGAGGATAGCGCCGCCTGCGCCGCTCCAACTGCTGAGCCACTCGACAGAGTGAGGCTGACAGCAGCCAAGTCCGGTCTTAGGCGTCATAGGAAACTCCGCTCCGCCCGACCCCAGGGCTCGGACTCGGGTTCAGCCCCGGAAGACGGCGAACTCCGCTCCGCCCGACCCCAGGGCTCGGACTCGGGCTCAGCCCCGGAAGACGGCGAACTCCGCTCCGCCCGACCCCAGGGCTCGGACTCGGGCTCAGCCCCGGAAGACGGTGAACTCCGCTCCGCCCGACCCCAGGGCTCGGACTCGGGCTTAGCCCCGGAAGACGACGAACTCCGCTCCGCCTGACCCCAGGACTCGAACTCGGGCTCAGCCCCGGAAGATGGCGAACTCCGCTCCGCCCGACCCCAGGGCTCGGACTCGGGCTCGGCCCCGGAAGACGACGAACTCCGCCTCGCCCGACCCCAGGGCTCGGACTCAGGCTCAGCCCCGAAGGACGACGAACTCCGCTTCGCCCGACCCCAGGTGTCGGCGTTCCGAGACCGGGGGGTCCTCGAGCCGACGAGTGAGAGTGCCGCGTGCCCCAGCCCAGATGGGTCGAGCGCGTGGAGCGAGCGCAAAGGGGGGAACGGAGTGAGAGAGAGGTCGGTGGCCGGAGCCGGATCGCGAGGGAGTCGGAGAAATTCCCACGGCCTTCGTGTTCGTCCCGCGCCCAGGTCGGGTGCGCTTGCAGTAGGGGGTTACAAGCGTCCGCACGAGGTGAAGGGAGAGGGCGGCCCCGAGAGAGCGCCTGCCCCTGCCTTTCGTCCCCGCGAGGCCAACCTTCTTTAAGAAGGCCCTGGCCCTTCCTTTTATAGTCGTAAGGAGAGGGTCCAGGTGTACAAGACGGGGGTGTAGCAAGGTGCTACGTGTCTAGCGAGGGAGAGCTAGCGCCCTATGTACATGCCCAGGTGGCAGCCAGAGAGATCGTGGCACCCTGTTGGAGTGGCGTCGTGGCTGTTGGAGGAGTAACGGAGCCGGACGGGGGGACAGCTGTCGAGGTGGCTGGGTCCTTGCTGACGTTCTCCTGCTTTCGTAAGGGAGCTGGGAGCCGCCGTCGTCATGATCTAGCGGGGCGCCATCATGGCCTATCTGGCATAGCTGGCCAGATGGGACGCCGGTCTTGTTCTCTGCGACCCAAGTCGGCTCAGGGCAGGGTGATGATGACGCTTCCTGTTGACGTGGCGGTCTCGTATCCTAGGTCGGGCGTCGTGGAGGCTCCTCCGAGGCTGTGGCCGAGTCCGTCCTGCAAGACAGAGACAGAGTCCGAGCCCTGGTCGGGCGAGGCGGAGATTATTCGGCAGAGGCCGAGGCGGAGTCCGAGCCCTGGGTCGGGCGAGGCGGAGGTCGCCGTCTTCCGAGGCCTTAGCCTGAGTCCGAGCCTTGGGTCGGGCGGAGCGGAGTTCGCCGTCTTCCGAGGCCTCAGCCTGAGTCCGAGCCCTGGGTCGGGCGGAGCGGAGTTCGCCGTCTTCCGAGGCCTTAGCCTGAGTCCGAGCCCTGGGTCGGGCGGAGCGGAATTCGCCGTCTTCCGAGGCCTTAGCCTGAGTCCGAGCCCTGGGTCGGGCGGAGCGGAGTTCGCCGTCTTCCGAGGCCTTAGCCTGAGTCCGAGCCCTGGGTCGGGCGGAGTCTCCTATGGCACCACTGGCGAAGTCTGGCCGCCCGTCGGTCTTACCTTTTGCGTTAAACGCCCTGGTGACTCGGTCGGTTGGTGCGGTGATTTAGTCAGGGTTTCTCCTTATCGGAGGCGGGGCCTAGGGCGAGCCGGGGATGCGCCTGCCGTGAAAGAGGAGACCTCAGGCGAGACGGAGTCATCTTAGGGTCGGCTGCCCTCGCCCGAGGCTAGGCTCGGGCGTGGCGTGGTCAAGTCACTCGTGTGGACTGATCCCTGACTTAATCAAACCCATCAGGCCTTTGCAGCTTTATGCTGATGGGGGTTACCAGCTGAGAATTAGGCGTCTTGAGGGTACCCCTAATTATGGTCCCCGACAGTAGCCCCCGAGCCTCGAAGAGAGTGTTAACACTCGCTTGGAGGCTTGCATCGCACTTTTTTGCAAGGGGACCAGCCTTTCTCGGAGGTACCTTGTTTCGGTGGGTGCGCGCGAGCGCACCCGCCGGGTGTAGCCCCCGAGGCCTCGGAGGAGTGGTTTCACTCCTTCGAGGTCTTAATGCCTTGCGTAATGCTTCGGCGTGACTAGCGGTTCCCTCATGCGAGCAGGGCGTAACCCAGGTGCACTGTCGGGGCCCAAGTTCTCGGGCTGGTATGTTGACGCTGTCAACGGTTCGGCCGGAGCCGGGTTTGCGAGAGCAGCCCCCGAGCCTTCGCACGGAGCGAGAGGACGATCAGGGACAGACTCGACTTTTTATATACGCCCCTACGTCGCCTTTCCGCAAGGAGGAGGGGGGGAGTGCGCCATGTTACCCTCGATGGGCACCGAACATGGTGTCTCCGGTGAGCTGCGATCGGGTAATCCGAGTGGACGTCCGTGCCCCGTTCGTTGGGGGTCGGCTAGGGGCCCGGAGGCACGCCCAAAAGTACCTGCGGGTGATCTGCCGGACCCGGTCCCCTAGCGACGGGGTCCGAGGGCTCGTTGCCTCCCTCCGATGGGATTCCGTTACAGAGTCGTTCCCGCCGGTCTCGGAAATGTCCTAGGGTACCTCGGGAGCGCAGCCCGAGCCTCGGTTATGTATCGAACGTACCCCTGGTCATCCCTCGCTCGGCGTCTGAGGCGGCTGTGAACCCTTCGACAGGCCAGCCTTCGAACCCCTGATCAGTAGGGGGCACGGAGCCCTAGTAGCCTGAGGCGGTCATGGAACCTTTCGGGGGCCGACCTTCGAACCCCTGACCAGTAGTGGGTGTCGGGCCCACGCGATCTGAGGCGGCTGTTGAACCCTTCGGGGGGCCAGCCTTCGAACCCCTGATCAGTAGGGAGGCTCGGGGCCTAGTTCCTTCTCGGGGAAGGATCCCTTTGGGGTTATCCCCCTTCTCGGTCCCTGTTGCAAGAGATAGAGAAAGAAGGAAAAGGGAAAAAGGGATTCGAAATTGAACTTCGTGGCGTACCTTTCTCGGCGTGGCCGTTTTTGGCGGAGGCGAAGCGCCGCCAGCTGCCCCTGCCAGAAACGTCACCTATTTCGCCGTGGAGTTAATGCGCTGGGGTGAGTAGTTGGTGAGGTTGCCGTTGCGTGCGCGAGCCGTTCGAGGGACGGCTGTTTCGCTTCGCGTTTTTTGAACCGCGCGTCTGGTTCGGGCGATGCGTTGGAACCGTCTCGCCCTGGGTCCTTTATGTACCCCTGAGAGGGTCCTGTGACGATTCTCGACTCCACTTTTCGCCTTCTTCTCAGGTTTTTTGCAACCTGAGAGATCTAGCCAGGAAAAGGAAACCGCCTTCCCCTGTTCTTCACGCCGCCATTCCTTCTGCCTTGGCGATGGCCGACCGGGTGACCATCCTCTCGCCGCGCGACCCGTGGCCCTCCTCCACGGTGACGGCGGGTGACCTGGGGGACCTCGTCGACGAGGGTTTGCTCCGCCCCCTCACCGATAAGGAGCGGCCGGAATGGATCCCTCCCTCGGGCGAAGCTGCTCCGTCCCCTCCGCCGGGGTATGTCGTGAGCTTCATCTCCTTCCATGAGCGGGGGTTTGGAATGCCGTCGAGCCGCTTCATGCGGGCCATCCTGTTCCACTACGGGGTGGAACTACACAATCTTACCCCCAACTCCATCGCACAAGCCGCTATCTTTGTAGCGGTGTGCGAGGGGTATCTGGGGATCGCCCCCCATTGGGATTTGTGGACTCACCTCTTCTTTGCTGAGCTTTTTGCTTCGTCGACGGGGGAGAGGAAGGTCCGTGCGGTGGTGCGGGCCGGCGGCTGCACCCTTTTGCTGAGGCAGTCACGGGCATTGCAGTATATCCCTGCCGTCCTTTCGTCCTCAAACAAGGGCTGGCAGCGCCGGTGGTTCTATCTCCGGAATGACGGAGAGTCGCTCCCGCCGTTCTCTCAGCGGGTCGTCACCGCCGCCCCCGACGCCTGGCGTCACGGGACTCCACACGAGAGGCAGAAGAAACTCGAACCTCTTCTCCAGGCTCTGAAGGTGTTGCGGGAGGAAGGGCTCACCGTCGCGGGAGTGGTTGCCGCCATCCACCGCCGGAGGGTGCTTCCCCTGGCGGAGCGGCGGTTGCCGCTTTGGGAGATGACCCAGGAGGCCGACTGGGAGGGGTCACGGATGTCCCCTGATCCTCTTCCCCACGACGCCCTCTATCGGCGGGTGTCGGTCGCGATGGGGAAGCCGGACCCCCATGCCCTCTCCCAGCCTCGAATGCGCCCCGACCAGGGGTGCGTCGCTCTGGTGAGTGCTCGTCCTTTCCTTCTTCATATACCGGGTCACTCCCGATTCTGACTATCGATTTCCTTTCCCCCCCCCCTTTTTAGGAGGTGGGGCGGCACAAACCCTCCCTGCCGCCGGTCCCGGAGGACGCGGTGGGTCGGGCGGCGAGGCGGGTCGCCGCGGAGGAGGAGAAGAAGAAGAAGGACGCGGAGAAGGCTCGGGCCCGCAGGCGGAGGCGGGCTCGAGACGCCCTGGAGAAACGCCGCCGTCAGCAGGAGAGGGAAGGGCTTCCCAGGGAGCCGTCGCCGGAGACGTCCGACGATGACGACGACGTCGATGATGAAGAGGAGGAGGACGACATGGCCGCACGTCTCGGCCTCAGCCCCGGCTTGGGATGTGGCCGGGGGTCGTCGAGCCAGCCCCCGAGCGGGCCTACATCGTCGGTCCCTGGTGCCGAGGTGCCGGATCCCCGACCTGAGGAGCAGGGGCAACCCGAGAGGGTTCTCGTCTCCCCGGCTGGGGGAGCTGACGTCACTCCAGGGAGCCGAGCCGAGGGGTCCGTTCCTCGGGAGCTGTTGCCCGCGCCGGCGGCATGCGGGAGCGGTCCTCAGGTTGTCATGGCGGTGCCTGGGCAGTCCGCCACCCGGGCCTCGGGGGTGTCCGAGGCGAGGGCGGCGCCGGGGCTGTTGGTGAAGCGGACCACGGCAGTGGTTCCAGGAAGCGGGAGCCAGGAGACCTCCCCCCAGACGCCGTGGATCATGATCCGGAGCGGGTAGGTACCTTGGAATCTTTCCGTCCCGGCGCTTCATCCATATGTACGGGCCGTAATCTTCCCTTACTCGTTTTCTTCAGCAAACGGAGCCATGGCCCCACCGACCTGGCGCCTCGGAAGGCCCTCAAGACGGCGTTTGTCCAGGCAGCTGGCGCCACCTCGGGCTCTCCCGCTCAGCCGACCCTTTCGCAGGGTGCCCCGCAGCGCGGGGCTCAGGCGTCGCGTATTTCGGGGGAGCAGGTCCCCGAGGTGGGCTCCTCTGCTGAGGTGGCCACCGTGACCGGGGAGGCGGCCAGCGCCGATGCGGTCACGAGCTCGCCAGCCATGTTGGCCATGCCGGTGTCTGCCGCTACCGCAACCGGCACCGTTCCGGTCGGAGAGCGCCCAGTCGGCGCCGACGTCGGGACGGCCGCGGCGTCGGCGCCCGAGGCCTCGGAAGAGGTGGGCGCGGATGCGCAGCGTTCCCAGGCGGGCGGCAGCCTTGTCGTTGTGGGGCGGAGCCCCGAGGCCCGGGGCCAGTTGCTCCGATTCCGGACCCGCGAGGCTTCGGACCCCATCTTCGTTCTTGACGACGAAGAGGAGGACCAGTCCTGGGACGAGCTCCGCAAGCGTGCTGAGGCGACAGTGGGGTTGCTCCGATCGTCGCTGGAGGTTCTCTGCGGGGACGTCCCCAAAATCCTTCAGGTAATGGTTTCAGACATACCTTCTTGCTTCCGCGAACGAGGCGTTCGTCGTGAAATCTTGTTTTCCTTTCCAGGACCTGACGGACCGGAGCGCCGCCAAGTCATCGTTCATTCGCCGCGAGGCCGTCGTCTGGGGCTCACTGCGGTCCCTGAGGACTTCGCTCGCCGGGGCTACCGTGCGCCTCTCTCAGCAAGACGCTAAGATAGCGGACCTCCAGTTGCTTTGTGCTGACCTGAAGGCCGAGGCGGCGGCAGCGCGCACGGAGCTTGCCCAGGTTGCCGAGGAGCGGGACCAAACTCGGGGCCGAGCTGCCGAAGCTGAGAGCCGGGCCCAGATCCTTGCGGCCGATCTGGTCGCAGCCCAAGTCGCAGCCTCGGAGCAGCACGTTCGAGCCAGAGGTATGGCTCGACCGTCCTCGGTTCTCAATCCTGTCCGTTTCTTCCGCTTGGGTTTGAGATCTTTCTTCTGGTTGTTCGCAGAGCTCGAGTCTGCCCTCGATGAGTCTGCCAAGGCTCTTGCCGAGGCGCTCGATGGGGCTGCTGAGCAAAGGGAGGCCGATCTTGCGGCTATGTCCGAGGCCGTCTCGGAGGTCTATCGGAAACTCGGTCCCGGCGACGTCCCTTCAGGGAGCTCTCCCCAAAGCCGTCTTCAAGCCCTTGGCGATTACGTGCGTGGCAAAGTCCGTGGGGCGCTGCACCACGGCGTCAGGCGGGCCTTCGCCGTGCTCGCTTCCCACTACGTCGTGGACTTGGAGCGGGTCAGTGAGGGGTACTGTCTGCCTGACGAGGACGAGGCAGCCCTGGCGGAGATTCAGCGGCTCGACGCGGTCGCTGCGGGTCCGAGCGCGTCGCTGGCGACCGTCTTCGAAGCGGAGATCCTTCCTCCTGCGCCGCCACCGGAAGCGGAGGTGGGCTTTACCGACGGCGGGGGCGGAGTTGAGGGCGCGGCTCCTGCCCGAGGCGACGCCTGATTTTAGTTGGGACAATTTCTGATGGGTGTGTGATTTGCCGTGGCCACTGGGGCCTGAACATTTTACTCCTTCTTTCGTGAAGTCGTGCTTCTTTTCGTTTCGATTTTAGCGCCTGGCCCGTAGTGTCGACAACAGGGTGATTTCCCGAGCTGGGTTCTTTTTCGCGGCAGGCGACGAGCGAGGCGTCCCTAGCCCGGAAGCATAGGTGCTCCCCAGCTCAGTCGGTCTCGCCACTCTACTCGTACCCCAACTCGCTCCTCAGGACTCTGTTTCTGGCGCATCCGGGAGAACGCGGAAAACCCTTCTTGGCCGAAAAAAGAGCTTTTCTGACGCGGAGCGGTACGTTCGAACCCGATGAGAGGGGTTCCCCCCTTTTTTAGCCCCCGAGGGAGGGTCGGGCTCTGTCGGGGCGAGGCCGACCCTTCCTTGATAATTGATTCGTATGTATGAGTGGGGGAAGGGCGCAGCCCCCGGGTGTCGTTCGCGCAGAGGCCGTTTGGCGAGTCAGGCTCCTGCCCAGATATGCGGCGAGTGCTGGGTGACATCCCCGGCATGGCGGGCACGCCCGAGGGACCCTATGCAAACACGTCAATGTTTGCGCGAGGGAAGCCGCCAAGCACTGCTTCCTATCTAGGGCCGAGCCCAGAGCCGATCCGGACACGCCTGGAGGCGTCGCCACTGTGGTCGAGAAGGACGGCCTTAACCGTCTCCGCTGGCTCGAAGTTGCCGGCATGCCGCTTCCCATCCGGCACCTCTCGGGAGAGGCTTTCCGGGTCGGCAATGAGGGCCTCGGACTCGGCGAGGGCCTCGGCGTACTCCACGCACTCCACATCGCACTCGAATGCGTGTTTGTACGTGGGGCCGACGGTGATGACCCCGTTGGGGCCCGGCATCTTGAGCTTCAGGTAGGTGTAGTTGGGGATGGCCATGAACTTCGCGTAGCATGGCCTTCCCAACACCGCGTGGTAGGTCCCTCGGAACCCGACCACCTCGAACGTCAAAGTCTCCCTTCGGAAGTTGGAGGGTGTTCCGAAGCAGACAGGGAGGTCGAGCTGTCCGAGGGGCTGGACACGCTTCCCGGGAATGATCCCGTGGAAGGGCGCAGCGCCTGCTCGGACGGACGACAAGTCGACGCGCAGGAGCTTGAGAGTCTCGGCATAGATGATGTTGAGGCAGCTGCCCCCATCCATCAGGACCTTGGTGAGCCTGACGTCGCCAATGACAGGATCGACGACGAGCGGGTACTTCCCCGGGCTCGGCACGTGGTCGGGGTGGTCGTCCTGGTCGAAGGTGATGGGCTTGTCGGACCAGTCTAGGTAGACTGGCGCCGCCACCTTCACCGAGCAGACCTCCCGACGCTCTTGCTTACGATGCCGAGCCGAGGCATTCGCCACATGCCCTCCGTAGATCATGAAGCAGTCGCGGACCTCGGGGAACTCTCCTGGTTGGTGATCCTCCCTTTTTTCGTCGTCGTGAGCCTTGCCACCCTCGGCGGGTGGCCCGGCCCGATGGAAGTAACGCCGAAGCATGACGCATTCTTCGAGGGTGTGTTTGACGGGCCCCTGATGGTAGGGGCACGTCTCCTTGAGTGCCTTGTCGAAGAGGTTTGCACCTCCGGGGGGTTTCCGAGGGTTCTTGCGCTCGGCGGCGGCGACAAGGTCAGCATCGGGAACGTCGCGTTTCGCTTGCGACTTCCTCCTGCCTTTCTTCTTGGCGCCGCGCGGAGCAGACGCCTCGGGAACATCTTCCGACGGGCGGCCCTGGGGCTGCTTGTCCTTTCGGAAGATGGCCTCTACCGCCTCCTGGCCGGAGGCGAACTTGGTAGCGATGTCCATCAGCTCGCTCGCCCTGGTGGGGGTCTTGCGACCCAACTTGCTCACCAGGTCGCGGCAGGTGGTGCCGGCGAGGAACGCGCCGATGACATCGGAGTCGGTGATGTTGGGCAGCTCGGTGCGCTGCTTCGAGAACCGCCGGATGTAGTCCCGAAGGGACTCTCCCGGCAATTGCCGACAGCTTCGGAGGTCCCAGGAATTCCCGGGGCGCACGTACGTGCCCTGGAAGTTCCCGGCGAAGGCCTGGACCAGGTCCTCCCAGTTGGAAATCTGCCCCGGGGGCAGGTGCTCCAACCAGGCGCGAGCGGTGTCGGAGAGAAATAGGGGGAGGTTTCGGATGATGAGGTTGTCATCGTCCGTCCCACCCAGCTGGCAGGCCAGGCGGTAGTCTGCAAGCCACAATTCCGGTCTCGTCTCCCCCGAGTACTTCGTGATAGTAGTCGGGGGTCGGAATCGGGGCGGAAACGGCGCCCGCCGAATGGCTCGGCTAAAGACCTGCGGACCGGGTGGTTCGGGCGAGGGACTTCGATCCTCCCCGCTGTCATAACGTCCCCCACGCCTGGGGTGGTAGCCTCGGCGCACCCTTTCGTCGAGGCGTGCCCGACGGTCACGATGAGGGTGCTCCTCGCCGAGGTGGCCCGGGGCCGCAGGCGCGGTGTTTCGCGTGCGCCCGGTGAAGACCGAGGCTTCCCGCGTGAGTCGGGAAGTCGCGGCACGAGGGTCCGGGGTGTATCCCCGCCTTCGAGAGGCAGAGCTCTCTGCCCGCCGGGCCGCAGCGCCTTCCAGGAGATGCCTGAGTTCTCCCTGGATCCGCCGTCCCTCGGTGGTTGATGACTCCGGCATCGCGCGGAGGAGCATTGCTGCAGCGACCAGGTCCTGGCCAGTCCCGCCGGATGCGGGTGGCGGTTTGTCCCTGGCATCGTTGGCGATGCGGTGCTGGAGACCTTGGGGCAAGTGACGTATTCCTCCGGCCGGGGGTTGGCTCGCCCATACCTGCCCGATGTTCTGACGGATTGCCTCGAGCGCTCCTGCTCCTTCATCGAACCCGGCCTGCGCCCCGCGGACTTGCTCGAGCTGTGGGTCGTGACCTCCCGCCGAAGCGGGGACCACAGCTAGCTCCCGCGGGATGTCAGCGCGAGGCGCTGGCCTAGGGGGATCACCATCCTTCGGCATGCCGAGACAGCCGCCTCCGGAGGGATCCCCTAGCTCGATGTGGAAACATTCGCGACTCAGGCCGCAGTCCTTGTCGCCAAGGCTGCGGCTGCCGTCGGAACAGTCGGAGAGGCAGTAGTCACATGCGGTCATGAAGTCCCGCATGGCACTAGGGTTGCCAGATCCGGAGAAATCCCAGCAGATGCTGGGGTCGTCGTCTTCCTCGGACCCAGAGGGTCCGTAGGTCGAGACACCCGTCAATCGGTCCCAAGGCGACCGCACAGGAAACCCCAGAGAGGTTGCACTCGCCTCAATGTGAGCGCCCGCCAAAGCGAGATCGCCAGGCGGGCTGAGGCCGAGTCGAAATAACGAAAGATGGGTAGCAGTCGATACCTTTTTGTCGACGAGGAGCGATGAAGTCGCGTCGGGGGCTGACCGCGTCGTCGTCTTGGGTCCGAGGGTGACGTCCTGCAGGCCTTCCGTGAGCGTGCTGGCGTCGTCCACTTGCTCGGAGTCGACGTGTTGCGGGGGGATGGCGCTCGCGTCTGCCTTGAGCGCGAGGGCGACGCTTGGCGTGTCCTCCGTCGAGGCGCCGGGGACGTCGATTTGCCCGACAGCCGTCGGAGCGCGACCTCCCGCTCGGCCCCGGTTGCCCTGCCTCCTCCTCCTCCGATGGCGAGGGAGAGGATGGGGCGAGCTCGAAAGTTGTCCTTCCCCTACGCGGGAAAGACGTCGTCGATTCCGCCGCCAGCGGGCGGGCTGTCCGCCATCAATGTCGCCGTCGCGCGGCGGTGGAAGGAGTATCATGTCGTAGTCGCCGTCGAGCGAGATGAACTCGAGGTTCCCGAAACGGAGCACCGTCCCGGGTTGAAGAGGTTGTTGGAGACTGCCCATCTGGAGCTTGACGGGAAATCGGACGTCAACACGCAGCGTGCCCCTACCTGGCGCGCCAACTGTCGGCGTTCCGAGACCGGGGGGTCCTCGAGCCGACGAGTGAGAGTGCCGCGTGCCCCAGCCCAGATGGGTCGAGCGCGTGGAGCGAGCGCAAAGGGGGGAACGGAGTGAGAGAGAGGTCGGTGGCCGGAGCCGGATCGCGAGGGAGTCGGAGAAATTCCCACGGCCTTCGTGTTCGTCCCGCGCCCAGGTCGGGTGCGCTTGCAGTAGGGGGTTACAAGCGTCCGCACGAGGTGAAGGGAGAGGGCGGCCCCGAGAGAGCGCCTGCCCCTGCCTTTCGTCCCCGCGAGGCCAACCTTCTTTAAGAAGGCCCTGGCCCTTCCTTTTATAGTCGTAAGGAGAGGGTCCAGGTGTACAAGACGGGGGTGTAGCAAGGTGCTACGTGTCTAGCGAGGGAGAGCTAGCGCCCTATGTACATGCCCAGGTGGCAGCCAGAGAGATCGTGGCACCCTGTTGGAGTGGCGTCGTGGCTGTTGGAGGAGTAACGGAGCCGGACGGGGGGACAGCTGTCGAGGTGGCTGGGTCCTTGCTGACGTTCTCCTGCTTTCGTAAGGGAGCTGGGAGCCGCCGTCGTCATGATCTAGCGGGGCGCCATCATGGCCTATCTGGCATAGCTGGCCAGATGGGACGCCGGTCTTGTTCTCTGCGACCCAAGTCGGCTCAGGGCAGGGTGATGATGACGCTTCCTGTTGACGTGGCGGTCTCGTATCCTAGGTCGGGCGTCGTGGAGGCTCCTCCGAGGCTGTGGCCGAGTCCGTCCTGCAAGACAGAGACAGAGTCCGAGCCCTGGTCGGGCGAGGCGGAGATTATTCGGCAGAGGCCGAGGCGGAGTCCGAGCCCTGGGTCGGGCGAGGCGGAGGTCGCCGTCTTCCGAGGCCTTAGCCTGAGTCCGAGCCTTGGGTCGGGCGGAGCGGAGTTCGCCGTCTTCCGAGGCCTCAGCCTGAGTCCGAGCCCTGGGTCGGGCGGAGCGGAGTTCGCCGTCTTCCGAGGCCTTAGCCTGAGTCCGAGCCCTGGGTCGGGCGGAGCGGAATTCGCCGTCTTCCGAGGCCTTAGCCTGAGTCCGAGCCCTGGGTCGGGCGGAGCGGAGTTCGCCGTCTTCCGAGGCCTTAGCCTGAGTCCGAGCCCTGGGTCGGGCGGAGTCTCCTATGGCACCACTGGCGAAGTCTGGCCGCCCGTCGGTCTTACCTTTTGCGTTAAACGCCCTGGTGACTCGGTCGGTTGGTGCGGTGATTTAGTCAGGGTTTCTCCTTATCGGAGGCGGGGCCTAGGGCGAGCCGGGGATGCGCCTGCCGTGAAAGAGGAGACCTCAGGCGAGACGGAGTCATCTTAGGGTCGGCTGCCCTCGCCCGAGGCTAGGCTCGGGCGTGGCGTGGTCAAGTCACTCGTGTGGACTGATCCCTGACTTAATCAAACCCATCAGGCCTTTGCAGCTTTATGCTGATGGGGGTTACCAGCTGAGAATTAGGCGTCTTGAGGGTACCCCTAATTATGGTCCCCGACACCAGGGTTCGGACTCAACCCTGGCCTAAGCCGACGGTCTCCGCCTCGTCCGATCCGGGGGCTCGGACTCGACCTCGACCTCAGAAGACAGACTCGACCTCGACCTCGGAGGAGCCTCCACCTCGCCCAACCTAGGGCACGGACCGACCACGTCAACAGGAAGCGCCATCATTACCCTACCCCGAGCTGACTCAGGCCGTAGGGAACAAGACCGGCGTCCCATCTAGCTCGCTCCACCATACGAGTAATGATGGCGCCCCGCATGCCCTGTGACGACGGCGGCTCTCAGCCCCCTTACGGAAGCAAGAGGACGTTAGCAAGGACTCGACAGCCCCGACAGCTGTCCTTCCGCCAGGCTCCAGCGCTCCTCCGACGGCCACGACACCACGCGAACTGGGTGCCAAGACCTATCCGGCTGCCACGATGGCATGTACTTAGGGCGCTAGCTCTCCACCGCTAGACACGTTAGCACATTGCTACACTCCCCATTGTACACCTGGATCCTCTCCTTACGCCTATAAAAGGGAGGACCAGGGCCCTCTTACAGAGGGTTGGCCGCGCGGGGAAGGACGGGACGGCGCTCGCGCAAGGCCGCTCGCTCCCTCCCGCGTGGACGCTTGTAACCCCCTACTGCAAGCGCACCCGACCTGGGCGCGGGGCTAACACGAAGGCCGCGGGTTCCACCTCCCACGCCTGTCTCCCTCTGGCTGCTTTCTTCCCCCCTTTGCGTTCCGCCTCGCGCCGACCCATCTGGGCTGGGGCACGCGGCGACAATTCACTCGTCGGTCCAGGGACCCCCTGGGTTTCGAAACACCGACAGTTGGCGCGCCAGGTAGGGGCCTGCTGCGTGTTGACGAACAGCTTCCCGTCAAGCTCCAGATGGGCAGTCTCCAGCAACCTCTCCAACCCGGGACGATGCTCCGTTTCGGGAGTCTTGAGTTCATGTCCCTCGACGGGAGCTACGACATGATATTCCTTCCCACGCCGCGCGACAGCGATAATGGCGGTCGACAACCCGCCCGCCGACGGGGAAATCAACGACGCCTTCCCCACGTGGTGGAAGGACGACATTCGGGCTTGTCCCGTCCCCTCCCCCGCCGACGGAGGAGGAGGCAGGGCAACCAAGGCCAAGCAGGATGCGGCACCTCGTTGGCTGTCGAGCGAGTCGACGGCGCCGGCGCCCCAACGGAGAGCGCGATGGGCATCGACCTCGCGTCTGAGACGAAGACGAGCGCCATCTCCCCGCAACGCGCCAACCTCAAGCAAACGGACGACGCCAGCACGCTCGCGAAGGACTTGCTGGGTGTCACCCTAGTACCTGAGACGACGGTGCAGTCAGTCCCCGACGTGACTTCGTCACCGCCCGTCGACCGAAAGGTACCGACCGATTCCCATCTCGCGTCTTTTGGATTCGGTCTCGACCCGCTAAGCGACTCCGCTTCGGTGGACACTCTCATAGAGGCGAGTCCAAACCCTCCGGGGTATCATGTGCGGTCACCCTGGGAACGGCTGACGACCGTCTCGTCCTACGGGCCTTCGGGGTCCGAGGAAGATGGCGAGCCCGACCTCTGTTGGGATTTCTCCGGACTTGGTAACCCCAGTGCCATGCGGGACTTCATGACCGCTTGCGACTACTGCCTTTCCGACTGTTCCGACGGTAGCCGCACCCTCGACGACGAGGACTGCGGCCCAAGTCGCGAATGTTTCCACGTCGATCTAGGGGGTCCCGGCAAAGGCGACCATCTTGGTATGCCGGAGAATGGTGATCTCCCTAGGCCCGTGCCTCGCGTTGACATCCTTCGGGAGCTAGCTGTGGTCCCCGTCCCGGCGGGGGGTCCTGACCCACAGCTCGAGCAAATCCGCGAGAGACAGGCCAGGCTTGACGAGGGAGCAGGAACGCTTGTGCTGATCCGCCGGGACATCGGGCAGGAATGGGCGGGCCAACCTCCGGCCGGAGAAGCACGTCATCTCCCCCAGGGCATCCAGCACCGCATCGCTGACGACGTCAGGGTAAGGCCGCCACCGGATTCCAGTGGAGTCGGCCAGAACCTGGCTGCAGCGGCGATACTTCTCCGCGCGATGCCGGAGCCATCAACCACCGAGGGGCGGCGTATCCAGGGAGAGCTCAAGAATCTCCAGGAGGACGCCGCGGTCCGACAGGTCGAAAGCTCCGCCTCCCGAAGGCAGGGGTACCCCTCGGAACATCGCGCCGTGACTTCCCGATTCATGCGGGAAGCCTCGGTCCATACCAGGCGCACGCGCAACACAGCGCCTGCGGCCCCGGGTCGCCTCGGCAACGAGCACCATCATCACAGTCGTCGGGCCCACCTCGACGACAGGGTGCGCCGAGGCTACCACCCCAGGCATGGGGGACGCTACGACAGCGGGGAGGATCGGAGTCCTTCGCCCGAACCACCCGGTCCGCAGGCTTTCAGCCGCGCCATATGACGAGCGCCGTTCCCGACCCGGTTCTGAACCCCGACTACTATCACAAAGTACTCGGGGGAGACGAGACCGGAACTGTGGCTCGCGGACTATCGGCTGGCCTGCCAACTGGGTGGAACGGACGATGATAATCTCATCATCCGCAACCTCCCCCTGTTCCTCTCCGACACAGCTCGAGCCTGGCTGGAGCACCTGCCCCCGGGGCAGATCTCCAACTGGGACGACCTGGTCCAAGCCTTTGCCGGCAATTTCCAAGGCACGTACGTGCGCCCTGGGAACTCCTGGGATCTCCGAAGCTGCCGCCAGCAGCCGGGAGAGTCTCTCTGGGACTACATCCGGCGATTCTCGAAGCAGCGCACCGAGCTGCCCAACGTCACCGATTTGGGTGTCATCGGCGCGTTCCTCGCCGGCACCACCTGCTGCGACCTGGTGAGCAAGCTGGGTTGCAAGACCCCCACCAGGGCGAGCGAGCTGATGGACATTGCCACCAAGTTCGCCTCTGGCCAGGAGACGGTTGAGGCCATCTTCCGGAAGGACAAGCAGCCCCAGGGCCGCCCACCGGAGGATGCTCCCGAGGCATCAACTCAGCGCGGCACCAAGAAGAAAGGCAAGAACAAGTCGCAAGCGAAACACGACGCCGCCGACGTGGACCTTGTCGCCGCCGTCGAGTACAAGAACCCTCGGAAACCTCCCGGAGGTGCTAACCTCTTCGACAAGATGCTCAAGGAGCCGTGCCCTTATCATCAGGGGCCCGTCAAGCACACCCTTGAGGAGTGTGCCATGCTTCGACGACACTTTCACAAGGCCGGGCCACCCGCGGAGGGTGGCAAGGCTCTCGACGACGCTAAGAAGGAGGATCACAAGGCAGGAGAGTTCCCCGAGGTTCGCGACTGCTTCATGATCTACGGCGGGCAAGTGGCAAAAGCCTCGGCTCGGCACCGCAAGTAAGAGCGTCGGGAGGTCTGCTCGGTAAAAGTGGCGGCGCCAGTCTACCTAGACTGGTCCGACAAGCCCATCACCTTCGACCAGGCCGACCATCCCGACTATGTGCCGAGCCCGGGGAAATACACGCTCGTTGTCGACCCCATCATCGGCAACGTCAGGCTCACCAAGGTCCTCATGGACGGAGGCAGCAACCTCAACATCATCTACGTCGAGACCCTCGGGCTCCTGCGGATCGATCTGTCCTCGGTCCGGACGGGCGCTGCGCCTTTCCACGGGATCATCCCTGGGAAGCGCGTCCAACCCCTCGGACAACTCGATCTACCCGTCTGCTTCGGGACGCCCTCCAACTTTCGAAGGGAGACCCTCACGTTCGAAGTGGTCGGGTTTCGAGGAACCTACCACGCAGTGTTGGGGAGGCCATGCTACGCCAAGTTCATGGCCGTCCCCAACTACACCTATCTCAAGCTCAAGATGTCGGGCCCCAACGGGGTCATCACCGTCAGGCCCATGTATCGACATGCGTACGAATGCGACATGGAGTGCATGGAGTACGCCGAGGCCCTCATCGCCGACCTGGAGAGCCTCTCTAGGGAGGCGCCAGACGTGAAGCGCCACGCCGGCAACTTTGAGCCAGTGGAGACGGTTAAGTCCGTCCCTCTCGACCCCTGCAATGACGCCTCCAAGCAGATCCAGATCGGCTCCAAGCTCGACCCCAAATAGGAAGCAGTGCTCGTCGACTTTCTCCGCGCAAACGCCGACGTTTTCGCGTGGAGTCCCTCGGACATGTCTGGCATACCGAGGGAAGTCGCCGAGCACTCGCTGGATATCCGAGCTGGAGCCCGACCCGTGAAGCAGCCTCTGCGCCGATTCGACGAAGAAAAGCGCAGAGCCATAGGCGAGGAGATCCACAAGCTAATGGCGGCAGGGTTCATCAAAGAGGTATTCCATCCCGAATGGCTTGCCAACCCTGTGCTTGTGAGAAAGAAAGGGGGGAAATGGCGGATGTGTGTAGACTATACTGGTCTAAACAAAGCATGTCCGAAAGTTCCCTACCCTCTGCCCAGCCCGAGGCACCCTCGGCTCAGTCCGAGGTACCCTCGGCTCAGTTCGAGGTACCCTCGGCACGGTCCGAGGTACCCTTGGCTCGGCCCGAGGTACACTCGGCCCCCGAGGGTGAGGCACTGCGCGTCGAGGGGGAGCAGGGCGAGGTCACACCTGATCGAAACTGGCAGACCCCGTACCTGCAATATCTTCACCGAGGAGAGCTACCCCTCGACCAAGCCAAAGCTCGGCGAGTGGCGCGGCGTGCCAAGTCGTTCGTCTTGCTGGGAGATGGGAAGGAGCTGTACCACCACAGCCCCTCGGGCATCCTCCAGCGATGCATTTCCATCGCCGAAGGTCAGGAGCTCTTACAAGAGATACACTCGGGGGCTTGCGGCCATCACGCAGCACCCCGAACCCTTGTTGGAAACGCCTTCCGACAAGGTTTCTACTGGCCGACGGCGGTGGCCGATGCCACTAGAATTGTCCGCACCTTGTGGCGGAACTGCCCGAATTATTCCGACTTAAGTGCCTAAGTCCGACCTTAGAGGCTAGACCACACTTAAATGGGAATAACCCGTCAATCCCTCGGATCTAGTCCGACACGGCCACTGACAGGATCAAGTACCACAGTCTCACTCGATGGTGAGTCACAGAGCAAATACAATAAAGCATAAAACCATGCATGGAAGAGTATTAAATTATTACATCACCATTGTCACCATTGGAGTCTTTGCAAAAGTAGCCATCATTGTTCGGAATGCAGCGGAATAAAACTAACGATAAATAAATGGAGAGATGGGGAAGCCTGTCCCATCACTCCTCATGCTCCTCCTCAGCCGAGGCGGGGTCCCACTCGACAGTCCAACCCGGTGGCAGGGTGGATGGCCAAGTCACTCCAGCAACCATGTCCTCCAGAGAACCTGTAAAAAAAAATTATGCCACAAGCAAGGCTGAGTATACTAATACTCAGCTAGACTTACCCGGTGTGAGGAGTCTATACTCCTCTACCTCTAGACATGCAGCTGTTTGGCTGTGGGGTTTGGTTGCCAAAAGCACTAGCTGAGTTTCTAAATCAAGATTTTAACTTAATCAAAGTTAAGTGTGACTCTCTTAAGGCTAAAAGTGTACTATCTATTCATACATAGTAGCAAGCATTATTAGCAATCAACAGTTTGTATCATCTCATCACAGTTTCACTTCTTACTCAATGCAGTACAAGGGATCAAGCAGTCTCATTAGCTGCGAGAAGCAGACGATTCGAATCGAGTTTTATCCTTGCAAGGTAAACCCAAACACACGACATGCAGGGGCACTCCGTCCCCCACACATCAACCGTCCCCATCGATTCCCCGTCAGCAGATCAGGTCTCACCGCCTTGGCGTACAATGCCTCACTGACCCCGACTGGCCGTCGTGCAGTGACCGCACTTGTACCCACCATAACCGGAATGGGAGACTACGTCTCAGGTCGCGTGAGGAGGTATGTCTACTGCCAGGTTCAATCAGGTACTAGGCTTACCGATTTACCATATTTCTCGGTATGTGTTTAGTACGTTCAAACGCTTGACACAGGTATCCGCACGTTAATCCTTATTCCAATTTTCATCTCGTAGACCACGCGTCCCCATGGACCGTGTCCACAGACCATCACCATTCTGTCATTAAAGTGGATACAACCAAATCCTGACCTCGCGCGAGTGCTAGAAAAATCACTCGACTTCTACCGAGATCCTAATTAATAAAGCAGCTACTCGACCTAGCATACTAGTATCCATTTAAAAAGGAAATCCTGAGTTCATGCAACTAAGGTTCCAAACAACTCCTATACTTAAGTGCACAGTACAAGCCTACAAACATTAAGTGTAGTAAAATAGCGTAAATAACAGGTTATGCATAAAACCGGGGCTTGCCTTCCAAAGCAGTGGCAGGCAGGTCCTCTGGTGCAGGCTCTGGTGCTGGGTCGGGGCAACCTCCTGGGCAGCTCCTTGCTCCGGCACGAGGACGTACTCTCCGTCAGCAAGATTACAGTCTATCGAAATGCAATGAACATGTATGTCATGATTATGCAAAATTCAAGAACATTAAGCTACAGAATTTACGTCAAGAATTAACTTAGGGTTTCTTGGCTACGAGGGCCTTCTAGTGGTATACATAGACTTATCACCCTTTTGGTTTAGGTTTTCTTTCTAAAATAATGCATTGGATTTGTATTGCCTCTATGAATTTCAGTGGTCAATTATAAAGGTCTTAAGAGGACATTAAGTTCCATCATCCATTTTCCCTTCTTACTTTCCACCTAGGGTTTCTAGTAGGGGTTTTGAACTATGATAGTAGTTTAAAAATTTCCAAAAATTCTGTAAAAATTACAGTGGGTTGTCACTGGCTATACTAGCTTGTTTTGAAAATTTCAGGCTTAAAGTATAAAAGCTAATCTTTAAACAAAAATAACAATGGTTGGGCAAAAATGGGCCACTTTACACTACAAGTCCTTTATTAAAGTGGTTTCTGACCTAATGGTTATTTTTGCTGGCCTCTAGTAATGATAAAAAGCTCTTGTACCAAAAATGGCAGAGAGCTACATGGTGGTTAATTAATGGTGAATTTTCTAAACTTTGGTGCACAAGAGTGATTAGAACTAACTTGTCATTTGAAAAATATCAAACAACAGATTTCAGATTTTTCTTAAGTTCTTATTACCAACACATTAGTTATCCTAAGGTTTAGGGAGGTTTCACCTTATGGTTATTTTTGTAGGATTTTTCTAAGTTATCCCTATTTTCTCCATTTAAAAGGTATCTTGTTTATTTTACACTACAACAGGGTATGACATATTTTTCCAGTGAACTATATTGACTAAGTATCTCAACAAAAATAGGTGTGCCCTCTGGTTTATCCTTTATATTACCTTTTCTATTTTCCTTAAACTTAAGCATATTATAGAATAAGGGGTTAAAATTATCTTAAAGTAATAGACAGAGAGGTTTAACATTTTTAACTAAGTTAGTGAGCGAATATAAACTTCTCCAAATTTTTCTAACCCTAGTTAAATAGTACAACTATTTTTCTTGCTATTATTAAGCTTTTGGCCAAAACTGAAAATAAATCAGAACCTTGTATCTTTCTCTAGTTCATATGGGGTTTTATATTTTTCTTAGACAGGTTACATTATTTAGAGTCTGGCAAAATTGGTTTGACCAAATTTGGATGATTTAAACAAAAGTTATGCATTTTCAAAGTTGATGTTCAATTTAAAAACAGATTTACTTAAGGTTTTCTGGAAAAACCAGTTTGCACCGAGACCCCTGGGGTTAAACGGATTCAAATCTCGCAGATCTACCCTCGGGTTACTATTCACCTGAGTCTTTGGCTTTGCACTTAACCCCCTGGGTTTCTCTTCCTCTCACCCGCGGTCCCTCCCCCAATCCAAACAGTGGCCGTAGAAAAGAAAGGACGGCGCGGCTTACCGGCGACGAGGGAGGTCCGGCGAGGTGGTCAGAGACACTCGGGAGGTTGCGGCGGTCATGTCGATGTGCGGGTCGCCGCTGGAGGTGGTCGGAGCTGCTTGGTCCACGTGCGCAGGCGGGCGAGCTCGTCGGCGGCGTGCGCTCCGGCCTATCCACGGCGGTATGGTTCAATCCAGGGGTACGAGGAGCATCACGGAATGACGCAGAGGCCGTATACGCAAGGAATCGAGAAATGGTGGAGGGATTTACCCGGTCCACGCGCGCCGGCGGGTTCTTGACGTCCGGCGAGCGCGATTCGGCCACTCCGGTGACGCAGGCTCTCGGTTCAAGCTTGAGCAAGGCTCACGGCTTCACCAGGAAGCTAACCAAAGGCTTGGATCGAACGGAGGGGGGCTGGAGAGGGGTTGGCCACGACGGTGGTCTTCGGCCGGCACTGGCGGGCCGCGGGGAGGTCGCCGGAGGCGAGGGCTGGCTCGGGCAAGTCCGGCGAGGTACGTAGGAGGCACTGGGGCAGGCAACCGAGCACTGGGGTGGGTTTTATAGGCGCGGACGCGGCCGAGGCGCCGGCTTGGCTCGGGCGCGGCGCGGGGCGCGCGCGGGCGTGCTCTGGCGCGGCAGAACGCGTCGAACACGTGGCGGTTGGTTTCTTCCAGTGTTCAAACGTCGACAGAGGTCGCAAACGTGCGAATCTTTGCAAAGGTTCGGCGCAGACCTCTTCCTAGCACCTAGGGCTATCACTCAACTGTGAGGAGTCGGGGCAGATACGGCCTAGGGAGGGAGATCTTTGAATGCCAAAACAGGTGTGTCACACTGGGCACTTCGCGACAAAAGCCATGCCATGGCATGTCAAACGTCCGAGTCTCGGGCTCAACTTTTTCCAGTGGGTGCCCCAGGTTGTATGCCACGTTTTTGGTATAGATCACAAGTGGATTTGATGCCATCTTCAAGGTGAACACGGCTGATCCTTAAACTAGGGTCAAAAATGGACTTAGAGAGGAATAGAGAGCTTTAACTCTCTCTCCACTTAAGGATTTGATTTGAGGTTTCACCAGGGGCCTTTTTGCAATATTTCCTTCCCCTAAATGCTGGTTACAAGTCACCTAAGGTTTGGGGTAAAAGTTACCCATGTTTTGCTCACTTGCTCACTCTCTTTTCCCTCCTTAACTAGGGTTTTGGAAGGTATGGCTTTGAAGAAATCTAGGGTTCTTCTCCCCCCTATTATCCAAGATAGTAAATGTACAAGGATTTAGGGTAAAGTTTCTCATGTCATGTGCAACTTAATCATAACATGAGCCCCAAGGTTCTTATGTGCTGCCCTAAGCCTTATCTTATGTGATCACAGCTTCTAGTGCCAAAGTGGCTCTTAGCCAGGGTAACACTTGGGTGTTACAACCCTCCCCCCTTAAAGGAATCTCGTCCCGAGATTTAGGTAGAGTTCCTTGGAGGGGTGCTTGAGGGGGGGGTGATGGTGGTGTCTCTCCTTTACCCAAGTTTCTCTTGTTAACTGCTCTTCGAATGTCATCCTCTTTGCAACTTCAGAAGGAAGCCCTTCTTAAGTTGTATCCATAACTTAGACTATCCTTGTTATCTAAGTTTTTCTTATAATTGTATTCAAAGGGCAGGTGGGGGTGGGGGTCTTGAGGTTACGTACCGGCTTCTTTGAGCAGAAAGTCGGGGAAGCGAGAACGTAGAAAATCCTCCGTCTCCCATGTAGCCTCTTCTGCTGAATGATGACTCCACTGAACCTTATACATTCTGATTGATCTTGCTCGAGTCGATCTTTCCTTCTGATCCAATACCTTGACGGGGTACTCTTGGTAGGACAAGTCTGATTCTATCTCAATGTCTGGTTCTGGTAGCACTTCAGTGGGTAGACGAACACATTTCCGCAGCTGAGACACATGGAACACATTGTGAACTGCGGACATATGGGATGGTAATTCCAATTGGTAAGCTATGGGTCCACAACTTTCCTTGATCTTATAAGGTCCAATGTAGCGAGGGGCCAACTTGCCCTTGATCCCAAATCTCTGGATACCCTTGGTTGGTGATACCTTAAGATAGACATGATCTCCCACCGCAAACTGTAGAGGCTTCCGCCTCTTGTCATGATAACTCTTTTGTCTGGCCTGAGCAGCTTCCAAGTTCTTTTTGATAATTCTAACCTTTGCCTCTGCTTCAAGCACCAAATCTGGCCCAAAAATCTCCCTTTCCCCTGCTTGAGACCAATTTAGCGGGGTTCTGCATCTTCTCCCATATAATGCCTCAAAAGGTGCCATCTTCAGACTGGACTGATAACTGTTATTATAGGAGAATTCTGCCAAAGAGAGGCACTTGTCCCAATCTTTCCCATAATGTAGTGCACATGCCCGCAACATGTCTTCCAAAATCTGATTCACCCTTTCTGTCTGGCCATCAGTCTGAGGGTGATAGGCTGAGCTTCGGATTACTTGGGTTCCAAGTGATTCTTGCAGTTTCTCCCAAAAGCGTGCCACAAACAGTGCTCCTCTGTCAGATACAATGGTTTTTGGCATACCATGCAACCTTACTATCTGATCAACATAAATCTCTGCGTACTTCTCTGTCTTGTGGGTGGTGTGCACTGGCAAGAAATGAGCAGTCTTGGTCAATCTATCCACAATAACCCATATGGAATCATGGTGCCGGGAGGTATTGGGTAATCCCACTATGAAGTCCATGCAAATGTCCTCCCATTTCCAAGATGGTATGGGAAGGGGCTGCAAAGGGCCTGCTGCTTTCAGATGACTAGCTTTTACTCTCTGACAAGTGTCACATTCTGAAACGTACTTGGCAATTTCTCTCTTCATCCGGGTCCACCAATAAAGGGGTCTGAGATCATGGTACATCTTGTTGCTACCCGGGTGAATGGAGAACTTGGAAAGGTGAGCTTCATCCAATATCTTCTTTCTGAGCTCGGGGTCCTTGGGAACCACCAATCGATCTTCAAACCATAAAACTCCCTTGCTGTCCTGGCGGAAACACTTGTATTTCTCTGCCCTCAGCTTAATCATTTCTCTGATGATCTGAACACCCTTATCCCCAAACTGTGCCTGAGCTATTTGTTCTTGCAATGTGGGCTCCACTGCAATATACCTCAACTCACCGGAAGGAACAACTTCCAGGTTCAACTTGCACAACTCATCACACAAGGTGGTGATGCTTGCATCCATGTTCATGCAATTACATTGGGCCTTCCGGCTCAAAGCATCTGCCACAACATTTGCCTTGCCAGGATGGTAATGCACCTCCAAATCATAGTCCTTGATTAATTCCAACCATCTCCTCTGCCTCATATTCAGATCTGCCTGAGTGAAAATGTACTTGAGGCTCTTGTGATCAGTGTAAATATTACAGTGAGCTCCCATCAAGTAGTGTCTCCATATCTTGAGAGCATGAACTACCGCTGCCAACTCCAAGTCATGTGTCGGGTAATTCTGCTCATGAGGTCTGAGGGCTCGGGAAGCATAAGCAATTACTCTGTTCTCTTGCATCAACACACAACCCAATCCCGTACCAGAAGCATCACAATAAACCTCAAATGGCTTGGTGTTGTCGGGTTGAGCTAGCACTGGAGCTGTTGTCAAATATTGCCTCAGGGTATGAAAAGCATCTTCACACTTTTGGTTCCACTCAAATTTGGCTCCCTTCTTCAACAGTTCAGTCATTGGCTTGGCAATTCTAGAGAAATCCGGAATAAATCGTCGGTAATACCCTGCCAATCCCAGAAAACTCCTAATCTGCTTCACCGTAGTCGGGGGTTTCCAGTCCATCACTTCTTGCACCTTCTCAGGGTCAACTGATATCCCATCCTGAGAGATAGTGTGACCCAAGAATTTTATTTCCTTCAGCCAGAACTCACACTTGGACAACTTAGCATACAATTGATGGTCACGAAGCCTTTGAAGTACAATATGCAGATGCTCCGTGTGTTCATCTTCATTCTTGGAATAAACCAAAATGTCATCAATGAAGACAACCACAAACTTGTCCAGCTCTGGCATGAATACTGAGTTCATCAAGTACATGAAATAAGCCGGGGCATTGGTTAGCCCAAAAGACATCACCAAAAACTCATAGAGCCCATATCTGGTAGAGAAAGCCGTCTTGGGAATATCACTGGTTCGAATCTTGATCTGATGGTAGCCCGAGCGAAGGTCTATCTTGGAGAATACTTTGGCTCCTACCAACTGATCAAACAGAACATCAATGCGGGGTAACGGGTACTTGTTTTTGATGGTCACCGCATTGAGAGGGCGGTAATCAACACACATCCTCAAACTCTCATCCTTTTTCTTCACAAATAATGCTGGACATCCCCATGGTGAAGTGCTTGGGCGAATAAACCCCTTGTCCAACAATTCTTGCAATTGTTTCTTCAGTTCTGCCAACTCCGCGGGAGGCATCCTATAAGGTCTCTTGGAGATAGGAGCAGTCCCGGGTTGCAATTCAATGGCAAACTCAATGTCTCGGTCAGGTGGCATTCCTGGCAATTCCTCCGGAAAGACATCGGGGTAGTCGCAGACTACTGGGATCTGCCTTACTAGAGACTCTGCCATAACAAAGGCACAAGACTGGGTACCACCCTGGTTGGGTAAATACAAAACAGTCTCGCCATAAACAGGGGAATGAATTTCAATGGCTCTGGCCGCAACGTCCAGTATTGCCTGATGTCTGGTCAACCAATCAGTCCCCAAGATGATATCCACACTATCCAGTCCCAAAATAAGGAGGTCAGTTTTAATTATCAAACTACCAAACTTTAGAGGTACCTTCATGCTGATTTGGTTAGTGGCAATCCTGCCTCCCGGGGTGGAAATAGTAATAGCCCCGTGGGTGTGGCAAAAAGGCAACTGGCACTTGACACTAAATTTGGCACTGACAAAACTATGCGATGCACCAGAATCAAAAAGGACAGTAGCAGGGAAATTTAAAACTGTAAAGATACCAGTCATGACGGGTGCTCCCTCCGGAATGTCAGCCATTGTAGTGAAGTTCAGCTTGCCCTGCCTCACTTGCACTTTCTGCCTCTTTCCCTGGTTCTGGTTGACATTTTGCCCCTGCCTCTGCTGATTCTTGGGACAATTCTTGGCATAGTGCCCAGTACTGCCACAAGTGAAACACCGGTTATCATTAGCCTGGCGGTACTGCTGCTGCTGGTTGTTCCTCTGAGCCGGGAATTGGGCACGGTTGGGTGCCTGCTGCTGTTGCTGCTGCTGCTGCTGTGGTGGCCTGATCACCCACCTTCCCTGCTGCTGCTGGGGTCCCCTGCTCTGGGAGTCAGACACAATCCTGAAGCGCTGGGGCTGTGACGAGGGTCCGGCCACAGGGGTCTTCCTCTTCTTCTCCGCCTGCCGAGCCAAGATGCAGTCTTCCTGGGAGATGGCCATGTTGACCAACTCATTGTAACTGTTGGCCCGGACGGTGTTGAGACGGTCACGGAGCTTGGTGCTGAGCCCTCTCCTGAACCGGTCTCGCTTCTTCTCATCCGTGTCTGCATGGTATCCGGCGTACTGACACAGATCGTTGAAGGCCTGGGCATACTGTAACACTGTCCTGCTGCCCTGAGTGAGTGCCAGAAACTCATTGAGCTTCCGGTCCATGATGCCAGCGGGAATATGGTGCCCTCTGAAAGCGGCCTTGAACTCCCTCCACTCCACCTCTCTGCCATCCGGCTGCATAGCCAGAAAATGGTCCCACCAAGTCCTTGCGGGTCCGCGAAGCTGCTGGGTGGCAAACCTGACCTTGGCGACCTCTGAGCAAGCCCCATGGAGCAGTGGGAACTTGGATTCTACCACCCTCAACCACACATCTGCATCAAGTGGGTCCTCCGACCTGGTAAACAATGGTGGCTGGGTGCTGAGAAACTCCTGGTAAGTAGCAGCGGCGGGGTGACGCTGATGGTCTCCACCATAATGCTGAGGTGGTGGCTGACGCTGAGCTAACTGCCTCAGAATCTCATTCTGCTGGGCCATGAGCTCCTGCAGAGTGGGAGGCGGTGGCGGTGGAGGAACGTGCTCATTCTGTTCACGGCTGTAACACCCTGAATTTGGGGGTATAAAATTTCTTTGCTCATATTCACAAATTCAGGTGTTACTTCCTTTTCTCATCCTTCCTCATTCTTTTTTTCTCTCATTTCTATAGGAGCTAAGTGCTTATTTTGCTTGTAATTATAGTTTATTATGTTAAACCCTAAGGGAGCATGAATTGTTGCATCATGTTGAACCCTAGATTTCACTTTTGTTTGGTGCATAATTCTCAAAAGGTCTAATTTGAATTTGTGGCACATTTGAATTTGAATCAAATGGAGAAAATAAAAAGAAAAGAGAAAGGAAATTCCAAAATAAAAGAAAAGAGGAAAGCAGCCCAAACCCGCCGCCCCCTCAGCCTTTCGGCCCATCAGGCCCAGCTCGCGCGCGCCCTCCCGCTCCTTCTCTCTCTCTGCGCAGCGGGCCCCGCCTGTCGGCGCAGCGGCCTCCCGTGCGCCCGCTCTCCCTCTCTCTGCTCGGCCAGCCCCACCTGTCGGTGCTCCCGTCCCCCGCGTGCGCCCGCCCCCTCGCTCTCTCTCTGCTCGCGGGCCCGACTTGTCAGCTTCGCCGTTCTCGCGTAACCGCCGCCGAGTCGCGCGCGCCCGCGGTCTCCGCGCCCACGTCGCGCGTGGGGAGCTCGCCCCACCTCGCCCTCGGCCACTTGAGCCCCGAGTCCCACTCGCCCTCGCCCCCTCCCTCATTTGCGCACCAACCGGCCCCCTCTCTCGCCCTCTCCCTCGCTGCGCGCACGCCCAGGCGCCATCGCCGTGAACCGCCGCCGCCCGAGCTCGTTTCCCGGCCGTCGTTGGAGCTCCGCCGCGTCCCTTGCCACGGTGAGCTCCGCCCCGACGTCCGCAACCCGGAACGCGCCCCAATTCCCTCTCCCCCTCCCTATTTCTCTCTGCCCGCGCTCACCCGTCGTCCGCCGTGCAGCCGCCACCGTCGGCCCGAGTCTCCGTCGCGTCCCCGTCGCCGCCGAGGAGTCCCCGGAGCCCGCCTTGAGGTAACGGACCTCTCCCGCCCCTATTGCCCTTTGTCTTGCTCTCTGTTGCATGTGATTGCTCGCCGGAGTAGAGAAACCCCGCCGCCGAGCCGCCCCGCCGTGAATCGCCCCCCTCCGGTGCCTCTGCCCCGACCCAGACCCCACCAATGGAGTCCCCGTGCCCTTCCCGACCTCCCTGACCGCTCGGATTGCCCCAAAGCCCCGCCAGTCGCCCGCGCCCCTCGTCTCCGGCGAGCCCTCCGCCGCGGGGACGGGCGCCGCCGCCCCAGCTAGCCGTAGGGGAAGCCCAGGCCGGCCACCCGATCCCCACCGTCCATCCCAGATCGGGCGGCCTCGTTTTAATCAGGCCAAACCCAATCCTGGCCGTCCGCCGGAGATCCAGCGGCCCAGGCCCACTGCCCCCTCACCCCGTCTCTCTGCCCGCTAGGCCCCACTTGTCAGCTCGCCCGCTCGCCCGCGCTGTCAGCCCGGCCCCGCCCGTCAGTCCGCCCGCGCGCTCTGCCCGCCCGGTCCCGCTTGCCAGTCGCCCGCGCCCGCGCTGTTCGCCCGGCCCCGCCTGTCAGCCGCTCCCGCCGCCGCGCGCCCGCGCGCCCGCCCGCAGGATCTAATCCTAGCCGTCGATCTGAGATCCAACGGCTGTAAGCGCCCGATACCCCTTCGCCCGCGCTTTTTCTTAAAGAACCCCCCGGTTTTCTGGAAATTGCGCCCGCCGTCCCTGGTTTCTCGCAGTTAAGTCCTCAGCCCTTTTATTTAATTCAAAATAGGTCCCTAGGGCATATTTTTAACCCCTAAACTTGTAAAATTCATAACTTTGTCATATGAACTCCAAATTAGGTGCTTCAAATTGCAAAATGCTCATAATATTATTATCTATCTGTCTATGCAATGTTTCTCTGCTGTTTCCATGTATTAATTAATAGCTAATCACTAGGATAGGACTAAGACTATTGAAACCTCATTTAGGATAATTGGAAATAAGTAGACTTTAATAAAAGTTGGATTACTTAAGTTTGTGGACTTAAACACTTAAGTTTAGAAACTCAAACCAGATAATTATTTAATCCCACCACCAATTTAGACCTGATTAGTAGATAGTTAATCACTTAGTGTAACCCTCTACCCCCAGACCTAGGGAACTTTAGAGTGCCTATCCCTTTTCTGTTATGAACTTGTGACCCCTCTCTGCTGCATATGTTTGGTATATTGTTTGTGTCTGTTATTTTCCCAAGTGCATAGTGTGAATGATTGCTTTGCGTAGACAACGAGCAGTCTGTGTTTCCCGAGGAAGTTGCAGAGGAAGTCCCTGAGCAACAGTTTGGTGAAGGCAAGTGTCCTCTGACCCATTATGTCCTATTCATTTATAACTTACTACCCCGCATTACTTACTTGAAACCTAAGGATTGACTAGCTTTACACTTTACTTTATCCTTGATGACCTTATGGGCTATTATGGTTAGCATTTTGCTACTGCTTTAACTTAATCAATGAACATGATGTGAATATTTATGATACTGTTATCCTGATGATGTTGATGATCTTGTGATACTCCAGGGGGCTCAGGCTGTTTCCTGAGTACCTCTCCGTAAGGACCTGTTCGTTGAGAGACCACCCGGGATAACAGTGCAACCATGAGGGTGAAATGGGGCGCCCTTAGCTAAATAATTAGAGGAACTAGAGGTGTAGTTGCTTCGCCGTCGTGCCGTCAATGGGGTCCAGGCACAGTGCTTGCTCTGCCGAGGCTGAGTGCCGGGGTTCTTTCGTTTTGCTTTTGTTAGTCACTCTCCTGCGGGGAGGAGTACTGTGTTTATCAAACTGGAGAAACCTAACGGGCAGCTATGATCTCTAGGGAATCTTTGTAACAGCTACGTAGTGATACCCTGCCGGACCACCTAGGTAGTGGTCAATGGGGATTAGCTCTCCCCGGGCAGAAAGGGAATCATGACTCATGGGTAAAGTGTGCGACCTCTGCAGAGGGTAGTGAAACTGATATATCAGCCGTGCTCACGGTTAAGAGCAACCTTGGGATCCTCTTTGATTAGAGATACAAATGGTTCGAGATACGAGGATTATGTTATGATTTTGGTTCGAATATGATGATGTTGTTCCTCGATGAGGAAAGGGTTCATGGGCTGGTTAATGATAAAATCTGGCTTCTACTAATGATAAATACCTGACCAATTAAAAGCAACTGCTTGAGCCTAACCCCACATAAAGCTAGTCCACTTCAGCCAAACGGGACATTTGCTGAGTACGTTGATGTGTACTCATCCTTGCTTTACCACAAAACACCAGGTTGTCCGCATTGTAACCACTGCTCAGGAGAAGGTGAAGCCGTGGAAGGAGACTTCCAGGAGTTTCAAGACTACGATGAATTCTAGGTGTGGGTTGGCGGCAACCCCCAGTCAGCTGCCTGTGAAGGCCTTATCTTTACTGCGTTTCGCTAGCACTTTGATTTATCTGTCAAGTTGATGACTATGTGGATGTCTATGACTCTGTGATGTAATAAGTTTTTACTCTTTTATGTTATTATTCGAGCATTGTGCGATGATGTTCATTTATGTAATCGCTGTGTACGTGAGTTCTGATCCTGGCACGTACATAGTTCGCATTCGGTTTGCCTTCCAAAACCGGGTGTGACATAAGTGGTATCAAAGCCCTTGCTGACTGTAGGACCGCTGACCTAGAGTAGCACTGGTCGTATTAAGGACTATTGACCTTCCCTCTCACCTTGACCTCTGATGTTACTTCAAAAGTCGGTCACCTCGACCAACCCTATGTTTTACTACATATATATGTACTATATTATACCTTGTTAAAATTTTTTTTATCTTGTTCTGTCTATGGTTTACTCACTTGTCATATTAGTTCTGCTCTTACTCTTATGCTTACGGTGTCTTTTGTAGATGGCTCGTCTTAGACACACTGCACGTAAGTCGGTGATTCCTTTCCTGCCGTCTCGACTTGCGGAGCGTCCTCTGCACCGCACTGTGACCGGTCAGTCGAGTCACCTGGAGAGGCTGCACCACCGCCTGCGTGAGGAGCAGGAACGCCGACGCCAGCACGGAGAGCAGCAGGGCTCTTCCTCCTCATCCCAGCATGAGGTGGAGTCCGTGAGGCCCCGTTCCTCTGTTGCCCAGCTGGAGGCGCCCCTTGCACCACCGCGGGACGCCCCGGCTGTTGGAGGAGGTTCTGGAGGAGACCCCGACGACGACGACTCAGACCACAGCACGGAGTCCTCTGAGCCGCAGGAGGCGGAAGGATGGGTCGCCCGACCCATCACCCGTGACGCCGCTCGCGGTTGTCACTTCCACGACGCACTCGACACCTTGCTGCGCCAGGCTTTTGACCGGCACACCTGGTCGATCGAGTATCGTTGTGTGGTCTACCAGCACAGTCGCGAGAGGTACCCGGACCGCTGGGAGGCCACCTGCCTAGTTCGCCGTCCGGAGGATGACCTCCGGGGTGCGGAGGCCGTTTCGGAGCACTATTCCATCTCCGAGAGGGACACTGCAGAGGCGGCTATGCAGGATGCAGCACGGCGTGCACTCTCTCAGTACTGTTCTTTGTTCGGTGGGGTGGCCGACGGTCTTAACCTTCGGTACTACCCCCGCCGCCCTACTGGCAGCACAGAGAGTGTGGTTGTCTCACCTGTTGGTGAGGCTAACCCTAGGTTGAGCAGCACAGTCAACCTAGTCGCAGTGCTTAACACTGAGCTGGATCACTCTCTGGACGAGCTGAGCAGGGCTCGAACGGAGATTGCGGAGTTGCGTGCTGAGCTGGCAGAGCGCCATCACCAGGAGGGTGGTTCTCCCGCTCCTGTTGGGACTCAGCACCCATACCGCTCGCCGCCGCGTGGTCACCACACTTATGGTTCCCCTGTCTGTAAGACCAGGATAGATCTGGATCCTTAGATCGTTAGCGTCGGAGTTTGTAATAATTCTTAAGTCAGATGTCTCAGTCTTAGGTAGTCAGTTTAGTTTGCTTATCAGTTGCTTCCATTTAGTTTAGTTTGCTTATCAGTCGCTTGCATGCTTGTTATGATGAACTCGTACTGGATTTGGATCTTTGTAATGACTGTTGCCAACCTGTGGGTTTCTCCTGCAGTTTGGCCTAGCTATAATATTAATGAAGTCAGTTGTTTAGTTGGGAAGCCATTTACTCTTACTTTCCTTTCTTATCTGGGACGCTGTGTTGAATCATTATGAGGATCAGTGAAGCTCTTTGTTCACTCAGTGTCATGAAGAATTCTGTATTCTCTTTTCTTATGCTGGAGGATTGTAAGATCAACGCTGATGTATGAATGTCTTCCACAGATGTCGGACAACAGGCGCCGATGCAACAGGCGTGCTCAGCAAGAGCAGCATGACCAGCAGGAGGAGCAACCGAGGCAGCCTCCCCCGCCGCCCCCGATGACAGTGGAGCAGATGTTCTTGATGCAGACTCAGGCAGTGCAGGCCATTGGGCAGACTCTGGCAGCCATGCAGCAGGCTCAACAGCAACCTCAACCCCAGTTGCAAGTGCAGATGCCCCAGATGCCACGAGATAAGCGTGGTGAGTTCATGAGAGGGCACCCTCCTACCTTCGCCCATTCTGCTGACCCCATGGATGCAGAAGACTGGCTGCGCGCAGTGGAGAGAGAACTGCGCACCGCTCAATGTGACGACAGGGAGAAGGTTCTGTATGGTCCCCGTCAGCTAAGGGGAGCAGCCCAGTCCTGGTGGGAGTCCTACCTCGCCACCCATGCTGACCCCGAGGCCATCACCTGGGAGGAATTCAGTGAGAGTTTCCGCAGATACCATGTGCCGGAGGGACTGATGATCGTGAAGAAGGAGGAGTTTCTGGCTCTGAAGCAGGGACCCCTGTCTGTTAGTGAATACAGAGACAAGTTTCTGCAGCTATCTCGTTATGCACCTGAGGATGTCAACACTGATGCTAAAAGGCAGTACAGGTTCATGAGAGGTTTGGTGGATCCCCTGCATTACCAGCTGATGAATCACACCTTCCCCACCTTCCAGCACCTGATCGATAGGGCAGTTATGACTGAGAAGAAGCGTAAGGATATGGAAGATCGGAAGCGCAAGATGAGTGGACCCCAGACCGGAGGCATCAGCCGTCCACGTTTCTCAGGCAGTTCATCTCAGCAAGGCAGGCCCGGTCACCCACAAGGATATCAGAATCAGAACCAGCGTCCGCATCAGCAGCAGCAGCAGCAGTATCGTCAGAACAGCCAGCAGGGAGGTAATCAGTATCAGAAGCAGAACAACCAGGCACCTCGCCTTCCTGTCTCAGCAGCAAACCAGAGCAACCAGGCAGCCCCAGCACAAGGAGGAGGCAGAGGATGTTTCCACTGCGGAGAGCAAGGCCACTGGGCGATGCAGTGCCCGAAGAAGGCGGCGCAGCAGCAAACCAACCCCAATGCTCCAACAAGGCAAGGTGTGCTGCAGCCGGTAGCAGGCAATCGTAACCAAGCGTACAACCGTGGAAAGGTGAACCACTTGGAGGCCGAAGCGATCCAGGATGCACCAGATGTGGCAGTAGGTATGTTTTCAGTCGAATCTCATCCCACAAAAGTGCTATTTGATACTGGTGCAACTCATTCATTTGTCACTGCAACCTGGGTAGAATTGCATAACATCTCAGTAGAGGCAATGATGCCGCCCATGAGGATTAATTCAGTTGGTGGCAAGGTGCAAACAGATAAAATATGCTCAAATATAAGGGTGGAAATAAGGGGGATAGGGTTCCCCAGTGACTTAATAGTAATAGACACCCCTGGGATAGATGTCATTTTAGGGATGAATTGGTTAATGAGGTATGAAGCGAATATTAGCTGTGACAAGAGGACCGTAACATTAAAGTCCCCGTCAGGAGAAGAGGTAGTGGCCGAGCTAAGGATGCCCGAATCAGCGGAGGGTGTCTGTCACCAGATTTCAGTTGATAGTAAGGAACCCAACCCGCTCGAGACTATCAAGGTAGTGTCGGACTTTCCGGACGTATTTCCCGAGGAGCTAACGGGTATGCCACCCGAGAGAAAGGTCGAGTTTGCCATAGAGCTTATCCCTGGTACCGCCCCCATTTCCAAAAGGGCCTACCGAGTGTCTGGACCAGAATTGGTGGAACTCAAGAAGCAGATAGATGAGATGTTAGAGAAGGGTTACATCAGACCAAGTACCTCGCCTTGGGCCGCTCCGGTGTTGTTTGTAGAGAAGAAAGATGGTACCAAAAGGATGTGCATAGACTACAGAGCCTTGAATGAAGTCACTGTCAAGAACAAGTACCCCCTGCCAAGGATAGAAGATTTGTTCGACCAGCTCAGAGGTGCCAGCGTATTCTCGAAGATAGATCTGAGGTCAGGCTACCATCAACTCAGAATCCGACCCTCGGATATACCGAAGACAGCATTCATCACCAAGTACGGGTTATATGAATTCACAGTTATGTCCTTCGGTTTGACCAATGCGCCAGCTTTCTTTATGTACCTGATGAACAGTGTGTTCATGGATTATCTGGACAAGTTTGTGGTAGTATTCATCGATGACATTCTCATATATTCCAAAAGTGAGGAAGAGCATGTGGAGCATTTGAAGATGGTATTGCAAAGGCTACGAGAGCAACAGCTGTATGCCAAGCTCAGCAAATGCGAGTTCTGGATTCATGAAGTCTTGTTTCTGGGTCACATCATAAATCAAGAAGGGTTGGCAGTGGATCCAAAGAAAGTAGCAGATATCCTGAACTGGAAAGCACCAAAGGATGTTCGTGGGATCAAGAGTTTCATTGGAATGGCTGGGTATTACCGGCGTTTCATCGAAGGCTTCTCAAAGATTGCAAGACCAATGACAGCGTTACTAGCGAAGAAAGTTGAGTTCAAGTGGACCCAAAAGTGTCAGGAAGCATTTGAAGAACTGAAAAATAGATTGACTACAGCTCCGGTGTTAGTCCTGCCTGATGTTCACAAGCCATTCTCAGTGTATTGCGATGCTTCTTACACCGGATTGGGATGTGTGCTAATGCAAGAAGGAAGAGTTGTAGCATACTCATCTCGACAGCTGAAGATCCATGAGAAAAATTATCCCACACATGATCTGGAGTTGGCAGCAGTAGTTCATGCTTTAAAGACCTGGAGACATTACCTGTATGGGCAGAAGTGCGACATCTACACAGATCATAAAAGTCTGAAGTACATATTTACCCAGTCAGAGTTAAACATGAGGCAGCGAAGATGGTTGGAATTGATCAAAGACTATGAGTTGGAGATACATTACCATCCAGGCAAGGCCAATGTGGTTGCAGATGCTCTGAGCAGGAAGAGTCAAGTCAATATGTTGGCCACGTACCCGATGCCATATGAGTTAGCCAAGGAGTTCGACAGACTGAGTCTCGGTTTCCTGAACAGCACGCAAGGAGTAACAGTGGAATTAGAGCCCACCCTAGAGCGGGAGATCAAAGAAGGACAGAAGGATGATGAAAGCATCAACAAAATCCGGCAGCTAATCTTGGAAGGAAGAGGCAAAGACTTTCGAGAGGATGAAGAGGGAGTAATATGGTTCAAGGACCGATTGTGTGTCCCCGACCTCAAACCTATTCGGGAGCTGATCCTAAAGGAAGCTCATGAGACAGCCTACTCCATACACCCGGGAAGTGAAAAGATGTACCAGGATTTAAAGAGGAGGTTTTGGTGGTATGGCATGAAAAGAGAGATCGCAGAATATGTTGCCATCTGTGATAGCTGTCAGAGGACCAAAGCAGAGCATCAAAGGCCCGCCGGATTGTTGCAGCCATTGCGGATTCCTCAGTGGAAGTGGGATGAGATCGGGATGGATTTTATAGTTGGCCTACCTCGTACCCGGGCCGGTTATGATTCCATCTGGGTGGTTGTGGACCGCTTAACAAAGGTGGCCCATTTCATACCTGTGAAGACCACATATACCGGAGCAACGTTAGCTGAGTTATACATGTCACGGATAGTTTGCTTTCATGGTGTGCCGAAGAAGATAGTGTCAGATCGAGGAACGCAGTTCACCTCTCATTTTTGGCAGCAGCTACAAGAAGCCTTGGGCACCCATTTGAACTTCAGCTCGGCTTATCATCCACAGACAGACGGTCAGACTGAAAGAACTAATCAGATCCTAGAGGATATGCTGAGAGCCTGTGCGTTGCAAGACAAGTCAGGATGGGACAAAAGGTTACCTTATGCAGAATTCTCCTACAACAATAGTTACCAAGCCAGCTTGAAGATGTCGCCGTTTCAGGCACTCTATGGACGGAGTTGTAGGACTCCACTGCATTGGGACCAGCCTGGTGAGAGACAGGTGTTTGGCCCCGACATTTTGCGTGAAGCCGAAGAGAATATCAAAATGGTTCGGGAGAATCTGAAGATAGCACAATCAAGGCAGCGAAGCTATGCGGACCGAAGGAGAAGAGAACTGAGTTTCGAAGTGGGAGATTACGTCTATCTGAAGGTGTCACCTATCAGGGGAGTCAGAAGGTTCGGAGTTAAAGGCAAGTTAGCACCCCGGTACGTTGGACCATATCAGATTCAAGCAAAGCGTGGAGAAGTGGCTTATCAACTCGACCTACCAGAAAGTTTGTCGGCAGTACACAATGTGTTCCACGTGTCGCAACTGAAGAAGTGTCTACGAGTACCAGAAGAACAGTTGCCAGTGGAGGGTTTGGAAGTCCAGGAGGATCTGACATACATAGAGAAGCCGACGCAGATTCTGGAGTTTGCAGACAGAGTCACCCGGAGGAATACCATCAGAATGTGCAAAGTCAGATGGGGTCACCATTCGGAGGAAGAAGCAACCTGGGAACGAGAAGATGACCTGAAGGCCAAATACCCTGAACTCTTTGCTGACCAACCTTGAATCTCGGGGGCGAGATTCTTTTAAGGGGGATAGGTTTGTAACACCCTGAATTTGGGGGTATAAAATTTCTTTGCTCATATTCACAAATTCAGGTGTTACTTCCTTTTCTCATCCTTCCTCATTCTTTTTTTCTCTCATTTCTATAGGAGCTAAGTGCTTATTTTGCTTGTAATTATAGTTTATTATGTTAAACCCTAAGGGAGTATGAATTGTTGCATCATGTTGAACCCTAGATTTCACTTTTGTTTGGTGCATAATTCTCAAAAGGTCTAATTTGAATTTGTGGCACATTTGAATTTGAATCAAATGGAGAAAATAAAAAGAAAAGAGAAAGGAAATTCCAAAATAAAAGAAAAGAGGAAAGCAGCCCAAACCCGCCGCCCCCTCAGCCTTTCGGCCCATCAGGCCCAGCTCGCGCGCGCCCTCCCGCTCCTTCTCTCTCTCTGCGCAGCGGGCCCCGCCTGTCGGCGCAGCGGCCTCCCGTGCGCCCGCTCTCCCTCTCTCTGCTCGGCCAGCCCCACCTGTCGGCGCTCCCGTCCCCCGCGTGCGCCCGCCCCCTCGCTCTCTCTCTGCTCGCGGGCCCGACTTGTCAGCTTCGCCGTTCTCGCGTAACCGCCGCCGAGTCGCGCGCGCCCGCGGTCTCCGCGCCCACGTCGCGCGTGGGGAGCTCGCCCCACCTCGCCCTCGGCCACTTGAGCCCCGAGTCCCACTCGCCCTCGCCCCCTCCCTCATTTGCGCACCAACCGGCCCCCTCTCTCGCCCTCTCCCTCGCTGCGCGCACGCCCAGGCGCCATCGCCGTGAACCGCCGCCGCCCGAGCTCGTTTCCCGGCCGTCGTTGGAGCTCCGCCGCGTCCCTTGCCACGGTGAGCTCCGCCCCGACGTCCGCAACCCGGAACGCGCCCCAATTCCCTCTCCCCCTCCCTATTTCTCTCTGCCCGCGCTCACCCGTCGTCCGCCGTGCAGCCGCCACCGTCGGCCCGAGTCTCCGTCGCGTCCCCGTCGCCGCCGAGGAGTCCTCGGAGCCCGCCTTGAGGTAACGGACCTCTCCCGCCCCTATTGCCCTTTGTCTTGCTCTCTGTTGCATGTGATTGCTCGCCGGAGTAGAGAAACCCCGCCGCCGAGCCGCCCCGCCGTGAATCGCCCCCCTCCGGTGCCTCTGCCCCGACCCAGACCCCACCAATGGAGTCCCCGTGCCCTTCCCGACCTCCCTGACCGCTCGGATTGCCCCAAAGCCCCGCCAGTCGCCCGCGCCCCTCGTCTCCGGCGAGCCCTCCGCCGCGGGGACGGGCGCCGCCGCCCCAGCTAGCCGTAGGGGAAGCCCAGGCCGGCCACCCGATCCCCACCGTCCATCCCAGATCGGGCGGCCTCGTTTTAATCAGGCCAAACCCAATCCTGGCCGTCCGCCGGAGATCCAGCGGCCCAGGCCCACTGCCCCCTCACCCCGTCTCTCTGCCTGCTAGGCCCCACTTGTCAGCTCGCCCGCTCGCCCGCGCTGTCAGCCCGGCCCCGCCCGTCAGTCCGCCCGCGCGCTCTGCCCGCCCGGTCCCGCTTGCCAGTCGCCCGCGCCCGCGCTGTTCGCCCGGCCCCGCCTGTCAGCCGCTCCCGCCGCCGCGCGCCCGCGCGCCCGCCCGCAGGATCTAATCCTAGCCGTCGATCTGAGATCCAACGGCTGTAAGCGCCCGATACCCCTTCGCCCGCGCTTTTTCTTAAAGAACCCCCCGGTTTTCTGGAAATTGCGCCCGCCGTCCCTGGTTTCTCGCAGTTAAGTCCTCAGCCCTTTTATTTAATTCAAAATAGGTCCCTAGGGCATATTTTTAACCCCTAAACTTGTAAAATTCATAACTTTGTCATATGAACTCCAAATTAGGTGCTTCAAATTGCAAAATGCTCATAATATTATTATCTATCTGTCTATGCAATGTTTCTCTGCTGTTTCCATGTATTAATTAATAGCTAATCACTAGGATAGGACTAAGACTATTGAAACCTCATTTAGGATAATTGGAAATAAGTAGACTTTAATAAAAGTTGGATTACTTAAGTTTGTGGACTTAAACACTTAAGTTTAGAAACTCAAACCGGATAATTATTTAATCCCACCACCAATTTAGACCTGATTAGTAGATAGTTAATCACTTAGTGTAACCCTCTACCCCCAGACCTAGGGAACTTTAGAGTGCCTATCCCTTTTCTGTTATGAACTTGTGACCCCTCTCTGCTGCATATGTTTGGTATATTGTTTGTGTCTGTTATTTTCCCAAGTGCATAGTGTGAATGATTGCTTTGCGTAGACAACGAGCAGTCTGTGTTTCCCGAGGAAGTTGCAGAGGAAGTCCCTGAGCAACAGTTTGGTGAAGGCAAGTGTCCTCTGACCCATTATGTCCTATTCATTTATAACTTACTACCCCGCATTACTTACTTGAAACCTAAGGATTGACTAGCTTTACACTTTACTTTATCCTTGATGACCTTATGGGCTATTATGGTTAGCATTTTGCTACTGCTTTAACTTAATCAATGAACATGATGTGAATATTTATGATACTGTTATCCTGATGATGTTGATGATCTTGTGATACTCCAGGGGGCTCAGGCTGTTTCCTGAGTACCTCTCCGTAAGGACCTGTTCGTTGAGAGACCACCCGGGATAACAGTGCAACCATGAGGGTGAAATGGGGCGCCCTTAGCTAAATAATTAGAGGAACTAGAGGTGTAGTTGCTTCGCCGTCGTGCCGTCAATGGGGTCCAGGCACAGTGCTTGCTCTGCCGAGGCTGAGTGCCGGGGTTCTTTCGTTTTGCTTTTGTTAGTCACTCTCCTGCGGGGAGGAGTACTGTGTTTATCAAACTGGAGAAACCTAACGGGCAGCTATGATCTCTAGGGAATCTTTGTAACAGCTACGTAGTGATACCCTGCCGGACCACCTAGGTAGTGGTCAATGGGGATTAGCTCTCCCCGGGCAGAAAGGGAATCATGACTCATGGGTAAAGTGTGCGACCTCTGCAGAGGGTAGTGAAACTGATATATCAGCCGTGCTCACGGTTAAGAGCAACCTTGGGATCCTCTTTGATTAGAGATACAAATGGTTCGAGATACGAGGATTATGTTATGATTTTGGTTCGAATATGATGATGTTGTTCCTCGATGAGGAAAGGGTTCATGGGCTGGTTAATGATAAAATCTGGCTTCTACTAATGATAAATACCTGACCAATTAAAAGCAACTGCTTGAGCCTAACCCCACATAAAGCTAGTCCACTTCAGCCAAACGGGACATTTGCTGAGTACGTTGATGTGTACTCATCCTTGCTTTACCACAAAACACCAGGTTGTCTGCATTGTAACCACTGCTCAGGAGAAGGTGAAGCCGTGGAAGGAGACTTCCAGGAGTTTCAAGACTACGATGAATTCTAGGTGTGGGTTGGCGGCAACCCCCAGTCAGCTGCCTGTGAAGGCCTTATCTTTACTGCGTTTCGCTAGCACTTTGATTTATCTGTCAAGTTGATGACTATGTGGATGTCTATGACTCTGTGATGTAATAAGTTTTTACTCTTTTATGTTATTATTCGAGCATTGTGCGATGATGTTCATTTATGTAATCGCTGTGTACGTGAGTTCTGATCCTGGCACGTACATAGTTCGCATTCGGTTTGCCTTCCAAAACCGGGTGTGACAACGGCGCGCTCTCCTAGCCATCTGAAAAAGCCACATGGTTGCTTAATAACATATCTCCAAGCTTAAGGTTCGAACATGGTAGGGGAGTCAAAGTAATTGATAGATTCCAAATAAAACAAATGAAAACATGATCCTTTCATCCGAATTTTAATTACCATCAGTCATCCCTAAACATCCAAGAGAGTTTTACCACTGGTTACATCAAGGAAGCAAAAGACTCAACTCTACCTGGCCTAGTACCCTAAGGGTGCAAAAGCTAAGCTAGCGGCGAGGAGTCCAACTATCACCAATTTCTAACATTAGTCTGGCCTCTACTGAGCGAACGAGGCGACGCTAGACTCGGGGGAAGGGGGTCTCCCTGAGCCAGCGGTGTCTACACTGGAGGCAGACTCATCTCCTCCCTCGATGTCGACGTCCTCGTCAGCCTCCGCATCATGGATCTCTTAGTGATGCATGTCCAGATGCGCATTAGCCTCTGCTAACTGCTGCTGAGTGTTGAGGAGCTGATCCTCGAGGACCTCTATGGTATTCTCCCTGGTACCCACCAGCTCTTCCAACTCATGAGCCTCGTCAGTCAGCTGCTCCACCTGTAAATCCTTCTCCACCAGCTCCTGGGATAAATCCACCACGAGCTCCTCCCTGTTATCCAGGGTGATCTTGGTGTCTTCCAGCAACGCCATCAGGTGGGACATGGCCTCCCCACGCATCACTTGCAGACGATACAGAGCATTCATGCACCGTACCGACAAGTGTGCCGTGTGGCCTGGGTAGAGAGCCCAGATGTCCTTGGCATGCTCCACCCGGTCCTTCCACATCGGGTCGTCCTCCTTCTCCGCAGGGAACAACCCAATGGGGTGAGTAGCCAACTCCAAGGGGTGAAATCCACAGAAGGTGGTCAGTCCATGCAGAGCGATAGCCTCAACAGTGTCCTCAGCCCGGTATCCATAGGACTCAGAGTCCAGTGAACGCCAGCCTGGCTGCAAGGGATGAGGCTCCAAGGTCATCCTCACCCTACAGCGAGGTACCCGGTGCTTCTCGAATAGCTGCACCGCGTACTGACGGGGTGTCGAATATCCTGCCCCCTGAAGCACCTCCCACAAGATGCGGGGAAAACCCTCTCGCGCAAGTCCGTCAGTGTGGGTCAGTGCATCTCCATCCTCGGAGGATCCGTGGGAAGTCATCTGTGCATGGTTTAAGCGTAAGTAACGAAAAAGAAGTAAAAAGAACCGGGAAAACAAAACTCAACCTGCCTCTGGTTAAAAGGAAAAGGTAGTGAGGACCTAGTTGGCTGCTATTTCTCCTTTAAGTCCTTTTTATTTGGTCAATTATTTACTTAATTAAGAATGCATGCATGCACGTCCTGAACGACCTCACAAGAAAATAAAAGGAATAGGAAAAACTCCCATCCTGTAAAAGTGGCCTGTAGGGCCTAGTCACTTAGCCACCTAGCTACCCTTCTATTATCCTAAGGCTTCACGTCCTAGGTCTATCCTGCTCGCCCTACTATCTATCCAACATTGTTTCTATCCAGTTTTACTTTTAGAAAAGGGATGGTGTTTAGGATTTATTGATTCCTCTGTGGTGGTACAAGCTCCGATACCAGCTGTGGCGGAACTGCCCGAATTATTCCGACTTAAGTGCCTAAGTCCGACCTTAGAGGCTAGACCACACTTAAATGGGAATAACCCGTCAATCCCTCGGATCTAGTCCGACACGGCCACTGACAGGATCAAGTACCACAGTCTCACTCGATGGTGAGTCACAGAGCAAATACAATAAAGCATAAAACCATGCATGGAAGAGTATTAAATTATTACATCACCATTGTCACCATTGGAGTCTTTGCAAAAGTAGCCATCATTGTTCGGAATGCAGCGGAATAAAACTAACGATAAATAAATGGAGAGATGGGGAAGCCTGTCCCATCACTCCTCATGCTCCTCCTCAGCCGAGGCGGGGTCCCACTCGACAGTCCAACCCGGTGGCAGGGTGGATGGCCAAGTCACTCCAGCAACCATGTCCTCCAGAGAACCTGTAAAAAAAAATTATGCCACAAGCAAGGCTGAGTATACTAATACTCAGCTAGACTTACCCGGTGTGAGGAGTCTATACTCCTCTACCTCTAGACATGCAGCTGTTTGGCTGTGGGGTTTGGTTGCCAAAAGCACTAGCTGAGTTTCTAAATCAAGATTTTAACTTAATCAAAGTTAAGTGTGACTCTCTTAAGGCTAAAAGTGTACTATCTATTCATACATAGTAGCAAGCATTATTAGCAATCAACAGTTTGTATCATCTCATCACAGTTTCACTTCTTACTCAATGCAGTACAAGGGATCAAGCAGTCTCATTAGCTGCGAGAAGCAGACGATTCGAATCGAGTTTTATCCTTGCAAGGTAAACCCAAACACACGACATGCAGGGGCACTCCGTCCCCCACACATCAACCGTCCCCATCGATTCCCCGTCAGCAGATCAGGTCTCACCGCCTTGGCGTACAATGCCTCACTGACCCCGACTGGCCGTCGTGCAGTGACCGCACTTGTACCCACCATAACCGGAATGGGAGACTACGTCTCAGGTCGCGTGAGGAGGTATGTCTACTGCCAGGTTCAATCAGGTACTAGGCTTACCGATTTACCATATTTCTCGGTATGTGTTTAGTACGTTCAAACGCTTGACACAGGTATCCGCACGTTAATCCTTATTCCAATTTTCATCTCGTAGACCACGCGTCCCCATGGACCGTGTCCACAGACCATCACCATTCTGTCATTAAAGTGGATACAACCAAATCCTGACCTCGCGCGAGTGCTAGAAAAATCACTCGACTTCTACCGAGATCCTAATTAATAAAGCAGCTACTCGACCTAGCATACTAGTATCCATTTAAAAAGGAAATCCTGAGTTCATGCAACTAAGGTTCCAAACAACTCCTATACTTAAGTGCACAGTACAAGCCTACAAACATTAAGTGTAGTAAAATAGCGTAAATAACAGGTTATGCATAAAACCGGGGCTTGCCTTCCAAAGCAGTGGCAGGCAGGTCCTCTGGTGCAGGCTCTGGTGCTGGGTCGGGGGCAACCTCCTGGGCAGCTCCTTGCTCCGGCACGAGGACGTACTCTCCGTCAGCAAGATTACAGTCTATCGAAATGCAATGAACATGTATGTCATGATTATGCAAAATTCAAGAACATTAAGCTACAGAATTTACGTCAAGAATTAACTTAGGGTTTCTTGGCTACGAGGGCCTTCTAGTGGTATACATAGACTTATCACCCTTTTGGTTTAGGTTTTCTTTCTAAAATAATGCATTGGATTTGTATTGCCTCTATGAATTTCAGTGGTCAATTATAAAGGTCTTAAGAGGACATTAAGTTCCATCATCCATTTTCCCTTCTTACTTTCCACCTAGGGTTTCTAGTAGGGGTTTTGAACTATGATAGTAGTTTAAAAATTTCCAAAAATTCTGTAAAAATTACAGTGGGTTGTCACTGGCTATACTAGCTTGTTTTGAAAATTTCAGGCTTAAAGTATAAAAGCTAATCTTTAAACAAAAATAACAATGGTTGGGCAAAAATGGGCCACTTTACACTACAAGTCCTTTATTAAAGTGGTTTCTGACCTAATGGTTATTTTTGCTGGCCTCTAGTAATGATAAAAAGCTCTTGTACCAAAAATGGCAGAGAGCTACATGGTGGTTAATTAATGGTGAATTTTCTAAACTTTGGTGCACAAGAGTGATTAGAACTAACTTGTCATTTGAAAAATATCAAACAACAGATTTCAGATTTTTCTTAAGTTCTTATTACCAACACATTAGTTATCCTAAGGTTTGGGGAGGTTTCACCTTATGGTTATTTTTGTAGGATTTTTCTAAGTTATCCCTATTTTCTCCATTTAAAAGGTATCTTGTTTATTTTACACTACAACAGGGTATGACATATTTTTCCAGTGAACTATATTGACTAAGTATCTCAACAAAAATAGGTGTGCCCTCTGGTTTATCCTTTATATTACCTTTTCTATTTTCCTTAAACTTAAGCATATTATAGAATAAGGGGTTAAAATTATCTTAAAGTAATAGACAGAGAGGTTTAACATTTTTAACTAAGTTAGTGAGCGAATATAAACTTCTCCAAATTTTTCTAACCCTAGTTAAATAGTACAACTATTTTTCTTGCTATTATTAAGCTTTTGGCCAAAACTGAAAATAAATCAGAACCTTGTATCTTTCTCTAGTTCATATGGGGTTTTATATTTTTCTTAGACAGGTTACATTATTTAGAGTCTGGCAAAATTGGTTTGACCAAATTTGGATGATTTAAACAAAAGTTATGCATTTTCAAAGTTGATGTTCAATTTAAAAACAGATTTACTTAAGGTTTTCTGGAAAAACCAGTTTGCACCGAGACCCCTGGGGTTAAACGGATTCAAATCTCGCAGATCTACCCTCGGGTTACTATTCACCTGAGTCTTTGGCTTTGCACTTAACCCCCTGGGTTTCTCTTCCTCTCACCCGCGGTCCCTCCCCCAATCCAAACAGTGGCCGTAGAAAAGAAAGGACGGCGCGGCTTACCGGCGACGAGGGAGGTCCGGCGAGGTGGTCAGAGACACTCGGGAGGTTGCGGCGGTCACGTCGATGTGCGGGTCGCCGCTGGAGGTGGTCGGAGCTGCTTGGTCCACGTGCGCAGGCGGGCGAGCTCGTCGGCGGCGTGCGCTCCGGCCTATCCACGGCGGTATGGTTCAATCCAGGGGTACGAGGAGCATCACGGAATGACGCAGAGGCCGTATACGCAAGGAATCGAGAAATGGTGGAGGGATTTACCCGGTCCACGCGCGCCGGCGGGTTCTTGACGTCCGGCGAGCGCGATTCGGCCACTCCGGTGACGCAGGCTCTCGGTTCAAGCTTGAGCAAGGCTCACGGCTTCACCAGGAAGCTAACCAAAGGCTTGGATCGAACGGAGGGGGGCTGGAGAGGGGTTGGCCACGACGGTGGTCTTCGGCCGGCACTGGCGGGCCGCGGGGAGGTCGCCGGAGGCGAGGGCTGGCTCGGGCAAGTCCGGCGAGGTACGTAGGAGGCACTGGGGCAGGCAACCGAGCACTGGGGTGGGTTTTATAGGCGCGGACGCGGCCGAGGCGCCGGCTTGGCTCGGGCGCGGCGCGGGGCGCGCGCGGGCGTGCTCTGGCGCGGCAGAACGCGTCGAACACGTGGCGGTTGGTTTCTTCCAGTGTTCAAACGTCGACAGAGGTCGCAAACGTGCGAATCTTTGCAAAGGTTCGGCGCAGACCTCTTCCTGGCACCTAGGGCTATCACTCAACTGTGAGGAGTCGGGGCAGATACGGCCTAGGGAGGGAGATCTTTGAATGCCAAAACAGGTGTGTCACACTGGGCACTTCGCGACAAAAGCCATGCCATGGCATGTCAAACGTCCGAGTCTCGGGCTCAACTTTTTCCAGTGGGTGCCCCAGGTTGTATGCCACGTTTTTGGTATAGATCACAAGTGGATTTGATGCCATCTTCAAGGTGAACACGGCTGATCCTTAAACTAGGGTCAAAAATGGACTTAAAGAGGAATAGAGAGCTTTAACTCTCTCTCCACTTAAGGATTTGATTTGAGGTTTCACCAGGGGCCTTTTTGCAATATTTCCTTCCCCTAAATGCTGGTTACAAGTCACCTAAGGTTTGGGGTAAAAGTTACCCATGTTTTGCTCACTTGCTCACTCTCTTTTCCCTCCTTAACTAGGGTTTTGGAAGGTATGGCTTTGAAGAAATCTAGGGTTCTTCTCCCCCCTATTATCCAAGATAGTAAATGTACAAGGATTTAGGGTAAAGTTTCTCATGTCATGTGCAACTTAATCATAACATGAGCCCCAAGGTTCTTATGTGCTGCCCTAAGCCTTATCTTATGTGATCACAGCTTCTAGTGCCAAAGTGGCTCTTAGCCAGGGTAACACTTGGGTGTTACACACCTGCGAAGGGTGTCAGTTCTACGCGAGGCAGACCCACCTGCCCGCTCAGGCTCTGCAGACCATACCCATCACCTGGCCGTTTGCTGTGTGGGGTCTGGACCTAGTCGGCCCCTTGCAGAAGGCACCCGGGGCTACACGCACCTGCTGGTCGCCATCGACAAATTCTCCAAGTGGATCGAGGTCCGACCCCTAAACAGCATCAGGTCCGAACAGGCGGTGGCGTTCTTCACCAACATCATCCATCGCTTTGGGGTCCTGAACTCCATCATCACCGACAACGGCACCCAGTTCACCGGCAGAAAGTTCCTGGACTTCTACGAGGATCACCACATCCGGGTGGACTGGGCCGCCGTGGCTCACCCCATGACGAATGGGCAGGTAGAACGTGCCAACGACATGATTCTGCAAGGACTCAAGCCTCGGATCTACAACGACTTCAACAAGTTCAGCAAGCGATGGACGAAGGAGCTCCCCTCGGTGGTCTGGAGTCTGAGGACAACGCCGAGCCGAGCCACGGGCTTCACACCGTTCTTTCTAGTCTATGGGGCCGAGGCCATCTTGCCCACAGACTTAGAATACGGTTCCCCGAGGACGAGGGCCTACGCCGACCAAAGCAATCGAGCTAATCGAGAAGACTCACTGGACCAGCTGGAGGAGGCTCGGGACATGGCCTTACTACACTCGGCACGGTACCAGCAGTCCCTGCGACGCTACCACGCCCGAGGGGTTCGGTCCCGAGACCTCCAGGTGGGCGACCTGGTGCTTCGGCTGCGACAAGACGCCCAAGGGCGGCATAAGCTCACGCCTCCCAGGGAAGGGCCGTTCATCGTCGCTAAAATTCTGAAGCCCGGAACATACAAGCTGGCCAACAGCCAAGGCGTGGTCTACAACAACGCTTGGAACATCCAACAGCTACGTCGCTTCTACCCTTAAGATGCTTTCAAGTTGTTCGTATATCTCGTTCACACACAAAGTCTGGTCGTCAAGGAAGGGTCGGCCTTGCCTCAGCAAAGCCCGACCCTCCCTCGGGGGCAACCCCCTCTACGTCGAAATTTTCCAAGAAAAAAATCTTTCCTGCCAGAATGCCTTTCGTGCTTTTCGACTACTTCGAAAGTGGGTCCTGAAAACGATGGAGTATACGTAAGCAGCCAAGGCTGACCGAGCCAAGGGACTCCTATGCCTCCGGGATACGGATACCTCACTCATCACCTTCTGCGATAAGTAACTCGCGCTCGGATAAGTGATTCCACGGACCGAACAAGTCTTCACGCTCGAAAGCTCCTCTGCCGGAACGGTTTTTTCGGGCCTTCTTGACTGTGTCGGTGACAGAACCCTATGGACGAGTAAGAGTGCGCTTAAGCGGCAAGGCCGACCGAGCCGAGGGACTCCTACACCTCCGGGATACGGATACCTCAATCATCACCTTCCGTAAAAAGCAACTCTCGCCCGCACAAACAATTCTGTTACTGACAAACAAGTCCGGATACTCGAAACAAGAGGAAAAGGGACACAGCTTTACAACACGACGACAGTGTGTTTGGGCCTCGGAGGCCGCAGAAAACATACACACGCTACAAGACAACCCGATCCTGCAGGCTCGGACGTCGACAGTTGAAGGGGACAGCAGCACCCTCGGCGTCAACTACACCTTCGGCGGGGTCCGACCTAGCCTCGGACGGCGACGCGGTTGGAGGATCTCCACTCTGAAGGACGACATCAGCACCACACCCGGGCCATCGCTGCCAGGGTCTTCTCTAGGAATCCGGCTCGAGCAGACGGCTCGGCCGGCCACCCCGAGGCCTCGGCTAGCTGTCCCCCGAAGACACCAGCCCGGCTCGAGGCCTTAGCAGCTCAGCTCCGGCGTCGGTCCCACCAGTGGACGACCCAGCTAGGCTCCGGCCGACCAAATCTACTTTTCGAAGCCAACTCTGCCTCTGTCCGTGTTGACACCGCTACCTCCGGCTTCGGCTCATCGAAGGGCGGCCGAGGGGTTCCTTAAACTAAGCAAGAGAAGCCTCGGACAGCAAGGCCGGCCGAGCCGAGGGACTCCTACGCCTCCGGGATACGGATACCTCACTCGTCGCCTTCGCACGAGGCGACTCACGCTTGGTGAAGCGGTTCAGATAACCAACAGGTGAGTCTTAGTGCTCGAAATGAAGAAAAAACACGGCCCCGCGCCGAAAATACATTTACGTTCAGGCCTCGACAGCCGCAATGAACAAAACACCGGCATTCAAGGTGCCAATACAAACGGAACTCCGGTTCCGTCCCCACAGCAACAGCTATGGTCCTAGGACGGACGCGGCCACCAGAAGGCTCTCGTTCGCATCCCCACTCAAGGGACGCGAACTAGACATTAAAGCCAAAGAGCCGGGGGCCGGTCCGTCAGTGGCGCCGACGGCCTTAACGGGGGCGAAGCTTCCTCCAGCTGCCACCACGTCAGCACGGACGGCGGCGTCCGCCTCTACACCAACGCCGACAGTCGGCAAGGCGCACCGGCAGGTCCCCACTCCCGTCCTCGCCATGAAAGCGAGGAGAAGGACGGAATGTTGCATCCTAGCTGGACAGCAACAGTTCGCCTTCCCCCGGCATGGCTGGAGGATGCCTCCTCCGCAGGGCCGGAGGATGGTTTCCACCACCAGAAGCTGGAAGAGGAGGTGACCAGCCGGCCCGCGCGGGAGGTAGAGCTCCGGCTCAGCCCGACCTCCGCCCCAGCAAGGATGATGAACATCCTTGAAGCTGAGGGCGGAACCAAGATCGCAGCCCGGCTTGCTTCTCCCCATCCAGGGGCTGGTGGTCACCATCTTGGGTGACCACCGGTGAGGGGATGCAGCCGGGCCGCGTGATGAAAATCCTTGAAGCCGAACGATGGCCGAAAGGTACCAACTTCCACGAAGTTGCGTTCCTCCGACGACAAGACGGAAGGATTGCGGGCGTCCCCCCATCCGGGGGCTCGGAAGATGAAAAGACACGATGCATGAGGGGAGCGCGAAGACACGGTTGCCCTCCAAGGGGGTCGCCCTCCTTTTAAAGGCGACTCTCCCCACTTGCGTCCTCAGCCGTTGCGGGCTGAGTCTTCTCCAACATGCTCTAAGGACCTCCCTCTACGGCACGGGGGCTGGGCCCCACACGTCATGCAAGCCGGTCCAGGACAGAAGGAGCCAAACCGCCGCGCGCAGGGCATGCAACTGCCCAGTGGTTACAAGCATTCCTCCACTTTCGCCCAGACCAGCGGGTGAAAGGGTGGACAGCCATGCAGTCGGCATGCAACCGCGCCAAGTGGGCGCGCCCCTTCGACTCCAACGCGCCCAGCATGGAGGCCCAGGCCCACACGTCATGCAACCGGCGCGCCGGTTGCTACGTGCAAGCAACTGCACCGCCACTCGCGCCACTACCACGCCTCCACGACTGTGGAGCCAATACCGCGACTCGAGGCAACCCTGCGTGTGACCCAGCAGTGCCAGCCAGGCGCGACGGTCAAATACGATCAAAAATGGGCCGGCAGTAATGGCGGTGGTAGGCGGGCAGGAGCAGCGGTCACGTCGTCAGCCAAGCTTATGTCCCATCCAGGGGCAGCGAGGGAACCCTCTCTCACGACGTGAAGACGGCGCGCCCGTGATCCGTTCCTCGAACGGCTCGCGCACGCGCAACGGTCGCCTTGCGAACCACTCGCCCCGTCGCATTAACTCCGCGTCGGGACAGGCGGCGCCTCAGGCGGGAGAAGCAAGCGACGCTTCGCCTTCGCCATAATGACCGCGTCGAAAAAGGTACGCCACGTCATTCGATTTCGTATCCTTTTCCTTTTCCTCTTTCTCTCTCTTACAACAGGGACCGGGAAAGGGGGATACCCTGAAAAGGATCCTTCTCCGTGAAGGAAACAGGCCCCGAGCCTCCCTACTGATCAGAGGTTCAAAGGCAGGCCCCTCGGAGGGGTTCAACGGCCGCCTCAGAGCGCTTGGGTTCTGCGCCCACTACTAGTCAGAGGTTCGATGGCCGGCCCCTCGGAAATGTTCCACGGCCGCCTCAGGCCACTCGGGCTCCGCGCCCACTACTGATCAGGGGTTCGTAGGCTGGCCCTCGAAGGGTTCACAGTCGCCTCAGACACAGAGCGAGGGATGACCCTGGGTACGTTCGATACATAACCAAGGCTCGGGCTACGCTCCCGAGGTACCCTAGGACATTTCCGAGACCAGCGGGAACGATCTTGTAACGGAATCCCATCAGAGGGAGGCATCGAGCCCTCGGACCCTGTCAAAGGGGACCGGGTCCGGCAGATCACCCGCAGGTACTTTTGGAGCGCGCCTCCGGGCCTCTAGCTGACCCCTAGCAAATGGGGCACGGGCGTCCGCTCGGATTACCCGCCAGCAGCTCACCGGAAACACTGTAAAGCCCAAAATTGGTATAAGAAAAAAAAATAATAATAATAATAAAATGAATAAATAAATAAATTTATAATAAGGTGTTTTGGGGATTTCTTGAATTCCTTTTTATTTCTCTTTGCATACTCAACTAAAGGCATTAAAATTATGCAAATAAAATAAATAAATAAATACGCATTTCATGCTGAACTCTTTTGGTTTGTATAATCACTTTAAGTTTGAAATTTTGAAACCAGATTTAAATTTATAAAAAGAAACTAGAAAACAAAATAGAAAAGAAATAAAAAAAGAGAAAGTAGCTCACCTGCGCCTTGGACCCAAATCTCCAGTCGGCCCAGGTAGCCATCCCTGCCCGCGAACGCCCCTGGGTCAGACTCCCGGCGTGCGGCCCATCTCCTTACACGCCCAACTAAACTCCCTACCTCTGCCGTGTGGACCCACCCCGCCTGCCCCACTCTCTTCTATCGCGTGGAGCCGCTGACAACGTGGGCCAACCCGTCAGTGTTTCTTCCCCGTGAAGGACTTCAACAGACCACCGCCCATCGCGCGGCATCGGAACTGGCCGACCGCTCCTGCACGGACGTCCATCCTCCCAAACGGACTCCATGGATTTCGGAGTCATCGCGATCCGATGAACCAACTGGCCCCTTGCCTTCTGCCTTTATCTGCTTCTGGGCCATAAAAACCGAGCGCCGTGCTCCACCACCGCCCATGGAAGAAGAACTGGGGTAGCCACAACTCGCCGCCAGGAACGGATGACCGGAGTGAGGGATCGTGCGCCTGCGCGGATCCTTAACGAGCGCGTGATGGTTGGCCTCGGTTTATCGGTCGACGGCGAGCTTCGATGTTTGCGTTGTCGTCGTTTGGCACAGCGGACCTCCTCCAGTGCGTGTTCGGGCACCTCCTCGCGTCCTGACATCGGTAATGATTCCATGCCGTGCTCCTCGTCCTCACCAGTGTATGTACCGAACTCGCTTCTCTCTCTCCCTCTCCGGTTAGCCTTTGTTGTTTAGCACGCGCTCGCATGGGTTCCGAATCCGCGTGGTCGCGGGAGCGTGCCGCCGCGGGAGCCATGGAATTTCTTGTCAATGTGAAACTCTGGCTCAAATCCATTCCCTATCGTGGACTGGCTTCCTTATGAGGCGATTGACGGTAAGCATCTCAGCTGCGGGCTCTATGCTTCGGGTCACAGCGTTCGTGTTGGCGCGGTCTGGCCATGGCCTCCGCCGTGCGGACGCCGCCGCCGCTGCCTGGGAGAAACGTGAGATGTATGAGAGGTAGGTGAAGGATTGGCTCCGGGCCGTTGATGCTTAGATGTGAGGCTGTGATCGGATTACGTACTCCCTCTCTTTTCACGCGAGTGATCCGTGCCGTTGGATCGATCGGACGGATGGGGTTCATCTGTGCAGTATAAAATCCTGGCCGTTGAGATATCATCGGATGGCTGTGGGTGGATACCGGTTCATAAGTGTGCGATGTGATCTGGTCCATCCAAGTGTGATCGGACGGTGGAGATTGAAGCATACCCCTTCGGCCCGTACGTTTTACAAAAGAGACCCTGCCTTTTCTTGGAATAAACCCGCCATCCCCGTCAGTGCTAGAAGTATTTAAGAAAGGCCCAGAATTTTATATCAGTGCCCCTGTAGTTTCTCATAATTGTGCGCCCAGTCCAGAGATCAATGAAATTAGAAAATTAATTGTAGAAAATGATTTTAAATATAAAAATAAATCTTAAAACTTGTATAATTCATATTTAATTCATTTTAACTCCAAATTGAGTCATTCCAGTTGCAATAATTTTGTTATAATATTGCCTATCAACTAGTAACACTTTTTAGCCATGAAACTTGAAATAAAATTGTTCATTTGGAATAATCTATTCTAAGCACTAAATAATTTCAGAAATTCATAATTTAATAACCGTAGCTCCGAATTTAGTGGTTCTTGTTTCTACGATCTCGTAGCAACGCATAGATTATTATTATGTGTATTTTGTTCTTATGTTTGGTGTAATGTTAATTTTGCCTATACCATGTTTGTTTGAATTGCTACGACTAGCAGCGAGGTTACGAGTCACCTGAAGATCATCCTGGTACCTGAATCTCAAGTCCCAGGCAAGTTGTGCCCTTGATCACTTCTTTTCACCTACTCATGTTCTAATTAATCATAATGATCTGCATAGGTTAATTTTGATGGGACCCAATAGGTTACCCTAGTTTGTCTATCTTTATACCTTGTTTACCACTAAACTTTTTGGGTAGTACTTGCTAGTGCTTTATGTGGTTTTGGGTATGAAGATTACACTATTCATGATTACACTTTTGTTATCAGTTGTTATTTACTGTTCATTATGTTAATTGGAACATGGAGAACCACCCGGGAAAACAGTGCTACCACAAGGGTGGAATGGGACGCCCTTGGCTGATTAATTAGGAAAGCTAGTGGAAGACTACCTTACCCGAAAGGGGCAAGGGCAGTAGGGGAGTGGTCAGTGTAGGGAGGCCCTCGGGAGGATTTTGCTGCGATGGCGGTCCTGCAAGGGATTCCTGCACTGGAACTTCCTATAAACTGTAGCGGGTTTTCTGAAGCTAGTGGAACTTTGTAAAGGCCTCGTAGTGTTACCCTGCCTCGCCTCCTCGGTAGAGGTGTATGGGATTGGCCGTCTCTTGGCAGATGGGTAACATGACTTGTGGGTAAAGATGCGCAACCTCTGCAGAGTGTAAAACTGGTATACTAGCCGTGCTCACGGTCATGAGCAGCTCGGACACTCACATGATTAATCTATGGAACTAAATTCAATTTGTCATATGCATTGCATTGCAGGTGATGTTATTACTTTTGTTCTATTACTTAATTGGGTTTGGTATTTACTTATACTTAGTAATTGCTAATAAAATTTTGACCAACTTTAAAAGCAATGCTCAGCTTCAACCATCTCCTTTGGTAAGCCTTACACTTCACGTGAGCACCCACCTTTGGCGAGTTCATGCACATTATTCCCCACAACTTGTTGAGCGATGAACGTATGTGAGCTCACTCTTGCTGTCTCACATACACCACAGGTCAAGACCAGGTACTGCAGGATGATGCTCATGGAGGATGCTGTGTTGAGTTCGTGAGTGGTCTAGGCCGTCGTCTCCCAGTCAACTTTGGGTTGCTGGACCGTTGTCTCCTTATAATGTAATTATTTATTTTGTATAGAACTCCTGTTATATATATATAAAAATGTGACATTCGATCCTGTGCCACTATACATCATATGTGTGAGACTTGGTCCCAGCATACCTGGTGTTTATGTTTACGCCCGGGTTTTGGACCCCTAAAATCCGGGTGTTACAGAAGTGGTATCAGAGGAATGTTGACTGTAGGACAAAACCTAGATAGAACTGGACAACCATTCTTTACTTACCTTTGCTACTATGATTCATTCTAAACTTTTCTTAATCTTTTCTCATCTATTTCCGCTTTACTCTGATTATTCTTATCTTTTCCTTCTAAGAGACAAATGTGGATTTCACACTTTGAAATCCTGTGCCTAAAGTGACTTTAGGAATAGGAGACCTAATCTTAGGGACAAAAAAACAAAACTATTTTTTTTATAAGTGTCTATGTATTTGAATGTTTGTTCTTATGATATCTGTCTGATTTGGATTTTTGATTGAGTGTGATGAGTTGTGGAGTAATGTCCACAATTACATCCGCATATACATATAGACATAAAAAGAATTCATGAGATAACTAAAGAAACTAGATTTTCCTCCAATAAAGTATATCTACCTTAATGGATCTCTCTTCACTTAAAGGATTCTACCTTATCTTTAACGGATCTCTCTTATCTTAAAAGACTCTCTCTTATCTGAATAGATCCATCTTATCTTAAATGATACTCTCTTACCTTAATAGACTCATCTCATCTCGAAAAGATTTTCATCTTATCCCAATAGGTCTAACTAATCTCAAAAGATTTAATCTTGGAGACTTATCTTGCTCTAATAAGCATACTTATCTCCACCACTTTGCTTATCTCATAATAGTGTAATGCTTATCTCATAACAGAGTAACCAACATGATCTATTCTGAAAATAAAGTACATCTTATCTAGTTCATTCTGATAACACCGATTTAATTCTGACCCCATCTAATCTGATCAGATCTAATCTAATGGACAAACATGTTAGACAATGCTGGAAAAATAAGATTAGATCCTATTCTTATAAATATGTTTTAATCCAAGTTGAACTAAGATTCCAATTTAGACTAGACCACATACAACAACCTAGCCATATGCAACTACCTTAACCACCGATAGTTGCATAACCCCTCTGTTTAACCTATCGGAGATTCTGATCTACCTACCCCATGTACCCACACCTATCTCAACTATGTCCCTAGTTATGGTAACACCAATACCCATTATCCTTGATGATAACATCAAACTTGACCGATACAATAGGTTACATAACTTATCCAACCAATCTAAAAGCAAAACAACGAGACAGACTTTGCTTAAACTTATTTAACTCATAACCACCTATTAACCTATTTTGTTTACCTAAGAATCTGCCTTCACTACATGTCCCTAATTTGGATAAAAACCTCAAGAGCAAAGATCGAAGATGATCGAGCTCATCAAATCAAGGAAGGATAAGGTTCAAGCTAGATCTTCAAAAGTAATCAAGATCCACAATCTTGGATAGTCTTTCCTAGCCCTACCCTTTCATAACTAAACCTATCTATGCTCTAAGGACATCTTCTATCCTACATAATAAAGTGGACATACATATATACACCCATGCTTTCCTAACCACCAGCTCCACCAAGCTACATAAATATATATATATAAATTAATGCTAATTGTAAGATCTAAATGTTACTTTAGTTAGTAAATGGTGTGATACTATTTCAGGTGGAATAATAAGGTCTAATTGACCCCATGTGTTGCTAATAAGGTATGCATCATGCTGGGATTTTTGTTTGTGCATATGTTCCGAGAACAATATGAGCATACATCCCTTTTATTACTAATCTCGAGGACGAGATTATTTTTAAGAGGGGTAGGATTTGTAAAGCCCAAAATTGGTATAAGAAAAAAATAATAATAATAATAATAAAATGAATAAATAAATAAATTTATAATAAGGTGTTTTGGGGATTTCTTGAATTCCTTTTTATTTCTCTTTGCATACTCAACTAAAGGCATTAAAATTATGCAAATAAAATAAATAAATAAATACGCATTTCATGCTGAACTCTTTTGGTTTGTATAATCACTTTAAGTTTGAAATTTTGAAACCAGATTTAAATTTATAAAAAGAAACTAGAAAACAAAATAGAAAAGAAATAAAAAAAAAGAGAAAGTAGCTCACCTGCGCCTTGGACCCAAATCTCCAATCGGCCCAGGTAGCCATCCCTGCCCGCGAACGCCCCTGGGTCAGACTCCCGGCGTGCGGCCCATCTCCTTACACGCCCAACTAAACTCCCTACCTCTGCCGTGTGGACCCACCCCGCCTGCCCCACTCTCTTCTATCGCGTGGAGCCGCTGACAACGTGGGCCAACCCGTCAGTGTTTCTTCCCCGTGAAGGACTTCAACAGACCACCGCCCATCGCGCGGCATCGGAACTGCCCGACCGCTCCTGCACGGACGTCCATCCTCCCAAACGGACTCCATGGATTTCGGAGTCATCGCGATCCGATGAACCAACTGGCCCCTTGCCTTCTGCCTTTATCTGCTTCTGGGCCATAAAAACCGAGCGCCGTGCTCCACCACCGCCCATGGAAGAAGAACTGGGGTAGCCACAACTCGCCGCCAGGAACGGATGACCGGAGTGAGGGATCGTGCGCCTGCGCGGATCCTTAACGAGCGCGTGATGGTTGGCCTCGGTTTATCGGTCGACGGCGAGCTTCGATGTTTGCGTTGTCGTCGTTTGGCACAGCGGACCTCCTCCAGTGCGTGTTCGGGCACCTCCTCGCGTCCTGACATCGGTAATGATTCCATGTCGTGCTCCTCGTCCTCACCAGTGTATGTACCGAACTCGCTTCTCTCTCTCCCTCTCCGGTTAGCCTTTGTTGTTTAGCACGCGCTCGCATGGGTTCTGAATCCGCGTGGTCGCGGGAGCGTGCCGCCGCGGGAGCCATGGAATTTCTTGTCAATGTGAAACTCTGGCTCAAATCCATTCCCTATCGTGGACTGGCTTCCTTATGAGGCGATTGACGGTAAGCATCTCAGCTGCGGGCTCTATGCTTCGGGTCACAGCGTTCGTGTTGGCGCGGTCTGGCCATGGCCTCCGCCGTGCGGACGCCGCCGCCGCTGCCTGGGAGAAACGTGAGATGTATGAGAGGTAGGTGAAGGATTGGCTCCGGGCCGTTGATGCTTAGATGTGAGGCTGTGATCGGATTACGTACTCCCTCTCTTTTCACGCGAGTGATCCGTGCCGTTGGATCGATCGGACGGATGGGGTTCATCTGTGCAGTATAAAATCCTGGCCGTTGAGATATCATCGGATGGCTGTGGGTGGATACCGGTTCATAAGTGTGCGATGTGATCTGGTCCATCCAAGTGTGATCGGACGGTGGAGATTGAAGCATACCCCTTCAGCCCGTACGTTTTACAAAAGAGACCCTGCCTTTTCTTGGAATAAACCCGCCATCCCCGTCAGTGCTAGAAGTATTTAAGAAAGGCCCAGAATTTTATATCAGTGCCCCTGTAGTTTCTCATAATTGTGCGCCCAGTCCAGAGATCAATGAAATTAGAAAATTAATTGTAGAAAATGATTTTAAATATAAAAATAAATCTTAAAACTTGTATAATTCATATTTAATTCATTTTAACTCCAAATTGAGTCATTCCAGTTGCAATAATTTTGTTATAATATTGCCTATCAACTAGTAACACTTTTTAGCCATGAAACTTGAAATAAAATTGTTCATTTGGAATAATCTATTCTAAGCACTAAATAATTTCAGAAATTCATAATTTAATAACCGTAGCTCCGAATTTAGTGGTTCTTGTTTCTACGATCTCGTAGCAACGCATAGATTATTATTATGTGTATTTTGTTCTTATGTTTGGTGTAATGTTAATTTTGCCTATACCATGTTTGTTTGAATTGCTACGACTAGCAGCGAGGTTACGAGTCACCTGAAGATCATCCTGGTACCTGAATCTCAAGTCCCAGGCAAGTTGTGCCCTTGATCACTTCTTTTCACCTACTCATGTTCTAATTAATCATAATGATCTGCATAGGTTAATTTTGATGGGACCCAATAGGTTACCCTAGTTTGTCTATCTTTATACCTTGTTTACCACTAAACTTTTTGGGTAGTACTTGCTAGTGCTTTATGTGGTTTTGGGTATGAAGATTACACTATTCATGATTACACTTTTGTTATCAGTTGTTATTTACTGTTCATTATGTTAATTGGAACATGGAGAACCACCCGGGAAAACAGTGCTACCACAAGGGTGGAATGGGACGCCCTTGGCTGATTAATTAGGAAAGCTAGTGGAAGACTACCTTACCCGAAAGGGGCAAGGGCAGTAGGGGAGTGGTCAGTGTAGGGAGGCCCTCGGGAGGATTTTGCTGCGATGGCGGTCCTGCAAGGGATTCCTGCACTGGAACTTCCTATAAACTGTAGCGGGTTTTCTGAAGCTAGTGGAACTTTGTAAAGGCCTCGTAGTGTTACCCTGCCTCGCCTCCTCGGTAGAGGTGTATGGGATTGGCCGTCTCTTGGCAGATGGGTAACATGACTTGTGGGTAAAGATGCGCAACCTCTGCAGAGTGTAAAACTGGTATACTAGCCGTGCTCACGGTCATGAGCAGCTCGGACACTCACATGATTAATCTATGGAACTAAATTCAATTTGTCATATGCATTGCATTGCAGGTGATGTTATTACTTTTGTTCTATTACTTAATTGGGTTTGGTATTTACTTATACTTAGTAATTGCTAATAAAATTTTGACCAACTTTAAAAGCAATGCTCAGCTTCAACCATCTCCTTTGGTAAGCCTTACACTTCACGTGAGCACCCACCTTTGGCGAGTTCATGCACATTATTCCCCACAACTTGTTGAGCGATGAACGTATGTGAGCTCACTCTTGCTGTCTCACATACACCACAGGTCAAGACCAGGTACTGCAGGATGATGCTCATGGAGGATGCTGTGTTGAGTTCGTGAGTGGTCTAGGCCGTCGTCTCCCAGTCAACTTTGGGTTGCTGGACCGTTGTCTCCTTATAATGTAATTATTTATTTTGTATAGAACTCCTGTTATATATATATATAAATGTGACATTCGATCCTGTGCCACTATACATCATATGTGTGAGACTTGGTCCCAGCATACCTGGTGTTTATGTTTACGCCCGGGTTTTGGACCCCTAAAATCCGGGTGTTACAAACACCATGTTCGGCGCCCTCCGAGGGCAACATGGCGCTTTCCCTTATTTGGCAAAGCCGACCGTTGGAGTCTGAGAGCCGTTGGCGCACCGGACAGTCCGGTGCACCAATGTGACCGTTGGCTCGGCCACGCGTCACGCGCGAAATCCTCGGCCGACCGTTGCCCCGACTGACTGTTGACTCACCGGACAGTCCGGTGTGCCACCGGACAGACCGGTGAATTTTAGCCGTACACCGTTAATCATCTCCCGAGAGCGACGAGTTCGCCTATGAACGGCTCACCGGACAGTCCGGTGCACCACCGGACAGACCGGTGAATTATAGCCGTACACCACCGTCGAAGTCCCGAGAGCAACCTGTTTGCCAGAGCCAGCCTGGCGCACCGGACACTGTCCTGTGCACCACCGGACACTGTCCGGTGCACCACCGGACAGTCCGGTGCACCCAGACTGAGCAGACTTTGGCTGAACAAAGCCATCTCATTTCCAATTCAATCTTTCCTGTTTCCAGCACTTAGACACAATACATTAGTCCATAAAACAATGTACTAAGTCTAGAAACATACCTTTTGACATGATTTGTACTTTGTCCACCATTTTACATAGATTAACACAAAGACACTTGTGTTGGCACTCAATCACCAAAATACTTAGAAATGGCCCAAGGGCACATTTCCCTTTCAATCTCCCCCTTTTTGGTGATTTATGCCAACACAACATAAAGTGACTAGAACAAGTGCAATATCAATGCAAATGAAAACCAAAAGTTGTTTTGAATCAAATTTGGCATATATGGATCACTCTTTGCCACCACTTGGTTTGTTTTTGCAAATCAAACTCAAATTCCTATCTCTAAGTCACATTCACTTGTAGAGACATAAAGAGAGGTATTCCAAAGGAAATTGATCAAGGATTTCAAAAACTCCCCCTTTTCCCATAATCAACACTTCTCCCCACAAGAGGCCAACTTTTGACAAAAGAGACAATAAACGAGTTTTGACAAGCCAAAAGCTCTAATCTACTGTTTTCAAAATTTCTCAAGTGGTAGCTGATCCATCTATTGCTTTGGCCTTTATTTTCTCCCCCTTTGGCATCAAGCACCAAAACGGGATCAATCTTGGCCCTTGAACCCCATTGCCTCACCAAAATCTTCAAATAAGAATACAAAGGCAATAAGAGTACACGAGATGAACTCGGAATAAGTTACCCTCTCATCGGAGTGCAGTGGAAGTCTTTCATGGTCCAAGTCCACCTTTTCCCTTTCAAACCTCCTTTGAGACTAAAACAAGCAAACTCAAGCACACGGTTAGTCTCAAAGGGTCAAGTTGTAGCACAACTCCCCCTCAATATGTGCATCACTTGCACAAGGACTTGTGAGGTCCGGGGAGTGATTGTACAACTTGAGCACCACAGTAAGCAACAAAATGCATAAGGAACATGATCAAAGGCATAAACACATGTATGCTATAAATCAATCCAAGTTCCGCGAATCTAAGACATTTAGCTCACTACGCAGCCTGCAAAAGGTCTTCTCATCTAAAGGCTTAGTGAAGATATCAGCTAGCTGGTTTTCGGTGCTAACATAAAATACTTCGATATCTCCCTTTTGCTGATGGTCTCTCAAAAAGTGATGCCGGATGTCAATGTGCTTTGTGCGGCTGTGCTCAACAGGATTTTCCGCTATTCGGATAGCACTCTCATTGTCACATAGGAGTGGGACTTTGCTCAGATTGTAGCCAAAGTCCCGGAGGGTTTGCCTCATCCAAAGTAGTTGCGCACAACACTGTCCTGCGACAACGTACTCGGCCTCAGCGGTGGATAGGGCAACGGAAGTTTGTTTCTTAGAGTTCCATGACACCAGGGACCTTCCTAAGAATTGGAACGTCCCCGATGTACTCTTCCTATCGACCTTACATCCAGCATAGTCGGAATCTGAGTATCCAATCAAGTCAAAGTTAGACCCCTTTGGATACCAGATCCCGAAGCAAGGCGTAGCGACTAAATATCGAAGAATTCGCTTCACAGCCACTAAGTGACACTCCTTAGGATCGGATTAAAATCTAGCACACATGCATACGCTAAGCATAATGTCCGGTCTACTAGCACATAAATAAAGCAAAGAACCTATCATGGACCGGTATGCTTTTTGATCAACGGACTTACCTCCTTTGTTGAGGTCGGTGTGTCCGTCGGTTCCCATCGGCGTCTTTGCGGGTTTGGCGTCCTTCATCCCAAACCGCTTTAGCAAGTCTTGCGTGTACTTTGTTTGGGAGATGAAGGTGCCATCCTTGAGTTGCTTCACTTGGAACCCAAGGAAGTAGTTCAACTCGCCCATCATCGACATCTCGAATTTTTGCGTCATCACCCTGCTAAATTCTTCACAAGACTTTTGGTTAGTAGAACCAAATATTATATCATCGACATAAATTAGGCACACAAAAAGATCACCATCGCAAGTCTTAGTGAAAATAGTTGGATCGGCTTTCCCAACCTTGAAAGCATTAGCAATTAAAAAGTCTCTAAGGCATTCATACCATGCTCTTGGGGCTTGCTTAAGTCCATAGAGCGCCTTAGAGAGCTTACACACGTGGTCGGGGTACCGTTCATCCTCGAAGCCACAGGATTGCTCCACGTACACCTCCTCCTTGATCGGCCCGTTGAGGAAAGCGCTCTTCACATCCATTTGGTACAACCTGAAATAATGGTGAGCGGCATATGCTAGCAAAATACAAATTGATTCTAGCCTAGCCACAGGAGCGAAAGTCTCCTCAAAGTCCAAACCTGCGACTTGGGCATAACCTTTTGCCACAAGTCGAGCCTTGTTCCTTGTCACCACCCCGTGCTCGTCCTGTTTGTTGCGGAACACCCACTTGGTTCCCACAACATTTTGCTTGGGGCGAGGCACCAGTGTCCAAACTTCATTGCGCTTGAAGTTGTTGAGTTCCTCCTGCATGGCCAACACCCAGTCCGGATCTAGCAAGGCCTCTTCCACCCTGAAAGGCTCAATAGAAGAGACAAAGGAGTAATGCTCACAGAAATTAACTAATCTAGAACGAGTAGTTACTCCCTTGCTAATATCACCCAAAATTTGGTCGACGGGATGATTCCTTTGAATCGTCGCTCGAACTTGGGTTGGAGGTGCCTGAGGTGCTTCTTCCTCTTCAACTTGAACATCCTGTGCTCCCCCTTGATCATGCGCCTCCATTTGAGGTACCTGTTCGTCATCTTGGGTTGGGGTATGCACCATTGTTGAGGAAGACGGTTGATCTTGCTCCAATTATTCCTGAGGCCGCACATCTCCAATCGCCATGGTGCGTATCGCGGCCGTTGGAACGTCTTCTTCATCTACATCATCAAGATCAACAACTTGCTCTCTTGGAGAGCCATTAGTCTCATCAAATACAACGTCGCTAGAGACTTCAACCAAACCCGATGATTTGTTGAAGACCCTATACGCCTTTGTATTTGAGCCATAACCTAATAAAAACCCTTCTACAGCTTTGGGAGCAAATTTAGAAGTTCTACCTTTCTTCACAAGAATATAACACTTGCTCCCAAATACACGAAAATAAGACACATTGGGTTTGTTACCAGTTAGCAGCTCATACGAAGTCTTCTTGAGGAGGCGGTGAAGGTAGACCCGGTTGATGGCGTGGCAAGCCGTGTTCACGGCTTCCGACCAAAAGCGCTCGGGGGTCTTGAACTCTCCAAGCATAGTCCTCGCCATATCAATGAGCGTCCTGTTCTTCCTCTCTACCACACCATTTTGTTGTGGTGTGTAGGGAGCGGAGAACTCGTGCTTGATCCCTTCCTCCTCAAGGAACTCCTCCACTTGAAGGTTCTTGAACTCGGACCCGTTGTCGCTCCTTATCTTCTTCACTTTGAGCTCAAACTCATTTTGAGCTCTCCTGAGGAAGCGCTTGAGGGTCCCTTGGGTTTCAGATTTATCCTACAAAAAGAATACCCAAGTGAAGCGGGAAAAATCATCAACTATGACAAGACCATACTTACTTCCTCCTATACTTAGATAGGCGACGGGTCCGAAGAGGTCCATATGAAGCATCTCCAAGGGTCTTGATGTGGTCATCACATTTTTGGTGTGATGAGAGCCTCCCACCTGTTTCCCTGCTTGACAAGCTACACAAGGTCTATCTTTTTCGAAATGTACGTTGGTTAGACCTATCACGTGTTCTCCCTTTAGAAGCTTGTGGAGGTTCTTCATCCCCACATGTGCTAAGCGGCGATCCACAGCCAGCCCATGCAAGTCTTAGCCATTAAGCATGCATCTAGACCGGCTTCTTCTTTTGCAAAATCAACCAAATAAAGTTTGCCGTCTAGTACACCCTTAAAAGCTAGTGAACCATCACACCTTCTAAAGACAGACACATCTACATTTGTGAATAGACAATTATATCCCATATTGCATAATTGACTAACAGATAACAAATTATACCCAAGCGACTCAACTAAAAACACATTAGAAATAGAGTGCTCGGATGAAATAGCAATTTTACCTAACCCTTTTACCTTGCCTTGGTTCCCATCACCGAATATTATTGAATCTTGGGGATCCTTGTTCTTGACGTAGGAAGAGAACATCCTCTTTTCCCCCGTCATGTGGTTTGTGCATCCGCTGTCGATAATCCAGCTTGAACCCCCAGATGCATAAACCTACAAGGCAAATTTAGGCTTGGGTCTTAGGTACCCAACTCTTGTTGGGTCCTACAAGGTTAGTCACAATTGTCTTAGGGACCCAAATGCAAGTTTTATCTCCCTTGCATCTTGCCCCTAACTTCCTAGCAATCACCTTCTTATTCTTTCTATAAATGGCAAAAGAAGCATTGCAAGCATGATATATTGTAGAAGGTTCACTAACTTTCCTAGGAACATTAACAACATTTCTCCTAGGCATATTATGAACAACATTTCTCTTACCAACATTTCTATCATGCACATAGGAAGAACTAGAAGCAAACATGGCATGAGAATCAAAAGCATCATATGCATTACAACTCCTATAAGTATTTCTAGATTGTCTCCTATCATGGTACATAAAAGCATGGTTCTTTTGCACACTACTAGCCATAGGGGCCTTCCCTTTCTCCTTGGCGGAGATGGGAGCCTTATGGCTTGTTAAGTTCTTGACTTCCCTCTTGAAGCCAAGACCATCCTTAATTGAGGGGTGTCTACCAATTGTGTAGGCATCCCTTGCAAATTTTAGTTTGTCAAATTCACTCTTGCTAGTCTTACTTTGGGCATTAAGACTAGCTACTTCATCATTTAATTTAGAAATGCACTCTAGGTGTTCACTACAAGTATCAACATTAAGATCTTTACACCTAGTGTAAACATGTTCTGCACAAGAGTTAGATTTACTAGCTACTTCTAGTTTAGCATTTAAATCATCATTAACACCTTTTAAAGTAGCAATGGTTTCATGACAAGTAGATAGTTCATAAGAAAGCATTTCATTTCTTTTAACTTCTAAAGCATGAGCTTTTTGTGCCTCTACAAATTTATCATGTTCTTCATACAACAGATCCTCTTGCTTTTCTAAAAGTCTATCCTTTTCATTCAAGGCATCAATTAACTCATTAATTTTGCCAATTTTAATTCTATCCAATCCCTTGAACAAACTAGAGTAAATCTCATCGTCATCACTAGAATCATCACTTGAAGAAGCATAAGTGGTATCCCGAGTACATACCTTCTTCTCCTTCGCCATGAGGCATGTGTGATGCTCGTTGGGGAAGAGGGATGACTTGTTGAAGGCAGTGGCGGCGAGTCCTTCATTGTCGGAGTCGGAGGAGGAGCAATCCGAATCCCACTCCTTTCCGATATGTGCCTCGCCCTTGGCCTTCTTGTAATTCTTCTTCTTCTCCCTCTTGTTTCCTTTTTGCTGGTCACTATCATTATCGGGACAGTTAGCAATAAAATGACCAAGCTTACCACATTTGAAGCATGAGCGCTTCCCCTTTGACTTGGTCTTGCTTGGCTGTCCCTTGCGACTCTTAAGCGCCGTCTTGAAGCGCTTGATGATGAGGGCCATCTCTTCATCATTGAGCCCTGCCGCCTCAACTTGCGCCACCTTGCTAGGTAACGCCTCCTTGCTTCTCGTTGCCTTGAGAGCAACAGGTTGAGGCTCATTGATTGGACCATTCAGTGCGTCGTCCACGTACCTCGCCTCCTTGATCATCATTCGCCCGCTTACGAATTTTCCAAGGACTTCTTCGGGCAACATTTTGGTGTACCTAGGATTCTCACGAATATTATTCACCAAATGTGGATCAAGAACGGTAAAGGACCTTAGCATTAGTCGGACGACGTCGTGGTCCGTCCATCGCGTGCTTCCGTAGCTCCTTATTTTGTTGATAAGGGTCTTGAGCCGGTTGTATGTTTGGGTTGGCTCCTCGCCCCTTATCATCGCAAATCTTTCGAGCTCGCCTTCTACCAACTCCATCTTGGTGAGCAAGGTGACGTCATTCCCCTCATGAGAGATCTTGAGGGTGTCCCAGATTTGCTTGGCATTGTCCAAGCCGCTCACCTTATGGTACTCGTCCCTGCACAAGGAGGCTAACAACACAGTAGTAGCTTGTGCATTTCTATGAATCTGTTCATTAATAAAAATAGGACTATCCGAGCTATCAAATTTCATTCCATTCTCAACAATCTCCCATATGCTTGGATGGAGAGAGAACAGGTGACTACGCATTTTGTGGCTCCAAAATCCGTAGTCCTCCCCATCAAAGTGTGGAGGCTTGCCGAGAGGAATGGAGAGCAAATGTGAATTTGAACTTTGAGGAATACGCGAATAATCGAAAGAAAAGTTTGAGTTAACCGTCTTTCGTTTGTCGTAGTCGTTGTCGTCGTTGTCCTTATGGGAAGAAGTGGACTCATCACTGTCGTCGTAGTAGACGATCTCCTTGATGCGTCTCGTCTTCTTCTTCTTCTTTCCATCTTTGCGTCTGTGGCCCACACCCGAGTCGGTAGGCTTGTCATCCTTAGGCTCGTTGATGAAGGACTCCTCTTTATCGTTGATCACGATTCCCTTCCCCTTAGGATCCATCTCTTCGGGCGGTTAGTCCCTTTGTGAAGAGAACGACTCTGATACCAATTGAGAGCACCTAGAGGGGGGGGGGTGAATAGGTGATCCTGTAAAACTTAAATCTTAAGCCACAAAAACTTGGTTAAGCGTTAGCACAATAATCGCCAAGTGGCTAGATAGGAGTCTCAACAAAACACAATAACCACAAAGATATCAATCACAGAGATGGCACGGTAGTTATCCCGTGGTTCGGCCAAGACCAACGCTTGCCTACTCCACGTTGTGGCGTCCCAACGGACGAGGGTTGCAATCAACCCCTCTCAAGCGGTCCAAAGACCCACTTGAATACCACGGTGTTTTGCTTGCTTTTCTTAAACCCCTTTTCGAGGAATCTCCACAACTTGGAGCCTCTCGCCCTTACACTTGAAGTTCACAAAGAAGCACGGAGTAAGGGAGGGATTAGCAACTCACACAAGACACTAAGATCACAGCAAATACACACACACAAGACCCAGACGTAAGCTCAAAAGACTAGCACACTAGAACGGAGCTCAAATCACTAGAATGTCGAACAAGTGCGCAAGAATGGAGTGTGAGTGATCAAGAGTGCTCAAGGAATGCTTGGTATACTCCTCCATGCGCCTAGGGGTCCCTTTTATAGCCCCAAGGCAGCTAGGAGCCGTTGAGAGCAATCCTGGAAGGCAGATCTTGCCTTCTGTCGACTGGCGCACCGGACAGTCCGGTTCACCACCGGACATTGTCCGGTGCAGATATCCTTCCTTATTTGGCGAAGCCGACCGTTGGAGTCTGAGAGCCGTTGGCGCACCGGACACTGTCCGGTGCACACCGGACTGTCCGGTGAGTCAACAGTCAGTCGGGGCAACGGTCGGCCGAGGATTCCGCGCGTGACGCGTGGCCGAGCCAACGGTCACATTGGTAGTCAACAGTCAGTCGGGGCAACGGTCGGCCGAGGATTCCGCGCGTGACGCGTGGCCGAGCCAACGGTCACATTGGTGCACCGGACAGTCCGGTGTGCCACCGGACAGACCGGTGAATTTTAGCCGTACGCCGTTAATCATCTCCCGAGAGCGACGAGTTCGCCTGTGAACGGCTCACCGGACAGTCCGGTGCACCACCGGACAGACCGGTGAATTATAGTCGTACACCGCCGTCGAAGTCCCGAGAGCAGCCTGTTTGCCAGAGCCAGCCTGGCGCACCGGACACTGTCCGGTGCACCACCGGACAGTCCGGTGCACCCAGACTGAGCAGACTTTGGCTGAACAAAGCCATCTCATTTCCAATTCAATCTTTCCTGTTTCCAGCACTTAGACACAATACATTAGTCCATAAAACAATGTACTAAGTCTAGAAACATACCTTTTGACATGATTTGTACTTTGTCCACCATTTTACATAGATTAACACAAAGACACTTGTGTTGGCACTCAATCACCAAAATACTTAGAAATGGCCCAAGGGCACATTTTCCTTTCAGGAACAACTAGACCAGTCGAAGTATTGCGAAACGCACTAAGACCTCGAAGGAGTAAAACTACTCCTCCGAGGCCTCGGGGGCTACACCCGGCGGGTGCGCTCGCGCGCACCCACCGGAACAAAATGCAACCAAGAAAAGGCTGGTCCCCTTGGAAAAAAGTGCGGCAAAAGCCTCCAAGCGAGTATTAACACTCCCTTCGAGGCTCGGGGGCTACTGTCGGGGACCATAATTAGGGGTACCCTCAAGGCTCCTAAATCTCAGCTGGTAACCCCCATCAGCACAAAGCTGCAAAGGCCTGATGGGTGCGACTAAGTCAAGGATCGGTCCATTCGAGGGACGCGATCACGCCTCGCCCGAGCCCAGCCTCGGGCAAGGGCAGCCGACCCCGGAGGACCTACGTCTCGCCCGAGGCCCCCCTCCAGCAACGGACACACCTTCGGCTCGCCCGAGGCCCAGTCTTCACCAAGAAGCAACCTTGGCCAAATCGTCACACCGACCGACCAAATCGCAGGGGCATTTAATGCAAAGGTGGCCTGACACCTTTATCCTGACGCACGCCCTCCAGTCGACAGAGCCGAAGTGACCGCAGTCACTTCGCCGCTCCGCTGATCGGTCTGACAAGAGGACAGCGCTGCCTGCGCCGCTCCGACTGCTGAGCCACTCGACAGAGTGAGGCTGACAGCAGCCAAGTCCGGTCTCAGGCGTCATAGGAAACTCCGCTCCGCCCGACCCCAGGGCTCGGACTCGGGCTCAGCCCCGGAAGACGGCGAACTCCGCTCCGCCCGACCCCAGGGCTCGGACTCGGGCTCAGCCTCGGAAGACGGCGAACTCCGCTCCGCCCGACCCCAGGGCTCGGACTCGAGCTCAGCCCCGGAAGACGGCGAACTCCGCTCCGCCCGACCCCAGGGCTCGGACTCGGGCTCAGCCCCGGAAGACGGTGAACTCCGCTCCGCCCGACCCCAGAGCTCGGACTCAAGCTCAGCCCCGGAAGACGGCGAACTCCGCTCTGCCCGACCCCAGGGCTCGGACTCGGGCTCAGCCCCGGAAGACGGCGAACTCCGCTCCGCCCGATCCCAGGGCTCGGACTCGGGCTCGGCCCCGGAAGACGACGAACTCCGCCTCGCCCGACCCCAGGGCTCGGACTCAGGCTCAGCCCCGAAGGACGACGAACTCCGCTTCGCCCGACCCCAGGGCTCGGACTCAACCCTGACCTAAGCCGACGGTCTCCGCCTCGTCCGATCCGGGGGCTCAGACTCGACCTCGACCTCGGAAGACAGACTCGACCTCGACCTCGGAGGAGCCTCCACCTCGCCCAACCTAGGGCACAGACCGACCACGTCAACAGGAAGCGCCATCATTACCCTATCCCGAGCTGACTCAGGCCGCAGGGAACAAGACCGGCGTCCCATTTGGCTCGCTCCACCATACAAGTAATGATGGCGACCCGCATGCCCTGTGACGACGGCGGCTCTCAGCCCCCTTACGGAAGCAAGAGGACGTCAGCAAGGACTCGACAGCCCCGACAGCTGTCCTTCCGCCAGGCTCCAGCGCTCCTCCGACGACCACGACACCACGCGAACTGGGTGCCAAGACCTCTCCGGCTGCCACGATGGCATGTACTTAGGGCGCTAGCTCTCCACCGCTAGACACGTTAGCACATTGCTACACTCCCCATTGTACACCTGGATCCTCTCCTTACGCCTATAAAAGGGAGGACCAGTGCCCTCTTACAGAGGGTTGGCCGCGCGGGGAAGACGGGACGGCGCTCGCGCAAGGCCGCTCGCTCCCTCTCGCGTGGACGCTTGTAACCCCTACTGCAAGCGCACCCGACCTGGGCGCGGGGCTAACACGAAGGCCGCGGGTTCCACCTCCCACGCATGTCTCCCTCCGGCTGCTTTCTTCCCCCTTTGCGTTCCGCCTCGCGCCGACCCATCTGGGCTGGGGCACGTGGCGACAATTCACTCGTCGGTCTAGGGACCCCCGGGTTTCGAAACACCGACAAAGTGCTAAAACAAATGTACGTGATTACATATTTCTGAAATAGAAAAATTAATGTGATTATAAGTTAAGGCTATATCCTGTTGCATTCTCTATGCATAGGTCCCCTACTTCTTTTAAACTGATTTTCTCAATTCAATATGCGGACATTCTAGGGATATCCAGTCATCTGGTTGAGATGCTCATCTCTACCGGATCGAGAAACTCTTTTCCATAACACCACATATCGTACGACCGAGCACTCGTATAGTCCGAGAAACTCTTTTGGCACTGTAGCAGCCACCCCGTGCGTTCCGAGCACTCGTATCGTACGTGAAGATGAGAGGGAAATGAAATCGAGAAAAATCCGTAACATCATTCTTTCTTAGGGATTGTTTAGATGCTTTAGTATTCTCACCAATACACATGAGTCGAGAGAATTATGGTGTAAGTTAAACTAATTTATAACATAATCCATCTCAACCCATGTGTTTTGAATTGAATAATAGAGTATCAAAACTTAACTTTAGAGCAACTCTAATAGTTCTATAAAAGACTCCCTAAATCAATAATTTAGCTAACTAAACTAAAAATTTCTCTCCAACAGTTCTCTAAATAAACTTCATAAATTTAGCTACTTCTCATCTAACCTTATTTTCTCTCTACATTTACCAACCATTTACCAACTCTTTAAACAAAAAAACTGACAGTATTTTTTGTATTTCACTGCCTTTTCACTTTGTGGTAAAGATATATTAACAGAGCCCATGCGTCAGACACCGATAGTTAGCTAGAGATTAAATAATTGCTAATAAAATAGCCACACGTGTACATATCAGAAATAAATAAATAAACAATTGCAACCGTAAATCAAAAAGTCAACACAACTCACCAAGTTAAATATGTCATCGATGATGTCCCACTCAAACGGGTGACATGTTAAATTTTAACATATTTAGAAAGTAATATATAGAGAACTGTTGGAGGAGATAAGTTTTTTTTGTTCCCTATATTATTTAAGAACTTGATAAATCTAAGATTTAAGTAGTATAATTATATATAACTATTAGAGTTGCTCTTATAGATGTTTGAATGCACTATAAATAATATTTAGTGGTTAAAATTAGTTGAGACATGTAAACACCATAGCTAATAATTCAACTATTAGCTATTTTTGATAAATTAGTTAATGATTAGGTAGCTAATTTCCATGAATTTTCAGCTAGCTAATTTCACTATTAATTTTTAACCAACTAACTATTATTAGTTCTAGTATAAACTCTTATACTATAGGTTTTAGGATTGTTTTTTCTCTCTAACAATTTCCCCGTGGACAGGATGCTAGCCGTGATGCGTTAAGATCCGTACTTTCCATGCAATCGTTTGTCGTTGTTTTTGTTTCCTACATTAATCAGATTCAATAACGATTTGTTCGGTTATTTTCAATCCATATAGATTAGAGAGGATTAATACGAATTAGGAGAAATTTTAATTTAGTAGGGATTAAAACTCACTCAATCTCCCTTAATCCATATGGATTGGGTAGAACCGAAAGCTCTAAAGGCTTATTCGGTTGCTAGGAGATTGAAGGGGATTAAAGAAGATTAAATTCTCTTCTATTTAATTTTGAATAGGAGAGAATTTAATACTCTTTAATCTCTTTCGAACCACTAGTAACCGAACATAAAAAAATCCTTCGTCACCAAGTGTTATACGCAGCCGAGCGACCCCGCAGAGGCTAGCCGCGCTGCTGAGTTGGAAGATGTTTTGTTTTGAGAAAATCCCTTCAATGTCATCAAAACTTATACCAATCCCTTCAATGTCATCAGAATTTATAGCTTTTCTTCAATGCCATCAAATTTAAATTTTAATCCCTTTATGCCATTATCGTTAGTTTGGAGCTAACGACGTTAGTTCAATTTAAAGTCAATCTCTTCAATGCCACTAAAATCTGTACTGATTCCTTCAATGTCATTAAAAATTGGTTCGATCTATTTAGGGTTTAAAAATTCTAGAATCAAAAAATATAGATCAGATTTTTAAAATTCTACGATTTTTAAAAACTTTATCCATACTTAAGTTTTTTTTAAAAAAGAACTGATATAGCGAAGTAATTTTGGGGGTTTACAAAAAAATATGTAATTAAGTTTTTAAAAATTATAGAATTTAAAAATCTAATACATATTTTTTGATTTTGTAATTTTTAAACCCTAAATATATCGAACCAATTTTTAGTGTCATTGAAGGGATCAATATAGATTTTAATGGCATTGGAGAGATTGACTTTAAATTGAACTAACGGCGTTAACTCCAAACTAACAGTAATGACATTTAAGGGATTAAAATTTAAATTTAATTAATATTTAAGGGATTAAAATTTAAATTTAATAGCATTGAAAAGAAGTTATAAATTCTGATGGCATTAAAAAAATTGGTATAAGTTTTGATGGCATTGAAACGATTTTCTCTTTTGTTTTCACCCGGCAAACGAGAGGCCCGTCTAGCTAGGCAAATCTGACGTAGGACCTGGCGTCCTGGCTCTGGGTGGGGCCGCACCGGTTGGAGAAGGAAAGGAAGCTCTCGTGAACCAGTACAGCGCTGCAGGCCAGCGTGGAAACTGGAAAAGCTGCCTCCGCCAAATCCAAACCAAACGGGACGGTCGCCGGAGGAAGCATACCCGAAACTCCCTCCCCTCTCCTTACAATACCGCGAGGCGGCGGCTGACGTCGCTTAGCCGCTTTCCCACACCTTCGCCGCCGCCTATACTCCTGCAGAAATAGCCCGAGGGAGGGCGGTTGCTGCTGCTTCGTGTTCGGTGTTCCTTCCCCCGCCGCACGCGGGATCCATTTGACGGACGGACCGACCGAGCGACTCACCCGTCCACCGAGAGCCATGGGGCAGAGGCAGAGCCACAGCAAGCGGGACGGGAGCAGCCACGGGCGGCGGTCGCGCTCCTTCCAGCAGCAGCCGTCGGCGCAGTGGGGCGCCGGAGGAGGAGGGTACTACCAGCAGGACCCAAGCACCGGCTACTACGGCGCGCCGGTGCCACAACAGGGAGGAGGGTACTACCAACAGGACCCAGGCACCGGCTACTACGGCGCGCCGGTGCCACAGCAGGGAGGAGGGTACGCAGGGCCGTACCGGGACAAGCCCGCCGCCGCCGTTGCTGCTCCGGCGCCGCAGGCTGCGAAGCCGCGGCAGCTGGATCGCCGGTACTCGCGGATCGCCGACGAGTATCACTCGGTGGACCAGGTACGCGGGCGTTTGCTGTGTCATTGGGTAAATCGTAGCGTACAGTGGAAGCAGTGGATCGGCTCAATCTGAACTCACCGTTCGCTTGCTTGCGCCTTGTATGGCAACCAAGTTTAAGGAACATGTCCGATCTGTGCTTCGTAGTTTCTCAATCTGCAGTCGATTGAAATTTCAGAGGAGAATTAGGATGCCCCATCGTTGTTGAAGCGATGAGAGGCTCTGCAGATTCTGATATAGAACATGGTGGTTCTATTTGCTAGTCAACCATCAACTACTGTTCATGAATCATGAAGGATTCATGCACGCGAAAGTAGATGGGTCAGTGCTCACAGCTCATTGGAAGAATAGACAGTATTTTTTGTAAGGTTGGCAACTTGGCATTATTGAAGGCATTTGTGTTTGGTTAGAGTTGCTCGGTTGGCCGCATTTCACTTTCAGTTATGCTACGCCTTGACTATCTTTCTGAAAGACCAAACCTTCCCCTTTTGCAGGTTACTGATGCTCTAGCTCAAGCAGGACTTGAATCATCAAATCTTATTGTTGGCATTGATTTCACAAAGAGCAACGAGTGGACAGGTTTGTTTGTTTGTTTCTGTTGCCTCGCTTCCTCCTGTTGCTTATGATTTCTTTTCTTCTACCAGGCAAATTCTCTTTCCATGGACGCAGTCTACATCACATTAGCAACACACCAAATCCGTATGAACAAGCCATCTCGATTATTGGGCGAACACTATCGAAATTCGATGAAGATAATCTGATTCCATGTTTCGGATTTGGAGATGGTAATGATTTTGTTCACGATTGACTGTTTCTTACTCTGTTTGATAATGTCTATAAATCCTAACTCACCATGCATTTTTTCTTTCAGCATCAACACATGATCAAGATGTCTTCTGTTTCTCTCCTAACGAGAAACCTTGTAATGGATTTGAAGAAGCTCTCGATCGATATAGGGAACTTGTACCACATTTGCGCTTAGCTGGTAAGCTGCTATGCCTTGTTCATCCATTTAATTGGATTGTTCATATGTGTTTACACCAATTCTTAACAGGACCAACATCCTTTGCACCAATTATTGAGATGGCTATGACCATTGTGGAGCAAAGTGGCGGGCAATACCACGTCCTATTGATAATTGCAGATGGGCAGGTACCATGTTAACTCTTCTTGTGGGATGTTCTGCAAGTAATTTGATGGCTCTGAATACTCTATCCTTTTTTAAGTCATTTTTCTTTACATGTATATTGCCATTGCCCAAATGTAGCATGTCAGTACAAGCAACAGTGAAATAGAGTATCATAATGTTTGGAGGGGCTGCGGCAGCAGCAGCCATGGGCCCTCCAAGGGGGATTAGATAAGGATAGTTAGAGATAAGATTAGAAGATTAGTTGAGATTATCTAGGAGATTAGTTGAGATTATCTAGGAGATTAGTTGAGATTATCTAGGAAGGTTATCAGTTAGTAGTTGTTGAGAGTTTTTAGGAGAGTTTTAAGGAGATAAGGATCTCTAGCTAGATAGGGGCGGCTAGCTGGCCTATTTATATAATCAATGGATGAGAAATAAAGTAGGCAAAAATTAGAAGGGAGAAACCCTCCTCTTGCTCGGCCGTGGGCAGAGGCCCCAGTCGACGTTCCTGTCCATCGATACCCCTCTCCAATCTCTCACCGATCTAGCGACCATAACATCTGGTATTCGGAGCCAATTTTTCTTCCCATCGCCCTTTCACCGCGTATGTTCGTGCGCTGTTTGCCCGCCACGCAGCCGCCACCACATCTCCGTCGTGTGTCCGCCACATCTATGTCGTCGCTCACCACCACACCTCAACCAGCGCGCGTACAACCGACCCGCCAGCGCCGACGCGTGATCCCTCGCTCGCAGCCCGACGACCCACTCAGCGTCCCTCACCAGGACACTTCCACGCCAGAGGCCTCACCGCTCTGGGTCCGCCGCCGCCGCCTCCACCTCCACACCGGTAGGTTGCATCAATCCCCGCGTCGTTGGGACGCCACCTCCGCACCACGCTGTGGGTGCCACTGCGGGTTGCCTAGACCCAATCGAACCGTTGTCGAGCAGTAGTGGCTCGTCTGGGTGTGCAGCCCCGTTGTACGCGCCGGAAGACCCGTCGCTGCCCAAGCCGCGACGCGGCCTCGTCGACGGTGTCACCGGCTACCTCTACTACTGGACCCCTACACCAACGTCACGCAATACGAGCGGCCCACGACCGCGCCTCTGCCTCTCATGGGTCCTTGGGTTCCCGACCAGGCGTACTTCGACGATCTGTTTGCGAGGCTCAATGCAATCAGCATGGCACTCTCCAGCAGCATGCCAGCACCAGTGGCCTGGACGTCGTCGCTCGCTCCGACACCTACATCTTCGTGGGCGGCGATGCCTACCAGTTGCGTTGCGCCCTCAGGGTCGTCTTCATCACCAGCTGCATGGCTAACGACGCCAGGGGCAACCATACCAGGACCGGTGTACCAGCCCCTGGCACCGACCCTCGCTGCTGCTACCATGTCGACGACTGCAGCACCCCCTCCTTCCCCATCTACGACGACAGCGGTGACCCTCTGGGGTGGTTCAACGGATGCGAGCAGTTCTTCTAGAGCCAACGCTCTTTGGAGTCCTTCAAGGCCTAGCTGGCATCGTATCACCTCACCGGCCACGCACATACGTGGTTCTGGCGGCTGGAACGCGACGAGCGTGAGGTCACGTGGCCACAGTTCAAGATCATGTGCCAGCAGCGCTTTGGTTCCCTCGCAGCAGTGGCGACTTCTGTTGCCACGTTTGTCGTGCCCTCATCGTCGACACTGCCCCCGTCATAAGGGGCAGCCATCACCGCTACCCTTGTCCCTAAGAGCGATGTCTAGGAGAGGGTGGTTGCTTCGCGATAGACTGCGGCGGTCGTCCACCTGCAGGCTGCAGCGCGCGGTTTCCTAGCGCGTCGGCGGGTGAAGCAGATGATGGGGGCGCTCCATTGCGGGGGAGTCATAGCTGCACCAGCGCGCCCGAGCAACATGGTGGTTGTTCACCTCTGCGTACAAGAGGCTGCAAGACATGGCGCCCCTCTGCAACGCTCTGTCCGGCACTGGCCTTCATCTGCGGCGACCGTGCAACTACCACGACTACTCTCCTTCGTACAAGGGGGTCTGCTGGCCTCGCCACCATCTGCTCCAGCCACACCACCCTATGTGCACTGGTGGCCGCGGGACCATGAGGGGCTGCACTGCACGGGATTCACTTGCTGCAAGCAACAACAACGTTGGCCTCCACGGGCCCGCCTCCAAAGGCAGCTGTGTCTTTACCTCCGTGGTTCCAGCTCACGCCCTCCTCATCGCTGTGCAACGTTTCCTTGGGACACAGGATGATGCTTGCAATTGCAGTATATTTAGAATAATTAAAAGACGAGACGAGATGTAAAAGGTTCATTTTTCGGTTATAGGTTAGGTCATTACAGGTCGTTTGTTGGATGCTACAGCTCGGGGACGAGCTGCTTGTCCATGGAGGTGGTAGTGTCAGGGCCTAAGGAGGCCCATGGAGGGGCTGCGACAACAGCCATGGGCCCTCCAAGGGAGATTATATAAGGATAGTTAGAGATAAGATTAGAAGATTAGTTAAGATTATTTAGGAGATTAGTTGAGATTATCTAGGAAGGTTATCAGTTAGTAGTTGTTGAGAGTTTTAAGGAGATAAGGATCTCTAGCCAGATAAGGGTGGCCAGCTGGCCTATTTATGTAATCAATGGATGAGAAATAAAGTAGGCAAGAATTAGAAGGGAGAAATCCTCCTCTTGCTCGGCCGTGCAGAGGCCCCCGGCCGACGTTCCTGTCCATCGATACCCCTCTCCAATCCCTCATCGATTTAAGATGTTTAACATGTGTTCTCTCTGATGCCTTTCCTTGCACTCTCTCTTTTCCCCTTAGTTCGCAACTATGAATCCTGTAGTAGGTAGCAAGTAGTGACAATAGCAACCTTTGGCTGAATAGTTCACATTTATTGTTGTTGTGTAATTTGTTGGCGTATTGCTTGGCTGAATAGTTTCCTCTTGTTAATTTGTATATTACTCAGGTTACGAGGAGTGTAGATACTGCATCTGGACAGCTGAGTTCGCAAGAGCAAAAAACTGTTGATGCCATTGTGAAGGCCAGGTATAGATGTCCTTCATTACCTTGTTTCAAAATACTCTTGCTGAAATGACAATTACTTACAGCTACGACATCATCATGTTTCATAATTTTCGTTGCCTCCTGTGTCAGAAAAGACTTCTGATTGTTTCAGCTTTTGCCTTTTGTCTGCAGTGAATTGCCTTTGTCCATTGTGTTAGTAGGAGTTGGTGATGGCCCCTGGGACATGATGAAGGAATTTGATGACAACATTCCTGCTCGAGCTTTTGACAATTTCCAAGTAAGTTGATGTGGAACCTAATATCTCATGGCTATGATGATTGTTGTCAGTAAGCATGTTTGTGCTTTTTGTATGTTGAGTTATTTTCCCCTAACATTGAGAATTTATTGCTTGTCTAGTTTGTAAATTTTTCAGAGATAATGTCCAAAAACATGGCACAATCAAGGAAAGAGGCTGCATTTGCTCTTTCAGCATTGATGGAGATACCACCACAGTATAAAGCAACCGTGGAATTAGGGATTTTGGGGTAAGTTTTCTTTCCTTGAATCATATCCTCGTTCTTGCTTTGATCACTTATTCATTCTAATTGCTTACTGACTTGTCTCAATGTGCTGCAAGCAGTCGTCGCTCTTTCAAGTCTCCTGACAGGGTTCCTCTGCCTCCCCCTTCCGGAAGTCATGGCGCTTATTCCTACTATTCGTCTAAAAGCTTTAGCAAACCAAGCACCTACCCTCAGAGTTCTTCATCCTCATCACCCTATCCTCACTATGAAACTCCACATACAGCCACCCCAGCTGCGCCTTCAGCCACTTATGACAACCAGGTACAATTTCATGCGCCCTGACAGAATATTTCATTCTGCTTGATCTAAGTCTCGCGTGTCGTGAAAGGGCCTCTAGCCTAGCGGTTAAGGACTTCCGAGTAGCACCTCCAAGTCCTGGGTTCGATTCCCCTCGGGAGCGAATTTTCAGGCTTGGTTAAAAAAATCCCCTTGCTGTGCCCCATCCGCTCTCGGGTTGCGATGTCCTGTGCGCCACCCTCCGGTTGGGCCGTTGCAGAGTGGACAGTTGACGCCGACCCGTTAGTGATGGGGGCCAGGGTTCGGAGATTTTCTCGGCCGGGACCATTGTTTCGGTCTCTTCTTATATGGAATACCGGGAGGGCGGTCTTTTCCCTCCCCAGCCGAGTTTTTTAAGTCTCGCGTGTCTCTTAGAGAGGTATCTGCACAGCATTTGTCTCTGATCATCAACTTTTATCTGTTTTTCTAGGTCTGTCCTATCTGCCTCGTGAACCCCAAGGACATGGCGTTTGGTTGTGGACACCAGGTGAATCTCCTACTTCTCTCTCTTTATTATGTTGCAGTTGATCCACATCTTTTTTTTATGAGGGACTAGCAATAGCATGCCATTTCCTGCTGTGGGAAGTTTGTTGAAACGTCAGCTTCATAACCTGTCCTTATCTAACAAATGATATTCTTCGCAGACCTGCTGTGACTGCGGACAGATCTTGGAGTCGTGCCCAATCTGTCGCACTCTCATCACCACAAGGATAAAGCTATACTAGCAAGTAGTGGTTTGGATCATTGCCAATGGGTGGTATACTGGAGGAGCCACCCAGCGTCACACTGGAGGATCGTGTCAGCATGCCCATAGATCGATTGCAATCGGAAAGCTGGAGCGGCACTCCATAGATCGATCGATTGGATCTAAGGATTGCAGGGACAAAGCATGGATCAATTGGAGCGAGGATTGCATGGCCGTTGATTCATCGCTCAGGGTTGTCCCAGTATTCATATCCACCAGGAATGATCCGAATCTCATATCGCAATAAATAATAAAAAACAATAAACGAGCAGAAAGATGAGAAAAAAGTGGTGGCGTGGAGGATCAGACGATTGCGACGCAACTCAGCTTGGTTACTACTCTAATCTGCAACTTTAGTTGTACATACCCAACTTTAGGATCAGAGGATTCCTTATTTTTGCGTGTGCCCGTGTTTTTTTTTGTTTGTTTCGTCCGAGATATGTTGATTTGTTCTTTGCTAGCAATTGTGTAAAAATTCAATCCGCATTTTTTGGCGCCATCTAAAAAAATGCTATGTTGTAAAATTGGCCATCATTAGTTCATTGCTCTATGATGCTGACGCCCCTGTCAGCTGGCGTGAATTGCTTGCACGACGGGCTGGCAAAGGCATGGGAGCATTGCATGGGTTTTCTGAGCGATGTCCCCGCGCGGTGGCGAAGACGTTCAAGCTGAAGACAAGTCCCCGCGCGCAGAGTCGGACGCGCGACGTTGTAGCGGGCGAACATTGCCAGGCGAACCTATGCAGTCTCGTGGACCGGCTCCGCGAACGGCGAACCTCTGAAGTTGAAAACGGGACAGGATTATCCCGCCGGCGAACCTCTACAGTTGAAAACGGGCCGGGATTGTCCGGCGGGTACCGGATACAGATACTAAAAATATCTGATTTTTCATGTACCGGATACGGATATTTTTCTAAATGAGGATCGAATACGGATAGTACCTAGATAGATCGCAGCCAGATACGGGACAATTACTACCCTTCTAAATGGATCGAATACGAATAGTACCCAGATAGATCGCAGCCGGATACGGATAAGATACGGGACAATTACTACCCGCCAAATACCTGGGAAGTTCATGTAGGATATGGATACCTGGTTGGTGGGTACTCGGCTACAGTTGTTTGTGTAACTCAACGAGACTTGCCGCCTTGTTTTTTCACGGGCCCATTAACACAAATGAGATTTGTCCAATTACTCACCTGCTGTCATACGGTCATGCTCTGCCAGCCCAGCACACGGACGACTCAGTGGATAAAGTCCTCCCGTCGTCCCGTGATATGTTGCTGTTTTTTTTTTGAAATTGTGTTGTTGGTTCTATAATAAATTTATGATTAGTATTTATTCGTCTTAAAATATTAGTCGTTTTAGCTCTGTAATCTTATATTTATATTTAAATAGATGACAATAAATCTCTCTCTATATATAACACATACATTAAGTATTGTATGAATTTATTAAAATGCTAAAATGCCTATTATTTTAGAACGGATAGAGTAACTTTGAATTGTATCGTGTCAATTTGTCAGTAGTTTTCTATATTTGAGCTCTCATATACTCCATCATCATCTATTTAAATATAGATAAAAAATCAAGAGTTAAAAATACTAATATTTTAGAACAGATGGAGTACATGATTATGTATTTCTTATTTTATTGGTTTGTTGGATGGTTGAACACCTAATATTATTGAGACGGACTATCCAACTAATATCCATTATCTATTCGGGTAACATATAGTATCTGTTTCTTATCCGTCTGAATTATTATCCGATCTTATCCTGTATCCATCCTAAATTTTAACTATCCATATCGATCATGTATTTAAGAGAATTGTCGGCGTTTCGGACCCGGGGGGTTCCTGGACCGACGAGTGAGATTGTCGCTGCGTGTCCTGCCCAGATGGGTTGGCGCGGGATGGAACACAAGATGTGGGGCAAGCCTTGTATTATCCTGCACCAGGGGTGCCGCTCGTAGTAGGGGTTACAAGCACGTCGCGAGAGGGAGAGAGAGAGAGTGGGAGCCCGTTTCGTTTGCTCCTTCCCTGCGCGAACCCCCCTCCAGGATGGCCCTGGACCTCCCTTTTATAGACGCAAGGAGAGGATCCAGTCGTACAATGGAGGGTGCAGCCATGCGCTAACGTGTCCGGCAGAGGAGTGTCTGAGTCCTGTGTACATGCCAACGTGGCTGTCGGGGGAGAGCTTGGGCCCTGTACACGTGATAGCGTGGCCATCGAAGGAGTGCCTGAGTCCTGTAGGAGCACAGCTGGCAGTGCGGCAAGGATCCTGCTGACGTCTCCTTGCTGCCGTAAGGGGCTGAGAGCCACCGGCGTCATGGTGCACGCGGGGGCACCATCATTACCCGTCGCCGGGGTAAGCCAGATGGGACGCCGGTCTTGTTCCTTATAGCCTGAGCTGGCTAGGGATAGGGTAATGATGTATCCCCTGTTGGCGCGGTCGGTCCGAGCCCAGGTCGGGCGAGGCAGAGGCTTCTCTTGAGGCCGAGGCCGGGGTCGGGCGAGGACGCGATTCCTCCTGAGACCGAGGTAGAGGCCGAGTCCGGGGGTCGAGCGAGGCGGAGACCTCCTCCTGAGGCCGGAGCCTGAGGTCGGGCGAGGCGGAGCTTCCTCCCGAGGCCGGAGCCTAAGGTCGGGTGAGGCGGAGCTTCCTTGTTGTGCCCGAGACCGAAACTCAGTGGTTGATCGTGACTTGTTGTCAGTCTTCGCCTGGGTGGTTGGCACGGCAGTCGGAGCGGGGCGAGCGGCGCTGTTTTCCCGTCACATCGGACAGTAAAGAAGAGGGGCGAAGTGACTGTGGTCACTTCGGCCTGGCCGACTGAGGCGCGTGGTGTCAGGATACGGCGTCAGTCGTCCCCTGCATTAAATGCGCCTACGAAGCGGTCGGTTGGTGAGGCGGTCTGGCCAAGGTTGCTTCACAACGAAGCCTGCCCGAGCCAGGCTTCGGGAGAGCTGAGGGGGTGCCTGCTGCCTGAGGTGGCCCTCGGGCGAGGCGTGAACTCGTCTGGGACTACTGCTCCAGCCCGAGGCTGGGCTCGGGTGAGGTCGCGTCCCTTGGGTAGACGAAGCCTTGACTTGAACCACGCCCGCCAGTTTAGTCTGAGGGTGTTTTCCAGCCGTGATTAGGAGTGTTGGGGGTACCCCTAATTATGGTACCCGACAGTAGCCCCCGAGCCTCGAAGGGAGTGTTGGTACTCGCTTGGAGGCTTTTGCCGCATTTTCGGTGAGGGGACCGGCCTTTCTCGGTTTTTTGCTTTGTTCTGGTGGGTGCGCGCGAGCGCACCCGCCGGGTGTAGCCCCCGAGGCCTCGGAGGAGTGGTTTGACTCCTCTGAGGTCTGAATGCTTTTCGTGGTGCTTCGGCCGGTCTGATCATTCCCTCATGCGGTCTGGCCGTAGCCCGGGTGCGTGGTCAGGTTCCAAGTTATCAAGCTGGTTTGTTGACGCTGTCAACAGTTTGGCCATAGCCGGGTGCGAGAGCAGCCCCTGAGCCTCTGCACGGAGCGAGAGGACGATCAAGGACTTTCCTGACTTTTATCATACGCCCCTGCGTCTCCTTTCCGCAAGGGAGGAGGGGGGAAGCGCCATGTTGCCCTCGGAGGGCGCCAAACATGGTGTCTCCAGTGAGCTGCTAACGGGTGATCCAAGTGGACGCCCGTGCCCCGTTCGTTAGGGGTCGGCTTGGTGGCCCAGAGGCGCGCTCCAAAAGTACCTGCGGGTGATTCGCCGGACCCAGACCCCTTCAATAGGGTCCGAGGGCTCGATGCCTCCCTCCGGTGGGATTCCATTACAAATCGTTCCCGCCGGTCTCGGAAATGTCCTAGGGTACCTCGGGAGCGTAGCCCGAGCCTCGGCCATGTATCGGACTATACCCAGAGTCATCCCTCACTCTGCGTGCTCTGGGGCGACTGTCGAACCCTTCCGAGGGGCCAGCCTACGAACCCCTGATCAGTAATGGGCACGAAGCCCGAGCGCTCTGGGGCGGCTGTCGAACCCTTTCGAGGGGCCAGCTTTCGAACCCCTGATCAGTAATGGGCTTGAAGTCCGAGTGCTTTGGGGCGGATGTCGAAACCCTTCCGAGGGGCCAGCCTTCGAACCCCTGATCAGTAGGAGGGCTCGAGGCCCGCTTCCTTCGCCGAGAAGGATCCTTTCCGAAGCATCTCCTTTCCTGGTCCCTGTAGCGAGAGAGAGAGAGGAGGAGGAGGAGAAGGATATGTATTTAAATAAGGTGGCGCACCCTTTTTTGATGCGGTCATCATGGCGGAGGCGAAGCGACGCCCGCCTCGCCTGCCAGAGGTGTCGCCTGCTCCGCCGGGGAGTTAATGCAACGGGGCAGGCGATTCGCGTGGCGCCCGTTGCGCGTGCGAGCCGTTTCGAGGAACGGGGCACGGGCGCGTCGTCTTCACGCCGTGGGAGAGGGCTCTCCCGTCGCTTCAGGAGGGGACGCGAGCCTGCTGGTGATTTGACCGCTGCTTCCGCTCGTCTGCCGCTGCAGTTACTGCCGGCCCACTCTTGGCCATGCCAACTGTCGTGCCTTCCCCCGCGGCTGACTGACCCGTGGCCGTCGCCTTTAATTGGCACTGTTGGGGTCATGCACAGGGCTGCCTCGAGTTCGCGGTACTGGTTCTGCAGTCGAGGAGGCGCGACATTCGGCGCAAGTGGCGGTGCGGCTCTTTGCACGTCATAGCCGGCGCGCCGGTTACATGACATACGGGCCCGCTTCCTTTGTGCTGGTCCACCGGATGTGGTTGAAGCCAAAAGGGCGCACGGTTTGCGGTGCAGTTGGGATGCCGATCGCGTGGCAGTCCACCCTTTCGACCGCCGGTTTCTGTGTAGATGGGAGAGC